>JARHVA010002960.1:0-690000 GCA_037957365.1 Torreya grandis | reverse complement strand
CTGATGAAACCTTTTTTGTTTGTCTTCATAGCCTCATCAATTTTGAATAATTTTTACATTAATTTAAGTTTATAGATACTATATTTAAAGGATTTCATCCCATTTTAGGGCATGCCTTTCACCTGACTAATGATTTACTTTGAGACAACTATTCTCAGTCTCCTAATTTTGATCATTTGCTTATTCCAAGCAAGAATGAAATCCTTCGAGAGGTTTTCATCATGTCCTATAATGCATTTCATGAATGAAGCCAAACCTATTTTATGAATTTTATTCCATAATTTCATTTTATTCTCAACTTTAAAGAATTAGAGTGGTTTAAGATGGTCTCTATTTCCCCCCATGGTCAGTGTGTTGCAAGAATTATTACCCGTTAACTTAGCCTCTATGTTTTTGTTTCTGGAGAATTCAAACCAATTGTTTTTAGATTAAGGTAAAATCAGGTTTTGAAGGGACCCCGAAACCCAAGTACAAAGAAAGAAAGATAAAGCCTCAACGACCACAGGCAGAACCTAAAAACTACTACAGAGAAGTAGCAAAAATAGGTTTTAAATGCACCTAAAACCACCAGAGAGACCACCGGTCAAAACCCAGATTTAACAAAGATCTGGCTGCACCATAGATAGAAGATTACAAAAAGAAACTAGAGAACAGGACCAATAAACATAACCAACAAGAAGAACCAGACTATTCTTCTAGTTCCAAAATCATTTTCACTATTTCTTTACCTTTCACAACAGTAGTATCCTGAGTAGTAGTTGCCACCAACTTGGCTCCCTCTTGTGTAGCCTTCTTTCTAGAGCTTTGTCTCATCCTTTTGTTAGGCCCCTCCAAGGATTTGGTCTCCTTGTTTACTCTTTTTCCAATATTGATAGCTGCAGCATAAATATTGGACGTTACTTCGTCCATTTTCATTCTATTCTCCTTAATGAGTTCCCGAAGGTTATTCTCGTAATCTTTGAGCTTGACGGGGATATCTCTTATCTATTTTTCCATAATGTTAATTTTGTTCCATGCAGCTTTCTAGTTATCTTCCATAATTTCCACTTTCCTTTTAAGATCCTTACACTTTTTTCCATTATTAGAATAAAATGGGGTGAAATGTAGACACATAAACTAATAATTAAGTTAAAACAATGCAATTCTAACCACCAATTTTACACACTTAGTTCATGACCTATTCTAGGTATTTTTGACCACTTTCCTTCACTTGCCACTCAGAGGACTCACTCTTCTAAGCTAACTCATGATCATAGAATTATTTATTTCTTGTGAAAATAATCCAATCACACACTCAAACTACTATAAATCCTAAGGATATATATTTTTTATCATTGAAAAATAAAGAATCAAATTGGAGAGAAGCCTCTGCTTTGCAATTAACCCAACTCATAGGTGTGTGCATACCATTGTTCTACCCCTTCTCTCTCCATTCCTCAGTATTCTTATTGGGACTATTCCCACCTTCTTCAAAGTGATCCTCTCAGCCCCTTTGATACTTTTCTTTGGTTCCAGTTTGAATTTCCATGTCCATTTCTTGATTGTCATCCTGAACTATATTTTCCTTTTCATTTCTTGAAACAGGGTCCTCAACCGGGCCATCCTGGACAATATCTTCCTCTGATATATTCTGATTTTCCTCAATTTCTTCTTTACTATTTTCAGATTCCTCCTCTTTGCTGACTCCTTTCTCATTCTTCTCTTGACATTCTTTGTCCTCATTTGAATTTGTATTCCAACTTTCAGTTCCTTCTTCTTCCACCAAATTTTCCTCCCTAGGTTTATCGATTCTCTCCCACTCTATATCTTCTTCTACATTATGATTATTGGTGCTAGGGAACTTGATTTTGTCTTTCCCTTTTACGATTTCACTCTTTCTGCTCCCAGACTCCTAATTTTCCCCTGGTTAGGGTTCTTAACCATAGCTTTATTCTTGCAGTAGCCTTCGATTAATAAAATTAAGCCTTCATGCAGGATAGGATGCGTTTCCTTCTTCCTGTGAGCAAATAAACTTTAGACCAAAGAATAGCACAAGTAAAAGGGAAAAGACAGTCTTACCTTGTGCCTAAAATGATTAAGGAAGACAAAGTGGAATTTATGCACTCTCTTGCTCCTTTCGTCCAAGATGAAATACTCCCTTATACAGCATAAGACATCCATCCATATCCCCTTAATCTATTCCAATTCATAGAAATCTCCATTCTTGACCAGCTTTTGCTCTTCCACATCTATCTTGGGGAACTTACATAAGGCCTCATTCGAAATGCTTGTCTGCTTGGAGAATTTAAGTCCATCCGTAGGCAACCCTGTAACCTCTGCAATAAAATCCTCTGTAAGGTTCACAATGATACCATGCAATGTGACCCTTTCATCAATCCAATTTTTGAAGAAGGCCATAGTGATATGCGGTTTTGACCCATGGAGCTTTTCCATATAATTCAAACTTTTCCTTTCTGCAGGATTCTCCAGACATCTTGTTATGTTTGGGCACGTTTGGGATCCTCGAGGGCCTTAGACTTTCAAGAGCCTTCCTCTTTAATGATTGAAGACCTTTCCCCGTGAAACCACTTCTCCAACTCATTATGTTACTATAACAATCTAATCGTTCCCTCCTTTGCTTGAGTTGTATCATGAAGAATGAGTGCCCCCAGTTCCACCTTCTTTTCTAATGTTTCTTGCCACCTCATTTTTTGACCTGTCTAGACTGCGCAGTTTGCTAACCAATCTGCAACTCCGTTGGCTTCAAGATAGGTGTGGGTTATAGTCACTTTATCAAAATTTTTATTAAGGTTTTCATCTCCATTACCATAGCCTCTATAGTCCAAGACATAGTATTTTTATTGTTAAGAATATTTATGATGTTCATTGAGTCCCCTTCTAGCCACAATTTGGGATATCCCGAATCCACAACTATTTTGATGGTCTGGAGGGCGGTAGTAGCTTTGGCAATGTGACAACTTGATTTTCCAATGGGGATTGCAATAGCATCAATAACCTTTCCCGTATGGTTTCTCAAGACACCACCACAACCTGCATTCCCCGGATTCCCTTTAGCAGCTCCATCAAAGTTTCCTTTAATCCACCCTTGAGGGGGAGCATTCCATGTAACTCCTAATCTGGGATTATCAGGTTTACCTTTAGAATTTTCTATACTTAAGGGATTATCCACTTGGAAGGTTGAGCTTGGATTATTTTGTGATAAAAAATTCTCCTTAATATCTCTAATGATGTTCTGTCCTACCACCCATCCAGGGAGCTCTTTATTTCTAAAGATTCGGTTATTTCTTTCCTTCCATATTCCCCACCATATATGGGGAAGAGTAAGTTTCCATAAAAAAATTGCTTCAAAATTCTTGGAGGGGCAATACCAGCTTTTGAGAGATAATTCCACATTTTTTATGATGGATCCATGCAATGCCCCACATATTGAAAATTTCTTTCCAGACTAGCTATGTATAAGAACAGTTTACAAACAAATGATCTCTATCTTCAAAACCCTTCTTACAAAGGATACACCTGTTCACAATATATATTCCTCTTTTCTGTAAATTGTCCAAAGTTAAGATTTTGTTTTGGAGAAGGGTCCAGAAAAAGATTTTGATTTTAGGGATGAGCCCCTTGATCCAGGCCTTCATCCATAGTGGTTTGTTGCCATTTCCCTTTGAAGTGAAAATGGAAGAAACTTTAAACTGTCTGCTTGACTCATTGTGCCAAACAATCTTATCTTCTAGATTAGGGTATAGAGATATAGCATTTAGGGATATTTGAATTTACCAATTGTTATTACCAATGGAGTTAATTATAAATTTGGAGTGATAATCATGACTTAGCCAATTCTTTATGTTCTTCATTAATGCTACCTTTAGGTCATGCCTAACCAACTCATTGTGATGATTTATTATAATCATTATTATGGGTGTTTAGGATTTGGGTTAGGATTTAGTTGGGATTATCCCATGTGACCATCCTTTTAGGACCCACTCCAAAATTTCTAAGGCTATCAACCATATAGTTTCCCTCTTGGTACACATGGATAAGAGAAAAAAATTTAAATGAGCAAAAAAGGCTATAGGTGTCATCAATAATAGATTTGATTCTATGAGATGGGGTGACTTTACCTTCAAGAGTATGAAGGATATTAGGGGAGTTTCCTTTTTTGGGATGCATAGTCAGGATGTGAGATGAATTCACAAAAGGTAGTTGTGTCCTTGGCAACATGGTTAGTTTGATGTCCCAGACCACACAAGTAGCAAACACTAATCCATCATGATCTCGTAGCATGCCTCCCCCAGCCAGACCGAGATTGCCTTGGCTACTTGGTAGCTTGATAGTTTGTAATAGAGAGTGGTGTTTATACCACTTGAGAAAGGTTCCATGAGAACCTAACCTTATATTTAGGGGTGAAAGCTTTCCAATTATCTGAGATAGAGGAACATAGTCACTTAAAGATCAACCCAGGGGAATAACTTTGATTTTCAAAAATCTAATCATTCCTAGCCTTTTAAATAGCCCAAAAAAATTCAAGGAGGGTGAGGATCCACAAGAAAGAAAGAGAAAAGAGTGACCAAGGGGGTTTTCATTAATAAATTAAATCTTGAATAGAACCTGGGTGCACCTAAGAAACTAGGAATTGATTATGCAGATGATTTAGCACTAAGAAACTAAGGGGGAAATCCAAAAATAGATGGGAAATAGACTCAACAGAGAAGTAGAGTGAATAATGATTGGGGGTTATCAGGCCCTTATTGATAAGATTTTCTATGGTGAGTACCTGGTTTTGTGCTACCAGTTATAAAAATATGTTGATTTTTGGGATCAAATTATTGATCCAAAGTGAGCACTAGAGATCCCATTGATCCTCCATATCCATCTCAACCAAATATCCTAACTTCATCGATTAATACCCACTATATTTGACAAACCAAAGAATAAAATCCTCCTTAGGAAAGTAGGGGATGTGGATTTGTTAGAGTTTAGAGTTGAGCTCAATAAAATCTTAAGATTCCTCACAGGTGAAATTATTCTACTTAATAAATTTCCATTAAAGGGAGCCATTGGAAACATCCCAGTAGTATTTAAATTTTGTACCTCATTCTGCTCTGAAGCTTATAGAATGATTGGTCCATGAATGTTGGAAACCAAGGGGGGTTTGTCATAACCAAGGATCATCCCAAAAATTAATTGATTCTTCATTGCCTATTTGCCACCTATAGAATTTTTGTAATAGCTTCTTGCCAATGGATATCACTTTCCATAAGGTCGAGCCATCCACTAAGCCTTCCTCCTAGAGAAATCTATCTTCATTAGTACCCAGTATGTATTTAGCCTTAATGATCTATGTCCATTATTTATTTTCTTTCAAGATTTTCCATCCCATTTTAGTAAGGAGAGATTTATTCATGTCTCTTATTTTCTAGAGGCCTAATATACCATTAGATTTAGGGAGACAAGACTTATCCTAATGAACTAGGGGGAACTTGAACCTTTATTTTATCCCTTTCCACAAGAAATTGCATTGAATATGCTCAATTTTATTTGTAATTTTGTTCAAAATTTTGAAAATAGACATGAAGTATATTAGGATAATCTATATAGTGATCTTAAGTAATTGGATCTTGTCAGCCTGAGTAAGGAGATGACCTTTCCATCTAGCACGTATCTTTTGAATTCTATCTACCAAAGGGTTCCATTATTCATCTTTTAATTTTCCAATGAAAAGGGGAAGTTCCAGGGGGGTGGAAGGGAGCTTCCCAATCTAACAACCAAGGATATTGGCCAGCTTCTTTTGAAAACTTTCTTAAGTGTTAATGAAGAAGGTTGAGATTTTATTGAAATTGATACTCTAATTAGACATCTTCTCATATTCCATAAGGATCCTTTTTAAAAAATTAGCTTCTTTTATTCTAGCTTCTCCAATTAATAAGGTGTTATCAAAAAATTATTCATGAGAGACTGGTATGGTGCCTTGAGCCATTCTAATTCCTTTAATTATGCCTGTGTTTCTAGCCATTGTCATAGATCTTCCTATAAATTTAATAAGGATGATAAAAAGATAAGGGGATATAGTATCCCCTTGGCTAGCTGAGAATAAGCCTTTTGGGACCCCATTGACTAGAACCAAAAACTTGGGGGTGGAAATGCAGCTCTAAATGATGCTTCAAAAGGAGGAGTTGAATCTAAATTTCTCCAAAAATTTATCTAGGAATATCCAAGAGACTCTATCATAGGATTTTTTCATGTCAACTTTAATGAACATTCTATGATTATTGGTAAGGTGGGTGGAGTGGATAGCCTCATATAGTGATAACCCCATTCATGATTTGGTGACTAGAAATAAATGCTCATTGATGTTCTTCTATGTTTCTTTCCAAGATGGGTTGGATTCTTTTGACTAGAGTTAGTGAAAAAAAAATATAAGCCATAGAACATAATATTATCATCTTGAAGTCTTTGAGTTGATTTTCTCTAGGCTTTTTTGGAATAAGCATGAAGAACATATTGTTCAAGTCTTTTAGAATCGTACTTTCTCTAAAGAATTCTAAAATAGTTGCTTCCACTTCCATGTGAATTATGTCCCAGAATTTATGAAAAAAATGGGAGGGAAGCCATCTAGGTCTGGGGTCTTACCTCCATCCATAGAAAACATCACAACCTTGATAATCTCATTACATTTTACAATAAATCCATACACTCTATAATGATACAACTGGAATATTTTTGATACAAGCATGTATGTAAATAATAGTAAATGGTTTTCATTATTTTATTATGATCAATTTAATTCTAAACTTCATTAAGATTATAATTTAATACCCATAAATAAATTAACTAATGTTATGTTTTTAAGCTTTTATCAATATTATTAACATAATCCATAAGCATTCAAATTTCATGTATATAAATATATTATTCATGAGAAAAACTTAAATATCTTATTCAATAATAAATTTCAATATTCAAGTCTATCTCATGCATATTAGTATTATGTAGTTTTTATAATCATGAAGATATGAAATTTCAACCCCATATTTAAGGTATTTACCTCTTATAAGCTCGTTGATGGGATTGAACTCCACCCCCAGGTTTATATAGGGCTTTTATTTTCTAAATCATGTATGTTCATCACATAACAAAATTTAATGATTGTGTTAATTTTAAAATAGTAGTCATCATTACTTAATTACTCACCAAATATAAATAAGTACTTACAACCACTTATATAAAGTCAATAGTTAAATAACATGTAAGTTAAAGATTCATACAATTATATGTGTTTGAAATACTTTTAAATTGGTACAACCATGATACATCTAGGCTCAACCTTCAATTCAAAGAGTGGATACAACTATATAAAAGTTTGATAATTGGAGCTATCAAGAAGTATACTACAACTACCTATTACTATATTTGATATATTTTTTATGAGTATCTACATCCATATAAAATACATTCAAATCTATATATCTCAATAGTTAAAATTAATACTACTTTATATATATTGTGTAATCAACAATATAATACCTTCTTGAGCTATGGCACAATGAATTTAAAAGATAATATAATCTCTTTGGGTATGTTTATGAACCCAATGTAATCTTAATAAGATATTCTATAACCAAGAAGAAAATGGTTTCTTGTACTACTGTCTAAGGAACAAATTGAACTCTATTGATACACCTAGTAAGGTTAAGTCAAATTCACCATAGTTATGTATATGTAAAAATGTAATGATCCAATATGTATAACATACACCGATGTATGTGTATTTGTGTGTGATATAAAATAATTAATTTATATTTAGCTAAGTTGAGGCACTAAACCATTTTTATATATTCCACTATATTATAACTTTTATAATGTATATAATAATCCATTATGATAAACAATTTATGATAAATATTTATAAATATGGTTCTGATTTTAACCTCCTAACTCGACCACTAGAAATAACATAGAAACCCTATATTCTAGGTTTAATGTAAATAAATTTCATATGAAGTAAAAGTTAATGTCATTACAGTTTCTCACTACAGTTTCAATTTATGCACAATCTTTTAAAGGCAGGACAATCTAAGGGATTTGAAAACCTAATAGTTGAGTACCTACCATTTCTTACAAACCCAAATTTCTCAATAGAAATAATCTTGAAAAAATCCTCACTCACAAATTAAAATTAGGTTTTATAAAAAATTTAACCCCCTTTTAAAATATTTCAAATTCATTTCAAAACAAAAACATGGAAATCCTTATTTTATAATGGTTAGAACTCATTTAATATTGCAAACTACTTGCCTTGTAACACTTTAACACATGTAATTGTTATTGATAAACCATGCCTCTAGTTATACTTTGAATACTTATTTGTCCTTTCGATTACCATAGTTTCATGTGTCCATTTTTTTCTCCACAGTGCTCCCTTTTTACATTCAAATAATCCCAAAACAAACTCTTCCATGCACTATGACATTTATGCCATTTTTCTTTCATGTAGGATTACATAATACCCCTGGCTTGAATAATAGTTATAATGGTAGTCAAGTAAATTGAGTCTAGGGTTTTCTTAAATTTCACCATGCAACTACATTCAAAACATCATTGACCTACATGTTATCAATAATAAAACCTAATCATTCACTTTTGCCTTTACTCAACTTCTTATTATTCCCCCTTACCCATGGTAATGGATCCAAACCATGGTTTCCACCAAAAGTGGGTTTTTGTTAAATTTCCATATAAAAATTTAATCTCCATATATACAATGAACAAGGTTGGTGATCAATGAACCCCTACCCACTATTATTTTTTAAATTTTATGTGGATAAATGACCTCTTAGAACCTTAATGAATTTATAAACCGTATAAAGACTTATTTATTTTTTAAGAATGACTCTATACTCAAAAAAAATTCAAGGAAAAGGTGCAGCTACACCTATCAAAGTTATGCTACTAAGCATTAAAAATGTCAAAGACACTTAAAACACATAGTCAAAGGCATAAGGTACCAAAATACTAGAAAAAGTAGCAAATTAAGCAAATGTAAATGATGAAATCATATAAAAACTATATCATTCTAAATACAAAAATACACATAAAAATAGTGTTCACTTAGTCAAACAATCAAACACATGCTAGCACCAGACCACCACAAAATTAAGCAAACATCACCCATGATAATTGCATGCATATAAGATACCAAATGTAATTGAAGAGTAATCTAAAAAATTAAATACAAGTAACCAATTATGTGCATGTGTGGTGATTCTTAACAAACTAAGATGCACTTCTAGTAGTCATGATTTTCCACCCTCTCCTTTATGATGCTCTCCATCTGTGCTACTTAGTGAGGGTGAAATATGTCTTGCATCCACCTCAAAAAAAATAATGTAGTTAGTCTATTCATATCAACATAGGCAGAAACATTAATAACAATACATGTTATGGTTACCATTGCATTATCATTTAGATATGTATAGATGTAGATTAAAATTTTCATACATTTTCTAATAAATGAAAGTAATAAAAAATAGGGTTTTAGAATAGAAAATATTGTATCCTTTGTAGATAAACATAGTAGAATAAATCCATCTATTCATACATAAAGAATTTTTTAAATAATCCATAGTTATTTATTTGTTTAAAAATGCATATTGTTAGTTAAGGATTAGGCATGATGTAACATCTTTCTCCCCTTAAATAGGTCATCATGTCAATGACATTAAAAAAACATGTTTGAAAATGTAAAATGTTTAGAAAGACACATTAATAAAATAGATGAAGAAATAACCTTTGATAGTCCTCAATATCCTCCCAAGTGGTACTATCTTCATAATATTAGTCCCACTATAACTTACATTGAGACACTTCTTTATTAATCAAGCTGAGCTTACATATTGAAAGTATTTAGATTAGTTATATTGTTACCACTCCTAGATCCAAAACATGTAGTATACTCCAATCAAGTATATGTGAATGATAAACCACATATTTCTTTAAATAAGACACATGAAAAACATTACGAATTTATACTAAACCTAGTGGAAAAGTAAGTTTGTATGCAACAAGATTAATCACTTACAGAACTTCGAAAGGTCCTAGATATTTGGGTGTTAATTTGGTTGATTTTCAAAATTTAATTGAGTTATTATGTGTTTTAACATAGAGAAAAACCTTGTCTCCAAATGAGAACTGCTTATTGTTATGTTTAGATTAACATAATGTTTATGTCTATCATTGGATTTATCCAACCTTTGTCTAATCAATTTCACATGTTTTTCCATTTTAGTAAGCATATCAAGTTAAAAAACCATTTTATCTTCTAATTTATCCCAATTGATAGGTGTTATACACTTTATACCATATAAAATCTAAAATGGTGCCATTTTTAAAGGTGAATGGAAAGAGTTATTGTAGGAAAATACAACTAATGGAAGATATTATTCTCACTTGTATTGTTAATCCATGTAATATATTCTTAGAAGGTCCTCCAAAACTTGATTTGCCATTTCAATTTGCCCATCCATTTTTGGTTGATAGGTTTTTTTGAAATTAAGTTGATTCTCCAAAGCTACGTTTAAGGTTTTCCAAAACCTATAAGTCAAGCAAGGTTATCTATTAGAAATAATTTTATTATGAAAACCATGCAACCAATTTTTTTCCTACATAAATATATTATCTAGAACTGGTGCATCATTAGTTAAATTACCAAGAATAAAATGTGCCATCTTGGTGAGTTTTTCAACTACCAAAAAAATCATATTGTATATATTCCTTGACATATGCATCCCTTGGAAAAAATCCATACAGAATTTCCACTTTCACTCTAGAATATCATGTGGTACATCAATCCATCAAGATGGACATGTTATTATTTTAATCATTGGCATTTCAAACATCTAAACACAAAATCAACTATGTCTTTCTTGATTCCTTTCCAAAAATATAATGGTTTTAGCTCTACTATAATCTTGGTTACTCCTGGATGACTAGAATAATGAGAATTATGCAACTCCTTAAGCATGAAAAATCTCAAGTTTTCTCTAACTAGCACATATATTATCCCATTGAACTTTAGGAGCCCATCATTCTTAAAATGAAATCCTTCATACCTATGGTCTTGAGGATTTTCTGTTAGAGCTTTCTTGACTTGGTCATAGAATTCATATCATGGTGAGAATCTCAAATCTTGATCTCAAAATGTACTTCTAATTGTATCCACTATTTCTATGCACCTTCTATGGGTAAGAGCATCTACATCTTTTCCATTTATGTAGTTGATATCAAAATCATAATCAAATAAAAATTCTAACCAATGTATTTATCAAGCATTCAAATTTGTTTGTGTGAATATATACTTGATCCTTAAGTTATCTATCTTGAGATCAAATCGTTTACCCAAAAAATCATGCCTCTAAAAGTATAATACATGCACTATTATGGCAAATTTAAAATCATGCAGAGCATAATTAGCCTCATAAGGCTTCAATTTTATAGAATCATATGCTACTATAGAGCCTTCCTGAAATAATACTCCACCTAAGCCATTCCCAAAAATGATTGTTACCATAAAAATGGCCATTAGGATCTATAAATCATAATACAGGTGCAAAAGTAAGCCTCTTTTTTAGGTTCTAAAAGGATTCATCAAATTTATCACTCCACACAAAATGTTACTCTTTACATTGTAAGGAGGTGATTGGGTTAGTTATCTTGGAAAAATTGGGTATAAATTTCTTGTAATACCCTACTAAACCCATAAAACTACACACCTCATGAATATTTTTGGGCACTGACCATTCTATGATGGTTCTTATATTTTAAATATCTATGAATATTCCTTTTATTTAAATAATATGTCCTAAGTATTTCACCTTTCTCTAAAAGAAGGAAACATTAGATATTTATTTGTAGATCTTATGTTTCCACAAGTGTTTCAAAACTAGATGCAAGTGCTTAACATGATTTTCCTCACTCTTTGAGTATATCAAACTATCATATAGGAATACAAGCACAAACTGATACAGGTAATCTCAAAACACATTGTTCATGAGATTCATGATTATTGAAGGTGCATTCATTAACCTAAAAGGAATAAATATGTATTCAAATTGACCTCATCTTGAAATTAGTCTTAGGACTATCTTCCTTCTTGATTCTCAAATGATGGTACCCTACTCTAAGGTCAATCTTAAAAAATAATGTTGTACTAGGAATTTGATTGAAAATATCATTGATGTAGGGTAAAGGATACATGTTCTTAATAGTTTCCTTGTTCAACATCCTATAGTCTATACACACATGAAGAATTTCATCCTTATTTAAAAAATACCACAAGTGCACTCCATGGTAAAACACTCGATTGAATTAACCCCTTGGATAACACCTCATGGAGTTTGGATTTGAATTTGAATAAATCTATTTTTTAGCCTATAGGTAGCCTTAGATAAGTCTCAGATCTTGGAATGATAGCAATTGTGAATTTGAATTCCATTTCGGGAGGTAGTCCAGGTAAATATTTTGGAAATACATTCTAAATTTTTTGTAAAAAGGGACAATCCTCTAAGGTAGGATCTTTAGGTTCTTTAACCTTATATATCTTGACCACGGACACTTGAAATCCTTTCCTTTGAGCTTTATTTAATCGAATGGCTGAAATTTTTCTTAACTTTAACTCCTTTTTCTCACCTTAGATTTGTGTTTCATTTCCAAAATCATACAAGTATTCAACTTTATTTGCAAAGCAATCTATCTTTGACTTGTGCTTCTAAATTTAATTCACTCTTAAGATCACAACATATGACCCTAGTAGAGCTACAAACAAGTCTAAAATGGTGGTGAAATAAATTAATTCCACCTTTGCTAATATTAAATATCTATCTAATTTGACCCTAGATTGATTCCCATACTGCATAGTCCATTTATTTTCCATATGCTAGCTTTCCTAGGTATTTTATTTAGCATACTATGAGAAATAAAAAATTCAATGTCTATAGTATCTAACAAAATTGAAACATAAAACCCAAATAAAGTACCTGACACCTTAATTGGAGAAGCCTAAATATCAATGTGATGATTGTCAAAAATTGCATGAATTTATGGTTTGAAGGTTCTTTGGTATGAGGATGATGTTGAAATATTCTTGAATTTTCTCCCTATCTTCCACTATGGATAGTATTTAACATAATGATCTCCTCCACAAGTAAAATATCCACTAGAAAGTCCTTTTATTTCTATTTGGTTATTGTTGTCACTTGGATTTGCACCCTTTGATGCCTCCAAAAATTTTATCATATTTTAAATTTATATGACTTCAAACACAAATTCTATCACTTTATTCCACACATGACATGGGTATTTAGTTCTTCATCAGGCTGCCTGTAGGTGAGTATCTCCATGTACAGGTAGTAGGTTTGAGGTTTTGGCAATAAGCATGCTTCTAACCCTCAAGGAGTCCTAGGCTTATATTTTATCTTTTCAAATGAACTCTTCACCTCTTAAATATTTTTAAGACACTTTTTAAACCTGCATTCTTAAATGACATCATCATGGGATGCTTTTATGTTTATATTGACCAGTATGTAGGCAATGAAGGGGAGATGGGCAATGTTATTGTGATCTTGACCTCTCTTAGATATTACTTGGAAGATGAAACTAAGATTTTATGAGATCATAAGGGAATATAACATGATGATATACTCATCACAAACTCTTAGAATCATTGACAACACATGAGAATCTAAAAAAATGGTGGAAAACTAGTCTATCACCCCAAATGAGAGTAGTCTATAAATTTGAGATGATTTACCCATCTCAACATATTAAAACATGAAAAAAATCATGGGATACATAATGATACATGGGAATCATCCTCTGGAGAAAATATGAGCAACTAGTTTATATGGAGCTATTCAAACCAAGAGAAAATTGATAGGGTGCATAGATTAGTAGATACTTTTGGAAGCTAAACTTCAAATAGATGGTTCATAAAGCATGGTTGAAAAAAATAAAAAATATTTATATTAAAATGTATCTCCTTGAATTTATTATCACCTCCTATAATATTTTGACTTTAAACCCCTTGTGCTGACTATACCAAATAAAAACATGAGTGTCATTTCAATCTGCCAAGAAAGAAAAAAATGGAGCAGAATGGTTTTGGTATATAAATATAACTCTTAGGTCATTATAAACATTTATTTTAGTGTGGAGGATATTAAGAGACACTTTTCACCATTTTCCAAGTGGTACACTTCCCAATGAGGTTGTACAAGTGCCATTTTCTTCCTTTTTACCAAAAAAACTACCTTTTCTCTAAAAAACCTACCATATTTTAATTAAAAATAGTTATCTAAGACTTATAATTACACGTAGAGCATTAAATCATGTTTTTACACTTTCACGTTTCCTAATAAACTCGTATAAAGCATTAAATGCACCATTTTGACCCCTAAAATGACCCAAAAGTGATATGAAGACTAAAATAACTAATGACCAAGGCTAGTACAACATTAATTGTCATAAATTAATGTATAGTTCAACTCATTAAAATACATTATACCCCATTATAGGCCTAAAAATCAATTTTTTTTACTAGGGGTGTCCCAATATGACCTAAAAATCAAGTTTGGTCAACATTTACCTCCTTTGTTCCCTTTATTGAAGCCATTAATTGGTTTCATTTTCCTTGAATAATTATTAAATTGAATTTATAATTATTGGATCTATTTTTATAAATCACATTATGATTTCAAATATTATTTTTGAAGGAAGGTTTTAGACCACCAAACTTCTTCTGATAATTATATTTGACTTCTCCAAGATATTTGAGCTTTTGCTCTTACTTGACAAATTTATCAAATACCAATCCATGGAAATAAGTCCATTCACATCCATTTCACTTCTAATTTGTGGCCTCATACCCATTATGAACTTTATGATTTAGAAACATTCATCTTTGTGGTACTGGGGGACATATTTAATAATTTTGGTAAATTATTCCTAGTAATATTTTACTAATAAATTTCCTACTTTAGATTCTATAAATATATAATTTTTTGATAAAAATAGATTTTTTTAAACCATATATCCCTAAACACCATTATAAATTGTTCCAAAGTGGTGGTGGTAGAGTCAAGATCCATTTATAACTTCTTGTTGGCCTACTAAGTTGTTACTCCAAAAGATAACTAGTATGCTCCCCATACTACTTTGATCACCTCAAAGAAATTTAAAATTTAAAAATACTTATCCATTTCAGTGATCCAACCCTTAGCTCCATCTCCCAACAATGTTCCATAAATTTTAGGTGGATTCACCTTTTTCATATCATGCACAAGTTTTGTAGCCACTTGTGCTCTTGTAACTTACTACTCTTAGTGCTCTCCCTAATTAGTCTATTGTTTCTCAGGTGCTTCTTGTTATTTTCCTCATCATGCCCATGTACCTCCTATTCCAGGACTAAAATTCTATCTCATTTTTTAATCAAGACTATAAGGATTTGATCAAGCTTTTCAACTTCCTCAACTACTAACTATTTGGGATCAGGGTGTTAATCTTGATTAGATGTTCCCTTAGTGTTAACTCATGCACACACCATTTCATCCTACTTATAGATAATGATAGATAGGTCAATTCTAGAGGAATATAAAGATCTAACCATTTAAACCCATGCTATGATACCACATGTTAAAACCTCTCTAGGTTCCACTACTAAACTACACATTTTTTAATAGGTAACAAAATTAACTACCTAATATTAGCAAAGATTATTTAATGTTCCTAAACATTATTTAAGTACTATAAATATATTATTTCTATATATACCTCATTAAAACATAATATTACACTGATTATTATACTAAAATCATCTATATATAATAGTCTCATCATTCATAGTATATCATTGGAAAAAACATATAAATGTTTACTAATTTAATCATAAATAGCTCTCAATGATGTAGATACATTAAGATTAGACATTATAACATAAATACATATTTAAAGGTACATTAGTTCATTATTTTAACTTCAAAATACAAAAATGAACATCAATAAATCCATAAGTAATAAATACAGCCATTTTTGTAATATAATATAATGAATAGTGAATGTTTATTCATACTATATCCATTGTTATATTTATTAGATTCATACAATAATGTCATAGTACATTAATATAAAATTACAATAAATCTTCCCTGATACAACTTTCAAATCAGAATAGTATCCATGAGTAGGTCTCAAATAAAGGTTTAGATCTAGCTATAGAGAGGGAGAGCATCAACTGGATGCTTTACCTCTAACCACAAACTAACAGTCTCCTACACACCTCCCCATTAGGAGTGGCCCTTCCCTTCATTAAGGGGAGTATAATGACATTGTAATTACTCATAACCAATAAATAATCATGTGTGTAAGTATAATCATTATTATATGTATCCATTCGAAGAGACCCTAGGTACACCTTTATCTATTTTTATTTCAAATAAGTATATAAACTAAAAGTTATTATAGACTTAAAATGTATATAACTATGACATTAATTTGGCCAAAGCATTTTATAATGTCTATCAATTTCATCAATTTGGGTCATAGTCCATATCATCCATATTATATGTTATAACACATTTTCACTACTTAAACACCTTTTTAACCAATGATCAGTGACTATAATTAGACTCCCTATCCACCCCTCACCACTCCTTAACAATATGGATAAATTTTATATGAATATAATAACCCAACTAGAGGCATATATGTTTCACATAGTATATAAACCCAACATAATCAAACCATAACACACAATCTCATTACACTTTACAAAATATCCATACACTCTGTAATGAAACAACCATAATATTATTAATACTAGCATGCATATAAATAATTAGTAAATAGATTTTCACTATTTCATTATGATCAATGTAATTCTATTCTTCATCAATATTATACTTTAATATCCACAAATAACTTTACTACTATTATATTTTAAGCTTTTATAAATATGTTCAACACAGCCCACATACATTCACATTTCATATTTATAGATATAATATTTAAGAGATGAACTTAAATATCTCATTCAATAATAACTTTTAATATTCAGGTCTATATCATGCATATCAAGAATATGTAGTTATTAAAATTAGGAATATGATTGTATATCCCGTACTTAAGGTATTTACAAAGTTATGATTGAAATACCATTGTAAACAACTTAAATATGGGATATACAAGTTTAAAACTACATATTCCATTAACCATTTTAATGGTATTTCAATCATATACCATTGTATATACCATTATAAACTAGGAATACCATTATAAATACCTTAAGTATGGGATACACAAGTTTAAAACTACATATTCTTGATATACATGAGATAGACCTGATATGTTGTTATAAAATAAAAGTAAGCTGAATATTCATACCATTGAATATGATTGAAATACCATTAACTTGCTACAACCATGATATATCTAGGCTCAACCTTCAAGTTAAATATTAGCTACATCCATATATGATTTTGATAAGTCGAGCTATAATCAAGTATACTACAACTACATATTATTATATGAGATATATTTTTATGAGTAGGTACAACCATATAAAATATAATCAAATCTATAAATCTCAACAATAAAAAGTTATATTATTTTATATATACTTTATAATCAACATTTTAATACCTTCTTTGGCTATGGCACAATGAATTTTTTTAGATAATATCGTACCTTTGAATACGTTTTGCAACCCAATGAAATATTAATAAGATATGATATAACCAATTAGAAAATAGTTTCCCATAATATGGTCTAAGGAATAATTTAAACCTGATTGATACACCCAATAAGGTCAAGTCAAATTCACCATAATTATGTATATATAGTTGTAATGTTCTACTGTGTGTAACATATATATATATATATATATATATATATATATATATATATATATATATATATATATATATATAAAAGTTATAACACAACTGATTTATATCTAGCCAAGATGAGGTACTAAACCACTATTAGATATTCCATTATATTATAAATTTTATAATGTATATAATGATCTACTCTGATAAATAGTTATTGATAAATATTTTGAAATATGGCACTCATTATAACATCTTAACTCGAAGACTAGAAATAGCCTTAAGACCCTATATTTGGGGTTTAATGTTAATTAATCTCATATGAAAGAAAATTTAACATTGTTAGGGTTTCTCATTATAGTTTAATTTTATGGTCAAGGTTTTAAAGGTAGGACAACCTAAAGGTTTTGAAAACCTAATGATCGAGTACCAACTATTTATTAACCAAAATTTCTCAAACAAAAACAATCTTACAAATAATCTCATTCACAAATAAAATATAAGATGTATAAAATTATTAACCCCTTTTTAAGATCTACAAAATTCATTACAAAATAATAATAAGGTAATCCCTATTTTATATTACTTAGAACCCATTTAGTATTTTGAAGTACTTTCTTAGTAATGCTTTCACAAATATAGTTGTTATTGATAAACAATGCCTCTAGTTATACTTTGAACACTTTTTCTCCCTTCGATTAACCATGATTCTATGTGTCCCTTTTATTCTCCACCATGCTCCATTTTACATTTTAATAATCCCATTACAAACTCCTCCATGCACTCCAACATTTCTACCATATTTCATTCCTGTAGGATTCCATAACACCCCAAGAATAGCTTGGATAATAGTTATAATGGAAATTGAGTAAACTGAGTTTAGGGTTTTCTAAAATTTCACCATTCAACTACACTCAAATCATCATTGACTTACATGTTATCAAAAATAAAACCTAACCATTCACACTTATTTTTACTTAAATTCTTATTATGCCTCCTTCCCTATGCTAATGGATCCAAACCGTGGTTGCCACCAAAAGTGATTTTTTATTAAATCTCCATAGAACATTTTAATTTGCATATAGACTACGAAAATATATTAATGCATGTAGATATGAATCTTAAAAAAATAAAGGCATGTTGGGAAGATATATCTGGGTGTTTGGACTAATTTAATTCTTAGGTAGCTTCTAGGCCATTTTAAAGCTGTGTTGTGGTTGTTCTTTTCTTTGCTCTTTATTGTTTCTCTAGTGGGGTAGGTTTGCCTTTTGTATCTTTTGTAACCTAGTTAAAAAAAATCCACCCCCATTACCTTAATAAAAAAATAACCCCCCCTCCCCCCACTTTTTTAACTTTATACGGTTAAATGACTTCTTAAAACCTTAAGGGATTTATAAACCTTATAAAGACTTATTTGTTTGCTCACAATTTTCTGAAGGAAAAGGTGTAGCTTTTTACCTATTAAATTTATGCCACTAATCAACAAACATGTCAAAGACACTCAAAATACACATCCAAAGACATAAAATACTAAACTACCAAAATAATAAGCAAATCAAGCGATTGTCAATGCTATAAACATGTAAAAATTATGCCATTATGAAAAAAAAAATCACAAAAAATGTTCACTAAGTCAAATAGTCCAACACATGCTTCCACCATACCATTAAAATATTAAGCAAACATCACCCATGATAACTACATATTGTATACACTCTAATTTTATCACTTTCGTATCAAATTTCAAAATGGAATGACTTCTCATAATTTCACACAATCTAGTCCAAAGTCATATGTTGATTTAACATACATGTTCAAATTCACCTAGGGGAACTCTATGTGAGTTGATTCACCGTATTAGATCTATTTAATTGTCATTTTATATTTAATTTCTCTATTCAAATCATACTTCTCTATTCAATTTCTATGTTCAATTATCATTCCTTGATCAATGTCTCTGTTCAATTACTTTATTCTGGTCAATTCAATAATTCCCCCTTCTTTAATCAATTGATTATATTAATTCCCCTTCTATAAATCATTATTCTAATTATAGTTTTATTACAAATATAATTTAAAAAATCATGCAATTAATTAGTTCCTCTTTTTTCCCTCTGAGTGCAAATCTTCAGGAAAAGAAAGGATATTGAGATCCTCTAAAATATTCTTTTGTGACCTAATTAAATTGATAAGTTATTTAATATACAAGATTATTATCCACCCTTAATCTTGGAGATATGATGAAGGGCCCTTAATGAATCTTTTGTGAGAACATTCTCAACCCTTCATCTTCAAAACAAGATGAAGGGCCCACATTGATGATCCATGTGTCTTCTTGGAAAAAACTCTCCACCCTTAATCTTGGAAATAAGATGAAGGGATTATATTAAATCTCTTTTGATATTTTCAAATATCATCTTCCACCCTTCATTTTGATTGAGATGAAGGGCTCACATTAGTGATCCATGTTTTGATTCATGTACACCTTTGAGGACTCATTTACAACCGTTAATCTTAATCTCAATATTAAGGGTCCTCACTAATCTGAATGTTTTATAAATAGGCCCATTTGTATCTCAATTATCATGCTCAATTCAGACAATGAAGTGCTATCAAATCATCAAGTCTTTTTGTGCATCACCTTCTCTAATTATTGGTCAAGTTCAACAAGGTCCATAGTTTCAAATGGAGATGTCTTCACATAATTGGCATTGACAAAGATCATTCGAAGCTACATTTGAGCCACATCCCATACAAATAATTCTTTAATGGAGGTTTGCATGTTTCTAGTTTGAATATAATACATTATTGACTAACCTTTTGTATTGCTTATGAGGTCTTCGGCTCTAAACTTGTTTTCATTGGTTTTCATGTTCTGGATTGACTAAAACTAAAAATGATGAAAATTTAAATAAGTGAGATTCTTAATGACACATATGGCATGTCTGGTGGGACTAGAAACCCATACTTTTATTTTGAGTCAATTTTATAGATTTTCTTTGAAGAATATCTAAATATTTTGGCTCTATTCTATATAAATTTCTACCATTTTTTTGTTCTCTATATTTCAATGAATTAGTTCATAAAAAAGGAGAATTCATTCTAATTTTTATACTAATCAATGAAATCATCTAGTAATTAGTGAAATCATCATTGTTCTTTGTTTTACATTTTTTGTGTAGGTTTCTGATATCAGTGAAATCATTTTATTATTGGTGAAATTGTCATTTTCATTGGCAAAATTAACATTATAATTGATGAAATTAACATTATTATCTATGAAATTATCTTTATTCATTATTTATCCTCTTTGGTCTATCTATCTGACTTTATTATTATCAATGAAACTGTTCAAGTTATTGATGAAATTATCACTTTAATCAAAAAAATAATTATACTATTGATACAATTGTCTTTGTATCAATGAAATGTTTCTCACATATCCTCTATCATTTTTTGTTCATTATCAAAATTGTTTTGTTATCAGTGAATTTGTCTTTCTATCAATAAAATTGCTCTTCTAGTTGGTGAAATCATCCAATAATAGGCAAAATTACTCTCTATCTATTCTTTTATGTGTTTTATTTTATAGGTTTTCTAAAATCAGTGAAATTATTTCCTATTTATCAGTGAATTTGTTTGTGTCAAAATTTTAGAGATAGAAAAACATAAAAATATCAACCTATTCCACTTGTCAAAGACCCCCTAAGCAAAACTACTCACCTTGTTTACTTTTAAGTTCCAAAAGTGGGGTGATTTATTCAAACAATCGCATTTTATATTCACATTTCATTTTAAGTGTTTAAAAATCAATTCACATCTCATTTTGGTGCTTAAAAAATAAGTCACATTTCATTTTGGGTTCAAAAGAAAACTTGATTATTTGTTAAAACTTTTTCATTGCATGTAAGTATTCTTTATTGCTTCTTGAGTGTGTTTTGGGGATATTTTGTGTATTTACTCTCCCCTTTGGATGAATTAGAAATTCAAATATTCTATCTGTTTTAAATCCTAGATATTTTTCTATTATACTTTTTGTTCACCCATAGTGGAAGTTACATGAATTAGAATGACAATACCTTCCATTTTCATTTGGCTCAATGTTTGGGGTGTCGTTGCCTTCTTATGATCCTTAGGGTGTGGTGACTAGGATGTAATTACTTAACATCATGCTAACCCTATTATCTAATGGGGTATATAAATTGAGGCAATGCCAATAGTATCTTAGTTGGTGGTCCCTTAAATCTTGGTTGTGTCAGTATCATTTCACTAAAACCCCTAAGGTTGAAGTAGTCATGAAGGGACTAGACCCTTTAGAGAATGATTTGCAATATTTTTCATCTAATTGATGGATAGTTATAAATCACTCAGGTACTAAAAGGTATATTAGGACCATCTACAAATCCTCTGAAAACATCATATTAAGACTCTTTGGTTCATGACACATTCATTGATGTAGGGGTGTAAAGGTTAATATCCCTCAAAGATATCTTTTATATACAAACCTTTTGAGATAAGGGGGTGTGAAAATCCTACCAATAACTAAAATAATTTCTTTAATGAATTTTAATTTTATTCCTCTCTCAAGGAAAGTATATCAAAAGACTCGATGAATGTGGATTAATCTTGTTAGTCAATAAAATAAGGTCAATAGATTGAGTATTAGCTTGATTGATTGTGGTGTCAAAACTTTGTCCTCATTTTCATATACCTACATAAAAGGACCTTACTATGTCTATGTTCTTGGTCCAAACTTTTTTAAAACTTGTACATTTCATACCTCCTTTATTTGAAATTGTATTGTTACTCTATCCACATTTTATGTCTAAATTGGTCCTTTCTATCGCTTGTATCCAAATTATGTCTCAAACCACACCTTTCTTATTTGAAATCATATTTTTACTCTATATGTGTGAGTTTGAACCTATTATAGTCTTGTTTTTGAATTCTTAGTTCTAACGTCATTTCCAGTCAATATTCCATTTTATTCCCTTGTGTTTGAGTCAACTCTATTCAAATCCAAATTTTCTTATGTCAGTTTCTAAATGTCATGTTTTCCCATTCCCATCTAGATTCAATCCAAATTTCACATCCAATATGCCTCATTACACATAAAGTAATATGTATTATAATTCTACTAATGAGGATGATTGGGCTTAAGTTCAAACCGATTCATTCACATATCAACCCTCTTCTCCCCATGAACAAGAAGATTTCATGAGTCTAAATAATATATAAATTCACCAAAATGTGTATGAGGAAGTGGAACCGATGTATGATTCATTTCAACACAAATTTGAGAAATAATTAACTGATAATAAAAAAGACATATTTGTACATTTATTATATTTGGGTGTCAAATCTCATGAATTCCCCATAGAAAACATGCATCAAAGATCACCACCACCAACTACTATCTAAATTACTAAGTGGCATGATGATGAACCATCTTCCAGTCATGATCCCCTAATTTTTCAAGTCTCCATAAATCTAAAAACATATAGTAAATGGAAGGAGCTACTTATAGTCTCATCCCAAGTATCACCTAATGTCCAAGCTTAAATATGATAAATGCATAAAATGTTCAATGACATTTCCACTTTGGTACTTAATGCATGAGTTAATCCTCTACTTGAACATACAAGAAAAGATATGAGATTTGAACCATTTCTCAATGCTAATATGGTCATTATTATTGAGCAACTTACACCCAAAGATCCTTTACAACTAGTTGTATAAGATCTCCAAAAAATGTATTCCAATCCTCACCAAGTGGCTAGTAATCCCACATGTCAAATTATACTCATTCAAATTTCCTCCAAATAGTTATAAAGATCAAATTCTCTCCAATAAATCCTTATACAGAACATTTCTTATAATTCCCACATTCCCCAATGTAATTCTGTTAGTGTTTCCTCTAACACACAATAAAGAGTTCCCTTAGTCCAATAAGTTTCTTCTACTCAACAATAAATCCCTATCATTTAGCAACAAGTCATTAGTCAAATGTAATAGCTTCTTCTTACACAATAGTGTATTTCCACCCCATAGTCTAACCATACTCAATACTAGCTTCTACCTATATAATAACGCATATCCATTCCTTATTCTAATCAAAACCAATACCAAAATCCTCCTAATCTTTAAAACCTAGGAAATAGAAATAATAGTTCTAATTGGTTTCTAAAAAATTCCCAATTCCACTCTCAATCAAATAATCACCCACATACTTCTCAAAATACTACCTTATCTTAGGAATTAAATTTTATGAAAGATGCAATTCAGGATTACAAGACAAAAACAAAAGTTGAAAGTACAAATTGGATCATATATATTCATATCCATTTGATTCAAGTATTTTCATAATACCACTTCCATCTCATTTTGAGATCCCAAAGTTTGATAAGTATAAAGGAAAGGGTGATACAAGAGATCACCTAAGCCTATTCTTTATCAACTATCAAGAGTTCATCCATAACTTTATTTTATTACTTTTATTATTTTCATGAATTTTGGTTCGTTCTACCTTAGAGTGTTTTACACAAATGCCAAAAGGTTATGTTACTACTTCTGATGACTAGTTATAAAATTTTATTAAACACTTTTATTATATAACATTGAGCATGAGTTAACCATGGTTGAAATGTGTGATATTAAACAAATATGAGGAGAGATATTTTATAAATATCTTAAATGATGGCATGTACTATCTAGAAGATTCCCCCATGTAGTTCTTGGTATTGAGTTTGTAAACATTTCATGACAAATTTGAATTTAGAACTAGCACTTAGTCTTAGATTATAGTGTCTAGAAATTTTTGATGATGTAATTACCAAAGGTGTTAAAATATACAAGGATATAATCAACAAGGTATTGATTAAAATTTATGCACATAATTAAAATTGATCTCAAAATTACTCTCAACACTAGTATCCAAGTTAGAACCAGAATCAGAACCAACATGCTACTCCAATTCCATCAACAATAGTAGATAAGCCCAAGCCTTTAAACCATAACAAGAATATTTTGGATAATGGAGTAACAAAGGCTAGACATGTTCAAACCATACAGCCTACACTATTTCAAAAGGCACCACAATCATAACCTCTTTCTTTGTAATGATAGCCTCCTCGAAGAAATTAGTGTACTATACAACTATTTTTTATTCTGGGAGAGCCCATTCATAATGTGCTTCATAAGTTACTTATTGGGAATATGATTGGATACCCAAATACAAAACATTTTTATGAGAGTAACCTAAACCAAAGTGGTATATGGACAATGAATACTATCAATACCATTGAATCAAATGATGTGTAATTCATAGATGTGTATAATTATGACATCTCATTTAGGACATGATCAAAAAAGGAGAAATTGAGTTGATCAATGTTTCATCCTCCAATTCTAGTTAGAATATGAGGATTTACCAAAACCCTTTCCCTTAGCATAAAAACAAGGAGAAATAGTAGTATCATCAACCAAATAATAATTGTAATTAGAACTAGGAGTCCCAGACTCATAATGTTGATTACCATGTTACCCCATATGATTACAACATAGTGGGATGTATCATAGAACATCACATATCTATAATTAAAATCAATTCCTATTATCATCACCCCCAAAAATCAAACTCTTCTATCTTAGGATTAGATCCATCCATTTTAGGAGTTATTCCTCATGATTCTCATTCTTGAGTTACTATTCCAAGGCCTATATATTCTACTTCAAACTATAGTATTTTTATTCCCAATCAAGATTTTATTTTTATAACTCGATGTGATAAGATCACCTTCAAGGTTATTTACCTCCTTATGCTGATCCTAATCCACTTTCTTGTTCAAATCCTATTCAAGATTAGCCCAAGCCTAGATATGTACTTATCAAGAAGTCATATGACCTTGTGAAACATTTGAATAAAACACCAACACATATTTACATTTTGGATATGTTATTTACCTATTAGCTACACAAAGATGTCCTCTATGATATTTTGATTCAATCTCTGGTGCCCAACAATATTCCATTAGATAAAATTCAAGCAATGGTCAGATAATTATGTCCTAGTCCATAATTGGTGTTTGATCAGTATGATATATCACCTATGGGAGCTTCCCACACTAATTATTTATTTATTAAGGTTAAATTTACTCACCATAAGATCAAGAGAGTACTCATCAATAATGGATCAGGTCTTAATATTGTTCCACTAAAACTAGTCCAACATTTGGGCTATACTTTAGCAGATCTCAAGAATGATACTATTATTATCAAGGGGTATGACAACACTAAATGCCAATCAATAAAAACCATTTCATTTATTATTTAGGGAGGGTCTATCATCCATAGCACCCTTTGTCATCTAATTGATCTTGATCTACCATACAATATCCTTATTGGATAACTATGGATTCATGAGATGTATGCAGTACCTTCTACTCTTCATTAATGCATTAATTTTCCCCATGTTGGAGTGGAGGTGACTATTATTGTATATTTTCAACCATATCAATATTTTAAACATTTAAAAGTAAAAGGTTGTCAGTATACTTATTTTCCTAGTGCTATCACTCCCATCAAAAATGTCAAATAAATAATCTCTAAACCACCCCCATCCAATTATGTAGATATTGACACCCTTGATTCATCTTCAAAATCACCTTTCCCCTCCTTAAATTCTTATCATTTTAACATTCATGACAAAGGTTTGTGCACATATAATATATAATATGCTTTTCATGTGACCAAACTACCTAGATCACCTAAGTCATATGGCTGGCTCAAGACAAAGTGGCAGAAGAAGGGGACATCTCTTATGAAACCTCTCCTATTTTTTATAAGAAAGGGTTTTAGTCAAAAATATTTGAAACCAGAAGACAAGTTATGGTTGTACAATTAGGATCTATCTCCTTGTTTTTAAATTAAAAAACACCTTATTCCTAATAGAATTATGTCTCATAATGCTTATAAAGGCAAGGCATTGGGGGCAAAAGAGAAAGGTCAATTAGATCCTATTATTCCTTTGAAACATTCAAAGAAATAAGGTTTAGGTTATAAACCACCTAGGGTAGTCCCCAAACATTTTTAAAATGGTTTAACATGTGCACTAAATTATGATGTTCTTAATAAAAACATAGAGTCCTACTATAGTATGTACAATGAGCTCACAAACACTAACCTATTCTATTCCTTCTTTGTTCTTACCATTTCCACTATTCCTACCATCCCCCTTACCATCCAATATCTTGACCTTGTTGATTAAGACTAACTAGGAAATGATATCACTTTAGATGAATTCAAAAATGAATAAGCATTGTCAGAGTTTCTAGGCTTGAGAGACAGTTTACCTATATGTGACCACAAACAAGGATTTTTTTTCACTTTGGATCTTGCAACCTACTATGGGGAGCAAGTGAACTTCCTAAGTCAAAAAAAATGAAACATTGATTTCCTTAAGTGAAAACCTTTCTGAGGCACTTTTGGATCAGGGAAAAAGAAAATATAAATATGTATCCTTTGGTGAAAACCTATTTCAATCACCATTGGATGAGGAAGTTTTCTCTTCCTCATTTAAAGCTTACAAGTCCACAACATGGACTCCAAAGCTAGACTGGTGGACTATAGAGCCAGACTAGTGGAAATTAGAGCCAGCTTGTGTAATACTAGAGCCAAGATGTGGGTCTCTGGAGCTAACATATAACCTTATAGATCTAATGATGTTGAATATATGAACCCTAACCTATTTATTAAATGTATAAAACTATTTTTTGGTAAAGGCTTAGTGAATATATCAATTAGTTGTTGCTCTGAATTATAAAATTTAAACTATATCACGTGATTTTTAACTAACTCTCTAATTAAGTGATACCTAATTACAATATGTTTGCTTCTACCATGAAAAATGAGATTATTTTATAATGAAATGAAGGATATGTTGTCATAAAATATTGTTGATGCTCCTTACTACTCCTTATGCAAATCTAAAAGGATTCTCCTAATCCATATAGCCCGACACATGCATTTACTACTATATACTCTGCCCCAGCTATGGGAAGTGAAACTATGGGTTGTTTATTTGAATTCCAAGAAATGGATCTTAACCTAGGATGAAACACATATCTTGATGTGCTCTTTTTATCATCAATACTACCGAAATAATCACTATCTATGATCCTACTAACTAAAATTCATCCACCATTGCATACAAAACTCCATATCCTATTGTACCATTTACATACCTCAATATCCTCTTACATGTTTACCAATGTGTTTATTTTAGTGTTTCCATGAATCTAGAAATGAGGTACACTATATACATGATGTTAAATCAAGTTAGATTCAAATACATCATACTTCTCATTAAAATATTGTACTGTGTGGGGTCTACATTATTGTTGTAGTCTTACTTATACAACTTCAAGGTTGTTTTATTTGGGGTTGATAATGGTTTTCTATCCATCATACTAAACCTCTCAAAAATATTATTTTCATACTTTCCTTGGCATATAAATATGCCTTCATTCATTTTCTCAACTTGTATCCCAAGAAAATACTTTAATAAACCTAAATCAATCATTTCAAACTCCTTCTTCGTGGATGATCTAAACTCTCTTATGGATTTATTTGAATTTATGGTGAATATTAGATCATCCACATAAGAATTAACAATAAAAATACCTTAATTTCTTGTATTTATGTAGAGAGTGGGCTAACTATCATTTTTTCTAAAGCTATTGCTCAACAAGTATGAATCTATTTGGTTGTACCACACCCTAGGTGCTTTCTTGAGCCCATGAAATGATTTATTAGCCCTATATACCTTTTTTGCATGCCCATAAATCTCATAACCATGTGGTTGTCCCACATAAACTTATTCTTATAGCAAACCATTCAAGAAGGTTGACTTGACATCCATTTGATGCACCTTCCACTTGTGTTGAGCAACTATAGCTATGACTATTTTCACCATTTATAGTCTTGATATGGGTGAAAATTTCTCATTGTAATCATGTACATGTCATTAATTATAACCTTTGAAAACTAGTCTTTCCTTATATCTCTTAATCTTACCTTCAGGAGTGGTTTTGGTTTTGTATACCCACTTTACTCTAATGACCTCTTTTCCTACTAGAAGGTCTACTAGTTCCCATGACTAGTTTTTCTCAATAACATGAATTTATTCATCCATTACCTCACACCACTTGATCTCCCTTATTTCTTCCTCAAATTAGATAGGATCAGCTAATAAAAATAGATAAACATTCATTGTTTCATCTTCATTTTCCTCATACCTTACCTGCTCATAGACTTCTTACAGGATCCTAGTCCTTGGCAAGCATTGACTTGAGTTGGAGGAGGATGAAGTTGACTCGTGACTCCTTGTTGGTTATTTCCACTAGATTAATTATCCATTTTTAAAATATGGATCCAACTTGGTGTATGGGTAATTGTACCACCTATTGTTTTAGTTTTAAGAAAGGGTCCACTAGCCCTTTTCTTCACTTGTTGCTCTTCTTGTCTCTCTTACCACATTGCATCTTTAATGAATTGAACATCCCAACTGATTATAAGCTCTTTTGTGACTATATTTTATAGCATATAAGCCTTTTATTTTTCACTATAACTAGTAAAAATACTCTTCTCTCCTTTATCATCCCACTTCATCCTTATTTACCTAGGAACATGTGCATATGCCACACATTCAAACACTCTAAGGTATTCAACACTAGGATTATAGATAATCTATACATTTTTAGGGATCATTTCCTTAAAAATTTTATTTGGAAAAATATTTTTAAAATATATAATTTTTTCTATAGGGTCAACCCAAAACTCATTGGACAAACCTTTTGCCTTAAGCATGTTCTTTGCCATCTCTTGTAGGGTTTAGTACTTCCTCTTTGCTACACCATTTTTATATATTGTATACCTCACTATAAATTAATTTTGATGTCATTATCCTTTAATTTTTTTATAAACTCATTTGATATGTATTCTCTTCCTCTGTCAGTTCTCAAAATATTTATGTAATGGCCACTATGCTTTTTAAACAAGGCCTTGAACTTCTTGAATGTTTTAAATGCCTTTGATTTATTATTTAAAAAATGCACCCATGTCTTTATAATAAATTAATATATGATTTTCATGAGATACACATTATTAAATAAGGAGTGAGTCTTCATAGGACCACATAAATTTGAATGTATCAGCTAAAGAGGATCTCTTTCTCTCTATGACTTACCCATAGGAAATGTACTTCTATGTTGTTTCCCCAATATGCAGCCTTCACATACTTTTGTTGGGAGATAAACCGGAAGCACACAATTTGATTACCAAACCAAACAACTTAATATGCGGAAATTAACCAGATTCACCAAGTAACTAGAATTCAGAATAACACATGATATGAGAGACAATACCAAATTGTATTAACACTTTATACAGAAAAGAATACAATAAAGAAGATGCCACTTCTTCTCCACCACCTTACAGAGGTTTCCCACACCTCAAGTGAACAGTAATTCTTCTCCCCAAAGCTCTCCCTCTCACAGGTCCCAACACCCAACTCAAATACAGAGTTGGTGTTCACCTCCCGTGCTCCACGCACACCACAAGTGCTCCACGCACTCCACAAGCACTCCACGTGCTCCACAAGTACTCAAGGTACTTCAAGTAGATCTCCCATGAATCTGCAACAACCTGCAATTCAACAGACCATACTTATGGAAGGAACTCCCTTGCCTTCCTCTTGCTCTATCCGAGTACACACCTGTACTCCAAGTAGATCATGCCTGATACTGCTCCCTGTTGTGTTGCTGTCTGTATGACCTTGCACACCTGCAAATCAAGCAATGGTTCTATTCACCTGTGAACCTCAACCTTGCACACACATACACCTGCAGATCAACGATCTTACTTACCATGTAGATCTCCTATATAGGCCATGCAACTGTGACCAAGATCCTACACTCTTGAAGAACCCAGCTAGCTCTCCAATCCAGCACCAACACACCTGGTACTGTGGCACTAGGAGGAACGCACCATAGCTCTACCTCACACACTGAAGGAGCTTATAATTATGCTCTCTTACTCCCTAGCACACTTTTACAATACAACCATGAGTCTATTATATAGATCTCATCCAAACAATGATTAGACATCTAATTACAATAATTAGATCCGCAGCTATGAGTCTAAAATTAGCACTCATCATGCAAACTCTTGGTTCGTTAGCTAACTGCCCGTAAATAGCTCGCAGTCGAACCACACAGGCGACCGACGCCGGTCCCTGTCCGCCTGGAGGTGACCGATGCCGGCCGATATATGACCGACGTCGGTTGCTTCTCTGTGCTATCCCGCCGACGTCGGCTGATCAGACCGACCCCAACTTCTTCTGCAACTCAGCAACCTTCAGCAACCTCCTCTCCTGTTTGCATCAGTGAAGCTTTTAGCTCCACAATCCTAACAATCTCCCACTTGGAGATAAACAGCTGCACTGTACCTGTACCTGTACTCCGTCTAATCTATTTCCTGGTTTGTATCCCTCTTCAAGCTCCCACCTGAAGACAACCCACCACACATCCCGTGGTGTACCACCTGTCATCCGAGTAACCTGCCACATCTGAACCTACAACACCTGTAGTGAAGTCTTGACCCTGCATAGCAACACCTGCTGCCGGTCCCTCTCAGAAAACCTGAGAATCCACTTCCCCGAATTGGCTCCTAACTCTCTGACAGCTCCCACTGCATGGGAATACTCAGGTCTATACCAGACCTCATGTGATTTCGGACACTGTACCTGTCCAACCCTTAGTGTGCTCCGGCTCTGCATCCCGAACCTCGCCAACACCTGATTCACATCAGCTCCCACTCGAGATAAAATCAACCTGTGATCTCCATGCCTCCCATGCCAAAGAATTTCGCTGCTCCAAACTCCCCATGACATGCCACTGAACTAATCTTACCCTTAGCTCAGCAAAACCCTGTATGTACACACCTGCTATAGCAAAACATACCATCCACATACAGCAACAGAATGATGTCGCGACTCATCATCCCCCTGGTAAGACAAAACACAGTAGTTACCTGACACTGACTGAAGCCATGCTCCATCCTCCACCTGTCAAAACCTCTACCACTGTCCTGCAGCTCCACAAGACCATATACCTGGTCTTCCATCTCATGTGTCCGTTTTCTCCATTCTTCTACTAAGGAATCCATTCGTCTCTGTGCTTTTATACCTGCTGGCATCTCTACCAAAACACACCTGTCTGGTTCTCCTCCAAGGAATCACATCCTCATCCATGCCAAGCTCACACCTGTTTCCTGGATCCTTCCTGCTCTACAATCAGCAACATGTATAAAGAAGAGGAACAACAAATTTGAGGGCCTACTTACGCCTTCAGTCCTCCGTATGGGTGTTTGAGACTCCTTGACAGCTTGCTGTCCACCCAAAATTCGTTACAGTGACCGACCTCGGTCACCCCATAGTCTGCATCCGACCAACGTCGGTTCCATGCGTCTGTACCTGACTACCAACCTGCCTGCGCTGGTGTCCCTGCTGCCGACGTCGGTCCTTCTAACCGACATCGGTCTTACATACTGCCGACGTCGGTCCCATGACCGACATCGGTCTTACCCTGCCCGACATCGCCGGCTTCGGTCTGCACATGACCGACATCGGCACCTGTCTGTTCGACGCCGGTTCTTCCTAACCGACATCGGTATCTGTGTTCACCTGTGAGTGATGACTTTTTTTTTACCCGCGAGCTTCTTTGGATCAAAACCCATGTCCAAACTGCCCTGCTCAGAAGTATCCAGCCACATCCACTGGGTTCTGTCCACCATCTCCTCCATAAACACCAAGGCTTTCCAGTTCTTAAGCCTGTCAAATATATCTGTCTTTCGCTTAAGAACATGCATCTCCTTCCTGCTCATGTGACCAAGCCTACGAAGCCACGTCTCCGCAACAAAAGAAGAATCAGTAATATAAACAAGTAGATAAAGGATACCTATTTTCTTACCACCAGCTAATTCAAGTGCATCCGCTGTGAGAGTTCTTGTGCATCTCTCATCACCCAATCTTTCTGAAGAAATTAGCCATATCTCCAAACCTGGGACCTGCATGACCTTCATCAACACCTGTGTGTTGGCCGCCTGCAATTTCAGCTTCACTTCCCCTTTGCCAATTCTTTGGCAAGGCTTACCAGCTCCTCTACCTGGAACTGCATGGAAAGAGGCAACCGAATCTTTTATCCAAGATTCCACTTTATCCAAGAAACCTGCAAACACATCCTGTGCAACAATACCTGCTACATCTGTATCTTCAGTTTCTTCATGCTGATCTGTTACCAACCAGCAATAATCTTTTACCTGCTCTTTCTTTCCATAGGACCGTGAGTGACCATCTGTGCTTTTCAACTCCTCCATTCTTAGCTTACTTTGATCTGCTGTTGCTCTACTCCCACTCGATCAGAAGCCCCTGAGAGTGCCCTGTAACCAAACACAAAACCTGCTTCCTCCAACCTCAGCTCAGATACCACCTGTTGGTATCAAGCTCAAGAACCTACAACCAAGGCTCTGATACCACTTGTTGGGAGATAAATCAGAAGCACACAATTTGATTACCAAACCAAACAACTTAATATGCGAAAATTAACCAGATTCACCAAGTAACTAGAATTCAGAATAACACATGATATGAGAGACAATACCAAATTGTATTAACACTTTATACAGAAAAGAATACAATAAAGAAGATGCCACTTCTTCTCCACCACCTTACAGAGGTTTCCCACACCTCAAGTGAACAGTAATTCTTCTCCCCAAAGCTCTCCCTCTCACAGGTCCCAACACCCAACTCAAATACAGAGTTGGTGTTCACCTCCCGTGCTCCACGCACACCACAAGTGCTCCACGCACTCCACAAGCACTCCACGTGCTCCACAAGTACTCAAGGTACTTCAAGTAGATCTCCCATGAATCTGCAACAACCTGCAATTCAACAGACCATACTTATGGAAGGAACTCCCTTGCCTTCCTCTTGCTCTATCTGAGTACACACCTGTACTCCAAGTAGATCATGCCTGATACTGCTCCCTGTTGTGTTGCTATCTGTATGACCTTGCACACCTGCAAATCAAGCAATGGTTCTATTCACCTGTGAACCTCGACCTTGCACACACATACACCTGCAGATCAATGATCTTACTTACCATGTAGATCTCCTATATAGGCCATGCAACTGTGACCAAGATCCTACACTCTTGAAGAACCCAGCTAGCTCTCCAATCCAGCACCAACACACCTGGTACTGTGGCACTAGGAGGAACGCACCATAGCTCTACCTCACACACTGAAGGAGCTTATAATTATGCTCTCTTACTCCCTAGCACACTTTTACAATACAACCATGAGTCTATTATATAGATCTCATCCAAACAATGATTAGACATCTAATTACAATAATTAGATCCGCAGCTATGAGTCTAAAATTAGCACTCATCATGCAAACTCTTGGTTCGTTAGCTAACTGCCTGTAAATAGCTCGCAGTCGAACCACACAGGCGACCGACGCCGGTCCCTGTCCGCCTGGAGGTGACCGACGTCGGCCGATATATGACCGACGTCGGTTGCTTCTCTGTGCTATCCCGCCGACGTCGGCTGATCAGACCGACCCCAACTTCTTCTGCAACTCAGCAACCTTCAGCAACCTCCTCTCCTGTTTGCATCAGTGAAGCTTTTAGCTCCACAATCCTAACAACTTTGTTTAATTTTTATATAAGGGGTATTTGTCTTACCATTTACTTATTGTGAAGAAGGTTCAACTCACCCAAAATTAAATGATTTTACTCTAGGTTCCAAAGAGTAGACTCATATACTACCACAATTTTAAATGTTATTAAGAATTCACTTTACATCTTCAAAAAAAACATCATGTTATTTATCATCTTGATTGTTGCATTATGCATATTTCACCCATGTATATCAAAGATGATACACTCTCCATATTCAAACCTCACCCTATATCCTTTTTTGACAAGCTTCCCAATGTTGATTAGGTTGTGCTTCAACCCAGGCACATAGTAAACATTTTGAATTTGTATTTTATCACCTTGCTTGGTGCAGATATAAATGTTGCCTTTACCCATGGAAAGGACCTTCTCATCATTTACCATCTTCACCTATAATTTTATTGACTCATTTATGCTATTGAACATCTCTTTGTTTTCACTCGTGTGTTTTCTAAAACAATTATCTAAATACCATCTCTCTCTACTACTTTTCTCAAAAATGTTACAAGTTATAAACAAATTTACCCCTTTCTCACTCATATTAGGTTCAACATATTGTGCCTAGGATAAATTTTAGCTTTGCATATTGAAATCATAATCTTTATTTTTACACTTACTAGCATAGTGTCCATAGTTCTTTCAATATTAACATTGTATATTAAACTTGGCATACCTTTGTGTAAAAACACCTATTGAAGTGTTCAACTGATCCTTCCTCTTCCTCTCGCATGTGATTCTTCATGGTTGTGTATTTTAACTTATTTAATATTTCATGTTTTTCTTGTACCTTTTTTTTTGTTCCTCTCCCCTACCTCTAACATTCATGTTTGTCTCGAAGGCTTGTTCATTGGAAGAGGTGGTTGACCTATTCAACCTTTATTCATGGGTTTACAAAGAACCCATCAACTTATAAATTATCATTTGTCTCAATTCCTTTAACTCTTATATTTCAACCACTACAGGATCAAATATAATTGGAAGGATCCTCAAAACCTTTTATAGGATTTTATGATCTTCAAGAGTGTCTCCATTTATTTTAATTTGATTTACTATGGTCAATGTCCTTGTGAAGAATTCATTGATAGACTCATTTTATTTCATCTATAAGGTCTCAAAATCCCTTCTCAATAATTTTAATTTTACAATATTCACCTTGTCAATACCTTGATAGGAATTTTGTATAATCTCCCAAGCCTGTTTGGAGTGGGTAGCTACTGTTATCCTTGAAAATATTGAATTAGTGAGTGGATGTAGCTAAGAGCCTTGACATAATTATTTCCACTTTATTTCAACATATTTATTTTTTCTTGATTGAGGGCATTGAATGTTTCTAGTTCTACAACCTATGTATATCCACCCTCTATAAGTTCCCATAGCTCTTATGAGCAAAAATTGTCTTCATCTTGATGCACCATACAACATATTTATTTCCTACAAATGTTGGAGGTTGTTGCCATGAATTGATGCTACTTTATTCCATATTCAATATGCCTTAAAATCCATGTGGCTCTGATACCAGTTGTTGGCAAAAGGGGATGAAATTGGTAGCACTAAAAACCAAGGGAGAAATAATGAGCTCAAGATCCTATAAAAGTGGGCTACTGACAAACTTTGGAGCCAATAAATAAGACACAAAATGAAATGGAAAATAGGTCTAAATCACACTTAAATAGGGGAGGAAAAAATTAAATGAAAACATAGACACATGCATAAATTATATTAATTTAAAATCTAATACAAACCATTTTTACAAAATTATACTTTCATGTTATAGCTATAGCTATTTTCAAGATTACAAAACTACAAAATTGACTATATGTTATTCTTCTTATTCTTTTTATTAACTAATATATATGTTGTTTTTATCTTTGTATACTCTTTATTTTGTACTCCTTTTACTTAGACTATTTTCATGAATAATTCACACTATTGTTCTATTGTTTCTCCTTACACAAGTTGTTTTAATTTTCCTCTGATTTTTTCTCCTTCTATCTATATTTACATACACTACTATTGTTCATTCCTTTATGCATGTTGTTGCTATGTATTCATATCCCTATTATATTCTCCTTGTATCATTTTATTTTTTATATTCTTTGTTAGATTTCTCCACCTATCAACATATTTCCCTATCAAACTAAATGGCTCTAAGAAATTCAAATTTTAAACTACATGCACTAAATTTTGTTCAGTGTGATCAACTAGTTGTTATAAGAGATCTCCAGATCAAGGACACACATAGACAATGGTAGGTTAGAGGCAAAGAATAATATATTTTAACATTAACAAATATCATATATATGCCTTAAGACAATAATACAATGTATAATAAGACAACAAATTTGTTTGAATAAATATGAAACAAATACAAATATACACATTATTGTACTTAAAAATTAAGTTTTCTAAAATTTCATCAATATTCCCAAATTTTCATATTAATATGTAAACCTTATAATTAGAATGAATATTCAACTATAAACATTTGAGTTAAAATCTATAATTTTCTCACAAATCAACTTTGGAGATTTATCATCACTTGGAAACTAAGGGAAACTACACGTGAGATCCCAAATACATTTATATGAGCCTATTAAAGGAAAAGTGTCTAACTAACTTTGTTAAAATCATTTATTATTATTCCCACCTTTATGGTTGCTTTCTATTTACTTTTGAAATAAAAATGTGCAATTTGCATTTAGAAACTTTGAATGGCTCGTGAAACCAGAATTCATATCAAATCGAGTAGAAGCAAGATAAATGAATCAAACAAGTTTGAATTATAAATTTGCATTTGTCATTTGGGAGGGGAGAGAAGTTGTTATAAAATTCTTGAAGGATGTGGAATTCGGTGTGAATTTTGTCTCATGAGGGAAGTTCCTTGGATGCACAAACAACCTAAAAATAATGATTGATATGGTGATTCAATCAAAGTGGCAGAGGGATCGAAGTAGATAGTTTGAGGTGGAGTGACACATGGAATTGAGAAGCTAAAGTAGTGATGATGAGATTGATTGGAGAATATTGAGTTAGATAGTGAATCCAATGACTGGTTTGGTGCATTGATTTGAGCCTAATATGATGGATGTATGACTTAGACATCCTTTACCCACATTAACAAGTTATTCTATGTTGATCAAGGAAGCCATTAGCCTTCTTAATGCAGTGATTTGAGTGAACATAAGTCTAAACTAGAAAAGTGTTAAAGTGAAGCATTGTGCTTTCTATCCTAAGTTGTTGTGGGTAGTGGACATTTATCTATATAACATCATGTGGGTGTGTTCATGAGCAGTTTTATTGGTCTTAGATTCCATGAAGTAGTGGTTGGGTTGTCCTAGGTAGAGAGTAATTAGACCTTAGGAGGGGATTATTCATTGTAATCATTTGAGCATTATAATTGAGCTCAACTTGGTGGTTGGTGTGTATGTGGCACTTTTGCCTATTTATTGTAATTTGGATTATTTTATCCTACAAGAGTAAATAAAATACACATTCTACTAGTTATTCTTATATTGTGTGAATGTTCATGTGAATTTGAGTTATTTACCAATATTTTCAAGTGTTATATTTGAATTTTGATGATAATCCATTGATATACAATAAGAGTACCACTATTTTGTTAGTGTTCTTATACAGGTAAACATTGAAGGCATAGTCCATAATTATCACAAAGTTTTATTCCCACATAAGAACTCAGTTGAGAACAAGCAATGCCACAGTTTTTAGCTCCATCAAGTTAGCCTTGTTATAGTTGGTATTGCAGACATCCAATTCCTAACACCATTATGTTGAAATCATCAATATTACTTGAAATTCACTCAAACTCATCATTTGGGCCAAAATCACTTAATTACACTAAATGGCTTGAGTTTGTCGTATACAAGTGCCAATTTAGTGTAATGTATCACTAAATGGGGCAATGAATTTTATGTTATTATTACTTTTTTCAAATCATTTCAATTCAAAATGACAAATGAAATTTGATGCTCTGAACCATTGAATTCCTCTAATTTGAAATCATACAACACATGCATGTGTTATTTCATGTTGACAATGTCCTAAATGGGGTATTGTTTCGTACACAACTGACACCTTATTCTAATTATACTCTAATCAAATTACAACCTAGTAAAATGACATTTTGACCAGTTTGATTAAGTGTGCAACCAATTTCCAAATAATTTTATGAAATTTTATTAATCTCACTTAGGCAAATTAATCCAAATTAAGAGCTTAATTGGAAAATCCATGGAAGTTATTGAAGATTTCTTAATTAGAATTTGATTTCTAATATTTGCATCATCTTCTGACATCATTTGTGGGGTGGCATCCATAAGCCATAAATGGAAAAAATATTAGGTTTAAGGCCTTCCATGCCTCTTTAATGCCCCCTCTTTTTCAAATATTAGGAGGGTATTTATGGATTAAGCCTCAAAAATTGAATTGATCCATGGCCACACATATTGATCTCAACATGGATGGTCATGGTTGATTCTAATCAAATTCAAAAATCTATAAATAAGAGGGCCAAGACCACCATTTTTAATCTCTTTTAGTTTAAACTTATTATGGAAAATTCTCTCCATTATTCATCTTTATGTAGTGTTAATATGCTTAATTTGTAAGAGGATAGCTTCACTATAGGCATACAATTGATCAATTCATGAGCCTAGTTTCATTGGTGCACTTGAGATGATGGAGAAGCAAGCCACTCATCATTGCTAAAGACTTGAGCACAAAATTAAGGGGAAAATAATGTTTTGATCCACATTTAGAGGTGGGATGCTTTTGAGAAGGTTTGATGTATATGCTTTCTTTCAATAGCTCTTAATTTTCTTTTGCAATCTCTATTGAGGGAGTTGGATTAGTTAGTTGTGTTCTTTATGCATTTCTTAATTTTTCTTGACTAATGCTTGATCTAACTCACTTTGGACTCCATCTCTACATCTTGGCATGCCCGATGGGACCACACATCCCATACAAATAAGGAAATTGATTTGCCACTCTTAGATATTCTAATACTTGCTTAGAAATCCTTAAAAATCAAGCTTTGTCACTATATTTCTCATGTTTTTGTGCTTTTGTTGACACACAATTTACATAGTGATCGATATTGGTTTTCCCTAACTGACATTGATCCTTGTGCAAGGCATAACATGGTAGAAAATTTTGGTTTTTAAGTTTCCTTGAAAGCTTTAAGTTATTATTTTGGATTTTTAAAACTTGCAAAGTCTCTGTCTAATCATCTTTTTGTAGTATCTAGAGGTTTTATAGATATTTTATAGTTATTTGGGTTAACAAGTGTTTTTTGAAAAAAAAACATGTTTTTCCTATGGGTTCACAAGTAACTAGCATCAGTTTTGAGTCAACCAACATTGGTTCTATTAGAATCACCATCAATTTTATTATAACTGACATCAATCATTATGGATCGACATCAGTCTTTGTGTAATACAAATAGAGAAACCTGAGAGTAAGTTTTCAAATCTTGCTTTCTCATTTACTTTTATGCTTCAAGGTAGACATAAACCCTCTAACATTTGTAGGACACAATCTTGGAAAAGTGTCAAATTTGAACATGGTGAAGTCTTGAACTTACCCTTTTGTGTTTAAAAGGAATCCAGATGTTTTTTTGTTAAGTTATTTTGTGAAAGTTTTTTTTAAGTTTGTAATTAAAACCAAGGGGCCAAGAATTTCACAAAAAATTCCCTTTGGTGCATAAAATTCACACTGACTTAAATTAAAAGTTTTTATAAGTATTTGTTTTATGCTAGATATTTTATACTTATTTGTTTTTTGAAAAATGAATAGATGCATTTATGTTCTCCCCCCATCCCCTTTAGGGAACTTGGGTGATCAAAAATGCCCTTTCTTTGCACATTGTGCCTTTTTCCAAAAGGTTTTAAAAGAATGTTGTTAAGGTTCTCCATAAATCCATATGGTTTAGGTGATATAAACACAACCTTTAAAGTATTTTCAATTTATCTTTCATTTTTATGCAACTTGGCTTGTGAGCAAGAGTTCATAGCCTCATAACAGGTTATCTAGGGAATATTTGACCTAAGAATTCATCTTCCAACATTGTTGAAACCCCATTGTATGGTGTGGCATATAAAGTAAGGATGACCTATTGGGATTTTTACTTGAGTGCTTAAGCAAATTATGTTAATGGTACTCAAAATTAGACTATAATGGCAATTCATACATTGCACTACACTGAGTAAGTGATAGATGTAGTGGTTGTAAAAATAGAAAGACATTTTTTTATAATGTTGATTGATGTGGATCTAATTGATGTGAGACATATTTAGTGTTAGCCACGCTTGGGATCATCTAGACGGTCAAAGATTTAAGTTTTAGAATAAACCAACTTACCGCAGACATATTATTGATGTAGGGTGAGTAGCCTGAAGTTCGATGTTGTTGTCTAATCTCTTGGGAGAAGGGGGTATAAAAACCCTACTACTTCATGCACTATTATTTTTGGATTAATACTTAAAAATCCTCCGAAAATCATGTATATAAATATAACTCAATGGTACAAAGCAACCTTATCAATTTTAGGACTTTGGACATTATACTTAGTTGTATTTGGTCTTTTTATCCTTTACTTGCTTGGTCCTATTTTGAGTCTAAAACTTGTTTGTGAACCAAAACATGTCAACCAATCACATTTTTTATCCACCATTTTATTTGAATAAGGAGGCATTACATTGACCAAATCAAAATCACCTTTTGCCTTGTTCAAATCCTCATTTGAAATATTATGTTTATCCTTGTCTAAACAACATTGTTATGCTGCCTGATTGAGTCTAAACCATTTTGAAAAAATCTCTAAGTCCTTCATATTTAATTCAAATTCAAAATCTCACCTTTCTAAGTTCTAGGCCAAAGTGTTAATTAGTTTTCCATTTGCACTTAGTTTGAGTTAACTTAGGTAAGATATCTTATTTGGATTGAAGGCCATTATATAGAGTCATCGTCATTTGATCATTGTGAACTTAGATAAACTTGCTTATCACTCATGCTCTAAGTTATAAAATAGTTATACTTCCTATTACCATGTAGCAGTGTTGTATTACCCATTTGGTTTTAGTTTTATACTTAGGATTTCTTGTGTGTTTTCACAATTTGCACTTCTTACTTTGAATTGTTACCTTTCTCATCAAAAGGACTTTCTTGTAATTTTATAGTTGAAAATTATCGAAGTTATCCCTAGTTTTTATGGTATTGATGTATCTTTAAATGTAAGTTTGTTGTGATTTTTGAACTTTACATTTCAAATTCATTATACCCTCTTCCAATTTGATGATTTCAACCCATCAAAATTGACTAAATTCATGACCATTTCTTCTGATTGTGTGGTACTATGCCACTTCTCTTTATTATAGTATATTTTTGCCTTGTCACTTATTTGGAGAAAATCAAAACACACCTTGTTAAACATTTGCAAAACATTTTAAAAATATTAGAAAGCATAGATAAAAATCTTATAAAAAACATTACACGAAGGTATACTTATAGTAGGGTCTCTTACAGCGTTAGTTATGAGGAAGAGCATTTTTATGGAAGACATGAGCACTCTATCTTGTCTGAGGATGTCACCCTCTTTGGGCCTATTTATTGAATACTAAACTAATTCATGCCATTTTTTGTATATCATCTTTGTCCTTCTCCTTTGGCTAATGTGAGCCATCAAACTTCACAACGCTCTAAGGCTACCATTATAGGTTACCTTTCTCTTTCATCTTGTGCAAGTAACCAAGCTCCACAACACTCGAAGGTTACCATTATATATTTTCCTTCTCTTTCATCTTGTGTGAGAAACTAATCTCTACAATGCTTGAAGGTTACCATTCTAGGCTATCCTTATCTTTCAACTTGTGTGAGCAACCAAACTCTGCAATGCTTGAAGGTAACCATTTTAGGCTATCCTTCTCTATTATCTTGCATGAGCAACCAAACTCCACAATGCTTGAAGGCTACCATCTTAGGCCCTCCTCATTTAGATTATGTGAGTAGTCAATCTCCATGATGCCCTATTATTACCATTTTAGGCCCATCACTGGCATTTATTGAACTTATTGTTGAAGAACACCAATTTGATGAACTAATCTTTGTTGATCCCTTCTTTAATAGTCTAATTTTTGGAGAGCCTATTATTAAACCACAAACCATTATTCATATAGTACCAACTATTCCCCAATTTTAAAAAATTTGTGTTGATATTTGAGCCTAAACAAAAACCATTACCTCTTCAAGAACCATATTTTGAGGAATAAAATGTGTTCAAAATTGATATTTTGCAACCAATGGTAAACCAAGACTACAATATTATTGTTGAAACACCCATTTGTGACAAGTCAACATATGATGAATCACCCATTGATACTTTATATATTGTCAAGGAGTCTCATTTTAATGAGCCAATCTTTATTGAGTCACTTATTAATGATTATAACCACATTTGGGCTAATCTTTACCTTGACCATTGTCCTATTTTTAAATATCCTCACCCTTTTGACAAGTCAGTCTTTATGGAGTTACCTCTTGAACTTTTTCCACTCATTGAGGAGTGTCACTTTGATAGGCTAGTTTATGTCAAGTCACCTCTCAATCAGTTCCCTCTCTTTGAGGGGCTTCTCCTAAATGAGCCAGTCTATGTTGAATCCTTCCTAGATTAATCAATTTTTACAAATCACATTATGTCATCATACACTATTACTTATCCAATACCAAGCATTAAAAAAAACATTATTATATAAACATCCATGTCAAATGAAGAATCAAAATTAAAATTAGGTTCCCTTTCTAAATTGACATCAAATCAAGAATCAACATTGAATTTAGGTTCCCTTTCTAAACTGGCATCAGATTTAGCAATGGATGAATCAAAATTAGAGTTAGGTTCCCTTTTTGAGCTAACATCATAGTTAGCATCAAAATTAGAATTACTATCAGTCTCGATATCATATTTAGATTCCCTTGACTTGGAATCTACTTTAGAATTAGAATACAATCATGGTTGTTACAACATTGGTTACACTTGCCTTACAGATCAATTTGAATATATTTGTGATCCTTCTATGTTTTTTAAGGATTATTACTTCAACATCGACATAGGTTATCCTAGTATCTTCTACGAAGATTGTGTTTCCTTTCATCATTCCATTATTACCACCCAACATAGCCATTATATTGACATTCCACCTCCCACAAGCATCAATTGGGACTAATAAAATCACACTTTAATAAACTACATCCAGGGCAACATATTAGGTGCAAAATATTAGGGGGACCAAGACCATATTCATTCAAGAGAATAACAATCTTCTAGAAACCTTTTCAGAGGTGCTAGGGGATGATCAAAGTTCAAACTCAACATCTTTTAGTGAAACCTTTTTGAAGGCACTCGAAGACAATCGAAGTCAAATGTTAACATACCTTAGGGAAACCTTCTTAGAGGCATTATGGGATAATCAACATAAATTCATTGGTGAAAACCTCATTGAGGTGCTAATAGATAAGAATAATAATTTTTCATGGCTTAATGAAGACATTATTCAAGATGAAATCAATATAGCTTCTAATCTATAGCATAATCAGATTGTAACAACTCACAAGGCTAAACAATAAAAAAATATGGTAGTCCTATCAAAATCATCTTCAAAATTCTTCAACCTCACCACAAGAAAAATTATGTTAAATCTAGAATCAGCAACATTGTGTCTACCTAAAAATCCCAATCTTCATTTGTTTCCCCACTATTATACATTATATTATCATCCACATTTTCATTACCAACTTATACCATTTATCTTGTTCTGAACATTATTTACCATCCTTGGCTGTACTTTCCTTTGTTGAAGATACAAATATCTCTTGTCTTGAAAATTGAAGGAAACAAAATTAAAGACCAACAAGGATCACAACAACATTATTGAAGTCCAAATCTATGATAGGTTCTTGACAAAGTAGATATTTAGATGAGGTGTTGGGTAGTAATTTTTATGATTATCTTAGTTGTCTCACATGTTGACTAAGATGTGTATCTCCACATCAACAGGAATAGCGGAACCATTTTCCATTTTACGCTACCATTTCCCTTACCTTGTCTTTTGGGGGCAACCCTATGGACCATTTCATTTTTGGCATCTTATACCATTGCATCCCAATTACTATGTCATTTGAATTACATTGACTTGAATTCCTTAAGATTATGTAGGAAACACTCAATTTCTATTGAGGTTAGCTCAGTCATCTCATTCATGCTCTCATCATTTTATGAGCCAACTAAGCCCATCCTCTCACCATTTTTCAAGCAATTTTTAAATTTGAATATTCTCTCCATTTTATGAACAAATTAAGCCACGCTCTCATCATTTTGTGATCACACTAAGCCAATCATCACTTGGGGGCAACCCTTTTTCCATTATTATCCTATCATTTTTCTTCATACCGTGCCTTATACCATGTCATTACTATTGACCAAAGATTGTTTATATCCACCCTGTTTACCCCATTTTGATCTAGGTTCCTTTGGCTCTTCTCATACTTTATGTGAGGGAATTGTGTGTTTAAATGATGGTCTATGGAAGTAGTGTGATAGTATATCTAGTAAATTATCTTTCATTCTACATTTTTTTTGGTGTTGCTACTTATAACCACCTATGGGTAAATTAGTATTCTATTTAGTACCACTAATTGTAATTGCCTTTGGGAAAATCAGTATAATGACATTGTTTCCTACTTATAACCACCTATGGGTAAATTAGGAATAATGCCTTTTTATCATGAATTTTTGTATCTCCTTGCCATTACTATTATCATTTGCCTTGTCATTTAGATCAAATCTGAGAAATTATTATGACTTGATCAATTTTTCACTTCCTTTTATGTTGGTAGAACTACTGTGAATTGAGGTCCTAATGGGACTATGTAGGTCATTCAATTCACATTGAGGCCAACTTAGTCCCTCTTTTCATACACTCTCATCGATTTACGAGCATGGATCATTATAGTTGACTTTGGCTTTAGTTTGAACTCTTACCTATGGATGTGTATCTCCTTATTTAGGTAGTTCCTTGGACCTTTTGTAAATATTTGCTTTCTATTGCTTATCTTAAAAGAATTGTCTTACATTATCTTATGTTATGATCTCCCATGCTCTTGTCATTTAATAAACACTAATTTTAATGCTCTCACCATTTTACGAGCCCATTTTCCCTATGTATTCTACAACATCAATCATGTTTTTTTATCATCACTTTTTATTCTATCCCATTTCTTGGAAAAATTACATTTGGCCTGAAGTTCATGTTGGACCTTGTATCTATGGAGCTATGTAGGCAGTATCCACTTGTCTCATACATTTGGAGTCAACTTGGCCATTCCATTCTTTTTCTTATTTTTCCTCAATTTTGTTGTCTTGTTGTTTCCCTATCACTTGGAGGCAACTTTGTGTTCTTTGTTTTTGTTACATTGTTATAGAAAGTAACACCTCTACTGCACATACACAAATAATTATTTTCCACTCACACTAACATTGTGACTAACTATTATTTGTGTGTGTTTATTTTATTTTTCTTTGGTGTTTTGTTTGTTTCCTTGTCTCTTCATTTATTTTGTTTTGTTATTTTTTCCTCGTTATTTCTTCTTTTTTATTCTTGGTCTTTTGTGTTCCTATTTTGTCTTGCTCTTTTATTTTGTTTTCCAAGTACATCTTATTATTACACATGGATCTTGATTATTCATATCTAGCTTTCATGTTATTTATTAATTTGTTCTTTCTTTGCTTTTATACATTCTTATTCTTGCTTAAATCTTGATTATTCATATCTTGATTTTAAGTTAGGTTACATATATGTCTTATTTTTCTTTGATTTTTTTTAAATGTAAATAGTTGTAACTCTAGTATTAGTATTTTTTATCATTATCCTTAGTTATAAGTATTCACATTTGAACCGACTCATCACAATTGAAATGCAATGTCATTATAGGTTACTCATACTTATGATGCATAATTTCACTTTTGCTATAGTAATCACCAAGTGATTTAGATGCTATCAATGCACCAATAAAACTAAACACCAAAGGCTTCACACTAGACTCTATGCAAGATGTGCATCTCTTGACACACATTATGAGTCTAATCGAACAGTGGTCCATTTTTCTTATATTCTTCATTCCTCATTCCATTTTCTTCCACCTTTGGGTGAACTATATTGGATTGAGGTCCATCTGGACTATATAGGTAGTGCTTGGATATATGGCATATCTTGGGTCAGCTCATCTACCTTCATTCTTTCATTCATCTCTTTCATCACTTTGTGCATCCCGTATGCCTAGTTTCTTGTGGCTTCTTCAATCATCACACTATCACCTCTGAGTTTGTGCCCACTCATATTTTTATCTATGAGATAGGTTATCTCTTTGAGCTATACTTTCCAATTTTCCCATCATATTTTTATCTATGAGATAGGTTATCTCTTTGAGCTATGATTTCCAATTTTCCCAATTGGGGCACAATGTTTAGATCAATCACCAAATCAAATCAGCCATGTTGGGGAAAAATTAATTATCAGTGATCAAAATCAGCCCTACTAGAGAAAAATTACTTTATCAACTGATAAAATATACTCTAATGGGGCCAAAATTAATTATTAGTGATCAAAATCAGCCCTACTAGAGCAAAATTACTTTATCAACTGATAAAATATACTCTACTGGGGCACATTATTATTTCCTTTCTCTGGAGAAATGCTCTCCTATTTCTTCTAATTCTAAGCTCTATAGCTTTTACCCTCATTCTAATAGATTTTAAAATATGCAAAAGTATCTCAGGATCATCATTCCCTAAGCACATAGCTTGTACCTTTTAGGTGTGTTTAAAATGTGTCACTTATATTTTTGGATTGTATTCTTCCCTCTTCCTTGACCTTGGGGTCCATTATACTCTATTATATTTTGATCATTGAGAATCAATGTGTGCAATTATTATCTTAATATGGATTTAATCTCATCCATGGGTTAATTTCACTCTTTATCTCTTTTCAAGAGTCCATCCCTCTCTTTCATCCTCATATGTCCTCTCGAGGGGACATCATGGGTCATTTACTTTCAAACTTCTTCTTGACAACTCTTCTCTTTGAGATGTTACCTCACCTAAATGTCTCTCTATGCCTTTTCAACCAAGGGTAAAATGTATACATCCAATTCCTAACACCATTATGTTGAAATTATCAATCTTACTCAAAATTCACTCAAACACACAATTTGGGCCAAAATAACTTAAATATGTTAAATGGTTCGAGCTTATAGTATATAAGTGCTGATTTAAGCTAATGTATCCCTTAATGAGGTAATGCATTTTATGTAATTATTAACTTTTCTCAAATCATTTCGAATCAAAATTAAAAAATTGCAATTTGACGCTTTGAACCACTAGATTCTTCTAATTTAGAAGCACATGACACATGCATGTGTTATTTCATGACAACAATATCCTAAATGGGGTATTGCTCCATATGCGACTGACACCTTATTCTAATTATACTCCAGTCAAATGACAACCTAGTAAAATGACATTTTGACCAGTTTAATTAAGTGTGCAACTAATTTCCAAAGAATTACATGAAATTTGATTAATCTCACATAGGCAAATTAATCCAAATGAAGATCTTAAGTGGAAAATCCATGAAAGTTATTGAAGATTTATTAATTAGAAATTAATTTCTAATATTTGCATCATCATCTTATGAAATCATTTATGGGGTGGAATCTATAAGCCATAAATAGAACAAATATCAGGTTTAAAGCCTCATCTACCTCTTTAATGCCCCCTCTCTTCCAAATATTAATGAGGGTATTTATGGATTAATACTCCAAAATTGAATTGATCCATGGCCATACATCTTGATCTCAAGATGGATGGTCATGGTTGATTCTAACCAAATTCAAAAATCTATAAATAAGAGGGCCAAGACCACTATTTTTAAGCTCTTTTGGTTTGAACTTATAAATGCACAATTTTCTTCACAGGTCATCTTTGTGTAGTGTTATTATACTTAATTTGTAATAGGATATCTTCACTATAGGCATACAATTGATCAATTTATGAACCTAGTTTCATTGGTGCACTTGATATGATGGAGGAGCAATCCACTCATCATTGCTAAAGACTTGAGCACTAAATCAAGGGGAAAATCATGTTTTGAGTTGAGTTTAGAGGCGGGATGCTCTTGGAAAGGTCTGATGTATATGATTTATTTTAATAGCTATTAATTTACTTTTTAAACCCTAGAGTGAGTTAGCTTAGTTAGTTATGTTCTTTATGTATTTTTTGAGTTTTCTTTACTAATGCTTCATCTAACTCACTTTGGATTCTATCTCTATAGGTATCAAAGCACATTGTTTGTGTCTTAGTTGGGTTATGTTTGCCTAGTTAATCTATGTTGTACACCTTCCCCTATCTAGTCAGTCTAATATGGTGAGTTAGTATGGTAGGATATCCATCTAAAATGTTACTCTATATTGTGACCATCAAAGGTCAAGATTGAGTTAAGGACAAAGGTGAAGGTGGTGGAAATCACCACAAGAGTAAGTTAAAATTTGATGTTGTGTAAAAATCCTTGTTGAGAAAATTGGTGCCCAGTTTCATTTTATAAAAGAGTGAGTGGGTATAAGATTTAATGATATCAAGGAAAAGGTTGAGACCATGGATCAGACAATCATGAAACTTATTACAAGGTTAGAGGAAATAACCAAACTAAGTTATAGATGAAGTGATTATGTGTCAATCAATGATATTAAGTTTAGCGAAGGCACCGAGGTCCAGTTTGACTTCAATCAATAAACACCCCAAGTTGAAGGAATAAGAGCGTTATGATGGTGCAAGAGATGACAATCTTCTAGATAATTGCTTTTAGGACATGGAGGAGTATCTGCCAAGTTTGAAGTGACTATCAAATACATAAGATGTGCATGTTGTGGTAAGTTACCTCATCGGTATGGAAAAGGTTTGGTAGAGAACATTGGTTAATGACATTGCATCAAAGAGTTCTACAAAGAAGTTAGACTCTTGGGAGGATCTAAAGAAAGTCCTTGGAGATCAGTTCTAACCTAGGAATGTAACATGGTTGGCTAGGACCAATTCAAGTCATCTAAAATAGAATGGGGAGATACGAGGGTACATTAAGTTTTTATAGGGAATTATGTTGTAAATTAAAGACATGTCAGAGGTAGATAAATTATTCTAGTTTAAAAATGGTCTTTAATCGTGGGCTCAGGTGGACCTTCATCACCATGAAGTGTTCTAAGTTAACAAAGCAATTTACATAATAAATTGTCTCTTATATTTTAGAGATGAATTTTCATCCAAAATCACCCTAAATCTTGGCACTCCAAAGAATAAGGGTATTGAGAAGGGTTCAAGTATGTCTTTAGGGAAGCCAAATAGTAACCAAGGAAGTAAGCCTACTCAAAAATCATCATCAATGGGATCTCAAAAGTCCTAGATCACATTGAAAGGTGACAAGAAAAATCCATAGATAGGAGAATCAGGCAAGAGACCTTTATGTCTAAAGTGTTGGATGTGTAGTGGGGATCATTATAATAGAGATTGTCTAGAGTAACAGAGTGTGAAATTAATTCAGACAGTATAACCAGATGAATGAATTAAGCATATGATGTGTGTGTTCAAGGGGCTCAATGTCATGGTAAATCTTGAGTCAGGAGATGGTAGGAGTAACTTGTATGGGCTAAATTTTATGGAGGTAATGATCAAGGGTAGGAGAATAATGACACTTATGGAAACATGTACAACCCATAATTATGTTACCAATAGAATAGCTAGAAAGCTTGGCCTCTAGTCCTCTAGAGATGTAGGAAGGTTTAAGGTAGTTAATTCACCATATATGGAAACTCTTAGCTCTACACAAGGTGTGTAAGTGCAAGTCGATGAGTGAAAAGGAAAGATGAACTTGTCCATGATCAAGATGGATGATTTCAAGCTAGTATTGGGAATGGAATTTGTCTAAAAGGGTAAAGTGGTAGTTTTTACCCATCTTAAATATCTTTTTATGTTGGATTTATTGTAGACATGCACGATGAGCCTAAAAAATGGCTCATTATATCCTTGAAATAAAATCATTTTTCTTTGTATAAGAAGTGGATCTAAATGTAGTTTCTAAACTTATAGTTTATTTAGAATAAAATAGAAAGTATATATCATGGTTATTTATTTATAATTCATTATTATATCTTTGTTAGTTATTTCTAATGATTATCAGAGAAAATATGTCAATATATGTATATGCAGTCTATACTAAGATGGCGTATGGAGAGTAACCATTTCAAGAATAATGTTAGAGTAGTTTCAAAATCTTCTAAAATAGTTCTTAAAGAAGATCCATCATCTCAATCTCACCCAGTAGCTTCAGACTCACCTAATAACTTCAGACTCAGCTTTAGACGTGCCCAATAGATTCAGACTTAGCTTCTAACTTGCCCAGTAGCTTTAGATTTAAATTTGAACTCAACTACAGACTATAGACTCACCTAGTCTATAGCTATGAACTAGCTATGGCCTCACCCAGTTTATAGTTATGGACTAGCTATGGACTCACCCAATCTACAACTATGGACTAGATACAAATTCACTAAGTAGTTATGGACTCACCCAGTCTATAGCTATGGAATTTCATAGGTGAAATATAGACTTCAATAGGCAAGCTACAAACATCTATAGACAAGCTATAGACTTCTACAAGTGAGCTATAAACTGCCACAAAACCATCACAAACTCATTTGGAAAGCATTTTAAAGTATTTTAATTATTGTTGGAAGACCAAGATCATTTCCAACTATCATAAGAATTTTTTCCATTTAGATTCTTTCCATATATATATTTATATAAATAGACTTTCCATTCATAGATTGTATCTAAAAATAGATTTTATACTTTCATTCCAATAAATAACTCTCTCCATATTTTTTGGAGATTGAGATTATGTTGTATTCTTATAATAAATATCTCTCTCCATATTTTGTGGATATTGAGATATGCTAGAATATCTATGTTGTTACTCTTGAATTAGGTGTTGGCTGGAAGCATGAGAATATGAATGCAACCTCCCAAGTCTAAATGTAATCAATCAATATATTTTTCTCCAACAGTCTGAGTAATCTATTCTGAAGCTTGTATTTTAAATAAATCTTCTTCTAAGGAATGAGTTGGCCACCCATTCCATGGAAGATGGATCAATGTATTTTTGTTTATTAATTCATTCTGTAATTATCATTTTATTATTTTAGTTCTTTGTGTCTGTAACTATTCATATTTATAGTTTATTGTGAACTTGCAGGTGTTTTATTTATTTATCATTTATTTTCAATTAAATAATTTAATTTATGTAAGTGCAATTTAATTTCATACATGTGTGATTTAATTTTTGCAATAATATTTTTTAATTTTTGAAAGTGTAGAGTGTGGTAGAAGGGACCATTTACCAGAGATCTCTTTCTCCTATTGAATATTACCTTCGGACACCAACCCTTTATTGACATTATTAAATGAAGAGGATTGATGACTCTCATCAGTTTTGGCATCGCTACTAAAAAACATAGTGTTATTATGAGATTCATATTTTTTTTAAAGAATTTTCTAGTGACAGTAGATAAACAAAGTTTCTAGTGAGAGAGAATGTCTGTTTACAAATTATGTGATAGGAGATACTTAGTTAATGGTTCTTTTAGAAATTAATATTTCTTGTAAAATAGATTAGAATTTATTTTATTGTAAACATAGATTAGAATTTATTTTTATAAAATTAAGAATTTAGTCTTAAAAAAACCCACCATAAATACTAACACTGATGTGTATAAAAAATATAACTACTAACATCATGAAGAAAGATTTAGCGATTAATGCAAATTGAGAATGAAATTTTGAGACAACTAAATTTTATAAAGGGATGGCTGAAGTCATAAGGAGATCACATTATAGTAATCAAACATTGATAACTACTTGATTTTTCAAAATAAAAAAGCAAAAATCATGTTGTTGATCTATGTTGTATTAACAAAAATAGTCTGCAATTTAGTTCACGTAGTTGCTAAAGTAAGACACCTGAGCTGAAATAATGTTGGGTATTCAATATCCTAGGTAAGAATAGTTTATTTTCATTAATTATTGATGTAATAATAGTTTATCAAGACACTACTATTGAGAGGTTAAATCTAAAAAATTATGTATGACATGTTGAAAATGAACAGTTGCTCCAATTCAAGACACCTATGATTTTAACTGGTAGATCTAAATCCCTTCTGAATCTGGTATGGCTCAAAGAAATAATTATTATGCATGATAATGTGAAAACAATTTTAACAACCTTCCTTCTATATTTATTCATTTTATGACTAACATAATTTTTGGAGAGAATCATGAAAATATTATAAAAAACCAAACCTCCAAAAGATTGCATACAAACATATCTCCATGCATAAAGTTATCTATTTTGTACATATTTGATATGAATCAAAAAAAATTGACAAGTTCAAAATAATAAAAAATTGCAAACAATATAGTCAATGTGAAATGAAAACATCATGCAATTATTAGAATGAGCATGTGATGGATTTGATAGCACGTCATAAAATATTACTCCATATTTTGCATGGGCAAAATAACCACATCACAACATTAAAGTTAAGTCTTACATTATCATTGATTTTATTATTACTATTTTTTTTAGCACGTGATTGTTAAGGTTATTGCTCTTAGTGGAAAATCTAAAATTTTCTATTTCTATTAGATTGACTATTAACTTTGTGCAAAAACATTTAGGATTCTTTTTAAACTATAGTAATGACATTTGATAGGAATTAAAAATAAATTTTATTTACATGCAAACCGCCAATGTTTTTCAAGAATAGTTTATAACCCCATACACTCAAAAAAATTAATTACACTAATTCAATGCTAGTTGTTTATTTTATTTCTATGTTTTCATATTGATTTGCTTGGATGTTGAAGTTTGAGTTTTATATATATATATATATATATATATATATATATATATATATATATATATATATATATAACTTATATTATGGGTAAAATTAACATGCAAGTCAGAACACTAAATTTTCATATAGTGATGTGGGGCCAAGTATTTAATCAATTTTGAGTGATGCAGTTACTAAAAAATAGCAAGAATTACATGTTTTCATCAAGATTTCTAAAATAACATGAAATCATCCAAATATCTTCATTGATAACTAGATTTGTGGTTACAAAAGTGGTTGACTCTGCTGGGCGCTGTCACCCCTAGACCCTTGCTTTTTGATTTTCTAGAAAAAGAAGATAGTGAGGAGTTTATTGAGCACGATGAATATCCAAATCAATTTGTTGATTCTAAAAAAAATCAACTGCAAGAGGAGTTATTTAGGATTTATCTGTAGTCTAAAGAAAATAATGACCTCCAACATTTAATTATTCGTGCATGTTTTTCATTTGATATAATTTTAATTAGTTTGCATAAATTACTTAGAAATATAGCTTTATCTTCTTTGTATAAATAAAAGTTAATATTTTCTACATAATTCATAAATAAAAAAGAATTTATGACATTTAGTTTGCATAAATTACTTAGAAATATAGCTTTATCTTCTTTGTAAAAATAAAAGCTAATATTTTCTACACAATTCATAAATAAAAAAGAATTTATGACATTCTACTCCATATTTTTCCATCCATATTCAATACTTAGTTGAAACCACATCCACTTACATAATAAAAAAACTTTTTAAAGGGAATTCTTAATTTTTTTGCCATCAAATTTCCTTCTAAATATTATTAATACCTGAACCATCAATCATTCCTAAGTAGGTTGACATAGATTTATTTATATATATTCAAGTGTTCCTCTTAATATTCTTATTGTTGACATTTATAATTATTTTATATTTTTGATATTATACTTGTAGGAAAAGTTTGTTTAATTTGAGTTTTTCAAGATAATATCATAACAAAGAGTCATTGTAAAGATTGTAATGGATAAATTTATATCCATGACTTCATCAGGTAGTTGGCACCTTATTCTAAGTCATCTTTTACAAAATAAAGTAGCATAATCAACAAATATCTATCACCAGTTATTGGTCATCACTATATAGACCAATGATGAAGAAATGTCAATATGAAAAAAATTCAAGAATACATTGGAAAGTAGTATGAGAATGTATACAGACTCTGGATAACATTTTTTATGTTATTAATTATATATATATATATATATATATATATATATATATATATAAACCAATAATAAAAACCCTTGGGCATTGTTGGCGGTCTTGGTTTGAAAATTAGTTTGCTGGCAAACTAAGTTCTAGAATAAGAATCTTGATTATAAAATAGTTTATTGGTTAGTCAAGGGGGAAAAAATGTCAAATGGACTAGTTCATGTGGTTTTTCTACTCTAAATAAAGTACATGGTTACTTAATTTTGTACTCTTATTTCTCATTATAGAAGGATTGTAATTTTGTCAACACTTTTTCCACTATTTTTAACTTTGGCTACCATAGAAGAAGTTAAGAAGATTGAAGATTTTTCAAGGTATCTTAATTTACTATTTTACATTTAAATTTATTTTTAAGTTTTATTATTACATGATACAAAAAAAATTGGTATAGGGAAGAAGGAAAATAACCTGCTATATGATCTATGCAATCTTCTCACACTTCATTACTTTGGCATGCATGAGGACATGCATGACATAAGATGTGGAGGAGAATAGCCTTAAAAAATAAACAATTGGACTTATAAATATATTTTGACCTTGATAAAGGCATATAGTTTTCAAAACTATTTTGTAAAAATTTCAAGCAACAAGATTTACTTCATATTTTATGTCATTATGTCAAAAGTTGATTTATAGTTAAAATAAATCTATGTAGGCATAGCATGAGAATTATCAACATAAGAACCTAATCTCATTTAAAAATAAAAAGAAAAAAGAAAAAAAAAAGAAAATAGTAGCATGATTATTCGACACAAGAACTTGTGACAAAGAGAAACTAAGGATAATAGGAAAACCTCCACATAAGAACATGTCCTTGAATAATGAAGCCTATTTGAAATATGAGGAAATGAATTTAACTCATGCATATGTATCTCAATAAGATTTCTCAGATAAAGACAGTGGTATACATGAGGAAATGCATGAAATTAGGTGTGGGGGAGATGATGAGCCTAAAAAATGGCTCATTATAGCCATGAAATAACATCTTTTATCCTTCCATAAGAAGTGGATCTAAACGTAGCTTATGAACATATAGTTTATTTAGAATAAAATAAAAATTACATGTCATGGGTATCTTTTTAGAATTCATTATTATCTCTTTATTTGCTATTTTTAATTATTATTAGGAAAAATATGTTAATATGTGTGTATGCAATCCATACTAAGATGGAGTATGAAGAGCAACCATTTCAAGAAGAATATTGGAGTAGTTTCATAATCTTCTATAGTAGTTCCTAAAGAATATCTAGCATTTTGGACTCACCCAGTAGCTTTGAACTCAGCGTCAGACTCGCTTAGTAGCTTTGAACTCAGCGTTAGACTCATCCAGTAGCTTTGGGCTCAGCTTCAAACTCACCTAATAGCTTCAGACTCAACTACAAAATAGCTACAGACTCACCTGGTCTACATCTATGGACTAGCTATGGACTCACCCAGTCTCTAGCTATAGACTAACTAAAAACTAACTATGGACTCACTTAGTAGCTACAAACTTCCATAGGTGAACTATAGACTTCTACAGGCAGGCTACAGACTTCCACAGGCAAGCTATGAACTTATACTACAAGTGAGCTATGTACTACCACAAAACCACTACAAACTCATTTGAAAATTATTTAAAATCATTTTAATTATTTTTGGATGACCAAGATCATTTCCAAGTATCATAAGAATGTTTTCCATTTAGAGTCTTTTCATATATAGATTTCTATAAATAGAATTTTCATTCATAGATTGTATCTAAATATAGATTGTATACTTTTATTCTAATAAATAGCTCTTCTCATATTGTATGGAGACTGAGATTATGTTGTATTCTTATAATAAATATCTCTCCATATTTTGTGGAGATTGAGATATACTAGAATATCTACATTGTTACTTTTGAATTAGGTGTTGGTTGGAAGAATGAGATTATAAATGTAACCTCCCACATCTAAATATAATGAATCAATATATTTTTCTCCAAAATTCAAAACAATCTATTATGAAACTTGTGTTCTGAATAAATCCTCTTCCAAAGAATGAGTTGGCCACTCATTCCATGGAAGATGAATCAATGTATTTTTTTATTATTTTGTTCTATAATTATAATTTTGTTATTTTATTTCTTTGTGTCTGTAACTATTCCTTTTTACAATTTGTTTTGAACTTTCAAGTGTTTTATTTGTTTATAATTTCTTTTCAATTCAACAATCTACTTTTTGCAAGTGTGATTTAATTTTATGCATGTGTGATTTAATTTCTACAAGAGTGATTTTTTATTTTTTCAAGTGTGGAGTGTGGTAGAAGGGATTGTTTACCAAAGATCTCTTTTTCCTATTCAATATTACCTTCAGACACCAACCTTGGATTGATATTATTAAATGAAGGGGATTGACAACCCTCATCAATGTGTGGTGAAGACTATACAGGGGAATCAAAAATTGAAGATGCAAGTGTGTTTAGCTTTGAGTATGCAGAGGGTTACATAGAAATGGGGAGTAGAACCCATGTATCTAACAACACTTGTTGGTGGCTAGGATGGTGAAAAGGGACAACAGGTTCCTATTCTAGTTGAAGTGGGTAAAGTTATTCATGAACCCTAGGAATTTATTCCTAGTGAGCTACCACCTTATTTGTCACCAAGAAAATGATTGGACCATTGCATCAAGTTGGTTCTAGGGGTGAGTCCTTTATTGAGGGCTTTGTATCAGTTATATAGACTTTATATGGTTGGATTGAAGAGACAGTTAGAAGTGTTTTTGATAATTAGTGATCTTCATCCTTCTTGCTCCTACTATGGAGCACCATTATTGTTTTAGAGGAAGTATGATGGGTCATTTAGGTGTTACAGGGATTGTAGGGCCTTGAATAGGTTATCCAATGAGGACAAGTATCCTTTATCCCTAATTGAGGGTTGGCAAGAGTGTGTTGATCTTATGGGGTGGTATTTATTGGTAACAGATGATCGGTTATAGAGGTTTATAAATCAGTTCAAACAATCTAAAGAGACATAAGTGGGAAATAAGGTAATGTTGTGGATGGAGCCAAAAGTTTTCAAAGCTCCTCCTAGAATAGCTAAGGCCTTGGTTCATGAGTATGTTGGGTCATATGAGATTGTGACTTGTGTGGAAAAGGTTTCCTATAGGTTGAAGTTGCCTAAACACATGAAGATTTATCCCATTTTTTATGTGGACTAATTGAAACCTTCTATTGTTGATGAAGCTGAGCTAGTACAGATTCAACCAAAGCATCCTCCTATGAATATGACAGTCAAGCCAGAGTGGCAATTGGAATAATTACTTGAGGTGAAGATAGTGGGTTGGGGTAATCAAAAGCAAAGGGAGTTCTTAATGTGTTGAGTTTGTGTTGATTCAATAATCTGAGAGTAGAAATAATCCCTTGGTACATTGACTCTAGGTTTAGTCTGAATAGGGGACCTTCTCTAGGCCACTTCTGACAGAGTGGTCATGGTGTCAAGGGAATCGCCTATTTTTAAGTGGGGGAGTCTATGATAGATGTACGAATTCAACATCCATTACCCACATTCATGAGTTGGTTTATGTCGATCAAGCAAGTCATTAGCCTTTTTGTGAAATTATTTAAGTGAATGCAAGTATGAACTAGAAAAGTGTTAAATCAAAGTGTTGTGCTTTATGTCCCAATTTATTGTGGCCAGTGGGCATCTATCTATGCATCATCATGTAGATGTGTTTTGAGTAATTCTATTGGTCTTATATTTCATAAAGCAATGGTTGGGTTGTCCTATGTAGAGATTAATTAGACCTTAGGAGGGGATTTTTGATCGTAATCATTTGAGTGGTTTTGAGCATTATCGACTGAGCTCAACTTGGTGGTTGTTGTGTATGTATCTATTTTACATATTTATTGTACTTTGGACCATTTTTTCCTATAAGAGTAAATAAAATATGCATTCTCCCAATTTTTATTATATTTTTTGAGTGCTCATGTGTGTTTGAGTTGTTTCCCAACATTTTGAAGCATTATGTTTGACTTCTGCTACTAATCCATTTATATACAATAAGAGTAACACTGTGTTGTGTTTGTTCTTATGTAAGTAAACATTGAAGGCATAGTCTATAATTTTTATAGAGTTATATTCTCATGGCTAAATTTAGGTGAGAGTAAGCTATGCCACATGGTTTCAACTCCATTGAGTTGGCATTATGACACCTAGGAGGAGTTATTTTCTAACAGAAATCTCGATGAATGGATAGAATCAGGTGACTTACCAAGGTAGATAATTGGTGAGCTATCTTGAAGATGATGATGTAACGACTAAAATGTTGAAGATAATAACCACTAGTGAACTCAATGAACTAAAAATGATAGAGTAACTTGGATAGCCTTTAATGGGTTAGCTGGTGGTGGTGGACAATTTGGCTATTTATGGTGAAGGTTAAATAGAGCTTGCAGTGCAGTGTATTGTAGTGTTATGGTTTTCTTCACCCATGGAGGCATGTATAGCACTATCAGTACTTGTGATATCTGAGATGCTAAAATTAAATTCAATAAAGCTTTAGATTTGATGGTGCAAGAAATACATGAAGTGATATCCATGCTTTTGCTTGATCAAAACAACTTTTATTTGCATTTATAGAGTGGTGGTGGTGGGCTAAGCGTAACTACTTGGTGTGTTCCTAACCCAATGCTTATGTGGCACTGTCACTTTCCATCATCCCTATCTAATACCATTAACTATATATTATCATATCATTTCCATCCTATTATTCCCTACCCATTATTGTTTTATTGTTCCTAACCATATTTAAATTTTGAATTATCTCATCTTTCATACCCATCTACTACTTTTTAGTTCTCTCTCCTTTCAAGACTAGTTTTACTTTGAATAAATAGTTTCATGGAAATTTTTTCCCTTTGCTACTTTCAATATGTGATGTGTGCTATTCAAGATCTACTTTTATGATATAGGCAATGGTGAAGTGATCAGTTGAGACACCAATGCATTACATTTGGTGAAATGGCGTTAATGTCTCATATGGGTTTTCCATTTTCATATCATCAGAAGCAACAACTTTTTTCCATTGTATTTATTGTCATACTTATAATCTTATAGCTTAGATCAATTATGTGCCTTCTTTGTACGGAAATTCATTTCTCTATTGCTCTGTTTATTTTGCATTTTTATAGTATCTCTAATGTTGCTACTTCATGCAAGTTGATTTGCTATTATCATTTTTTCAAAAGTTGGATTTTTATTTTGTTTTTCTAGTTTCTCAAAATGATAGTGGCTTGCTAGCCTTAATGGATGCTCAAATATTTTACAAGTGAAAAAATCTTTATGATGTGAGTTTATAGGGTATTTAGGTCACCTATCTCATATTTTGAAGTAAGGTAATGTTTCTATGTGAAATAGGTAACTTGTAGATAATTATGTTAGCAAAGTTTAGAGAACTAGATAATGGTGGTAATTAATAACAATCAATGTACAAATATATATTGTGATAATGCAAATTGAAGTCAAGGGAATTTTTAGTGGTGCTAAATATGTTTTAATTCAATTAAACTTAGCTCAAATCTTGAAATTTATAATTTCGATGAGGTAGATTGAGGCCCAATCAAATTCTAAGGATGCTTTATAATGTAAGAAAAAACTAACTAATATTAATTTTAACATTCAAATTAAACTGGCATGATAGTCTTCTCTATGATATAAATTGGTTACAATTTCCAATTATGGATAACCCAAGAAAAGTTTCCAACTACACTACTAGTAGCATTGGTACCTTTAGTCTCTAAATTAAATATGGAATCATGCAAATAAAGCTTGGATGTATCCAAATGTGGCTTTGATTCAATCCTTAGGAATTTATTCAAATTTGGAAAACCAAGGTGTATTTTCCACTTTTAATAGGTATTAAAACTCTACATTTTGTATCTGTATAAAATATTTTTGAACTGTACAATTAATCTCTTCAATTATGAAATACCAAAAAATTATTAATACAAAAATATGTGGGAGTAATTAATATGGTTTTCACTTTTTAAATAAATGTTTAAAATTGAAGTCAAAATAAATTATAAAGATTTCACTGAGCTAAATGAATATAGTAGCAAGTCCTTGTAATTGATGAGGATTGATTTGGAGAGGTGATAGCTTTTGTTTACCTTGGAAATTATTTTTGTCAATAAATATTAATAGATCAAGTTCTATAAAAACATTTTAGAAGAAATATATCTTCTTAATTTTTTTAAAGATTAAACTGATACCAATTTAGGAGAAGCAATGAATGGTTATAAATTGATTGTCTTATCAAACATGTAAATCCCCAAAATTATGGGTTAGCCACAAACATACAAGTTATGTTGGGGCTTGCAAAATATTATTTAAACAAAAATAAGAAATGGGAAAAATATCAAAAAAAAAAAAAAACTCATGTTTTTATCATAGAAAAAATTAAGTATTTTTTTAAAAAGTTAACAATAATCATTCAAACAATTTTGGAAATAAAATTTTCATAAGATAGATTTATATGAATAATATTTTTTTAAAAAAAACTTCAACTCATCAACTATAAAACAATCACTAAAATCTACAAACCTAAAAATAGATTAATAATTATCGATCTCAATTGTTAGTTTTTTAGGAGAGAAAAATTCGAAGGCATCACTTTCACCACCATCAATAATATTTTAAGTTCCTTTTAACATCTCTTTAGTATCATTACCTCTAAAGATAGCTCATGATCATTATCATCTTAATAAATTTCATAATACTATTGGGTCCAACATGGTAGTTGACCTATTATTGAAATAGAAGGAAAATCTATCAAGGAAGCCACCCCAAATGTTGAGAATTTCTATTACAAAAAAGATGGTATACTCCATTTTTGTTCATATTAGTTATAAACCTCAGTAGAGTAAAAAGAATGGTGTAATAAAAATTTAATAATATAAAGTTGAATATGATAATGCATATTAAATTTTACACTCTAAAATATATATTTAATTTGTAAATAAAAATTAATTTTGAATTAGGATACAAAAAGTGTTGATTGTTGGAGGCCATTTATATACCTCAAATATCCAAAACAAACAACTAATTATCAATTAATTGCATTATAAAGTTTATTAAAAAAAATACCAATCTTGTATTTTTATTCTAATAATTATTTGACATTATAATAAGATTTAGTGAATGCTTATGGCACTAATCAACACATAAAGCTTCACTTTAAGTGGATATCTTTTTTAAAATAAAAGACCTTAAGTTTAATATTTAAATTAAATCATTTTAATATATATATGTATGTCATTTAATTTTATTTTATTTTATTTTTAAACTTTAATGACTCTTAATTTTATTGTTAAAATAATATTTAGATATATACTGAAAATAAGAAATTGCTATATTAATATTTAATTCATTATATAAATATAAATAAGTTATAAATATAAAAATTAAACTAAAATAGAAACAAAAAATATATAATTTAAAAACTATCTTTCATTTCTGTCATTGGATATTAATGAAATAGAAATTTTCCTTTTTCAAAACCAGCGGCATTAATTAATTTCCTTTTAGAATTTTTAATTTTTGAAAACTTATTATATGTGTGCAATGGTTAGTTTTTTAATTTCTAGGCTAATTTAAGAAGGCATTATATTTTTCTCACATTCAAGACATTATTTACAGATGAAGGAACATGGGAGTGATCCAAAACATAATGAAATAAAAAATTTACATAGTTATCTAAAAAACGATACTAAATTTTTAATATTCATTTTGAAGATCTTGAAAATAAAATGTAACCTAAATTTTCTTATAAAATTAAAACCCTGATTAATATGATTCTCATGCAATGGTGTATATGACTTCGTTTAAAATTAAATCTTCTGATATCAATTTTATATCATGTATTTTAATGTAAAATTCAACCCTTTTATATAAATCTTCTATCATGTACTTCATTGTAAAAGCAAGCAAACCCTCTCTTAGATGATTTCTCCTTTTATTTTAAATATGCCCTTTGTAATTCAATCACCAAAATGTTAATTTCATTTGTGACCAAATATGACCATTATTGAACCTAGATCTCATTAATTCTAGTAATATTGATTTAGTGTTGTGTACAAATGTATTAATCTATGACCAAAATTTAATTTTGATGTTCCTTTTTACCCATCAAATCATCCTAATGGACCTTCAAATGTTGAATATTGTCATCATAAATAACTTGCATACAAAATATTGATGAATGAAATGTGTACATAACTTATTTCTTTAGTCAATATTATTTATTTGCTTATTCCACAACTATCAATCAATGTATATAAATTGCATAGGAGACTATGTATAATAAAATAAATAGTGAGATTATGATCTAATATAAATTAGAGAGATAATAAGATTATTTTAGACTATGGGAAGACAGAGGTTAGAAGATAAATTATATTAATTTTATTTACCTATTAAAAAATATTTATGGTGTTTGTGTGTTAATTTAATCCCCTTGCCTTATGTTATTATAAAAATATATACGAGGAAGGAAAATGTTCTATAAAAAATAATAATCTAATTAAATTTTCAAAAGACTTTCATTACTAAACATAAATAAATGATTAGGTTGTAATCGGTTTAACTTCACATTAGTAAGAATACAATGCAAAGTTAAGTATACACAATGGGAAGTTCAATATATGTAATGTGAAATTTAATATACACAAGTTTTATCTATACATGATGTCCTTGTAAGCAAAGCACCATAAGACCATTTAGAATTGCTTTATTCATATATAATGGAACTATCTCTACACACACGCGCGCGTGCACGCACACAAATAATATATAGTCTTGATATGAATGATGTAAAAAACTAGGTGAAAATATTATAAATAAAATATACAATCCATATGTACTCTAATAGCAATTCATCATGTTTTTGGAGTAACGTCATGCTTCGAGTCACTAACTTATACAGTCACTAACTTAGGTGTGGTCACTAAAATTATGTAGTGCTAATTTAAGTACACTATCATGATTACATCTGTATTAAGATACTTTTTTGGTGCTTACATTTCCATGGTGGTCAACGTGCATCTATGAGGGCACCTTGTTTGATTATGTTCACATTGTTCATTTGGCCCATCTATGAGCATGGTTATTATATGGGATATATTAGTTGCTTCCATTTTCAAATTAAACTTTACATAATATTTTATGGCATGACTAGAAGCTAATTTGAAATTTGAATGAGATGATAATTATGAAAATCAAATTCAATTTCCACATGTTTCGAGAATAACACACTTTGGCTAACTTATTTTTCTAACGTGTGATGGAAAAAATTTAAATATGTATGTTTTGGATAATAACACGTGATGACTAAATTGTTTTTATTGGAATATGATACCTTTAACATGTGTATTTTGAGATGAGTGGTTGCAACAATAGGGTCTTCATCCCTCACCTCAAAAGGGGGACATATATAAAGGCATTTACAATTTCAAGATAAAATGAAATTATTGAAGATGAACTAAATTATCTAATTCCTTGACAAAGAAGTGGATTGGTCATTGATGACACCTAAAAGAGTGGCTTGGATATGTTTTAAGAAATTTTTGAAAGTCTATGAGGTATGCATCAGGCACTGGTAACTCTAGTGAAAAAGTGTTTTGATCCACATTAAGCTGAGGAGGTTGTGCAAAGAAAAATGCTAACTATTTAAACTAGATGGATCTATTCAAATAGAGTTGTAGATTTTATAGCATGCAATGGAATATAAGAAATAGACATGGCAACAAAAATTACACATTCAACATATGATATTGGTATAATGGTGCCACTTTTATTAAAATAAAAGAATATGTTAAAAGAAAATATGCGTATAATGCACATTTAGACTAGGAGAGCAGGTTCTTGTTATTAGAAGGGGAATTCATTCTCTATGATTTGTGTAGGTTGTGAATGACCTACTAGGTGATCAATCTCATGTGATCAAGAAGAGGAATGACACGCCCTATTTTATTTTTCTAAATTGTAAGATGACCACTCAAATGTTACATAAGTAGAGCATACTAACCCATGGGAGAGATGGCTGACTAATAATAAATGATACCTTGAGCATGAAAGCAATCAATATTTTGTGGACATAGCCAAATTCTAAAGTAAAAAATGGCATCATCCTTATATTATATGCCTTAAAATATATCATTACAAGAATTCTATTATGATTGATGATTATTACAAAGAAGAATGGATACAAGAGTGATTCATCTTCTTCCCGAGTGATAGTTGGACTTCTTGTAGATGTGGAGGTTTAATTTCTAGTTTAAATTACAATGATAGATGCTCTAATTTTGTACAAGTGTGGAGAGTGCCACATGGAATTATATAGTAAATATTATGATGCAATTTAATCAATATTTGATACAATTGGTTTAAGTGAAGCAGGATTGGGTAAATGCCAAATATTTGTGATGGTGTTAAAGAATTTATAAGCCCAAGATTGAGACATCATTATAACAATGAAAAAGTGGTGAAGGATGGATAACTACCAAGGGTACACGATAGTTAATGACTAAACAAAAATAATGTTGTAATATTCTTGAAAAATCACCTATTTAATCACTTGAAAATTTAAATATTGAGGCATACTTACACTATTGATTGGCAATATAGATCCATAATATTCAAAAGCTCAAAAGTTCCTTAATACAACCATGTAATACTTCACAAAATGGGTAAGAGAAACTCCTTGTTCACGTGGATAGGGAATATCACCTTTATATCTAGGAAGGCAAGCATTTGAAGGATTGAGCCAACAACATGCATCAAAAGAGGTTCTATGCATGAACCTCACCTTGTTCCATATTTCCATGATTATTTTGGAGAAATGTGGGGTCTTTTTAAAACTATTTATGCAAGTTAATCATTCCCTTATTTTTATGCATTATGTATGAATAATATTATTTCTAATATGTTAGATAATTCAAAATCATCACATTCATGTATTTTATATTTCACACAATATTTATGTCACAATATTTCTATGAGACATGATTCATAATGAATTTTTCCATTAATATACATAAATATTATGATATACACATTCTAAATTCATTATGCTTATGCTTTTTTAATGTTTCCATATCTCGTTATCATGCACATATAATAGGAAACATATGGATAAAACTATTTGTCTTGCACATGCTTCTCATTGTTATATTTTTACACACCATGAATAATTGTTATGACATATTAAATGATACACTCAATCTAATTGTCATATTTTATGTTGTATTGAACTCTAATTTTATTATATCTCAAGGAAACATTGGGAATAAGGGCCGCATAGCAGCTAGTCCCTGCCTTTGTATTAAAACGTATGTATGGTTAAATTTGCATATAAACTTGTAATTTAAGCTTTGCCTAACAATGAATGATACCCAAGGATTAATTATGATTAGTTAGAGTAAAAATATTATTGGCTATGGTGAAGATTACACTATCCTTGCATTGACAGAGACTCATAACATATTTATAAGCTTTTGTAGTATGCCAACTTGTTCCAAATTAAATTCAAATGTAACTTGCATATATTTTAAAACTAAAAAAGGGGCAACGTTAACTTGAAATAGAGTAGATAAAATTATACATGTATTAGACTAAACACCGCAATAATAACTATATTTGAAAGTGATTACGACAATCATTAGAACATAAAAAGATTATATTCAAAGGTATTGGACACTTGTTAGATGATGGGTATGTAGGCCTCCACATACGATTTGTATAGAACAATTTTGTATTAGTTATAGGTAAAATTTATAAATATTTAACAATAAAGAAGGATAGAGGATTATATGGTATTTGGTTAAGAAGTTATATAGTGGTTAGAATATAATTATCAAAATAATATAAGTTGTATAATAAATGTCACTTTTCATATGTCATATCTAATTTTTTAAAGTATTTAAAAGGAAAAAAAAAATCTTAACCGATAAAATTATATATATTAAATATTTTTTTCTCTCCAATAAACATATTCAAGTATAATTAGTATAATAAATATAATATTTTTGAGTTAGACAAGTGTCTTATGTAATAATTTTTATATACTAAAAATTAAATAATGATGATGATGATGATGATGATAATGATGATGATGTCAAATCAATACTTTTTCTATCATAAATATTGGATTGATAATTTTAATGAAAAAATTAAGATAATAATAATGATATATGTCAAATTAATGCTCCTTTCACCTATATTTGTTATTTTAATGAGAAAATAAATATTATCATAGTTGTCACTTTTGAAATGAGTTTGTAATTATTACATTGATATAAATAGAATATTCTATGAGAACATGTAGAAGAATATTCTTTAATATTTTGATGCTAAACTTTATAATTGGTAAAGAATTATATCTTGTCAAAGATTTTTATTAATTAGAGTAGAAAAATTAATTGTTCAAGTGTTTCTTATGATACCTTACATAAATAAGGACTAAAAATAACTTTTTTATATATTTCTCAAATATTATATTTTTTTGGCATACTATATAATTAATACTTATCAAAACAAACTTATATAAATCAATTTTCAATTAATTGATTTTTGTTTGATTAATGAAAATAAAAATAAAAATATTAAAATATTCTCTAAATATTATTTAAACACGTGTCACTTACAATTTTTTGAAAAATATAGGACCATTATTGCCAAGTGCATCTTATAGCAAACGTGACACTAATGACAGTGGGAAACACACCATTTGCGTTGATTTTTGGTAAGTCATATTTATTTGTTTTATTTTTCCCATCCACCTTTCTCTCAATCCATACAAACACCAAAATAAATAATAAATAGATAAACTATGATTCAATATTACTTTCAAATAAATAATAAATAGATAAACTATGATTCAATATTACTTTCATTAGACGTGAAGAGAATATCGTGTCACATTAGATGGATGATGTGATTGAATCAACAAACTTTTTGTGTATAAAACACGTTTAAAGTTAATTATTAGACTTCAAGTCTTTTGTGTATATCATCAACCTGTGTGTCTAGACCTTTAAAGGGTCGGTGGAAACAACTTCCACACAAATGGAATAAAACATTAAAATAAGTGAAAATTCAACTCTATGTTTTGTTTTGGGTCAGATATATATATATATAATTAGTGATCATAATAAGGGAATATGATGACTTCCAATGACAATTTTTGTTGCAATTGAGGGGCTCATTTGCTATGATTAATGTTAATGGAAAAAAAATTAAGAATATTTATTTTGGATAATGAGATTGAAAAAGAAATGAATAAATTTTTTTCGGAGTTTATCAATAAATTTGTTATTTTGAGGTAAAAAAAAAAAAAAAAAAATCATATAAACATGGTAAAATTAAATAGTTAATGTGTTGGAATTAAAGCATTCGTTGAGTCATATATCGTTGTCCAATGTTAATGGAAATAAGGATAAATAATATTCATGTATCATTTAGGTGTTATGTATTTTAATCTTAAGATTTTCAAAAGGATTTAAACAAAATCTTCTCTTCCTCCTACGTTTAATATAAAATATCGAATGGTGTTTGTCTCACCCATTCTATTTAATCTCATATACCAAATATATCGATATAATTAATATATGAAATGTTTATAATATTTAACTATCTATTCTCAAGAATATTAGGCCCTTCCATAAACCATTATATATTTTTTGTTCATTGAACCCTGGGACCCAAACTTCATTAACTTTAGGATTTACTCACGTAACATAGCTTTAACAACTACAAGAATAACATCACAAGTTGTTGGGACCACGAAGGCCCATCAAAGATTACAAATCTAATGCCTTTCTTTCTTCTCCATGTATGCATTTATTATCGATAAAATTATACAATTCAATATAAAACATTTATTAGCAAGACTAACCATGTTGCAAATCTTATGCTTATGGACAAATTCCCAGCCATAAATAATTTTCGATATAGAGGCAAACACTAGCCATAATTACTCGCCACTACCATTGTTGAGTTTATCTTTTTTTGACATTACCAAAATTATTGCTTTCCCCTCTAAGTGTTATTATGACACATTTAATGGGCATAATTTTGGGTGTTAAATAAGGTACACACATATTTATATCTAATTACATATATGTCTTATTATCTTACAGACATATTTAGGATCTAGGGCATGCATTTATACATCTTAGACAACAATTTAAGATATGAAGTTATAATCCTATCATTATGCCTATTATCGATAGTGACATTCACCTCTATAACATCAACACTTTTTGAAATACTTTTAGGAATATATGAAAATGAGAGGAAGGTTAATATTCCACATAGGGTAGAACTCATTTGGGTTCCATCAAATCTGATGGCTATTACTATTTCAATTTTGGTTTAGTTAGATACTGGGTTGATATGACCTCTCCAAAAAAATATTGCTAATCAAATTCAAATTGCAGCAACAAGTTACACAATATTAAATTTGTATTTTCAAGTTCAAATTATTAAAGTAAACTTACATTGCAAATTTACATGCACACTCTAACATAAATAATTCTCAATATGAAGGCATGGACTAGCCTCTACGTGACCCTTGTTTGATGATGTGTTTACTATGTTCCAACAATGCATCTTTTTTTTATACATGAACTTCATAAGTTCACCATCAATCTCAAAAGGGAGCATATACTACTCATTACATTTGAGGGCCATGCTTTCTATGATGGTATGATGGACCCAAGGGACATTCGATGCATATTGGCGACAAAGAGGCATGCGACCCATTATACTCAATGACTTAGATTTATTTTTAAATGTGGAACTTGTTTCTTTATGACACATGGGTTTTAACTTCATTCCATCACCTATTTCCATAAATGATATGACAAACCCATGGGACTTCTATTGCATACTAAAGATAAAGGAGGCATCTCACTAAAGATCGAGTTTACATAAATAAATTTTAGTTTTTTCCACTCATGCATGTTTGTGTAGGAGATGTGAATGTGATTTGAGGGTCTAAGATTCAACATCTTAGTACAAAGACTTAGATTTACAATAAAATCTATATCTTTATTATATGTTCTTCTTTGTAGTGTGTGCACCACATTTTTTATGGTTAAGCGCACACCTCAAAATGGAATAAAATGTAGACACTCAAAAATGATATATTGGTATTCATTTCACATTATTTTATATGTTTTGCACAAATTTGACGAAATCTAAGGGTTGAAACAACTTTCATGCAGCTCCATACAACCCCGCATTTACGTCTTACCTATTTTGACATGTAAAATTGTTTGTATACTTATAGTACAATTACTTAAACAATTTTAAAAATTGTATAAAATTGTTTATCTTTTATATTTTAAATAATAAAAAAGTTGGTAATGCACACCAATTTTATTAAAGATTATTTTTTAATTTATAAATGATTAAACTTATTTTATAATCATATACTTATTATTAATATATATATATATAAATAAATCTCAGAATTAAAAAAATATATATTTTAAGAAATTTGACAAATTAAAAAAACAAATATTAACTTTATCTACTTAAACTTCAAACCAAACCCTCTTCAATTAAAATTATGTAAAACTTATTCAATATAAACTCACACAAGTAGAACAAATAAATAAAATTGGAGATTTGTGTCGATTTTTTGTCCTTTCTCATTTCAATTCAAATGTGAAGAGTTTAAATTATAAGCGATTAGCTCTTAGCTCAAATGCCGTGCACATGCGAAAAAATTGATCCTGAATGCGCTCAAAACTGCCTTGGGCCTGCCCATACCAAGATTTTCAACAAGATTTGTTATTACCTAGACACAGGAAAGACTCACCCACCTACTCTTTAATTTCTGAGAATGTCTAACAAATTTTCAAAAGATTTCTGACTGTTTTTAATAGTTTGTAAATAAATTAATGTCATATAACAAACATTGTAGAAGAAATAATTTTAAAAAGTATTACCTAGAGAATAAGATTTAAACTCGTGTACGCATAAAAGATGAGAATGCTGACTCCTCTGTATGAAATGAAACCTACAATGCACGCTCACCCACTGATTTCGAACACCATGTGCGCGGCATTTCAAAGGTAACTCAATGAAGCCGTAACGTTTTCCAACTCAAGTCTCTTTTGTCTCCATCTCTGCGTATTTTTATGCATACATGGCATGGCATGACATGACATGGAATGGTAGAAATATGTGGTTTGGGTGAGAAGAAGGTAAGGTGGAAGTGGAAATGGCGATGGAGATGGAGATGGAGATGGAGATGGAGAGGGAGAGGAGGAGCAGCAGGAAGGATCATGTGTTGGTGTTCCCATTTCCAGGGCAGGGGCATCTGATTCCAATGCTTGATCTCGCCTATATTCTCGCCTCTCGCGGAATTGCGGTGACGGTGCTCACCACTAGCAACCCTGAAAATCAATCTCTCTTTATCACAGCTTCCTCCCAGGGTCTCCATATTCAACCACTCTTCCTTCCGCTCCCTCCCACGCAAGGACTGCCCTGCGAAAACATTGCACAACTCCCTCTGCATCTCATCCCACTCTTCATCTATTCTTTCAAACAGCTTGCTGATCCCTTGGAGCAATGGCTTCTAGAGCAACGCAGCTGCAGCTCCAGCTCAGATGGATTTGGGCCTCCACTGTGTATCATCAGTGATTTCTTCCTGGGTTGGACACAGGAAACGGCAGCCAAGCTGGGAATACCCAGGGTAGTATTCTATCCATCCGGCGCATTTGCCATGTGTATTTCTTCTTCTGTGTGGAAACATATGCCACATCTTGGCGTGGAATCTGATGAGGGAGAAGTCCATATTCCGGAGCTTCCTCATCCTCTCTGTTTACCCAAGTATAAAATATCTTCCCTTGCACGCGCGTACAAACCCTCCGATCCGGTCTCTGAATTCATCAAACATGAAATGAATTTGAACCGCAAAAGTTGGGGTAGTGTTATCAACAGCTTTGATGGTCTGGAAGCTCTTTATATCGATCATCTTGAGAGGGTTTCTGGCAGGCCGCTCTGGTCTGTGGGTCCCCTGCTTCCTCCAACTAATAATAATTTAGAAAGAGGAAACCCAAATGCAATCAAGGAGTCAGTGTGCTTGCAGTGGCTGGACTCTCGCAAACGCAAGTCTGTTGTATATATTTGCTTCGGGAACCTGGCTGTCCTGTCCAACAGACAGATGGAGGAGGTGGCAGCAGGATTGGAGGCAAGTGAAGAGTCCTTCATATGGGTTATCAAGGACCCCCCTTATTCTCGTCTCTCTCATGAATATGGCGGTGTTTTGCCGCAAGGGTTTGAAGAGATAACCAAAGACAGGGGTCTGGTTATCAGGGGTTGGGCTCCTCAACTCTTGATCCTCTCCCACTCTTCTGTTGGAGGTTTTCTCACCCACTGCGGGTGGAATTCTGTTGTGGAGACCATAGCGTTTGGGGTTCCATTGATTGCCTGGCCTATGGGTGCAGACCAGTATTACAATGCTCTCTTATTGGTTGATTATCTCCAAGCGGGGATCAGACTATGCGAAGGCGGCGCCGCAATGCCCAGCAGGGATGACTTGAAAAGCGCGGTGAAGAGAGTGCTGAGTCCACATGGAGAGGAAACCAAAAGGGCAGAGGAGTTGAGCAACGCAGCAACAATGGCAGTGCAACCAGAGGGATCTTCTTCCAAAAATTTGGAAGCCTTTGTCTCACAGATTAAAGGCTTATTAATATCTGATTCACGCGACCGTAACGCTGTGACTAATCATCCGCGACGCCCATAGTCTCCTTCGAATCTTGTAATGTAATATTAATGGCTACGTCTGCGATTTAGCAATTTTACCTCCAGTGTACTATATGAATCATATGTTTATAGGGATTGTTGAATCTTTTATTTATTTTTCAAGGTTTTGTATTTTTGAAACTTTTATGATAATGGTGAGGATGATGATTGTTTATATCCATCTACTAGTTAATATTGTAAATTCTCTATATAGTTAATGATGATATATATTTTTGGTTTTGAGTCAAATTAAATAATTACCATTTAAAGAACGTTGAATCATTCAACACAAGGCTAGACAAGCTTAATGTGACAATGAGTAAGAAGATGGATTTGATGAAAGCAATGGTTTTTGAATTTAAGAAGATTGTAGAGGAGATGTTGGTCTTGTGTCCAAAGGGAAGGGCAAAAGTGTCGAGGCCCTCCTTAGCATGTTGAACCTTTTTCTAGAGGATATCTTCGGGAAGGAGAAACGCAGTGATGAAATTAATTCGAAGAAGTTGAAGGTGGGTAAGAGGCATGCATAGTAAAGAGTTTGTGCAAAAGGTTTAAAAAAACTTGGATTTGAGTAACAATAATGAGGAGGAAAAGTCCAAGAAAAGTATCAATGAAGGTAGCACTAACGTGTTAAGCAAAAGAACTAGTATGGGCACAAGAAGAATGAAGCCAAGGAGAAGGAGAACAAAGTCGACACCACAATCACTAAGATCCATGATTAGAAGGATGATATGGAGTCTCTCCATGAGTTGAAGGATGCGTTGAATAGTTGTAATGGTTTGTTGAAGGAGTCTCTTTAGGTCATCTAATCAATTAGGGCAACATCAAATTCATTCCCAAGGTAGGGGACCCTAAGGTAATTACCAACTAGGGACCCATCACTTAGCTTAATTTTTCCTACAAAATCATAGGCAAAGCATTAGCTCTCAAAATTAAACACTTGCTTCCCTTAATTGTTCTATGTGAGCAAACTGGTTTCATTCAACATAGATATATTCTGGACAATGTTATTGCGATATGGGAAGGTATGGAATGGGTTAGAATATCTAACTAGAAGGCATTGTTCATCAAGATTGATTTTGAGAAAGCCTATGATCGGATTGAGTGGCCTTTTATTATAGCCATGCGACAAGCTCTAGGGTTTGGCCCCAAGTTTGTTCAAACCATCAATATGTTGTTTTAGGATGCAAGTGCCTATATCACCATCAACGGCTCCAAGTCTCAACATTTTGAGCTTTATAAATCCATCAGACAAGGTTGTCCCTGTTGGTTGAATATTTTGTCGATCAGCGTGCTGATAAACAAAATAGGTCTGATCAGCCAAAGTAGGAAGATTAGTCATCCAAATGTGTAGGTTTACCACATCAGAAGGGGACTGATCTCTCCTCTCATCAAGGGGAGGTTCCCTATATATATATAAACAGAAACTAATACTCAGGGGTAGGACAAACCATCCATCTCTCTTTTTTCAGAGATGATGCGTACAGATCAAAGGAGAAACTCAAGGGAAATGACAGACAACACTCCTCTTCTTTCAGAAGTACTATTCAGCAAGCCACAAGAATACTCCAGGTAGTAACAGCGAAATGTAGTAAAAGATGTAATAACTAGCAAATCGAAATGCAGCACAAAGTCTTCACCTGGATTGCTCAAGAGTAAGATATGAAGGACAATGAAGGCACAAAGTCGCCCCAAGGTCCTTTACACAGAAATGAAAAGAAAACACACTGAAAGGCAATTATGGGGGCAAAAAGTCTCTCCACAGTTGACTCTTCAGGACACCCTTCTAGCTAATTTCACTTATCCTGCTTGTTGAATTAAAGGAACAGAAAATAAATCAAGGAAAAAGACATAAGAACAGTTTCCTTAACAAAAAAGATATCACAGCACAAAGTCTAAAAAACCATTTGCTTTCTTATTCCAATAACAAAATATGATAAACAAACTGAGCTCAAAGTCTCAGAAGTGCCTTTCAATTTGGGCAGAGGTTTGTTCTGATTGTCAAAAAAGAGATGCATTTACAATAGAAGAGAGTCCCTTATATATCCATTTCAAAAAGGACTCGAGAATAGTAACACATCATGCTGCGTTGGAATCTGTTAAGAAGACAGGCTAGAACTTGGGGGCGTTTTACCCATTTGATTTTATCAATGTAGGGAACAAGTCACGCTTATTGAAAGTGTGCAACTTTCAATGTCCACCTGGCGATCTGATCTTACCTTCATCGTTCCTCCTTTCCTAGTTAATTGAATCGGGTCCTGGATTCAGTTTGCTGTTGTCTTCCTTCCTCACTTTCTGCTGGTCTTGGCCTTGAATTTTGGGAATGCATTCTGGTATGTAAGTTCAAAGGATCAACAGTTATTTTGTTATCTTCAATTTGACGTTCACGCGCCCGTCACTATGTTTCCAACGGCTAGTTTGCTGTGTTGAATTTGACGTCTTCGGGTGCGTCACCCCTTGGTCTTCTTTCGGCTTTCTGCTTGGCACTTTTCCGAATTGGACTTGCCCTTTCGGGCCTTGAGAAATGACCCATTTTGAGTTGGAATAACCTCCCGCAAGGGTATCTATCCTCCGGGCAGTTTTTAAATAGCCTTCGGACTTCTTCGGGCAACCCTTTAGTTTCAAGAAGTGTCTTCAAATTGGCAGTTGAGAGTCCCCCACAAGGGCACTTGCCCTTTGGGGTCCTTCGACGGCCCTTCGCAAATTCCCTCGGGCTTTTCTTACGCTTCTTCCAGTGAACGTTTCCCGTAGACATTTTCCCCGGGGAAAATTCCCGTGAACATTTTCTCGGGGAAAATTCCCGCAGACAAAAAGTCTGGGGAAAATTCCTGCGAACAAAAAGTCTGGGGAAAATTCCCACGGATGAAAAGTCTGCAGAAATTTGTTCCACCAAGTCTTTGAACAAGTCTTCGGATTTTTTGCCCGCATTTGTTTCTTTGATTTCTTTCGGACTTTTTGTCCGAAGGAATTCCTTCGGACAAAAATCCGAAAGAATTATGTCTTAGCCAATTTTAAATGCCTTAAAACAAATCTGAAAGAATTACCTTTCGGCTTCCTTGAAAATGACCCTTCCGAAGGGTGATTTTATCGATTAAGTGTCCTCCGCAAGGGCACTTGTCCTTCAGGAAGCTTCCTTTTGCATTGAACCGCCCCTTTGAACTTTGGCAATGAACCAACAGTTGAACCATTTCATTGAACCAATCAGTTGAACCAAGGCTTTGAACCAAAATGGTTCAAGTCGCCTTGATTTGGCCAAGTGTTTTGAAGCTGATGAACCAATTGAAGCGATTGAACTTTGAACCTTGATGAAGCGCTTAACTCTTGCCAAAGACGTTGAACTTGTTGAACCTTGAACCCGTTGAACCTTTGAACCAAAGTGGTTCAATGGTTCAAGTCCTTTTTGCTTGAATGCTTGCCGATAGACATTTTTTATTGAACTTAGGCTTTGAACCAATCCTTTGAACCAACAGACGTTGAACTAGAGGATGAACCAAACGTTGAACCTATTACTGGTGTTTGCCGATGGAGATTTTTGTTTGAACCAAGGCACTGAAACAGTCTCGAAAAATGACTAAGTGTTGAAAAACTGATTCTTTTGACTGAAACCACCTGCAGAAGCCTTTGAACTTGTAAAAATGAACCTACCTGCAGAGTCCGTAGATTTTCCTTTTCCTGCATAGTCCGTAGATTTTTCTTCCTGCTGAGTTCATAGATTCAAGCCTGCAGAGTCTGTAGATTTAAGCCTGCAGAGTCCGTAGATTTTTCTTCCTGTTGAGTCCATAGATTCAAGCCTACAGAGTCCGTAGATTCAAGCGTGCAGAGTCCATAGATTCAAGCCTACAAAGTCCATAGATTTTTCTTCCTGCTGAGTCCATAGATTCAAGCCTACAGAGTCTGTAGATTCAAGCCTGCAAAGTCCATAGATTCAACCCTGCAGAGTCCGTAGATTTATGAAAAGCTTGAAAACTGAATAATTTGAATGCCCAAGACAAATTTTGAAAAGAGAAGAGATAATTTTAGTCTGTAATACCAAAATAGTTCAAATGTTGTCCCAAAAATGAGCTGATATTTTTGGGGGACAACAGTCCCCTTGCTCATGCGCTTTATGTTTTGGCTGTTGAAGGTTTTAGTCATCTATTAACCAGTTATGCTGCCAAGGGTCTAGTGAAGGTGATCTCTCTTCCTAATTTAGATCACCAGTTAACTAATGAGCACTTTGTTGATGGCTCCTTCCTCACTCTGCAGGAGGATGAAGACTCTGTCAAACATGCCATGGATGTTCAGATATTTTTTGCCTTGCATCTTGGTTGTCCATCCAATGGCGTAAGACCTAGTGTTATCACCAATCTTTGTCACCCAAACCTCCTTAATTGGAGGGATATATGTGGCAATGGATCCTTCCTGGGGTCTAGTTTAAATTTTTAGGCATTCCTTTTGCTTTCAAAGCCTCCCTTACAGAATTGTGGTCTTACATGGTTCAAAGAGTTGAGAAAAAAATCTCATTCTTAATCATTAAGCCTTTGAATTTGGTCGAAAAGTTTCAGATTTGTTCTAAGGTGCTTATTGCTACTCATATTTACTATTTGTCTTGTTGGGATCCTTTTAATGCCTCCTATGTGAAGCTTAAATAACTTTTATGAGACTTTCTCTGGGCCAATTTTGAGGGGCACCAAGGCTTTCATCAAGTCTCTTGGGCTATCTGTTGTCATCCTAAAAAAACTGGTAGGATGGGGCTTATAGACATTAAGTTTCAAGGGCTCGCTTTTGGGGTTAAATGGATCATCAGAAGTTTGTAAGGAGATGAAGCCTAGAAAATTCTATTGAGACACTACATTTCTCAAGGTTACTTGCTCGGCAAAAATAAATGGAACAGCATTGGTTTTCACAACACACTTATCTTGTTGGTGACAATCAAAGTAGGAGACATGTTTGTCATGCAAGGTATTTGGAAGCCTAGGAAAATATCAAACCCCACCTCATTTGGGTGGGGGATGGGTTTATAAGTGGTCTTTCTCTAAACTCCCAATTGTTATGGTGATCTCCCTAGCTGAACTTCCACAATGTCCCCTTTGCCAACTTTCACAATGTTCCCTTTGCCATGGTTCCCTAGATCAAAATCTTGAGGCTATTTAAGAAAGGTATCATCACGGTTGGTGATCTATTTTGTAAGAACTTTAAGGATTGGCTTCCTTGGCCTATGCTAAATTCCAAGTTCCATTTTAATAAGGAAGACATAAAATCCATTTCTAAATTGCAAAATTCCATACCTGAGGAATACTTGCACAAGATTGGAGTTTCCCCTCTCACGTCATGGTGGAAGGACCGGTCTTGGCCTACAACCACACCATTCTATCAATACTCTCCTTGGTTGGCTTATAATTTGTTGGCTCCTCAACATATTGACACTGATGCCCTTAACCACCATTGGTCTCCCCAATCCCTCCATCTGGTTTGGGCTTGAAGATTTGATAACATTTGGGTGGCTTGTATTGAGCCCAAAAAAACCTACTTCCTTTAGTGTATTCTATACCAAGCTCTGCCCATGGGGAATATGCTCAAGCATATAGGGGTGTTAAATCCCATTTTCCCAACATGTCATCATCCAGAAACTATCAAACATCTCTTTTGGTTTTTCCCTCATGCCAATCAACCTGGAGATGGATCCATACCCTTTTCAAACCCTTCAAGCCTAAAATGTTCACTTGGAAAATGGCACTCCTAGAGGACTCCGCCCTGTTACCTGCAAGATATAACAAAGTCTAGCATATTTTCCATACTGATATTTTGTTTCAAATTTGGAAATCTAGAAATCAAACTTATTTTAATAATGAGATTATGGGAAAAAAATACGTAACTAATAAAATTATTGTAATTGCTAATCTTACCCTTCAGATTTAGAGTCAAATGGATAAGGTCTAACTTTCATCATCTGCAACTCTTCCTCTACCATTGGGGGAGTACTCTTTGTGTGTTCATCTGTGAGACAACTGATCCCCCATCTCACCACTCTCCTTTTGGGGGTCATGGGCATGGGTGAAGGCACCATTGCTCTCGCATTCAAAGGTCTCAAAGTTAGAGGAGCTCCTCTCCTCACTCTTGTTGGCCATCTCCTCCAAGAGGATCTAACAGAGGCAAAGATAGTGGTGGGGGGTCAATGGGTGGAGACCCCCTCCATAAGACAAGTTCTCACAGTTGGTGTTATCCATCTCTCCTCCCCTCTAGCATTCTCAGGTGTAGCATGATTCTAAAACTAACTAGTAGGCTGATGGTTGGGACCCCCTCCTAGCTGATAAAGATCCCCTAGCCCAGGATGGATGGGGAGGAAAGCCTCAGGACCCTCTGCCTCCACCTCCTTTACTGGCTGCTATGTTTGCAATTGTTGCTTAGTTATTTACTTATTGTTTGTGTTATTTCATTATCTTTTTTTATTAATGTGCACTTGAGTTAGTTTAATTGTGGTTATCCATTGGTTGTTCTTTTTCTGGATTTTGGTTTCTCTCGAGGCTCTCTTAGCTCAGTTTAGCTTATGAGGTGTGACTTTTCCATCCATTTTTTGCATGATTAGTGTTGTACTATAATTTTTTTTTAAATTAATAGAAGTGCACTTTTAAATTTAAGAAAAGACACAGAAATAAGGGTATTGTAAATGAGATAGATAAAGTCTACCTTTGGTTCAAATAACTAGAGCTTTGTGAACATATTTTCTTAAAGCTTTGACATTACTATAATACATATCTTTAATTTGAGGATGGGCTCATCCAACCTCCAGGTTATCCTTGGCTCTAATTATCTTGCAATTTGAGAGTTCTATTGACACAATTCAAAATTTATTCACACTACCTTTGCGTTGAGACAAATCACCATATTCCTTACGTACATCATATTTATCATATTTTTTCTTTGGCCTTGAAACTAAGGATCATCTTGTATTTAGATGTTCTCCTTCCTATGAGATCAAGGGGTAATTCTTTTGCCTCTTTAGAAAATCATATAACTCTCTCTAGACCTTAACGGATTACAAGGATAAACAATATTGGCTCTTTCTTATTTTGAGAGATGTTTGATCTTCATAAACATTTGGTCAGAGTTTACTTCTACAATGATATGTCCCTGTAGACACATAAATTAACATTTAAGATAAAACAATGCACTAGTGACCACTCTTTTTATACATAACTCATGCCTTATTCTGTGGCCTTTTGATTACTTTATTTCTTTTTCCACGTGGATGACCAATTCCTATAAGCAAACCAATGATCCTATAATGTCCCAATTTCTCATTAAAAATAACTTAGGGTTATCCACAGACTGTTCCATACTCCCATATCAACAACTTTTGCTTTTAGGATAACAACACTCCCTAACAGTGTCTAATTCCATTGCTCTTGTCCTCTCACCAAATAATGGCTAATTGATAAAATTCAAATTCATGTAACAGGCCATCCCAAAAGTTTAGCAAGCCCCATCTGAGGGAATTCTTAAAAGATCACTATAAAGCCACATTTCAAACAATTTTATACATAAAAGACTTCTATATTGAAAAACACTAAAATTCTAATTGCACATTGAGAGCAAATTCCCTATTTCTCCTAAAATTAAATACATACAATCCTAGTAGCCCTGAGCTAAAGTATAAATACACTTCTAAGGTCACCAGTCATGGTTAAAACACTTAATCACACTAGGATTGCAACAACATTTAACATTTTGTACTAGTCTTTCACATACACCACTATAGCATGAGAGAACTACATGGAGTTTGATCCATTTTCAGAGTATTAGTATGTAGGAAACACTCAACATATAGGGTGTTGAAGTCAAGAACAACTTCAATCACTTACCCAATTCTACTCCATGATTGCATTTGTCCTCTTGGTCTATTGAGCTAGGGTTACAAGTGAAGGACAATATATATAGTGGTTTTCACAATGGATCAAAGGCTACTTCACAGTCAACAAAACATATAGGCGAAGACAGACTTGTCACAAAAAACTTAGAATTCTATCATCTACAAGACATCAAAAATCCGTAAGGCCAACATCACCTGGCCCCATGTGTAGATACAATGCTCTTGTCTGGAGATCCTACAAAACCTTATTTTGGATCCACATTTAATTAAGACAATCACATAGCCTATTTTTTAGTCTTAGTCATAGTCCTATATTTTGATTTTACAACTATGTTTTATTTCTTTGGTACCTTCCTCTTTTAGTTTATTTCTACGTTTAGTAAGTTCCAAATCACCTTGTGTCATTTATTGTATATTTGTAGCATTTTGATTTTACACTAAAATTTATCTTATTTAAATAATTAAATCACTTATTTACCAAAAATTAATAAAGCATATTGGTGAACTTGTCTATTGTTTAAATGTTGAGAATCCCTAACCATAGATGTTGTTATGGTTTCTATCCTTCTTTTTTCTAATTCTAATTATTGTCCTAGAGTTTTCAAATCTGATAAATTATTTAATAGCAACAATCTTTCAAGTTTTCATTTCATCTTTTATGCACTCTAAAAATATTATTTCTACATCTCTTAGAAGTGATAGATTAATTTGTATTCTAATTGAGCATACTCAGATTCATTTTGTTAAAATGCATAACATGGATAAGAAAAGGGTATCTAAAAACCTTCTTATGATAATGCACACAATAAGAATGTAGAGGTCAATGAAACTACTTCAGAGCATGAGTAATATGATCAAGATAACCTTGGTCCTCACAATGAACAACCATATGTACTACCACCTATAGGTGATGAACAACCATAATTTTACAAAGCGTAAGTTATTAAGAGTATTAGAGAAAGAATTCATGAATAATCTCTTGATTATCATACCATTTTACAAACACTTTTGGACATAAAATTTTCAAATATAACATCATCACTTGAGACTTCTAGTATAATGGATACAACTTTTGTACCACTGTTTACTATGGGGCAACCCAAGGGCTTCAACAAATTAATGTGCCAATTCCTAATTAGTCATTGGGAACACCATTTTTAGTTAGCACACATTCTTCTTCTCTTAGTGTTCAATCCCTTAAACACAAGATTCAATCTCTGTAAACTAAGGTGTTACATTTGGAGCAAGGTGATTCAAAATCTAATCAAGTACCAGATTCTCACATTTGCACACTCTATTAACATAACACATAACAATATATCATCTCCCTACAAATTTCATGGCACCAAAGCTTACACTATATGATGGAAAGGGTGACCCCGAACAACATCTAAGAGCCTTCCACACAACATTTATAATATGTATTTAATGACAAGTTATTAACTAAGTTATTCCCAATGAGTCTAAAAGAATATGCTCTACAATGACTTTAAAATTTACCACATAAATTGGTGCATGCATTTAATCTATTGGCCAATATGTTTTTAGCACATTTTTAAATCAATATCAGTGAGAATATTTCATATGCTTAGATTGTTCAACTCAAACATGGAGCTAATGAGCTTATAGGAAAATATGTCTTAAGGTACAAGACTATGCTATCCAAAATGACAAGTCTTATGGTATACAAATAATTACAAGATATCTTCAAACAAAGTTTGCTTCCACCCCTACACGAGTCCATCATGTTTAATAAAATTCTCTCATTCACATATTTGTGTCACACAATAAAAGAAAGGGAAGTCAAATTATTTGGCAATGAATAAGTTTAAGTATGTAACCACATATTCCAATACAAATAATTCAAGTAAGCCACCATACAAGATGAGGCCAACTGATAATAAAAATGATCAAAATGCAAAAGTACTACAGTTTTAGAGCCCAATCCATGCATTGCCTTTTTAATGCCTCCTATTCCATAATTTACCAACTTAATAGAAGCTCCATATAAAGTCCTAAAATAAATCTTAGAATGCAGTCTCATATCTCTCCCTCCCATTAAAGAGTGATGTGAATAAGCATCTTCTAAAAGGTTTTGATCAAAATGACTTTTATGATTTTCACAGGTCACTAGACCACAATAATAACAGATGTATCAGTTTGAGGCACAAGATTCATGATTTGATAGATGCTAACATCATTGATGTGGGCACACATATAGACAGTTCGAAGGCACAACCAAGTGAAACTAAAGTAATGAAAATATTCAGTGATAATTTATCTAAGCATACAACTAATGAGATAAATGGTACATCAAGAGTGTATTATGCATATAATGCACACCTTCCTCTAGTTTCATATCATTCTCATATAGAGACAATGCATCCTTTGAATGGAATAATTGGTACCTACCATAATTTAGTGCCATGTAGGCCTCTCATTACATTTTCAAAGCATGAAATTATTCATGATGATTTATATTTTCACTCTTTATTTTTTCAAGCTCACATTGATCACCAACCTATTTAGAGTGTCATGGTCGATAACAGTTCAAGTGTGAATATGTGTACAATCACACTTATTTATTATCTTGGATACTCATTGGGATTTGATTTGCATGACCATGGTAATAACAGGATTCAATGGTCATATTCAAAGCTCCATTGGTGAGTTTACATTACCATTACAGGCTGGCCCAACACATGTGTCCACCACATTTATAGTAGTACTCAACACAAGGGTCTTTAATATATTATTGGGACACCCTTGGATTTAATAGATTTGTGAATTTCCTTCTATAGCTCACAAGTTTTTAAAATATATCTATGATAATTAGGTCATCATAGTTTGGCGTATCCCATATGAATACCCCCTATCACAAACATATATGGTTCTTATACAACATATTTTAGTTGAGCCACCTACAAAGGTGCAACATGCTCAAATATTTTAAAAGTTGGTATCTACCTTTTTAAGGAGGCCTATTCTTGAAAGGCCACTTCAACAAATATTTGCCACATATTCTAGAGAGCTCTCTACTCCTACACATCTTATATTGATATTACAAGACACTATAGATATTTCATATAAGACACTAACACATGATTCATACACTCCATGATGGGTTCCCAAAATCCCTAAAGTTCATCATGCACTACAATAGTCATGGTGGTTTTAGGTCCATGTAAAACCTATTTTTGATATTGCTCAGTAGTAGGTGTTAGGTTTGTTTTTCCTGTGGGGTGTTATTGTAATATCCTTCTTCCTTTGTTTCTGGATTTCGGGGTCCCTTCAAAACCTGTTTTTACCTTAATCTAAAACAATAGTCATAGTATGCTACAAATCATCACTATGACAGTGGCACCTACAATACAAAAGGAAATCAATATTCAGATTATGAATTATGCTTAGCTTAGTCATATCACTATGAAACTTTCCTTTCATGAAAGGTCACTAACCTATCCTAGACACATGAATGATTGATTGAGTCCCTTATAGGACTCATCAGTTAGTATGATTCTCCCCATTTTTATTTTTCAATTTATACATGCAAAAATGAAAAAATAAAAGTAAAGTAAAATAATATAGAAAACTAAAAAATGAGGACTTATGCATGCTTATGTTTAGTTCATTTACATCAATTAATTTATGCATAATAATTTAGTCCTTATTTATATCTAATTTCATATCATATATGCTTCAAAAGTGTACACAAGTAAATGCTAAGCATATATTTCGCTATTTATAGAACTAGTTGCAAGATATTTTCACTGTTTTAGACTCAAAAACTACAAATAGTCAAAAGTGACCTATTTAGATAGTGGTATGATGTATTATTGTCCTATCCCACTAGCCCCATCCTAGTGAGCACATGGTATCATTTCTCATATCTAACCAAGACATAGGCCTCTTAAATATTCTATAAACATCAACAAGCTCATTTGGAGAATTTAATACATAGGTTCTGTTGGGTGAATATTTTGTCACCAGCTAATTGATGAGCAAAATAGGTCTCTTCAACCACAGCATAGGGAGATCGCTCAGCCAGATGTGCAGGTTTACCACATCAAAAGGGGACAAATCTCTCCTCTCATCAAGGGGAGGTTCCCTGCTAATATGAGGAGCTATATATATATATATATATATATATATATATATATATATATATATATTTCCCTGCTAATATGAGGAGCTATATATATATATATATATATCTGTGTGTGTGTGTGTGTAGAAAATAACACTAAGGGGTAGGATAACACCATCCATCTTTCTTTTTTTAGAGATGATGTTCAAAAGCAAAGGAGAAATCTTGGTGAAGACACTGAAGGCACTTCTCTTTTTTAAAAACTAGTATGGCAGGAAACAACAAAAGTTCTTTCAGGTAGGAAACAAGTAACTATCTGTGTGTGTGTTTGTGTGTGTGTAGAAAATAACACTAAGGGGTAGGATAACACCATCCATCTTTATTTTTTTAGAGATGATGTTCAAAAGCAAAGGAGAAATCTTGGTGAAGACACTGAAGGCACTTCTCTTTTTAAAAAGCTGGTATGGCAGGAAACAACAGGAGTTCTTTCAGGTAGGAAACAAGTAACTGGTAACAAGGGCGTAGTAACCAATAGATTGAGGTGTAGCACAAAGTCTCCACCTTGACTGCCCAAGAGTGACATACGAAGGACAATGAGGGTACAAAGTCATCCCAAGGTCCTTTACATAGGAACAAAAAATAGACAAACACACTAAAGGCAATTGTGGCAGCACAAAGTCTCTCCACAGTTGGCTTCAGGACACCTTCCTAATTACTTCCACTAGTTCTACTTGTTAAATTAAATAAACAAGAATGCTCATAGGAAATGGACATAAGAATAATTTCATAAAATAACACAAGCTATAACAGCGCAAAGTCTGAAAGTAACTTGCTTTCTCATTCGGATAAAGAAATATGATCAACAATTTGAGCTCAAAGTCTCAGTAAATGCCTTTCAATTTGGGCAGAGTTTTGTTTCTATAACAGAGAGATCTCCCTTACATAAAATAAGAGATTACATTATATAGTAGCTAAGAAAGGCTTGGTGCTTTGTTCCATAGAATGACCCATGCTACATTCAATGCCTTAAATGCATTTTAAATTTTGTTGAAGAGGGCCATGCTAGAACAGGGCGTCTGCCTTAACTGTGGCTATCGATTCATCTTAAATGTCTTTTCCTGGGCCTGGGTCATCTGATCTATCTCCAGATATCTATGTAGCTGTCCACTTTGCCTTTACTCCATGGAGAAAAATAGGCCATGTGTTTAATTCTTGCAAGATCAAATATCTACTTGATGGATTGTTCCACCTACTAAAATAACTTCTGTGCAGATATTTCTGGTCTTTCCCTCTTTCCTATTGCAATTTGAGCTCTCAGGCTGTCTTTTCCCTTTTTGCTAGCTCTTTCGGCTCCTTCAGCTGGTCGCTGAGTTTGTTTTTAGGTTTCGTGCCATATTTAAAAATCAATGGATATTTCATTGTCTTGAATTTGACGTTCACGAGGGCATCATTGGTTCACTGTTTCAATGGTTCAGGCAACCTTCTCAGCTCCTTGGTTTGATCACTTCCTTGGTTCAATCGCTTTCTTGCTCTTTGGTTGAACCATCCCTTTGGGCTTTTCCTTTCAGGCTTTTCCTTTGATCTTTGAACCAATGTTCCCTGCCCTCCGCAAGGGCACCTACCCTTAGTTCACTACCCTCCACAAGGGCACTTGTTCTTTTGGCTTTGGGGCACTCCTTTGAACCAACCACGTTGAACCTTTGAACCTTTTTGGTTCAAGGTTCAATGGTTCAACGGTTCAATCTTCCTTTATTTTTCTAAGTGTTTTAACTGCTTGAACCAACTATGTTGAACCAACTGCATTGAACCAATCACATTGAACTAACTGCTCATTGAACCTTTGAACCATTGAACCCGTTGAACCTGTGAACTAAATGGTTCAAGGTTCAATGGTTCAATGGTTCAAGCCTTCTTATTTTTTAAGTCTTTTGAAGCCATTGAACTTGTTGGAGTAGTTGAACTTTGAACTTATGTCGAAGCACTTAACTTCTTTAAGCTTGCCGATGTCATTGAACCTTTGAACCCGTTGAACCTTTGAAGCTTTTGGAAGCGGGGTTCAATGGTTCAATGGTGCAATCTTTTGTTTGAATCTTGGTGATGAACATTTTTGGTTGAACCAAGGCGTTGAACCTATCTTGAAATTTCCTAAGTGTTGGAAACTTGTTCCTTTCCTGCGAAGTCCGTAGAAATGAGCTTGCGAAGTCCATAGAAATGAATCCGTAGAAACTAATCCATAGAACCAAGAAACCAACCTGTGGAGTCCATAGAAATCAACCTGTAGAGTATGTAGAAATGAGCCTGCAGAGTCCGTAGAAATGAGCCTGTGGAGTCCATAGAAATCAACCTGTAGAGTATGTAGAAATGAGCCTGCAGAGTCCGTAGAAATGAGCCTGTGGAGTCCGTTAGCTGAAAAAGCTTGAAAAATGGAGAATTTGAATGCCCAAAACAATTTTTGAGAAGGGAAGAGAGGATTTTGGCTTTCAGGACCAAAATAGCTCATATGTTGTCCCAAAAATGAGTGACAGATTTTGGGAACAAAAGCTGGCTCTAGTTGGGGAACTTCTTTCAGTTGAAAACTTGGAACAACTGAGGGAAGTAGAAACCAGAATCTCCAGTGCCTTCAAGTATGCCATTGGGCTACGAAGTCATGCTAACCAAAAAGAAAGATGCCAAAAATGAAAATGAAAAACACAAAATAAAACTCAAGACTATATAAATATACATATGTATAGATGATCTTATCTGATGCTTCAAGAATTGAAGTGCTTCAGATGCCACCCACTATGAGACAGTGAAAATGGCATTCCATCCTGATAAACTAATAAGAAACCATTTTCTCCCTAGAATTGGTGATGGGTGAATGGAACTCTCCACCAGGAATCACATTTTCTATGCACTTCTTTTGGTTCTCTCTTCTTGCCCCATGGCAAGGCATGGTCTCCAATCTAAAAACCAAAAATCTTTGCTCTCTTGGCAAAGAGTTCTTTTTCCTGACTTTGGCATGCAACAGTATGGTCCACTACCATAACTTGTTGCTCTTATGGTTCAATCCAACACATGATTTGATTGTCCCCATCAGATACCTGCCAGTGATTGGCATCATCAAGCACACTTGGTCGCAAGACCAGTTTGATAGTGTACCTATTATCTTTGAAATCAAGGTGAAGAACCATGAAGGTTGTAGGGACAGCCAATGAATTTACATGATTATGAGGCCCTCTGGGCACTGCAAAAATATTGAAAGCTTGAAAACTTTCAATTTAATCCCATACCAAATTGTGATAATGGTGTAATCTTTTGTTCTTGGTTTGATATAGGTTCTTCACCTGAAAAACCATCAGTGCAGCATCTCCTTTAACATGAAGGAGTTTAACACCTCTATTTTGAGCTACCTTCAACCCGAGTAACAAAGATTCATACTCGAAAGTGTTGTTAGTGTTGCTGAGCTACAGCTTGTATGAAGAAGGAAAAATATCTCCTTGAGGAGATATCAACACAATCCTGACTCCAGCAGTGGTATAAGAGCAGATGTCATCAAATTCAAAAATCCATACGCCACTGGAAACTACTCCTTTCTCAGATTTTCCTTAGTGTGGAGGGGAGAGTTCCTTTGGGTTTGCACTGTGCTCTTTCATGTCTTCTATTGTTTTATCTAAACCAATTCCTGGATCACCACCTACAGGACTTTCATCTACTAAAACATGAACATCCTTTGTGGTCAAGAAAAAGTTACCCATTCTTGAAGACTCAAATATAATTTGAGCTTCAGGCACTGACGTTTGGGTGACAACATATTTTGCCTCCTCAGAAAGCAACCTCTACATGATGCCTTTGATATGGATCCTCACCTCAGATAGGTCCATGCTCAATTCTCCTCCAACATCCTTGCAGAAATTTCATCCAAGAAGGATGCCGTATGAGGCTAGGACGTCGGCCACGAGGACTGTCATCTTGATTCTCTTTTCTAAAAAGGTAGCAAATGCAAATTGGGCATCTTTGATTTGTCCCAGTAGTGGCACTTGTTTATTATCCATGGAGAAACATCTCCCGAATGTCTTGGTCAGTGTGAGACCAAGGGATTCTGCCACTTTAGCAGGCATGACATTTTTTGAAGCTCCAGAATCAATGATGTAATTGCTCAGCTTGTGACCGTTTATCAACAGGGAAACATAGAAAGGCTCTATTTTCCCAGGGGTAGTAGGAGGAGTAATGACAAGATTTTTTGGGATGGACATGTTCCTTGGGGGATCATGAGTTACCTTAACATCTTGTCCTGTAGGGATGGATTTATTCTTCACACACTCAACCAACCTGTCCAACTGCTTAGGGTTGGCTTGTAGGAATTCAAATTCAGACATTTGAATTTTAGTTTTCTTGACATGGTTGATTATGTCAAATGTCTAAAATAAACTAGGAACAGAGGATGGGAGCTCATGCTTTTGGTTTTTAGGAGGGGGAAGACTGATTTGCAAAATTGAAGTTGAAGGTGAAGGCATGTTTGGAGTACTTACTTTTTTAGCAATCACCAGGTCCTTTGGCTGGAAAGGTAGAGTGGTTCTCTGCTTAGCAATTGAAATTACATGCTGAGATCCCTATCCTATTTTGTCCCTATTAGGTTGCTGGGCTGACTAATTCTTGGACTATGTGAAAATAGTGTATGATCCATCCACTGCTTTACCTTCACTTCTGGGTTCATCCTGGTAATTTTGGAAACCAATGTTAGAGTCGCCAATTGATTATTCTTGGTCTACTATAAAGAGATCAGTGTCATTTTGTTGATCAAACTTAGGTTGGAAAGAGAAATCATGTTCTATTTCTAGATATCCAACTGCTGAGTTGGCTGGTGCTAATTCAATGGCAAGTTTCCCCTATGGGGGAGGTAGATGATTTGGTTGCCCTTGACTTTTGGCAGTATTGCCTTGATATGACTGGTTCTGAAATGTCCTCCTTGGCATATCTTGATAAGGAGGAGCAGACATACCTTGGGCCACTTGTCTTTTCAAGGCTAGTAGTTCATTTGCCAACTTTTGCACCATTTGATCGCTGGTGCCTATAGATGAATTCTCAGAAGATGAAAAAGATTTGCCTCAGTTAGGATCTCTCCTTATCTTTCCTACCAAGATAAGGTCATCTTCCACCTCAGTGGCCAAATCCTGAGCAGCAACAAGGTCTATGTGGCTGGCATGTCTCAATAGAAAACTCACTTCAGGCAGTTATGAGTTGATGAAGAAACATTTAAGGTTCTCAGGTATAGGTTGAACAATGATAGGAATCTGATTCCTCAGCTTGTCAAACTTAATAAAGAATTCCCTCATAGGTTCATGAGGTTCTTTCTTTATCTGTGTGAGCTAGGCTAGCAGGGCATGTGCATTTTCTACAGGCTTAAACCTTGCTTTGAAATTGGCTTTGAGTGTGTTCCAGTCAGTTATTGACTGAGCCTACAGGTGGTAGAACTAGTCTGTAGCGGCACCTTGCAGTGTTTCTACAAATAGCCTGACTGGTACGTCCTCATAATCCACACCTATCACACTGCAAGCTATGCTAAAAGTTGTAATGTGTTCATCAGGTTGAACTCTCCCATCACCAAATAATTTGAGGAAATTCTTCCTTGAACTACGTGGTAGCTCATGTAGAGGTGGGGTTAAATTGAGTGGGCCAAAAGAGTTACCCCAGGGGCCTTTAACTATCATGATTTGATTATGGAAAAGGGGGATAACAAATCTGGGTGGAGTATGTATAGGCAAAGCTCTGCTAATAGTAGAAAAAGAAGCTCTGCCTTGTATTGGTGACCTGGTATTGGTAGGAGGAAGACTCCTAGATCATTGAACTTGAAGTTGTGGAGGAAACAAATCAAAATTTCCTTGCTGCACCAACTCAAAAATGGGGTCAACAACACCTTGGGCTCTATGGCTTCTTGTATAGCATGGAGTTTTTGGATTCTAGAATAAAAATGGAAAAGAATTGGCCCTACTTTAGCTTGAAGCTTGAGGCTTTAAACTACTTGTTCTTTCCCAGTAGCTCTAGTTTTGCAGACCAGATTATACAATGGAAATGGATAAGACACAAGTGATTCTTCAATTTGAAGCTTGAGGATTTAAATTGCGCAAAATTGTTGTGTCCCCAGCAGAGAAATTAGATAAGGAAAAGAACTGAAATCGCTCGTTCTTCCCCAGTAGAGTCACCAAAAAATTGTTGGCATGAAGTTGGCAGTGTTCTTTCCTACTTCACATTGTTCCCCAGCAGATATGAAAATGGATAAGGAAAATAACTAAAACTACTCATTCTTCCCCACCAAAGTCACCAAAAAACTATTGGCGTGAAGCTGGCAGTGTTCTTTCATACTTCACGTTGTTCCCCAACACAGTCACCAAAAATTGTTGGGTGAATATTTTGTCACCAGCTAACTGATGAGCAAAATAGGTCTATTCAACCATAACATAGGGAGATCGATTAGCCAGATGTGCAGGTTTACCACATCAAAAGGGGACAAATCTCTCCTCTCATCAAGGGGAGGTTCCCTACTAATATGAGGAGCTATTTACTATATATATATATATATATATATATATATATATATATATATGCTAAAAATAACACTTAAGGGTAGGATAACACCATCCATCTCTCTTTTTTCAAAGATGATGTTCACAAGTAAAGGAGAAATCCTAGTGAAGACACTAAAGGCACTTCTCTTTTTTCAGAAGTGGTCTGGCAGGAAATAGCAAGAGTTATTTTAGGTAGGAAACAAGTAACTGGTAACAAGGGCGTAGTAACCAGTAGACTGAGGTGTAACACAAGGTCTCCACCTCACCTGGGTAAGAGTGAAATATGAAGGAAAATGAGGGCATAAATTTGTCCTAAGGTCCTTTACATAGGAACAAAAAATAGAAAAACACACTAAAGGCAATTGTGGCAGCACAAAGTCTCTCTATAGTTGGCTTCAGGACACCTTCCTGCTTACTTCCACTAGTTCTATTTGTTAAATTAAATAAACAAGAACACTCCTAGGAAATGGACATAAGAAAAATTTCCTAAAATAACACAAGCTATAACAACACAAAGTCTGAAAGTAACTTGCTTTCTCATTTAGATAAAGAAATATGATCAACAATATGAGCTCAGAGTCTCAGTAAATGCCTTTCAATGTGGGCAGAGTTTTGCTTCTATAACAGAGATATCTCCCTTGCATAAAATAAGAGATTACATTATATAGTAGCCAAGAAAGGCTTTGTGCTTTGTTCCATAGAATGACCCATGCATTTTCAGTCTTGTCAAAGAGGGCCATGCTGGAACAGGGCGTCTGCCTTAACTTTGGCATGTCAATTCATCTCAAATGTCTTCTCCTAGGCCTGGGTCATCTGGTCTGTCTCCAGATATCTACGTAGCTGTCCACTTCACCTTTACTCCATGGAGAAAAATAGGCCACACCTTTAATGCTTGCAAGATCAAATATCTACTTGATGAACTGTTCCACCTACTGGAATAACTTTTGCATAGATATTTCTAGTCTTTCCCTCTTTCCTATTGTAATTTGAGCTCTTAGGTTGTCTTTTCCCTTTCTGTTGGCTCTTTCGGCTCCTTCTTCAGCTGGTCACTGAGTTTGTTTTCAGGTTCGCACCATATTTGAAAATCAATGGATATTTCATTGTCTTGAATTTGATGTCCACGAGGACATCATTGGTTCACTATTTCAATAGTTCAAGCGGCCTTCTCAGCTCCTTGGTTTGATCACTTCCTTGGTTCAATTACTTTCTTGGTTCAATCACTTTCTTTCTCTTTGGTTGAACCATCCCTTTAGGATTTTCATTTCAAGATTTTCCTTTGATCTTTGAACCAATGTTCCCTGCCCTCCGCAAGGGCACCTACCCTTAGTTCACTGCCTTCCACAAGGGCGCTTGTTCTTTTATCTTTGGGGCACTCCTTTGAACCAACCACGTTGAACCTTTGAACCGTTTAACCTTTTTGGTTCAAGGTTCAATGGTTCAATCTTTCTTTATTTTTCTAATTGTTTTGACTATTTGAACCAACCGTGTTGAACTAACTGCATTGAACTAACTGTTCATTGAACCTTTAAACCACTGAACCCATTGAACCTGTGAACTAAAATGGTTCAAGGTTTAACGGTTCAATGGTTCAAGCCTCCTTCTTTTCTAAGCATTTTTAAGCCTTTGAACTTGTTGGAGTGGTTGAACTTTAAACTTATATTGAAGCGCTTAACTCCTTTAAGCTTGCTGATGTCGTTGAACCTTTGAACCCGTTGAACCTTTGAACCTTTTGGAAGCGAGGTTCAATGGTTCAATGGTTCAATCCTTTTTTTGAAGCTTGGAGATGAACATTTTTGGTTGAACCAAGGCGTTGAACCTGTGTTGAAATTACCTAAATGGTTCAAGCCTTCTTCTTTTCTAAGTATTTTGAAGCCGTTGAACTTAGTAGAGTGGTTGAACTTATTAGAGCGGTTGAACTTTGAACTTCTATTGAAGCGCTTAACTTCTTTAAGCTTTCCAATGTCATTGAACCTTTGAACCCATTGAACCTTTGAACCTTTTGGAAGTGGGGTTCAATGGCTCAATGGTTCAATCCTTTGTTTGAAGCTTGGAGATGAACATTTTTGGTTGAACCAAGGCGTTGAACCTGTCTTGAAATTGCCTAAGTGTTGGAAACTTGTTCTTTTCTTGTGGAGTCAATAGAAATGAGCTTGTAGAGTCTATAGAATCTAGTCTGTAGAACCAAGAAATCAACCTATGGAGTCCATAGAAATCAACCTGCAGAGTCCATAGAAATGAACCTGCAAAGTCTGTAGAAATGATCCTGCAGAGTCCATTAGCTGAAAAAGCTTGAAAAATGGAGAATTTGAATGCCCAAAACAATTTTTGAGAAGGGAAGAGAGGATTTTGGCCTGCAAGACCAAAATAGCTCATATGTTGTCCCAAAAATGAGTGACAGATTTGGGGAACAACAGGTTCTATCCTTCTTTGGCTATCCCTTATTGTCATATCTCAATTATTTACATTGTGAAAAATTCATCGATATTACTTACTTACACATTGATATCTTATTGGTTACCAAAGTTACTAAATATACTGGTGTTACAAATAACTTATGTTAATAAATTATATGTAATCATGCATGCTTTCACGCTACATGTCTTGTGTGTATTCTATATTTTGGCTTGTGGACATTTGAACATGTCATTATGTATGGTTCAAATCCTTCATTTTATATTTTTATGTCTTTGAGTCACATTTAAACATGTCCCTTGTGTGTGTCTCCTTGACCTTCTATTGCATGCTTTGTGTGATTTACATGTACTTTTTTTGTGTGCATATCATGGCCATGACATTTATTTGATTAATTTGTTCAGTTTTTGATACCATGATAGACATCATGCATCTTCCTAACCTTTTGATGCCATGATAAATATCATGCTTCTATCCCTAAGTATTTCTATTCAACTTTCAATACTCAATTTTGGTCACTTACCTGCATACCTAATTCTTAACATCTATCTTGATAATGTCACTATGTATGTGTGTTTCTAATTGCATCTTACACTACAAATCTTTGCTCAGTTTACATATGATGATGCCATGATTCTCAATGTTGTCATTACTACTTATATTTACATATTTTCATAACATCTTTTGCATACATTTTTATTTTGAGAAAATTTATTGTACAGGCTTCACAACTCATATCAAAATAGGGGGCATACATAATGGATTGTCTTAGAGACTAAGCCCCTCTAGTGCAATACATGGATGATCACAACCCATACTCAAAATTTACCTAGAAAGTAATTTTGGAGAACAAATCTCTATTTAGACAAGGGTGCAACCTAATCCTATCCAAAATAGTGTGATGTTGTCCCAATAAGTAGAAAAAAGTCATTTCTAGAAATTTTGAGAATTAAAGACAATACAAAAAAATTAACAATAAATACTAATCATAGTTTTTAGAATATATCTAGGTTTATCTCACATTTTCTTATTTTGGGGGCATCATGTGTGGTATGTGTTCCAAGTTAGAACACAAGTTGTTACACAAAATCTTAATTGTTATTACTCAGTCTTAGAATCTATATACACCATATATAATATTGTGGCATTGTGTGTGACATATGAATACCTCCTTACACTAGTTTCATAGATGGAATGGAAATCCATGTCATTATCCATGTTGTATATATAGACCTAGTTTATACTATCTTTTTGCACAAATTTTGCACCATACATGGGCCTTATTCCATCTACATTGGTTGTTTCACCCTTTGCATTAATTTTTGTACTAATTTTACACTAGAATAATATATTAGATCTCATACATGTATTTAGAAACTACTTTCCCATTTTGGGTATGTAGTGATGGAGTCAAATACACCTTGAGTTATTAAACACACTCACCTTTAAATGAGGATTGGGGTATGCATATTTCAATCCAAGCTATTCAACAAAGACTAAATCTCTAATAATCCTACCCTCTATAGTCACCAATTTTTGCACTAGGAAACACAATGGTTCATGTACCCAATCAGGGGTATTCATTCCTTATTATATCTATAAGTTTATTATATTTTACTTTCATATTTCCATCTTATTTAAGGATTGATTTATACATGTCTCATGGAAGGTTCACATGAAGCATAGTTCAATGTTGTGACCTACATTCAAGATGCGCTTCATAGATAAGTTTAGGCATGCATTTTTATTTTTACTCTAGTACTTCATTATTTTGCATTAATAGAATAAAAAGGGGAAAATTTTATACACATAAATTAACATTTAAGCTAAAACAATGCACTTATGACCACACTTTTTACACACTTAACTCATGCCTTATTCCATGGCATTTTGAACACTTTCCTTCATTTTTCACTTAGATAACCCATTCCTATAAGCAAACCAATGATCCTAGAATATCCATATTCCTCATGTAAAATAACTTAGGCTTATGCAAAGACTTTTATATACTCCCAGATCAACAACTTTTGGTTTCTAGACAAAAACACACCATTTAGATAGTGACACTCCCCAACAATGTCTAGCTCCACCGCTCTTGTCCTCTGACCAAACAACGACTAATTAAATTCAAATTCATGTAATGGGTCATCCTATAATTTTAGTAATACCCATTTGAAGGAATTCCCAAAATATCATTATAAAGCTACATTTCAAGCCATTTTGCACATAAGAGTATTCCATATTGAAAAGCAAAATAATTTTAATTACACATTGAGATAAAATTCCCTAATTCTCCCAATTATGAATACATACAACCCTTTTATATCTGAGCTAAAGTTTGAATACAATTCTAATGTCAAAATTAATGGTTGAAACACTTAATCACACTAGGATTGCACCAACATTTAGCTTTTTATACCAATCTTTCACACACACCACCATAGCATGGGAGAAATACATGGAGTTTAATCCATATTCAGAGTATTAGTATCTAGGTAACACTCAACATAGGAGGTGTTGAGATAAATCAAAACTTCAAACTCTAACCCATTTTTACCCCATGATTGTATTTGTCCTATTGGTCTATTAATCTAGGGTTATAAGTGAAGGAGAAAATATACAATTTTTTTGTGATAGATCAAAGGATCCCATACAATCAATGAAACAATCAAAGGTGAACTTGTCATAAAACTAAAAATTGTATCATCTATAGGACACTAGTGATTCCTAAATAAAACAACACTCTATACCCCTATCTAGATACAACACTCTTGTTCATATATCTTGTAAAACCTTGTTTTAGATCCATAGTTAGTCAACATAGACACACAACCTATTTTATAGTCTCATTCACAGTCATGTATTCTAATTTTATAGCTAAGTTGTATTTATTTGATACCTTCCTATTTTAATATATTTCCAAATTTATTAAGTTCCAAATCAGTTTGTGTTATTTATTGCTTATTTGTAGAAATCTTATTTTATATAATAATTTATCTTATCTAAAAAATTAATTCACTTATTTTCCAAAATGTGATACAACACCCAAATCATTGCTTCTTATTTTATAATTTGTTTTCTTCTTAAAGAATGAGTAGGAAGTAACCATGCAATAGGGTTGTAGATTGGGTGTATCAATGAGACATCAAAGGACATGATATGTTTTCACATATTTTTTTATTTGGATGTTGTTTTTGGTTTTTTGACTTGCTAGAATTCCTCTTGCACTTATTATTCCTTAGTTAACATTGTATTTGTTTAGTCCCATGAGTTGATTTTGGTTTTTTGTGGACATTAATTTCATTGTTATATCTTATTTTATTAAAATATTTTAAATTATATTTTATTTTACTTTAACATTTGTCAAGTTTACATAAACTCAAAATAAAAATATACATTTAAGACCTATTTATTAATATTTTATATAATTGATTTATATTTTGATAACTAAACAATATATTTTATTTAGTTAAAATCAATACATCCCTACACTTTTAAAAAAAGGAAGAGTTAGTATGTGACCTTGTTAGTTTCACATTCACCTATGTTAAATAATGATTATGTAGAGTCTACATATGAAAAATGCCCTTAATTTTTTTTCATCTTCTTTTATCAAATTGTGACTTGATGTGTGTCACCTTAACCCCTTGTCAACATTGACATTTTCACTTAGTAAAACCACACGCCAACTTGGTAGTCCTCATGGAAAAAATTCCTAAACTAGCTCATCAACTTGGAGATTAGGCTTTGATCATGAGCCATGTGGGTTATGCATCCATTCTATTATCTTTTACTAGTAGAATACATGTTCTTAATTACCTCGATATAGGCTTAGAGTGATTTTTAGTTGGGTTTTTTGGATTCATTAGTACCCTAACAAATGGGTCATCCTACTCCCTTAAATATGTGTATTATGTTTTAGATTTCTTTCCCTGTCATACTATCTCCAATAAACCCATGATACTTTTATTTTCATAGTCATACTAAACTAAATCATAAAACAAACTCATTCACCTTGGATATAAGGCATGAAATGGATTACTAGGACCACACATCATATACATTATAGTTCTAGTAAGTCTAGAGCTTATATACTCTATATTTCCTTATTCAAATCAACATAATGTGTTTTAAACCTTGATGATATCATAAATGGTAGAGTGGATTATTAGTCTTATTATTTCATTAGAATACACAAGTTTCATTTGATGTGTTTTTACATTGATATTTTGTCCTTTAGAATAAGTTATAGTCTTCTCAAGAACTTGTTAAGCTTCTGACAACCTAGTTTGTATCTACCCTTTAGGGTTTAGTAGTAATAATGGTCAAATCTTATGGATTTACACCACACTTTTGTAGATTGAGTATTTAAAATTAATTAAGTGCTCGACAACTTTACTAAAATTTATTTTTGAGAAAAAGAGTTTTATGTGAAGCACCCAAAGACTTCCATCAAACCTATGACTAATAACCTAGGGTAGTATCAAATAGGTTTAATCCCTTGCCAAGAAAAAAATTCACTTCTAGATTTACCTTTCTCACTATATTGTCAAATGTATTTTACATTAAATCCTCACCTCCTAGTCAACTTAGAATAGGGCAAATAGTGATAAAACTTGAACCTTAAATTCTAGGTTCTCATGCATTACAATAAATATTTAAATAGAGCCTCATTTTGACTTATTTGGATGAAATTTAAATTCCTAATATGTGGGACTATGAGCCTCATAGTTAGTTTTTAAAGACATGTGTAACACATTCTTAGTGTAAGATTGTCTTTCTATTTTACTTAGAGTATGCCCTGTAAGGATTGCTTAATGTATTTTCCACCAAACATGGTCTTACTGACATTTATAACTTTATGCCAACTACTGTACTTTAAACCTAACACTAATATTTTACCATAAATTAGGGTATTGTTATATAAATCACCAATACATTATGTTCATCATTCATAAGGAACCAAAGTCCTTAACTATGGATGTGGTCCTATTAAACACCAACTTATCTTAGAAAAATAATACCATTTAAGATTAATTATAACCTATTTTTAATACATATCCTTTCTCTTTTAGTTCTTAATGAGACCTTATTCCATAGAAAATTGAGTCATGATCCCAAATGATGCATTAACCATTTACTATGCTTGCAAGTTGAATAAGACTTCTATTTTAGGCAAGGTACTCATGATTTTCTTTTGATAATTACCCAATACAAGTTTGGATCAGAGTCCATAAGTCCATAACTCAAAGTCTTATGTCTAAGATCAAGCTCCAAGGCTTACATCGGACCTTAATTTATAATTGATAATTATTATTGTATGTAGGTATGCTATTATTCAATATATTCCTTCCTAATTTTCAATGAAATCGAAACACTTAATCATATTCTCCATTTATGCATGCATATCAGAACTTGCATGTTGATATTCCCTTTTAATGATTGTAATAAGCCCTAGTTAAAAATGTATGATAACATCATACAAATGTACTCAGCTATAAAAGACTTAACTATAATATTTCAAAAATATAGTTAGACTGTTCTATTTAGACACTTTTACTAATTGATTTATATCATGAAGAACAAAAAATATTAGGTTACAAAAAAGCATGTGTTATGATCTCTTATTGGGGTTTCAATACAAAATTAGATGTTCACACCTAATCCATTGATAGATCCACTATTTATGCAAAAGTACAAAGAATTTCAAGGAATCATAAGCTCATAAGCCCCATAGCCATGATATGGGTTCTATAGGAGCGAGGTTGGGTTACAAATGTTAAATAACATAACCTATTTGGATATAAATCTTATGATTTGAATCATCATATAATTTTATAAGAATCATAAGATATTATTCAAAAAATGCAATTAACCATAATATAACATAGAACTAAGTGTAATAAATATGTTAAATAGAGTATTTAAACCATTCAATTCACATTTTAGCTAGGTCTCCTGGTGTTTAACCCTTTTTGGATGTTTTGGTTTAGGGTTAAAGGGGTAGAACAACCTTTACACAAGGATGGATAAAACTATTCTAGAGTAGGCCAATTAATTGAAAACTCAGATAAATGAATATTCTAAATTAAAGTGTTGATTTGTGATAAATATAAAAAGTACATTAAAAATAATATTTTGGTTGCATAAGCACTAGGAAGAAATAATACTTAGTTTATCTGTAAATGTGTAGACAACTTTGAGATATACAGAGGTGGAAATGGGGAGGGACAAGATCAGGATCCAATCATTAGATTCTATAAATATAGTTTCTAAAGGCTTGGACACTTGCATCAATGGAGGTGTCCTGATATCGATGGATTTGTCCAATATAAAGTAATCACTATATTTCAAAGTGACCACCTAGATACTTTTGGATTTTCTTTGTCTTTTTTGTTGATATCTTTTATTCATGTGTATAGGTTATTGATGTCTGTAAGTGGATCAAAACCTATATCTTCACCTTAGGTAGTTTTACCTTGACAAAAATGTGTTAGTGGGATCATGGTGTCGATCTAACCTCAAGTACCCCTCTATCAATGAGCACTACCTACATATATAATACTACAAGTAGGGCCTCAAACATGTGTATTTATCCCTTAGGTGTTGGATTGCCTATGCACAAGGGTGAAATATTCTATATGCAAGGGCATGCAATGATATAGCTTGTAACTTGACAAATACTAATCATGGGTTGTTATATAAGTGATTTAGACCTGTAATATGACTGCTATAACTGATATTAAAATAGGAAATAATAAGGTAAACTCAATTGTTTAATTGATTGAATGATCTTAAATAGGTGTGTGCTTGGTATTTTATCTATGAATATTGAGTAGGCTTATGTTTGTATTTATACCACATATTTTAGAAATATCTCATGGAAGAGTTAAACAAAACAAATGATCCATAAACTCCATTGATTCAACTCAAAGTGAAGTTCAAAATACAAATACTGAATTTCTCAAAACTGATACAAATTCTCGAAAACCTCAAAAGAACTTGCATGTCATTGTTTTGGCATAAATCATTCTCAGTTATTGCACCAGTTTTTTAATAACATTGTGTTATAATTGTCATAATGAAAATTACTTGCATGAGTTCATTTACTAATTAAACCAAATCAGCAAACTGGAATAAAATCATTTATCAAAATGACAAATTACCAAGAAACACGAAACGTGATAACAGAGTTTGGCTCAACAAATGATGCCTACATCTCCAGGTTCTCCAAAGGAGTGGACCGTTTCCATTAAGGGCATTTCAACAACCTGGAAACAATAAACAACTTTCCTGCAAGTTGATCTCTCAATACAAAAATTCACCTTCACCGTGACTGATAATCAAGCCTGGCACCTTCGAATTCCGTGAGTCTTCACACCTGCAAAGTTGCTTCAAAAGTCCTAAAAATCTCCTCTATGGGCTTAAAAATACTCTTCCAATATGCAAATTGGATAAAAAGAGTATTAAGACTGAATATCTTGGCTGAAAAATGGATAAAAGTCCATTATCTACGCTTTCCCAAAGCTTTTACAAATTCTCAGCCTTTAAAAATAAAAAACACAGTCTAGAACCTTATTAAAACAAATACAGATTCGTGCTTTTATAATTAGTTTCAAGCTTGTGGCGTAGTGGCTAAGTTTCTTACTTTTTTGCCACAAGGTTAGGGGTTCAAAATTGGCCGCCCACCTTTCTAGGCGCCTTGACTGATTTTGAACTTGTCTTCCCTCCATTTTAGGCACCTTGGACTTTGAAATTTTCCTTGGGTGGCGTGATAGACATGGCAAGGTGGCGTGGCATGCTTGAAAATTTTAAATAACATGTGATAAATGACACCTAACAAAAATTTTGCCCCCTAATTATTTGCCACGTGTCAAATGGAGATTGGTCCACTTGGCATTCCGCAACTGTGCCACATCATTTTACGACACCAAATTTTTCCCTGTCGAACCAAAACTTCAGCGGCCTATAACTTTTGCATATGGTGTCCATTTTGCAAATCGTAAAAAGCGTCAAAAAGCTCTCGACGAGCTCTACGTTGTGAAATCATTTTTATCAGAATATGGAACTTTTATTTCTTTCAAAAATGGAGAGATCCCCCTGGATCAACAAATGGGCCAATCCATAAGATTAGAAGTATTTTCAAATTAGATGACTTTTAAGGACTAGTCACTTGATAAGATTATGAACACTTGCATCCATGAAAGTGTCCCTAAATGGGACATAAAAATTTGATAGATTAGGAAGCTGACGAGGATTTGAAACTAACAATGAAGGATATATATCATATTTTAGGATTTTTTTTAATGTAGGAGATCTAGGTCATCATAAATGATAGGGTCAGACCATAAGATAAATAATTAGGCACAATAAGATGGTGAATGCAAGCCTTTCAATAGCATGGAGGTATAGAACTGAAGGGTAGAGTTATGATAGGTATTTCCAAGTATACAAGACTGAGATGCTATATCAATTAGAATTTAGTATCTACATTTACCCCTCCTTTGATCTAGTAATGCACAAATATGAAATTACTAATTTAAAGAAAAGAAATGTGTACCTAGGTGTGTAAAACACACCTTGCCTTTGATTGAGCCACTAGTGAATTTGATTACTTGTGTATGACCTATGACCAAGAGAATGTTATAGTATAAATCATTACATACAATTTGAATTTTGAATTAATTGAAATGTTTGAAAATAAAGAGAGAAAGTAAGGATTACCCATATGTGTCGATGTGACCATGTTTCCCCTTAGTACTTTGAATTGGTAAAGATGATTCTATATGAAGCATTGGAGCTGAGAGAGGTTTATAACTAAACCTTGGTGATTTGAAAAGGGAGATTGGAAGATAATTATTCCCCTAATCTAATGCAAGGATGAGTGGTGACACAACCATTGAGGTAATTAAATCTCAATCTCACAACTTAAGTGACTAAAATAAAAGCCAAGTTAAGTGGTATAACTAACTCAACCTGAAAAATGGAGGTAATGTTATGCCATTGAGGGAATTTAATCTCAACCACACTATTAAAAGGATCCAACTACTATAGATATAAAAGGATTAAAATGGTGTTTCTTGGTAATATCAATGCTTACTGGTAAATAAGTTTGAATAAGTATTTAAAATTTTTGGTGCACTTCCATTGAATATAAACCTATAATGTATCTCAAAATGAAGTATTTATCTGTAACTATGTATAATATCTATCACAAATATGAAAATATATATCCCAAATATGTTAAAATCGGTGCAATGTATAGTATTTTGACCCAAGTGTATATTTGAATCATGTAAACTATAATGAAACTCTAGAATTTTAAGAAATGTATAAGTGTGGAATTCATGTCTCTATGCCATGCCCTAGTAGTTACCTTACCTAAAAATTATAAGATGACTACATTATCTATGTATGAATCATGTAGCATATAAGAGTAACAGGTCTAAGTAGATATATCAATGAAGTTTATAGTATGTGATAACAACACGTCCTAATATGTATGATATGGATCATGGCAACATCTATAAAGTAACAATACTATCTCAAAAAATAATCAAGCACACAAACAAGAGCACTCTACATCACATAAAAGGGGTCTAAGGAGACTGAAAATAAGGGGCATATTCAAATGGTGCACACTTAAAGGAATGACATTCAAATGTCTAAATAGATAAAAAAAAAACAACATACAATGGCACATGGTCCAAAAATCAAGGAACATATTCAAAAGTTCCACAATCAAGATAATAACAAGCAAGAAAAAGACATTCAAGGCAGTGATAATGTGAATAAATGAAGGAAAGGGAACCAACATAAACATATCATACTAGTCCCTACATATATGTGTTAGAAAAACATGTCATGCAACATAGCATATCAAGTACACTATGAAATATGTAAAAATGAGTATAAACATGTAAGTGTTAGTATGTAATCTCAACATAATAATGGAAAGGTGATCATAACATAATACAAATTGTATCAATCATGATTATATAAGTATATTCTCCAATATAGTATGTTATATGAGCAAGGGAAAGGTTCAACATCTATATGTGCATGTATCATGGGTCTTGTGTATGCATGTATGACATAATCAATTATGTGTGAAACATATGTGTTTATATAAAATAAATGATATGCTATCTTTTAAATTAAATTAAACATCATAGATGCTAAGGAGCTAGTAAAAAGGAATTATAAACATTTTGGCAAACAAGGCCACCAAAGAGCACCTTGACTCTTGAATTTGAAGACTTGTTAGACTAAATTTATTTCAAAATTCTAAAAATAGTAAAAAAAAAAAATAAATTAAAAAATCCAAAAATATTCAACATTTCCATATCTTATTAGCTTCTTAGCATCTATTGGTTCCATGTTGGTATATAGCATATTATTTATTTCTATACACACACAGATGTTTCACACATATTTTGAGTGTGATATAGGCATACCCAGGTACATGATATATTCACATATGGATGTTTGGACTTACCTCTACTCATGTTATTAGTACATTAGTGGAATCCACTTATTTTATCATGATATAGCTAGGTTACATTATTCTATGATTAATTTACATTATCATGTTTGAGCTTATGTACATACACGTGCCTTTATCTATGCTTAGATATTTCACAATGTACTTGATATACTACGTACTTAACATTTTTTGATAACACATATATCTAGGGACTAATAGGGTATGCTTATGTGCTGGTTTATTATGATTCCTTGCCTTCTTTTTACCACTTCCTTGAGTGCGTTATTTTATTTCTATTATCTTGCATTGTATTTCTTGTTTGAGCATTGAATATGTTCTACTAGTTGTGGCCCCCATGCCTTTATTTGCATACTATGAAATTTAACACATGTCATAGTTTTTTTGTATATGGAAATTTAAATATGACATTATATGTTTTCTATAAATTTTACTAAGTCATGTCCCTTTCATTGTGTGGCATTTGAACATACCCCTTGTATGATGTCTCCTTGGACCATTGCCTTTTATTTTGATTTTGAGTGCTCTTGTGTGATTGATTGATTGATTACTGAGCTTGTATTATTACTCTCTATATGTTTCCATGATTTACATCATTCATCTTAGGACTTGATGTGATCACATACTATTTACCTCATTTCTATATATACCTATAAATGCTACTTCTACATGTTACATGGTCCATACACATATTATACACTGATCATATCCTTTTTGAGGTAAGCTAACTACCAAGTTTATAATTACCTCACCTCAAAATGGGGTTATATAATTGGGGGCATGTCATAGAGGTATGGATTCCACATTTTCATAGTTTTATATTTCAATGGGGGCATGCCAAAAAGTATGACCTCCACACTTATTCAATACTTAGCATCTCAGGATTACATTGGGGGCATGTTATGAAAACATGTTATCCAAACTTGCACTAATTATAAAATCATTCAATTTAGTGGGGGCATGTCATGGGATAATGTCCTCCACACTTGAAAAAAAAAACAAATTCAGCCTATTTTCATAGTTAGATGATTCATATACACATTTATGGAAACATTTTATACATTGGTACCATTATTATACTAGATTTCAGCTTGAGACATATATGAGGTGAATATCCCATGTAAAGAGCACCTTAAATTGAAAAATCAAATAAGTTTTTAGGTTTCAAATACTTCTACATACTTTAGCATATAGTAGGTTGGACTTTTATGGACTGTTATTGAGTTAATCTATTGCAGTAGTTAGTTCACTTATAGCAAGGTTGAGGTGATTATGTCAATCAATCTTACCAAGTTTATAGAATAGAGTGATCAAATCATCCATCCTCACTATATTTTGTGTGCGTTTACTTAGATCACTTATGATTACAAGGTTATAAGTATGATTGGTTTGCACAATTGAGCTAATCTCAACTATGAGGTGGCAACTCACTTTTTCTCCAAGGTTGGGGGTAAGTTGCCATCCAATCTTTATATATATTTGCACTTGCACAGTTTTTAATATTGTCCTTATATAAGCTCCAAATATTCACAATAAAATATCTCTTCAAATCAAATTTCCAAAAGGTAAGATGGTTGCATCGATACACATATAAACTCCTAACCTTACTCTCTTTACTTTTAAGCATTTAAAATTATTTTGATTCTAGTTTATATGCATTGATTATATATTGTAACATGCTCTTAGTTTTAGGTCAGTCACTAACAAATCACTCAAGTTTGACTCATGTAGAGACAAGGTATGTTATACACACCTAAGTACACATTTATTTTCCTTTAAACTAATAATTTAATTATAAAATTAAAGGGGGGGGGGGATTTAGACACTAAATCTAAATTATATAACACCTCAGTCTCATATACTTGGAAAGCACTTCTCATGGATGTACCCTTTAGTTTTAATACCTTCCTACTACCAAAAGGATTGCATACACTATATCTTGTTCTTATTTATAATCTCTTAGTTTGAACATATGTTATTTTAATGATCAAGCGTTCTATACTTCTCAAAATATTATAAACCTACATATTATCATCTTCTACAAATTTTGGACCTTTACTTATTTTCCATATTCTTAGACACTTGTGTCCTAAGTGGACACTAGTGTCCTCTGCCAAACTAAATGTCTAGTGCCCTAAAGTCATCAAATTTACAAATTAAACATATCCATATGATTGGCCTAAGTGATTTAATGTGATATATTTCTAAGAAGGATATATATATATATATAATCTCAATCCTCATTCATTCCACACCTATCATAGACCTAGTAAGTCTCAAGGTAACCTAACAAAAGCATTCAATCAAACATTCAAGTGAGAAAAACTTATCTATTCTTTTCTATTTAAATATCAATCATCAGGATATTCCATCTATAAGTTTGATGTACTGAAGGAGTATTCCATGAGCCACATTTTAAAAGTTACAAACTAGGTCACTTTAGGTACTTTCTTATCACACATTTCATCCTTATGCACACACAATCTAACATGTAGGGAAGAAATACATAAGTTTGAGGTCCTCTTCAGAATATTATCTATGTAGGCAGTGTCATTAAAAGAGGGGTATTTGGGGTACCTCGATATCATGTGACCACTAAACATTTTTTCTCACAATCACTCCAAGGGTGAATAATATAGGGCTCGATCATTTGATAAGGAACAACAACTTGTGCACGAGATTACTAGAGTAAAGGTGATAGAAAACCGTAAATGTTCTAGGTGGTTACACCCAAATTCAATTTATATCCCATATTAGACACGTGTATCCAATTTAGACATTAAAATTGATGCAATGTCTAGTTTTGATGCAAGCATCCAAGGCCATAAAATGAAAATTTGCATAATTTTATGATTGATCTAGAATCCAAATCCAATCTACTTATATCATGTTCCATATCAGATCTGGTTTTGCATAGTAAACTAGTTAAGTACTCTTATTTATAATTAATTTCAATATAAATCAATGGTTACACTTTTTATTTTTATCATATCTCAATATTTAAATTTATAACATGTTTATCTAAGTTTGAAAATTAATTCGCTTACTATAGGTCTATTTATCACCCTTGTGCTTATTCATTTATATATTCTTAACCCTATATTAGATTGACCCATCTCAATTTATTGTTAAACAAATAGTAAATTGAATCAGTCAATTTCCCAATCCAATCAAAATCTAAAAATATTTATCAATCCTTTGCCAAATATTTCTACTCAACATAAAAATATAGATGATGTTCATATGAAAGCTCATAAAAAACCTCCATAGGTTTATAATGGTCATATCCTTGATATATTCATAGGTGTGTTTTATGAAACATGTAAAGATCCTTATTTAATTATGTTTTATAGCTATAAAATTACCAATGATGATTATAACAATGGTATGCTATTCATTCAATCTTTCATAGATACACATTCAAGGTTAAAAATGGAAATATGGTAGATAATGGTTTATGAATCAATGTGTGTATAATGAAATTTACTAGCAATATTGGATATACACATAGGGAGTTACCTAGTAAAATTAAAATTATTAGAGGATGTAATGACATAAATAGGACCCAAATTAGTGGAATTACATTACCTGTTGTTATTGATCCTAAGATTGTGTTAGTCTAGTTTCATATATTATCAAATAATGAGACATACGTTGTATTGCTCAGATGACCCTAGCTTAATCAAGTGATATAAATCTCATTAACACTTCACCTATGTTTGAAAATTATCCATGATAATAAAGTGAATACTATTCAAGGCACTATTTATGAACCCCCACACAAGTACAACATGAGGTGTTACCTAAAAATATGTTAAAAAAATATAATCATACAATTTCAACCGCATGCACTAAAGTGAAAGTAACTAATCATACAATGAAAAATATCATATCATATTAGCCTTATACTCTCATTAAAAATTAATCACGTTTCAAAGATCCAACCCTTACATGATCCACCACTAGGATAAAGGAAAGTGAAACTTTACAAAAAGATAATACAACAATTTTCAATAAAAAATATTCCAATGGATATGGTTTTAATGATGATACCTAATATAATTCAAATTATTGTACCAATGATGAAGATGCATTATCCTTATTGGACTCATAGGTCCAAATACATCTAGATTTAGACCCTAAGGACATGACTACATCTAGTTACACACAACATGGTTATATAGACGATTTTGTTAGGTAGTCTTGCTCATGAAATCCATGTTTATGAACTAAATAATAGATTTGTATATAATTATATTTTATATACTTGTTTGTCCCCCATTTTATTTTCTTCTCTATCTTACATATGGATTTTGGTTGTTATACTTTAGCCTTCTTACACATGCTTTTCTCCCATTGGTATTCTATTACCTCTATCTTCTTCTATTTTTGGTGCAAAACTATCAACCTCTACCTTAATACAGCTAAAAAATTATCCAACTCATAGTTATACCTCTTCTTTATTCACAACTCTCCTTTTGTAGATTAAGTCTCCTTTTGTAAATTTGACTCTAGACAATTATTTGTGCTCAAAAAGGACATTTTGCAAACAAGACCTTATTATGTCACTCATATACCTTTAATAGGTGTCTTATATCCTATCAAACTTTTCTCAATTTAATTAAACTCACTTTCAATCCGTTATTGACCTTTTAGACCTCTTTTTCCTTTCTAAGCCTGTATCTCTATGTAACCCTCATTTTAGGTAAACATCCATGTATATGAACATGTAAAAACATAAAAGGAAAAATAAAACCATATTTGAGGACCCATTTTTCCCTTATATCTTCTCATCCTCCATTTTGGCACAAATCTCAATACACACCCACTTCCTTTAGTACCCTCTTTCTTAATTAGGCCTCCTATTATGTCTTAGGCCTAATTCTACTCTCTTAAGACCTAAAACTAACTCAAGGATTAATTGAAACCGAAATGGTTTGAATGGATCAATACAATATTATTTTAACTCTGTCAATCTTTGTACAAACCTAAGACTCCAATTCTAACTTCAATTTTCAAGGAAACTTGACACAATCTTAACTCTTTGAAGGTTAGATTCGTATAAGAATCTTCCATATATCTTTAGAGAAATTTTAATTTGAATGAAAATATAGGGTCTCTATTAGGATTTAAGGATGTAATTCACATTCAATTAGTAAATTAAAACCAATCTTAGTTATTGGTTTTCTTAGAATATCTTTAAAACATCTTCAAACTTCTTATAGACCACTAGGCCTAATTGGCTTTTGTAGGTCAAATTTAAAAATATACTTGTTTAATTCTTATCAACACCTTATACAAGTGTAATTAGGTATATAAAATGTGTTCCAACCTTAAAATTTCCCAAAAAACTTCAAAACTTCAAAATCACAACTAATTCCTTGCTTTACTATCTAAAAAACACAAAATTATAGGGGTAATATCAACTTAGTCTATAATAAACCCTTATTAAATACACCTAGGCACTTTATTTCACTTGAATCATATTATAAAAAAAAATTAATAATCATTCATGCAATTACATGAATATCCCATGGTTGAAATGAAAGATATGAGATTTTTAGTGAAGGCTATGGTTTCACAGAGTCTGTTGAGCCCGAGAGCTTCTCATTAATGGTTCATGAAGATTGATAATTATTTTAGGATAAAATAAATTTATTTTCAACCTGAAATAAACTATAAAACTATTAAAATATTCTAATTTGGTTCATGCATGATTTTTAACATCTTTTGAGAGGATTGTGTGCACAAAACTAGTTAAAATAAAGATTTTAAGGGTTTTCAAACACTTGGAGGAAAATAAAAATAAAAAAATTATATGGTTATTCTTATATATTGATTAAAAACATAAATAAATTATAAAAAACCTATGTCAAAGTCAAAAATATTTAATATGACTTGGAAAAATTATCAAAATGCTTACGAATTTCTTAATCCCATTGATAGATTGCATGACACACTGATACAAAGGATTTAAGCATCAAAGGAAACAATAATCACTTTGAAATTGATTTAATTATAATTAATAGTAATACACTATGTCCTTTACAATATATTTCAATCAAAACTCATAGCTTTTATATATAAAATAGATATATATATTTTTAGACCCTACTATACAATCTTAACAAACTGTGGCATACTCTCTTATACCTCCTTAATATAATCTCAATAATGAATAAAATGGACTTTTATTCCTTCCTTATTCCTTTTAAGTCATCCTCCTTTTCTAGGGTTGAATTTATCAGGTTTTTGAAGATCTTTACAAGCTTGGAAAAGGCTAAAATTACTCAAATTCTCCCCCTATATGCCGGGTTCAACATAGAAATCTGACCTTGATTGGTTATCATTTAGTTACATGCCTCTTTCTACATTTTCTCACCTCCATATTTTTATCATAAATTATTATATATTTTTTTACAATCATACTAAGCTTGTAACTGACCAAATTTGATCACGATGCTTCACAATTTGCTTGGTCTAAATTTAGCAAAATGTCTTCTTGGGCTTATCTAATGCTTGTGAAATCATAAATGACATCCCACTTGATTTTAACCTTATATAAACATCTATGAAACCTAAAATATGTGTAATAATCTTCTAATACCATTCAAATTACATAAAATCTTAAAAATGATCATATGCTACATAATTACATTAAAAAATTCAAACTTCAAATTTTAGAGGGAAACCTCCAAAGGACATATATGACTTAATGAAAGCTCCTAATGCCTCAAGAAAGACTTATTGAAACTAAAAACACCTCCTAAAACCCTTAAGACTACTTTCAATGACCATATTTACATACTTTTCAGGATGCTCTTGCATCATTTTTTGACATACATATTGATTGGATCTTGAAGTTACCTTATTATTTATATGCTTTCATATTTTAGTTATCTCTTTGATTCCTTTTCTTATTTTTATCATGATTTATATATCATTATTATATCCTCTTCATTTATGTTTAATGTTTTGTTTCTTTGCTTCGAGCCCTTATTTTTTTTATTATTGTCTCCTAACCCAAAATCTTGCTCAAGTTTCTCCATTATGAAAACATCATACATATCTAGGCCTTCTGACCTATTTTGCACACAGTTTTAAGGGAATTTATAAGTTAGTAGAGATCCCTCCCTTATTTTTTTAAATCAAATTCTTTAATTTTTTTCTCTCAGATTGATTTTTTTTGAAACTTGCATCAAGTATTCTTAGAATAATAAAAATCCCTTATTTTTTATTATCACATTTCATAATTAGTTTTTTTTAATCTATAATTGATTTTATTTGACACTTGCATCAAGTATTCTTAGAATAATAAAATTAAAACAAATATTTATCTGCATTTTATCTTTTTTGTTACAAAGGTACACAACTTAACAAGTCATGACTATCTATCTATTTTTATAGGTTATATATACATTATTTATGATTTTTTTATAATAGTATTATTGAGTTAGGTGCATGATATACAAGTTGTTTCATATTATTATGGTTACTTTGGGGAAGTTCCATGTTCACACTGAGGATGTCCTTGTGTTGGATCTATGTTGGATCTATGGGCATCCCCAATAGTGCTTCAAGTTATATATATTTTTGTTTCCATGTATTATTGATATTTGTACTTGATTACACACACACACACACACACACACACACACACACACACACACACACACACACACACACACATCCACATCTAGCATATACATTGCATGATTTACTTTGATGTTTCTTAGTGCTTTTTAAATGAATACTTTGCATTGGTTCTAGACTACTTCATATGATTCCTACATTCCAAACCTATCTTATTTTCTCAACACTTTCATGTTCATGTTATTTTGTGTGTATCTCTTGTATTACTTATCATGTATTATTTATTTGTATACTTTGTGTCACATTCTTGTTTTACATGATTCATTTTTTCTTATTTATTTTGTTTGAATTGTTTAATGTGACACATCTTGACTTTATTAGAATGTGTGACATAGATTGAATTTATACCCTACATGTGATATTTTTTTATATGTTTACTTTAAGTGTGATAATATTTATATGTTCTTAGAGTGCTTACATTTTTTCTCTATTTAGTCTATGTTACTGATATTGGATCCATGATATATATCATACATGCTAGCTCTTGTTTGTATATATGTGTGTTACCTATGTTTCCATGGTTCTTACCATGCATGTATTTGGGGAATACTATGGTTGTTATTTATTGATTATATATTTCATATTATTTCCATGATATTAACATCATTATATTGATCATATTGAGGCATACTATGTATTATGACTTCACTGCTTGTATTTTATCTACATTGGAGCATATAATGTTCACCCTTCTATCAATGCATGGGCATCCCATTATTACCTTTGATTATAAATTTAGAACCATATTATTCATAATATATTGAGTTATATATAGGATTTATGATGATACCAAGACATGTGATCAATGTTCTTTCCATGATTACATCAACTTATGATTTTATATAATTTTACATGTGGTGTAGTAATATTTTCCTTTGAGATGAGTGATATGTAGGTTATCCCACACCTATCCACTTATTATATCTTTAGATACATTATGATATGCACCAAATAGTTACAAGACACTTTCTCATGTATAATTAGAGGTGACTATTAGACATTTTTCTATTTTGACACCAAACAGTTATAAGGAGCATTGTGCACACTAGAGAGTTATAAGACACATTCATAAATTATAAAGAGAAAAAAATATAGTTTGAATATGAACATGTGTATTTTTCATATTATTTATTTTTACACAATGATTTCATAAACTAATTTATTTTTTATTTATATAGACAATGATCTACTTGAAAATGTTCCCATTTGCTTGCAAATACACAAAATATTCACTTTCCAAATATTGGAGAATTGATGCATATTTTTGGTACCTCAATGGAAGTTAATAAATTCATGTATATTATTGAGGAGACATGGATTTTATATTTTTCAAGTCATAGGAATTTGAATCTATGATAAGGTAACCTCTCTCTTCATTTTGACTTTCAACTCATTATCACATACAATATTAAATTTTAGAAACATTTATAGGTTTAGTTGTAAATTATTCTTTGATCCTTCCATATGCACTTTTTATTTTATATTCATATATATGCACATATAGATCAAAGTGGGGAATTATGTAGATATCTAATTTTTTAATAGGACTAGTTTTTTACCATTGTATTAATATGTTTTTGTGTATATGGATCAATAATTCTTATTAGGCTCGTACTGGTATGTTATGTATTATGTTAGGCCCCTTTTTTCTTTCCTTATTTTATGTCTTCCTCACAAAATTAATTTTTCTTCACTTTAGCTCTATGACAATATCACCATTCCATCAAGAATTATTGAAATCCTATAGATTGACTATTTATTTACCTCGGTATGTGTTTAGTCTATTTTAAATTGAATGAATCAAGATGATATATATAAAATATTAAAATTGAAATGTAGGAATATATATTATAATACAATAAGATACATAATTAAAGATTAGATAAAAATAGTAAGTAGGCATACATATTTGTAGACCTCCCTAAAATAAATTTTATGTTGACTATGCAAGCTGATTATCATTAGACACTAGCTGAAAGGACTTACAAACTATGTCGTGACCAAATACAAGAATTGAAACCACATTGGGACAAGTATGTAGAAGGAGGATAGGGATGCATTAAAGCCTTTTCTACTAACTACAACTTGAACCTGGTTTATTGGGCTCCTAATTCTTTGATACGGGTATGTGTGAATATATGCAAGGGTTGATTGTTTAATTGTGTGTATTGCCATGACACATGAAGATCCTATAAAATACACCATTGATCCCACACAAAAACACAATAGAGATTAAATGTAATTGGATGGAATAGATAAGGGGTATAAATGAACTATCCTAAAAAATCCATGCATAATCTAAGTTCTAATTAAAAATTCCAAATGAGCCTCAAATATATGTAGTTCTCTTTCTTAGGGTGACTATGGAATCCATGATTGTGTAGTTGGATGAATATAACTAGAATATTGATTAAAATTATTGAGAATGGATTCCATTGACCTATAATAAAATATATTCCAACTTGGCTTATGACTATTAGAATGCGAAAAAATTAAAAATAGAAGAAATAGTATTTTTTTGCTCAATATGTAGTAGAATTTTTAAGTGATGGATAGATGGGTTCAAGTGGGTGCCTTGATGTTCTTATTTAGGGTAATATTTTGAATGTTTACACTAACCAAACTTACTAAAACCATGAGAGGGTAAAATAGACTATTTAAATTTTAAAAATTTACCATTTGAGCATGGGGGACAAGGCCACACTAGTGGACATGGTCTTAGTGTGGCCCTATTTGACCTAGCACGATCCTATACTAGAATAGTAGAGACTATTGTAAAACCTATGATAGTTTTATATAAGCATATCAAATATGTTTAAATGATGTTCTAATTGATTTTAAGATAATTTGTAGAGTAGTGTATTCTTCTATAGAGATTATAAGTTAGTGGAACAACGAATAGGCTAAGTGAGGTAAGGATGCCAATATTAAACATCACTTAATGATTAATTTTATGTGTCTACATTTTACCCCAATTTATTCTAATGATGCAACAAAATGAAATTAATAAATTAAAGTATATGCAAACCTAAATGTGTTTACACACTTTATATTTTGATGTGAATATTGATCACACAAGATGTCTTAATGCAAAATATGCAATAATGCCATTGAAAGTATTTACTATCCATATTTTAAAATTGAAAATATAAAACTTGTAATTTTAAATTTTTGGAAAGAGAGCAAGGAAAGTATACACTTGAAAGAGTGTCCAAGATATTTTCCCTATAACTTGAAAATAGAGAAGTGCATGTCCCCTTTTTGAGGCATTTAGAGAAATGATGAACTTGTGGTGAATTGAGAGTGATCAAGTTTCAATTTGAAAACTATTGAAAGATTTTGAGTTGGACATATTATACACTCTAGCTCTCATTTGATTATGTATATTAATTTGTAAAATAATTGAAGGGGTGGAACTACCAACTGTGGCTCTCTACATATAAAAAGTGTAATGATAGATGTTGAGCATCACTAGAATCTAATGTAGCCCACTTGAAACATAAATATTAATCACACCACTCTATACATATCTATATTCTATTTTAAGCTTTAAAAAATTTGAACTTTGAAACTTTTGAACTTGAAAAAGTATGAAATTTCCATATAATAATTTGAACATGAATAAATATCATTCTCGTTGTATTGTACTATATTAATATTTAATTCCATTTAAATTTATAACCATTTGAAACATTATAACTTGTAACTATAAGAATGAGTGCACATGCATATCACATGCCCCCATAATCTAAAAATTCTAAATCATATTATAATTATGAAAACTGTATAGTGCCATAAATCTAAAATTTTCTCAAGAGGACTTGACTTCCCAAGATAATACCATTATGATGCCTCCATTTTGAGATGAGATACATAGCCTACCATTCAATTATCTCAAAATAAATCATATGTCAGATATACAATAAGGTAGTAGCATTTGAACCTTTGAATGTATTGAATTTTACTATTTTAATATAGTATTGAATTATATATGAAACATGTGTTAGAAAGATATAAAATTGAAGCACATAAGCATGATGTGCATGTATGCATCATGGAACTAAAGTAAGAATATCATATATAATGAATGCATGATATGAATCATGGAACCATAGTAACAAGTAATGCCACTTAATAAATTTTGTACAATGTCGCATAGTTTGCATAATAATATCGCACATAAGGCCCAAAGGCCACATATAAGGGACATGTAAATATCAAATAAAACACAAGGCCAAGGGCCAAACAAATATGGCACAATGGTTCCACACAAGTAAGAATTATATATATTTCACATACAAGGCCAATAAATACTCACAATAATCAAGAAAAACAAATCTTATCATGTAATAAAGTAAGAGTGAAGCATACATCAAATGAGACTAATGTACATCCACCATATCTATCAATGCCATTTGTTATAAAATTGCATATCCATGTAACACAATGAAAGTATGAGTGACTAGAAAAATATTTGTATGATATATAGTTTGACATGGTTTAAAGGTTGTTGATAGATATAACTTGTTGAATTGTTCACAGAAAATGAAGAGATCCCCTAACTTAGCAAGGTTGTTGGGTAATAAGGGAAGCTTTACATCAAAACCATGTAAAAGTATGTCTTGTATCATATTCACATACCTCATGAGAAGGATTTTATATTTAAAATTGAAATATGCTATCTATTTAACTTAAAATAAATAACATATGTAAATAATTAAGCTAACCATTTGAAAAATTCTTATAGGTCTTGATGTTGGATTTTTGAAATATTTTTTATTTTTTTAAATTTTTAATATTTTTTAAATTTTTAAATATTTTAATAAAATATTTGAAAATTTATAATAATAAAGGTTTTGGAAATAGTGTAAATGGGAGGGATTAAGAAAAATCTACAACAAAGTGCTAAAATATAGTATTGTACGAAGGAAAACAAACAATGTGCTCCCTGATGTATGTGTAAATGAATCATAACAATGTAGCATAAATGATAAAGATAAGTGGTAATGTAAACACTCCTCATGGTAAATAGAGAGATGTGATCATGGAAGTGTAATGAAATCCATAGTATGGTAGGTATGTGATAGTGAGCTAGAATGAGCATTGAACATGTTTATAGGATAATTGCTTTGGATTGTTTGAATTGGTTTAAAAATCGAGAGGTCAAGTACCCAAAAGTGAAAAGTAAATCCAAGGGCTATAATAATGTGTGGATAAGGGATAAAATAAGTAATAATGAATTAAAACTAAAGAAGCTATATAGAAAGTGAAGTATAAATAATTAAGAGACTCAACCCAACTAGTGGATTGGGAGAAAAATAAAGTTCTATCAAACCAAGGTTATTATCAAGAGGATGCACATATGTATACCTAATGAAACTTTATGAAATAATTAATTATTGTGAAGAATAAGTTCCAAATTTAGGTTCCTTTGAATCTAAAAAAGTGTCATATGATGTAATATAACCTTTTATATCATTGCTCATTTGCCCATGTAAACATGTATCCTCATGTGTCATAAGAGAATATGTAACTACATGTACCTTGGTAAAACTTTCTCAATAACCATTTATGCCTTAGGATATTAATACCTCTTTTTAGATTCCACTTCTAGGGTAAATTTTAGTGGCAAATTTTTGTTAATTCATGAATATTCCAATTTTTGGATTTTGGTTTTGGAGATTTTTTAAGGTCAATAGATGGGACTAGATCACCAAAATTTTAAGGATATAAATTAGTTTTGGGGTCAAATCATCAACCATTTACAACATTATCTTAGAGTACAATTTAATTTACCACACACAGACACAGACACAGACACAGACACATATATACCCTCTACCCTTGATATCAAACAAGAAAACCAATAGAACCCAAATCAAGGAATCAGATAGTGACACCGAATAGTGAATGCCAATAGTGTTAATCAAAGGAGCCGAATGACAGTGTTGAATGACAACACCTCTAATATTGACAAATAAAAATGTTGAATGGTAGTGTTGAATGACACTACTGAATGATAGTGTTAAATGATAGATTGAATGATAGTATTGAATGGAACTACAAGAACATTCACTAGGGTTAAAACTTAAAGGCATGAGAGAAGAAAGAAAAAAAAATAAAGGACTGTATTCCCAAACCCTACTAGGACAAGGTGCAAAAGAATAAGGAAACCAAAGTTGAAACCTTGAAATATAGAACCATTAAATACATCTCACCTATTGAAGGATACCGAATTGACTTTCAATGCCATGTAAAAACAAAATACTACATGTGCACCTTTACATTTGCCTTACATCATATAAAAATAAGAATTTCACATTTTGTTAAAGGAGATATTTCTAAATATGAAGATAAATCAAATTTATAAGGGGTTTATAAAGGGAATTCAGATTCCATGTGTCAGGAGTTAGAAAAAATGATGGTGCATCTTCTACAAGTGTTGCCTTTGTTTTAAAAACAAGCTAATATGAAAAAGATTAAATTAACAAACTGATGAAGCTATCTCTGGTAACCATGTCATGGATCTATTGGATAACTTCATAATCAATCTAGAATCATATGAGCTAACTAAAAAAATGATTGAAAATGTCTATTATGAAGATGCAAGGCATGATTTAGATGATAGAGATAATGAACATTAAGAGATGGCAATTGAACAATGATCAGATAATAAAAAAGATGAAACCCTTGATGACATAAATATTAAACTATTACATGGAATTAAAGATTAGCCACCACCATATAGACTAATCCTAATCCTAAATTCTATGCAATAGTTCAATATTTATATCACCAAGGGTTTCATCTCTTTTATTGACTGATCATTGTTTAGTTACCATCTCTTATTATTCATTATCCCTGTCATCTAAATCTTGCCCCACAACTTCACAATAAACATTCTCAACCATTTTTTTAGCTAGCCCGTATGATTTTAGATGGATTTTGAAGCTATCCAATGGATCTATGACATTGGTTATTGTTGACCAAATTTTGGCCTTTCAGGCCAAAATTGGGCACCCCTATTTGCAAAAAATCATCTAAGTCTATTTCATTTGGCCAGCTCCAACACTTAGATTTTCTTTGGAATAAGTGTTCTTTGACATAACCCACAACAAATGCAGAAGTCTTTTGCTTTTGGAAAGTTCATTTTGGTCTTTGTTTAAGCCTTTAAGGAATCCTTTTGGGTTTGTGTTTTAAGCTTTGTCAAACTATTTCAGACTTTTTGTTTGAGAATTTTCCTTAAGAGTATTTCTTTTGGTTTTTATTTCGGTCAAGTGATGAATTATTTCAAAAGTTTTGTTTGAGACAAATTTTTGGAAGACCAAGTGTTGAATTTTCTCAGGAGAAATTGTCTGCACAATTTTTTTGAAGGTACTTTACAATTTATCTGAAAGATATGTTCAAGCCAAAAGGGACCCTTACAATTTTTCTGAAGGGTATGTTTGTAACTTTTTCAAAGGGCACTTTCATTTTTTTTAAGGGTATCTTTTATTGGGAAAAGGTCCACTTCAATTTTTTTGAAGGATCATTTACAACTTTCCCAAAGGGTATTTTCTTTGGAAAGTGGTCACTTTCATTCTTCCAAAGGGGAACTTACATTTTCAAAGGATCTTTTCATTTCTCCCAAAAGGCATTTCCAAAATCCTGAAGGACCAATTCAACTTCTCCAAAGGTAATTTCAATTTCTCTAAAGGGCACTTCAACTTCTCCGAAGGGACACTTTCAAAAAGTCTGAAATATTGTTTTGCAGGACGGTGGACCATTTCATAAAATCCGAAGGGTATATTTTCCTTTCAAAAAGGGTCTTTTCACTTTCCTGAAGGGTCATTCCAAAGAACTAAAAAGGGACAAGTAGAAATCCTAAAGGAATTATTTCAAATAAGTTGTCCAAGGAATTCTTTCAAAAAATTTAAAAATGTGCCAAGGACTAATTCTTTTGGACATTTTGTCCATCAAAATTGTTTAAGTGCATAAAGGACCAAGTGAAAATATGAAAGAAAAGAACAAAAGACCTAAACAAATTATTTCAAGAAAGTACCAAGATAAGAAGTCCAAGAAAATAAAAGTATGAAGTAATACCTGAAAGGTGACAGCCCGTAGAATGTCAATTTTAGAATGCAAAAACTAGCCGTTGGAGTTTAAAAGGAAAGACTTGATGAGAACCTAAAGGCAAAGATAAGAGGTAAAAAGTGGCAATTGTAACTGAGGCATTTCATTTCAGTTGTAACTTATTTAATTGTAGTTGATTCAATTATAACTGAGGCTTTGGTTTAGTTGTAACTCATTGTAATTGATCCATTTGGTGACATGGCATAGCTCACGTACTTCTCTCTTATGCAAATGTAACTAATCCTTTCAAGATGACACATGTCTCAATGACCCTTGGACTTCATTTGATTTCTCTACCTCTCAAGGCTATATATATGCATCCTCCTAGCTCATTTTATCATCCTCCACTAGTGATGGTGAAACTCTGGCTAGATTTGTACTTGTAGAACTCTTACAGAAATAATACAAGTTTTTGCCACTCATGATTTTCTATTGTGTATCAGTTCAAATTGTGTTGTTCTTATTTAGTGAGAGTTTATCTTTCCTAACTTTTTATCCTCGATTACCTACCAAATTTACAAAAAGAGTATTATTATAGGTCCTTGTTAGTATTCTTTCTTAAGTGTATAGATATTTATAAGTGGTTTAAGACTATTTTACTTTTTGGAATTATCTGTCATTCTCTTAGATGTCAAGTGCCTTCTTGAATCTAACATGTGAAACACTGATGTGACAATACACAAAGAGTTGTGGGTTTTGTGTGAATGAAGCTTTGTTTGTCTTTAAGTAGTGTATTTTCAATCAAATTGGGAGGACATTATTCATTGGTACATCACCATTTTGTTTTCTTAGTTGTTTTCCTTACCCTTTTCATATATAATTGATAGATTAGAGAGAGAGATTTAAAGGTGCATCAAAGGAAGCTAGCCCTTAATCTAGAGATTCATCTCAATGAAATTGTCACCCACAACAAGAGAGATGATTCCATTTTGCTACTTGGATGAGGATAACTGAGCATCTCTTCAAGGGTGCAAATCCAAGCATCAACAGTTACCAGAGGAATATTAACCAATTCTTGATTTAATCTTTTTCATATCATCTTATCTAAAACAATGAGAATACTTTCAGAGGTAGCACCATCATTTTTTCTAACTACTGACATATAAAATCTAGATTCTTTTATAAACCCCTTATAAATTTGATTTTTCTTCATATTCAAATGCTCTCCTTGAACAAAGTGAACTTATTATTTCTACAAGATATAGCTAGGCAAATATACAACAAGGAATCAAGAAATAAAATTAAATTTTGAAATCTAATCATTATACCATGTACACATCTAGCAGTGGCTACTGTATGGTTTTCAAGTTATACAAGCTTGACATTGTGGCAAGTTCTTCAAAAATATATTTTATTACTATGGTGAATTGTTGTGGGTGAGGCCGAGGGGGGATGAAGAATAAAATACAAAAAATGTGCAAAATGAGGGCTGAGGGCATATTTATAGGACTAGGGAGATGTTCTGGCAACTGGGCAGTAGACTAAACACACTGGTAACCCTTCAACTTGGTTAAAATTTGCCATTCAACATAGTCATCTGGTGAAACTTTTTGGTATATCCATCTAGCATAGTCATTCAACTTATCGATTTGGCAGAGCCATCTGGGCCTCTAGCATAGTCATTCAGCACAACCATTTGGCATAGTCATTCTACGTATTCAGTCGGCATAACCATTTGGCTCAACCATTTGACAAAGCCATTCAATGCAGCCTAATGGTTGTATGGAAAAAAGAAACCTACGTGTTTTCTTTCCTTCAGAAATGACATATATTTGTCATCACCCATGGAGGATTTACCAAAGCTGTGATTCAAATTCACTTAAATTCACCAAATATTTACAATAGGTTATCTAGTAGGGCCTCTTAAAATTAACCCTGGCCACTTCTTATTTAGGAGAATGTACCATGTTATTTGAAACTAATTAATAGGATCATGTGTAAGTGTATCATGCTCAAAAATAGATGAAGAAACTAATTTTGTCATATTCTCATGCTCATTGATATATGGAGAAAATTTAATGTGCTTTGGAATATATAAATAATGTTATTTAGTATTTATGTAGACTATTTCATTACCATGTTGCTTAATGATTGTGCCAATAATTTATTTGATATGAGAAGTAAATAACATTGGTTCCAAATGATATTCATATTAAATTCTTAGAATTTTGACAGCTTGATTATCATGAATATATTTGAGATATGTATGCACCTTATAAGGTACTTCTCTAATCTTTTGTATCCATGGACATCCTAATATCATATCAAATACCCATGTGCTTGGTGTAACTAAGATTAAAATTGGCACTATGAGAGGCTCCACTTGTAAAGGTAGTACTATATGTCCAAGAGTATCTTGTGTATGACCATCAAATACTTTGATAAATCTAGAATTATCCTATAAATATTACTCTATATAACCAAGAGAATATATGAGTGTTATGGTACATACATTTTCATTTGATCCATTGTCTATCAAAACACTATGTATGGATTATTTGTCAACATATGCTTGAATAAAGAGTGATTGTCTATCTAAATAATCATTAATAGCTTCACTATCATCAAATATAATCATAATACCTGATGTTTGTTTAATTTTAATATACCAATGATTCTATCAAGTGGATGTCCATATGTATAAGGAGGAGGATGAGAATTACATCCATAATGTTATTCAAAATTATCCTTGTTATTTGCTTCATGATTTGGAAAAAAAAAATTGTACTTTTTGAGCTTTGAATTTTCATTTGTCTTTGGCTTAAATTATTTAATAAGTATGCCAATATCAATAATTTTATCATTAATAAGATATTTAATCTTGTGTTTAAACTTGAAACATTTATTTTTAGAATGCCCAATACATATATGGTAGTTACAATATTCATTGCCATCAAAAAATTTAGATTGTGGTCTAGACATGTACACTTAAATTAGTGGAGGAAGAGTTATGAGATTGCATTAAAGTTTGTTTTGTATAAATACATGAGGATTTGATGGTAACCTTTTGAATTTTCTCCTTGGTGGAGCTTGTAATTGAAGCTTTTGTGTTGGTTGTGAGATTGCATTAATTGTAATCTTAACTTCATTCTTGCTTTCATTTAGTTTTCTCTTATAATTTGGATTGCTTTGAAACTTAACACTTGAATTAGAAGGATAATTTGAGTATTACTTAAGATTATTCAAAGTAAGAAACTTTACCTCTCACTCTTTGAATGTATGACATAGTTCATTGAATTTTTTGAACTTATCAAACATTATTGAATCTTGAAGTGGAGATAATAAAATTTGAATGAAGATATCTTGAATTTCATTATCAACCTTTTGATTTTTCATGTTTTCTATAATATTATTTTATCTTAGCACATATTAACTGATTATTTTATTAGAACCTTGTTTGAGCTTTACAATTTGAACATATTAAATATTTTTCCAATGTTTGTAGAAGATTTTGTTAAAAACCAATTTTACAAAGGATTGAAATCCTTTACTAATTGAAGAGGAAGATCATATAATTATCTAAGACCATATTCATTGATAATTATTTGAAAGAGTTTTGTCAATAATTTTTCATTATCTACATAATCTAGACAATCTGCATGGAACACACATAGATGTTGTTCAGGATCGCCATTGCCTTTATTTAGAGAAATCTTAGGAGCCACAAATGTAAGTGGTAATGGATAAGATGAAAAATTTGGTGCCAAAGGATTATATAACAAGGAACATGAGTCCATAAAAGGGATATCATGAGAAATGGTTTGTTCAATGTTAGATAGCTTCATTTATAATGTAAGGAGTGTATGCTCAAAAGTAACATTTGGAGAGGTAAGTGTAGTGTAAGTAGCATGAGTAGGCATATACATAGATATATTTTTCAGAACAAGTGATGTTCTAAAACTAAGGTATGATGTTATATTTTTATGAATATAAATGGATGTAATGATAGAAGTAGCAACATTAGAAGTAGGGGATTTGACAACCTAAAAAGGAAACTATTGTCGTGGATATGTGGCCAAATTAGCTTGATGCTCAAAATTTGACGCTAGAAATAGACTAATGATCTTATCCACCTCTTATGGTTTCTCTTTAAGACCTTAAAAAAATTTAGATAATTCTTATACTTTATTTTGATATATTCCATTAATCTTATGTGAATCAATATGAGTTTCAGGTTCATTATGCTCATCATAATTCTTTTAATTACTTTCATTATTAGTTCTAATATGAAATTAATTTATATGAGACCAAGGGATTTAAACAATAACATTTTTAGTTTGATAAAAAATATCATGATTTGACATTACAGATGAGATCAAAGGAAGCTACATATATGAAAAGAGTACCACTTAATCTATCACTATGCCTTAGAGGCACACTATAGAATATGAATCAAGTAATGTTAATGACTATGAATACAATACAAGAAAAAATCAAGGTATATAGGTGATTTAGGAAAGGGTTTGAATGATTTTGAGGGTCCTAAAATATACTTACTTGTTCATTGATTAGTGTCAATCGAATGTTTTAGAGAACTAACTATAGAGGAAAAATTGTGATTTTATCTCACTAACCCCATTTTTGAGGGTATGGTGAGAGTAACTTCCATAGATAATACATTCTTGTCAGGTGCATCACAAATTAAATGGATAAAATAGGCTTCCTATCATAGAAATAAGGGATCCCAAGCATTTATAATATACTGTGAGATATGTGGAAACTAAAGTTACATGTTTAATGTGTTACAATGGCTATGAGTATTGGGGTAAACCCCTCATGCGATGATGTCTATGAAATAGATTATCATGTAGTCATTCAATACAGTCACTAGGTAGTTTCAAAAATACTAGAACATAATTTTTAAAATAAAATAAAATAACAAGATAATATTTGTGTATAGATACAAATAAATTTAAACTTAAGGTTGAAATAAAGAGCTTTTATGTTAAATTTTATCCAAGATGACACGATATTTTCTTTAGTGTCAGATTAAATCCAAGATCGAATAAGATTGAATCATTATGTGTTAGATTTATATCTAAGGTTGAAGGGTATTTTATTTCAATGTCCAGAATTTACATAAATTTAAATGAAATCCTAAGATAAAAATTAATTAAATAACAAGAATTATTCTAAAAATAACAAGTTCACTAGAATGTTTAAACTATTTTAAATTGAATGAATCAAACTAATGGATCTAAATTATTAAAATTGAAAATTAGGAATATATAGTGTAAAAAATAATATACATAATTTAATATTAGATAAAAATAGTATGTATGCTTAAAACTATGAAAAGCTCCTTAAAATAAATTTTATGTTGACTGTGTAGGTTGACTATGACTAAAACTAGCTAAAAGGGCCTACAAATTATGTCATGACTGAATATATGAATTAAAATTGAGCTAAGTATATATAAGGAGGATAGGATGCAATAAAACCTTGTCTACTGATTACAACCATGTCCTGGTTAACTATGTGCTTGATTTTTTATCTAGGTTTATGTGACTATCTATGAGGGTTGATTGTTTAATTTTGTGTGTCAATATGCTGTGTGAAGAACATTCAAAATACAAATCCTTATTCCTAAGAAAAAAAATAGAGATCAAATGAAAAGGAGGAAATGGGTAAGGGGAATAGCTAAGATATATTCAGAAAACTACACATAATCTGAGTGCTTCCTATATATAGCCCAAATGGACCTCAGGCCAATATAGTTCTCCCTCCTAAGGTGAGTGTGTGATTCGTGATTGTGCTACTGTATGAATCTAGATATAAGGTTAATTGAAATACTTGACAATATATTCCATTGAACTTTAATAAAATATATTTAGATTTGTCCTATGACTATTAAAATGTAGCATAATTGAAATCAGAATAAATAATACTCTTTTTACTAGTTTGCAATAGAATTTCTAAGTGATTTATAAACGGGTTCAAGTGAGTGCCTTGATGTGATTATATAGGGTAATATTTTAATTATTTCCACTAACCAACCTTACTAAAAGTGTGGTAAGGGGAAAATAGACCATTTAAAATTTAAAAAGTTACTATTGGAGTGTTGGGGATAAGGCCTCACTAGTGGATAAGGTTGCAATGCGGCTTTGTTTGACCTAGTGTGGCCATGTTTAATATAAAAAAATATTGCTTGTGACCATGTTTAATAAAAACAAATATTTCTAAAAAGTTTTGAAAGGTGCCTACAAGTAGATTAAAAATGTATGAATGTGATTTCAAGATAATTTTTATGGTAATGTATCCTCCTGCAGAGATTATAAGTTAGTAGAATGATTAATAGGCCAAGTGAGGTAAGGATGCCAAGATTAAGCATTGTCAATCACATAATGATTAATTTTGTGTGTCTACAATATTACCCTAAATGCTTTTAGAAGATCAAACTAATTATTTTAGGGTTTTAGGTTAATCAACTAAGATAGAACCTTTTGATTTAGTTGTGACCTAGATTGAACTATTTGATTTCATCCATGACCTATATTTATCCTTTTGATCTTGGTCATTTATGCCTTGTGTGTCCCATGATCCCTATCCTCATATTTGTAGGTATTTTATTATTATTTTTCATAGTTCATACATTTTTAATTTTAAAATTATGCACCAATAGGTCTTAATTTTATAATCAACACACACGTGTGTGTGTGTGTGTGTGTGTGTGTGTGTGCGCGTGCACATGCGTGTGTGCACACACACATGTGTGCATAAAATGTGTATTTAATAGAGATCTTAACATCAAGGGAGTTCCCTTAAACCATTTCACTTTTTTTTTAAACTACTACTACAATATATTGAAGTGTATGCACCCATTATACCAAAAGGTAAAGGATTAGTGAAAAATCATATAGAATCTAATAGTTTATTTCATCTCATACATAGGGACAAGGGATGTTATCTTCATATTACACTAGACTATATGAGTGTTAATGATTTCCTAAATATATAAGAATTGGGGTTTGACTGAGGCAACCCCCTAATAACCTACCAATTTCTTCTTGCAAGGTATTTTGCATTGGATCGATGTTTTTAGAAAGGGAAATTTATATAAGATCCATAATCAAATTTAACAAGGCAAGAGAGGTTTAAAATTAAGAGACCCAGGGGAAGGTGTTCAAAATTTTTCAAAAGGGCCTTTGAAATTATCTACCAAAATTGAATCCTATTTTCTAAAATTAAGCCTTAGCTTACCAAGATGAACCATGCGATTTTTGTCATGAAAAAAATAAATCAAATTAATTTTAATTATTTTTCTACACTTCTCTAATATATACTAAATTTATGTATATTCTCGTACATTTCTTCATGACCTTTTTGGCCAGTTTCAACCTTTGACATTGCACAAGTAATTATGAATTCAAATATTTCTCTAAAATCTCTCATTTTCAAGTTTAAAGCATCTTAATAGATATTTTTTTATCATTTTATATTTTTATAATATCTGTTTGGAACATTTTAGTTTTTCATTTAACTTATAATTGATTTCACCCTTATCTTTTGATGATTAGTGTAGTGTCTCTTAACCAATGCAATTTTCATCAAAATAATTTGTTTTAACATTTTGCTCCACAATGTATGCTTTTGAAAATGATTTCAAGATGCTAACATGTGATGAATTATGTGAGAATATAATAAGAGATAAATATAAGCTTATCAACATGGGCCTTCTTGGATTTAAGGGCTCACACAATCAAGAACTTGTAACTCAAAATATAAAAGTTTAAAATCAACAAAATAAAAGTTAAAAAAATCCTAGTGGATTTAAATTTTGATCCCTATTATAAAATATCTCTTTTTATGCCTAAATAATTATCAATAAATAAGAAGAGGGTGTAGGCTTGTGGATTTTGTTAGAAACATGGCCAGTTATAAATGAAGTGTTTCAAATTTCAATCTCCCTTACCTCATTCCAATTATTTTTATATTGTAAATGTCATGTACTATTAGTAGCTCCTAGTGCATTATTTTCATAAATTATGTATTAGACATGAGAAATGATTGATTTAGAGGCATCATATTACATGGGAAATAATGAGGTTATGTTCATCTTATTAAGTGATTATGAGACTAAAATATTTTTTTGTTGGTGATTTTATGCCTCTTCAAGTTATAGGTACATGAATAATTAAGATAGAAAGTGGAAATAATCAAAATGTAATTTATTTATCATAAATTTTAACATATCATTTCTCCATCTACCAAGTTGCTCACTTGTTGGAATGAGAAAGTGCATATTTTATATGTTGGGAGATAAACCGGAAGCACACAATTGATTACCAAACCAAGCAACTTAATATGTGGAAATTAACCAGATTCACCAAGTAACTAGAATTCAAAATAACACATGATATGAGAGACAATACACAAATTGTATTAACACTTTATACAGAAAATAATACAATAAAGAAGATGCCACTTCTTCTCCACCACCTTACAGAGGTTTCCCACACCTCAAGTGAACAGTAATTCTCCTCCCCAAAGCTCTCCCTCTCAGGTCCCAACACCCAACTCAAAATACAGAGTTGGTGTTCACCTCCTGTGCTCCACGCACACCAAAAGTGCTCCACGCACTCCACAAGCACTCCACGTGCTCCACAAGTACTCAAGGTACTTCAAGTAGATCTCCCATGAACCTACAATAACCTGCACTTCAACAGACCATACTTATGGAAGGAACTCCCTTGCCTTCCTCTCTGCTCTATCCGAGTACACACCTGTACTCCAAGTAGATCCTGCCTGATACTGCTCCCTGTTGTGTTGCTGTCTATATGATCCTGCACACCTGCAAATCAAACACGGTTCTGCTCACCTGTGAACCTTGACCTTGCACACACATACACCTGCAGATAAACGATCTTACTTACCATGTAGATCACTCTACACATTGAAGAACCCTTGTCCTTGCCTCACCAAGTCCTTATGATTCTCCAACCAGTACCAAGCTTGGCACTGATAGGGAACTAGGAGGAACACCCTTACTCACTTCACACACAGAAGGAGCAAACTTTGCTCAACTCAAACTAGAACACCTTTTCAATACAACCATGAGTCTATTATATAGATCTCATCTAAACAATAATTAGACATCTAATTACAATAATTAGATCCACAGCTCTCAGTCTAAAAATAGCTCTCTTCATGCAAACACTTGGTTCGTTAGCTAACTGCCCATAATAAGCGCAATCCGAACCACACAGGCGACCGACGTCGGTCCCTGTCCGCCTGGGGGTCGCCGATGCCGGCCGATCCATGACCGATGTCGGTTGCTTCCTTGTCTAATACTGCCGACGTCGGTTGGCCAGACCAAACGCCAGTCTCCATGACACTTCTGCAACTCTCCTGCAACCTCCTCCATGTCTGCATCAGTGAAGCTTTTAGCTCCACAACCTAACATTATACTAGATTTGGTTGTCATTCAAGATTTGAAGGAACAATAATGGATTTTTGCTATTAGAAAGTATGTTGGAAATTTGTTTCAACATAACCACATTAATTTTTTTACTTTATCATTTAAATTATTTAGTAAATATGTGGCATGAATGGTTTGGATACTTTAACTATCATTACATGAGATAGTTGATTAAAAAATAGATGGTCATATTTTTACTATATGCATAAGCTAGGATGACATGTAACAATCCTATTTATATTATCATTACATGAGATAGTTGATTAAAAAATAGATGGTCATATTTTTACTATATGCATAAGCTAGGATGACATGTAACAATCCTATTTATAGTAATAGAATAGGATAAAAAAAGGTCATAAAAAAAGAGCCTATATATACTTGGAATAGTGGATAAGGACCTAAAATAACTAAATACCAAATAAAGGGCAATCCACACTTAAATGTCAATAGGATAGGGTTACAAATCCTACACCTAAGATATGGGGTATGGCTCTAACTAGGTATCAATAAAAATAAAAGGTTGTAACAATGGTAATAAAGGGGTGTATCAATGATATAATAAGGATACCACATGTATGGAACTAATAAACAATTGTAACCTAGATCTAGAATAGCTATAAATACTAAACTAATAATAAGGTAAGTGGTGTGATGGTTAGTGAATGAGTGGTCTAAGTAACCTAAGGTTATAATGGAAAGTCTAAAAAACCCTATATATATACCAACTTATTTTTTGTAAAGAGGAATATAATCAAGGATAAAAAACATGCATTCACTATAACAATAAAAAAAATAAGTCTATCTATTAAGTAACTGTTGACCATTTTTTGCCCAACAGGCCAAAAATCAGTCCCCTTCTTCCCCTGCTATTCTAGGTCAATTCATTTTCTATTTTGCATGAATCTGGTGATTTCTACGGACTGTACAGAGCTTGGTTTTCTATGGACTCTATAGGTTTTCTTTTGGCAGTTGAAGAAATAGGCGAAAAGGGCAATTTTTTACAAAGCTCCTTTGGATTTTCGTATGAAGAAATTCACAAGAAAGGTCGACATCTTCGAACCATTGAACCATCACTTCATTTCAAGCTTTGGTTCAATCGGTAGTTCTTTGGCTTTGGTTCAATCAGCTAAGTTCAACGCTTAGTTCATCGAAAAAGTTCAAAGCAAATGGTTCAATCGGCTCAGCGCGCAGTCTTAAACCATTGAACCAATTTTTGGTTCAATGGGTTGGTTCGAGGGTGTGCCCTATAGTCAGAGGGTAGCGATGGGTCTAGAAGCCCTTGCAAAGGGCAAAAAGAGTTTCAAAGATCTTGAGGGAAAGGAAAAGTCAAAGAGGCCAATTCCCATAGACTTTTTGTCTGTGAGAAAGGGGCCTGAAGTAGAAAAGCCAAAGGAGAGTCCAAGGACGATGGGTGTGCGAACATCAAATTTAAGCCAGTAAAAAAGTTGTTGGTTTTTTAATGCCTGAGTGCCAACCATGGAATGAGCCCAAAATATGCAGTGACCCACCAGAAGATTGCCCCTGAGGGCTGAAGGATTAGAAAAAGATAAATAGCCCAGAGAACAAAGAGTAGGCAGATGGTGTGGCTCATAAATTCAATCTTGATAGCAAAATGGCCATGATGTAGAAGCAGATGAAGTGATCCAAGTGACGCAAGAAGGTGTTGATTCAAGAATTTATTTCAGTGGTTGACACAGTGCATACCATGCGATCATCAAAGAGGCACAAACAGTGGTTGACACAACTGGTTTCCTTTAAAATGCATTGGAGAGCAGTCAAATGCTGCAGCTCATAAATTCAAATCCTGATAGTAGAATGGCCATGATGTAGAAGCAGATGAAGCGATCCAAGTGATGCAGGAAGGTGTCGATTCAAGAACCTACTTTAGTGGTTGACACAGTGCCTACCATGCGGTCATCAAAGAGGCACAAACAGTGGTCAACGTGACTCGTTCTCTTCAAAACACATTGGAGAGTAGTCAAACAATACGACTCATGAATTCAAATCTTGACAAGAGCTGGCACAATGTTAGATTTAGACAATTTCCTCATCCCAATGCTCGAAAGGCGCATGGGTCACTTGTAAAAAGGGTGCCAAAAGGCCCCTTTTCTTCCTCTATATATTAGAGACTTGTCTTTGGAAAAAGGATCTTCCACATTTGTAAGGCGTAGCCCTGGCAAATTTTCACCTGAATCAATAAATGCATTTTTTACCTCTATCCTGGTTAGATATCTTTGTGTATGTCTGAGTGTTAGTTTGTGTTTAGTCATTGCTTATTGATGCTTCCACAGGTTCAACACCAACATACCTGGTGTCTATAAGGTACCATTTCTACAGTTGACAAGGAGAGCTATATTTGGAAGTGCAAAAATAGAATAAATTAATATACACTGTGCATTTCACAGCACCTTTGGTGAATCTTTATTTTCTATATTTTCCATTAAAGCCTCCCTGCCAAGTTTCTTGCACCCTGGTCCTTTTACCAAGTTTGAAGTGTATGTATGTGTTTGTCTGATTTTAAGTGTGAGTGTGAGAAGGTAAATTTATTTTGGTGCATCACCTCCTTTAGAGTAGATTTGTTTTCCTACAATCTTTCTCCCTTTTCATCCCCCCATTATATATATATGTTAGCACTTACTGGAACAAATCAGATGCATCAAAGGGAGCTAGCCCTTACCTAGAGACTCTCCCCTCCAGCTTCACCGGTCCCATAGGTGAGAGGGGAGTTTCCATTGTTGCGTGTGGAAGGCAGGAGCTCGGCCTCCTTGCCCCAGGTGCAATCCACTGCGTCAACAGTTTTTGGCACGCCTGATGGGACCTAGTTTTACAACTCAGTAAGGTTTCAAGATTGATGCTGGTCCTATTACAAAAAATCAAATATTTTTAGCATCTGGTGACTCCATCAGTAAGAGCTTTAATTTTCCAATCAAAGACTAGTCTGACTTCTGATGCCTAAAGTCACCACACAATCTGCTAATAAGGGTGTCCCTTTTGAATTCATTGAATTACCTCTCAACTCAGCAAGGTGACTGAGGTTCAAAGAGACTCATCCTTATTCAATGAGTCATCTTCCCAGTCTAGCTACAGGTGCTTCTTTCACAAGAGAAGTACCCCATTTGAATCCCCTTATAGCTACGGCATTACCCTTTGTGAGCTTTCATGGTCAGAGTCCCTTAAACCTTCAGCGTTATGACCCAATTCCAAGAGCGGTCCTCAAAAGTGTGCCTCCCTTTAATGGAGAGGGGCCCGTTATAGCTATTGAACACATCAGAAATATTGCTAACCTCTGAAATATTCACAGTATCATTGAGGAGAATATTGCAATCAGATTGCTGGCATTATCTTTCAAGGGCAAAGCTCTTGACTGGTATGGGACTTTACTTGCAAATTCAATCCATTCCTAGAATGAATTGGGTACTCAATTGATAGATCATTTTGGAGAAAAGAGCGACCACCTCTCACTTGCTGAGTAGTTGAGGACCATGAAGAGAGCCCCACATGAATATATGCAAGATTTCAACACGCGATTTCAGAAGACATGGGATAGAATCCCCATTCTGGTAAGACTGACTACTAGCTATGCTTTCTTGTATTATTTGAGGGCATTAAATAGTGGTATTGTTGTGATGATACAATCCATGGGAGGGAATTTGCTACTTGCTGCCTATGATGTAGCCATAGCAACAAAAAATTATTTAGTACAGGCTGGGAAAATAGCCCCTAGACCCCACATGCCACTTTTCCCAAAAATGCTACCTCTAATTCAGGTCGTTGCTCCTGTATTAGCTCCTTTACCTAGCATAGAGAAACCAACTTTTGCCCCATCCAATGAGCTTCATGAAGTTAAGAATTTGTTGTAGAGTATGTCAAACGAACTTGTAGCTCTTAAAAGGCAGCAAGCTTAAAGCAATAGACCAAACCAAGGATACCAGAAGTACAGTCAAGCTCCAAGACCCCCTTTCCAAAATTATAGTCAAGGACAGGGTCAGCTTACTCAGACCAGACCTTTCCAAGGCTACAACCCAGGCGCCCCTTCATCATCTAAAGCTATGGTGCCTGTTTAAAAAAATTGAGTGCAGGAATAGCCAAGTTGCTCAACCATGGGATATGGTCAGGAGCAGGCCATTTATACAAATGAGATGATGGGTTGTTACCCAAATGTGCTAGACAATTAGGCAGCCACTCATTCCCAGGTCTTCAAGGCTCCAATGCAACCCAGCCCAAGCAGTAGTCAGAGTCAGCCTGACTCTACTCTTATGAACCACCTGGAAGGTGAGTTCTGTGCGATCAATTATGTGGGTGTTGCAGACAATTAGGCTGACTATGTTGCAGCCAACACAAGATCCAAATGGAGAGCTATGGAAGAAACTCAAGTAGTAGTTCAAACGTCCACACCATCTCTTCTACCATAGGCAAACCATAAATTCCCAAATTTCAGGCTGCCAGTCATACATTCAGCTCCCTGGCCTATGCCTCAGAAGGCTGCAAGCTACCCCAAAGAAAATATGGAAGGGAGCAATCCTCAGATCAACATGGCAAACCAGGTGAAGGAGATGCACATAAATATTTCCTTGTGGGATCCATTATTGATACTAGGTGTGTTAGATGAAAGAGAGGTTAGAAGTTCTCCCTTTGATCTAGGAGGGAATCAAAAATACCTAGTTAGCTGTATATAGTAGGTTGCTTTTAGTTTTCTTTCCCTATTTTCCCTAAGTGTTGTTTGCACAAGTAGTTTTCTTAGCCTTGTGTGTGTTTTTCTTTTCCCTTTGAGGTGAATCTGCGTGATTGGTTCTAGATTTATCAAAGCTATTGCTGATTTTTGAGTTACAATCTGACCCCGTGCCCAATGGATTTTTAAGGCAACTGGCTTCTAAGCATAGCAGGCATGCTTCCCCTCAGAGTCGCCAATTTGTTGACCATTTTTTGCCCAACGGGCCAAAAATTGGTCCCCTTCCTCCCCTGCTATTCTAGGCCAATTCATTTTTTATTTTGCATGAATCTGGTGATTTCTACAGACTCTACAAAACTTGGTTTTTTATGGACTCTACAGGTTTTCTTTTAGCAGTTGAAGAAACAGGTGAAAAGGGCAAGTTTTTATAAAGCTCCTTTAGATTTTTGTCTAAAGAAATTCACAAGGAAGGTTGGCATCTTCGAACCATTGAACCATCGCTTCATTTCAAGCTTTGGTTCAATCAACAGTTCTTCAGCTTCAGTTCAATCAGCTAAGTTTAGCACTTAGTTCATCAAAAAAGTTCAAAGCAAATGGTTCAATCAGCTCAGTGCGTAGTCTTGAACCATTGAACCGTTGAACCAATTTTTGGTTCAATGGGTTGGTTCAATGGGTTGGTTCAAGGGTGTGCCCTATAGTCAGAGGGTAGCGGTGGGTCTAGAAGCCCTTGCGGAGGGTAGAAAGAGTTTCAAAGAGTCCAAGGGAAAGGAAAAGTCAAAGCGGCCAATTCCCACAGAATTTTTGTTCGTAAGAAAGGGGCCCGAAGCAAAAAAGCTGAAGGAGAGTCCAAGGATGACAGGTGCGCAAACGTCAAATTTAAGCCAATAAAAAATCTGTTGGTTTTTAATGCCTGAGTGCCAACCATGGAATGAGCCCAAAGTATGCAGTGACTTGCCAGAAGATCTCCCCTGAGGGCTGAAGGATCAGAAAAAGACAAAGAGCCCAGAGAACAAAGAGCAGGCGGATGGTGTGGCTCATAAATTCAATCTTGACAATAGAATGGCCATGATGCAGAAGCAGATGAAGTGATCTAAGTGATGCAATAAGGTGTCAATTCAAGAAGTTATTTTATTGGTTGACATAGTGCATACCATGCGATCATCAAAGAGGCATAAACAGTGATTGACACGATTAGTTTCCTTTAAAATGCATTGGAGAGCAGTCAAACAGTGCAGCTCATAAATTCAAATCCTGACAGCAGAATGGCCATGACTCGGAAGTAGATGAAGTGACCCAAGTGATGCAGGAAGGTGTCGATTCAAGAAGTTATTTTAGTGGTTGACACAGTGCCTACCATGCGGTCATCAAAGAGGCATAAATAGTGGTCGACGTGACTGGTTTTCTTCAAAATGCATTGGAGAGAAGTCAAAAGGTGCGGCTCATGAATTCAAATCTTGATAGGAGCTGACACAACATTAGATTCAGACAGTTTCCTCATCCCAATGCTCAAAAGGTGCATGGGTCACTTGTAAAAAGGGTGCCAAAAGGCCCCTTTTCTTCCTCTATATATTAGAGACTTATCTATGGAAAAAGGATCTTCCACATTTGTAAGGCGTAGCCCTGACAAATTTTCACCTGAATCAATAAACGCATTTTTTACCTCTATCTTGGTTAGATATCTTTGTGTATGTCTGAGTGTTAGTTTGTGTTTAGTCATTGCTTCTTGATGCTTCCACAGGTTCAACACCAACATACATGGTGTCTATAAGGTGCCATTTTTGCAGCTGACAAGGAGAGTTGTATTTGGAAGTGCAGAAATAGAAGAAATTACTATACAGTGTGCATTTCACAGCACCTTTGGTGAATCTCTATTTTCTATATTTTCCATTAAAGCCTCCCTGCCAAGTTTCTTGCAGCCTGGTCCTTCTGCCAAGTTTGAAGTGTATGTATGTGTTTGTCTGATTTTAAGTGTGAGTGTGAGAAGGTCGATTTATTTTGGTGCATCACCTCCTTTAGAGTAGATTTGTTTTCCTGCAATCTTTCTCCCTTTTCATCCCCCCATTATATATATATATATATATATATATATATATATATATATATATATATATATATATATATATATATATATATATATATATATATATATATGTTAGCACTTACTGGAACAAATCAGATGCATCAAAGGGAGCTAGACCTTACCTAGAGACTCTCCCCTCTAGCTTCGCCAGTCCCACAGGCGAGAGGGGAGTTTCCATTGTTGCATGTGGAAGGCAGGAGCTCGGCCTCCTTGCCCTGAGTACAATCCACTGCATTAACAGTAACTAAATGAAAGAGAATATGGATAGAGATGTGTGCCTTTGGGTAGACTTTTTGGCACATCAATATCCCCCTTTGGATCAAGAGGAAGTTTAAAATATATATTATAGGTTTAAGACCTGAAATGGGAAGTGTTTTTCCCTAACACACACACCCCATTTGAAAATTCAAATAGGGGCCCATTATTAGTCAAATATCATTATTCAGGGTCTTTTGAAACAAAAGTCCATGACATGGATTTTGAAAAGCAAAAAAATTATGAATTTATCTAATGCTAAAATGATTTTTTTTACTCTCTTTATCTTTGTTGTTTTCTTGACTCTATCGACATGATTTAATTAAAATTTTGCAAAGTGTTTCAAAGTTATAGAAGAATTGAAGCTGTGTATAAGCCATAATAAATGATTTACTTTTTTGCCTTTGATTTTACTTTAACTTATGTTTATATGTATGATTAATTTATGATTTAATTGCTAAATGGGATGATGTGTTATGATTTTAGTGGGTTATTTATATACATGTGTCTTAAACATGGAATTTAATACTTGGGTGTTTCCTAGGATTTCCTAGAGTTCATTTACTCTTACCACTGGCATCAATTCACTAACTTAGAGCCTAAGTAATGAATGAAAGTAGCCTATAGGTGACATCAACATATCTATTTATACGCAAATTCTAGAAAAAACATATCAATGAGAGTCATTTAGGTGTCATCATCCCACTAGCCTGGAGGTGATGTTAGCATAGCCCTTTGTACGAAAAGTCATAGGAAAGTAGAGTAGTGAGATCCACCCACATGTCATCATCTTACTAGCCTGGAGTTGTTATAAACATATATGGAATGTCTCAATTAATTAGGGTAGTGATATTCATCTAGATGTCACCATCCTACTAATTCATGACCAAAGAGATAAATCACAACAAGCCATAACTTAGCTACAAGAGTAGTGATGCACAAATATGTGCATTTCATAGCCACACAAATGAAGATAAAAGACACCAATGCCAAGAACAAAAGAGTGAAAAGGATATTTGTCATATGTAGATGACTAAGCATCTAAGAGCAAGAAAAATAAGTCATGTGGCAAAAAATCTATGGGAGTCGATATTATGAAATTTAAATGCAAAGAATAAATAGGGAAAAGAGTGAAGACCATTACTACAATTATTTCACATGAATCAATGAATTAGTAAATTAAATTCTCATATCCAATGCATTAAAATAAATATAATTCAAATTACCACATTTAGTCTAATTATATTACCTTCTAGTTATTAAGTGCACACTGAAAATTCTGAGTTCAAGTGCAAACTATGAATCTATAACTCCATTGTGACCAAGAATTTATAGGTTTTTCATAGCATAAATAATTTTAGAATATAGTTTCAATGGATTCCTCATCTCACATTATAGTTCCATCTACATATTCAATTACAAGGCTATTTGAATACATAGATACACTATTCGATTCAATAACCCTTAATCATGACTTTAAAATTTACTCTACTATCTAGGATGAGGTTGATGTAGTCAAGCCATACAAGGCTGATGACCAACTTTCAATATTCACACAGAGGTAAAAATATGAGTTGATGGCAATAAAATTAATAATTATCAATAACATATCTACCAAACTAGAGGTAATGCCTTGCATTGACCTATTGTTTGATTTATTTGTGAATAGTAAAGTTAATGGGAAAATACTACATTTCAAATTCAACAAGACTCATACATTGTACATAAGTGGTAATGAATTTGAAAGGTATTACATACTCCTTATGATTAAAATGACTTATAGGCAAGATATGCTAAACTCATGGCTCCTTAATAATAATATCAGTAACAAGTTACAAGAATGAGCTAGAAACCCAAGTAGCTTTGTAGTTCTAGTCCTTACTTTGACTATCCCCATATTTGTCTTTAGGTCATGGGTGAGAATTTACATGGCCCTGTTGAAAATAATTTGTATTTTAACCCATTATTTACATTAATAAGTTATGGGTCCCTTTTATGGACATTATTATAACCTTCAAAAAAAATCATAGCCTTGGGGGAGATTATCAGCTCCAACTTGATTATGTAAATCACAAACCTAGGGAGCTTATTAGATGACAATTTTTATATGATGTCTTATATAGTATATGTCATAACCTTGGAAACCATTTATGGAATACCTAAATAATAAAATTTGTGATGAATTTAATATTCTCCATGTGCATAGGTTTATAATGCATATGCAAATGTTGATTGAGACCTTTTATCCTATCGTATATCAGGTGAGATATAAAAATAACATGCCAATTTTATCTGATCCCATAGAGAAAACCATTAAAAATATGGGAGACTATTGGTTATATCCTGAGTGCATTATCATTAGGATTTAAGGCATTAGGGAATAACCTTTGTACCTACCCAAGATTGTGCCAAATAAATTGGCTAAATAAGAAATAGTTGCTCAACTAGATGATAGTGTAGATATCCAAATAAGAAGGGATAAACAAGCATCTATCCATCCAACCCCCTTAGTATTGGTAGGATATAATATATGAGTTGGGATCCATTATAATATATTATAATACTGAGGACACATTATGGGTTGAATTAGGGACCATTCATATATTGGGACCCAAAGAAAACTATCAGAGAACATATCAAAAAATATGATAGGAAGGTGAAAATTAATTGTGGGCACAAATCCTAAAATCATGATAGTATCTCCATGAATGCAAAATATTACACTAAGGTGTCTATAAGAATACACAGGGTGAAGATATCCATGATTATATAAAAAAGGATCCAATATGATCCTACTATCACTGATAAGGACTCTAAGAGAATTGACAAGGAATAATGGGTTTCTATACCTATTCATGGACCTCCTCGACATGAATAAGAAGAAATGAAAGAATCAGCATGCCCATGTGGGGAAACTAACATTGAATAAATATTTGGGGATATACCAAGATCTCCTACACAAATAATATTTGTTACTTCTCCTCAATGCTTAAATAAACATAAAAAACCTACAAGTCCCAACACATCAGCTAGAATTTTCTCCATGCTTCCTCTTTCTCCATTGACCACATTACAATAGATAATTTTGCCTTATTTATTATCACATGTTTCTATTGTTTCTCACATGGGTCACCACCCATTATGATAACAACATCACCATTATTAATGCTTCAATATACTATATTACCATATCCACCACCCATCATTCCTCTAGTGGTCACCACTCCTCTCACTTTCTTGCCATCTTCTACCACTAAAACCCTTTCATCTCCCATTCTACCTTATACATGGCTATCCTGTATTATCCCCAAACCAATAATTAGATACATTAGGAAGCCCAATAATCCTCCTATTTCACTTAAAAAGGTGGAAGTGGAGGAGAAACAAGCACAAATTCCCAAGGAGAGGAAAGAAAGAAGAAATGGTAGACTTAGGTCAAACCCTATTAAAATTTATGATAGTGAGGAAGAGGATAATATATAGGTATATGAATAATAATGGGTGTCTAGGACTGACACCAAAAAAACAAAATATTTTGATGAAATAATTGAGAAAGAGCAAGATGATGAATAAATGACTAAGGAAAGCATTCAGTCTGGGGGAATTGAAAAGCTAGCATAATCTAAAGAGGTTAAACAAGGAGATGATAACTTAGTGGATATATTAATATTATCATATGAGGGAAGGGATGTAGAATAATATGTAGAGTTAAAATTGTATAATTTAGTATAAGATACAACATCAATTACACTTCCAAGTCCTCCACCTCAGATTGATACAGTGATAAACACAATAACTAGTGACCCAGTTATTTCTCCTCAGGTTTTAAGTTCACCCATTTCTCATTATATAAAAACTTCCTCAATTTTTGCTAATACTATTATTATGACAAATACTAGTCATTATATGCATTATTTAGGCCAAATGAAAATCCGTAAGAAATTATCATGCTAATTTTTTCTACCACTGCCCAGTCCACTACTATGGCTCCTATTAAAAGTATTACTACTATTGGGGTTACCTATACATCGATGACATATTATATTCAAAACCTATTAATCACCCCAACAACTTATTCATTCTTTAGTGGAACTAGTCCTTAGTCCTTGGAGTCATAAAAAGGGTATATTTTGAGAACTTAGTTTCCACTTCCATTTTTGACACACAAGCCAACCCTCCTAGGTTATCTACACAATTGGAAATTCTCATTGGTCAATCCAATCAAACTAATTCATCTACTATTTCAATACATAGAGTAGCAAGGAAGACCAAGTATATACTTGATACACCAATCCAAAAATAGATTACTAAATGGAGGAAAATTATACCTTCTTTTCTTGTAGTAGGGACATTTTCACCCATAACCATGCTTCCTCCATGTAAATCCCCTTTAGATAATCCTACATAACAAACACAACAAAAAATTCAAGTAGAGTAAATAGAGAAATAAGTTACACTAAACATTCCTTAATGGATTCAACAATTATATAGGAAGAAAAAGGAAGACATGATTTAGTTATTATTGAGAAACCCATAATAAATTTTCATTTTGATAAATATATTAACACCTTGAAAAAGGTTAAGAGAAAGACTTCGGTTGATGAAGGTTGATAGGTTAAGTTAGAATAAATAAAATATATATTCTCTTTGCCAAAATAGAGAAAAGCAAATCCCTCAGACTTAAACAGATATAGAGAGGATCCATACACTTTTATAGATGTTGCTGGAGAGTTTATAAAATAAATGTTCAAAAGTTTTGATTAACCCATTTAGAGGAAACCATAAAGGAGAACCATCCACAATCCTAATTAAATTATTGATAAGTTGTAGGGGAAAGCTAGGAAGTTGTTTGACACTATTGGTTTTATAAGGTCTGCAAAGACCACATCCCAACCTAAATGGGGAGATATTATTTAATTGTTTAATAAAGTAAAGTATTTTGATGGAAAGTTGTGCTTCATAATCTAGGCAACCAATAATAAGGCTTACACCCATTTGAATTTAAAAACAACATATGAGGCTACATGGGCTCAAAATTTTATTTTTATAAATAGGGACATCTTACTTGAGTGGAATCAAGAGATGTGAGCTCTAATTTAGTAACTTTCAAATCAGGAAAGATAAGTAGTATATATCCTGATAGATCTAAGAGTCACTTAGGAAGTCACTCCATAGGGGAAATTAGTGCCTAGACCTATTTTTTAAAATATATTATGAGTATCACTTGATAAATTTTAAGCTAAGATTGAGGGCATCATTATAGAACTAATGATGAAATAATGCAACTAGTGAATTTTTCAAGAGATAAAATCATAGGAACTAAGGCACTACATGTTGAGGTCAAAGATGCATTAGGAACACACATGAATTTTATGGAAAAGCTTCCATAATTGTTTAAGAGAGTTTTAGTTGATTTTTAACCCATAGATATTAACTTCTAGGTAATTCATGCACTATATTTAAATATGGAAGCCATCAAGCAAACAAATTTAGCAACATGGGTCATGCCTAATCCACCTCAAGGTATTTAGTCTCTGAGATACACACTAGTGCATAAACATATTAGGCCCACCTATGTGCCACTTCTATTTTGCACTACCTCAACTACATCAACAATAATTCTAGGTGCATCTATAACGATAGTGTCAGTTCTAGTTGGAACTCAAGTTGCAACTCTAGTTCCACTTGATTCGACTTCTACAATGACTATACTATAGTTTTCTTATTATAACAGTTCCACATCAACACCGTTATAGATATACTTATGTATTTTCATGTTTTAATGGAAATGGAATTATGAGTTCCTAATTTATTTAGCACATATATATTATATTTTAGGTAAAAAATTCTACTCTGGGCTTTATCATTGTACATGCATACTTTGCATGACAATTCATAGTTCTATTTCTGGAAATGTATTTTTAGGATGTATTTTAGAGATGAGGCCTTCCCCATCCTAAGCTTATATATACTTGTATCCTCCCATTATAAATGGAGAAGAATTTTGTCTATTACTATTAATAAGAAATTTTGAGAAGTTATACAATTTAGTCTTGATATGCAAAATATGATTCTTCTCCAAACCTATGGATTAAGTAAGAAGTTATAACATTTCAATTTCTTAATATTTTGGTTGTGCATGAGTTATCTATTTTAATATATAATTATTCATATTGAGATATTGCTAATTTGAATGTCTGTTGCATATTATTCATAATCCCCACTTGTATATGTGTTAATGCAATCTTTAAAATGAAGTAACTTTTGATTATATGTGATTAAGTTTATTGTATTATGGTTCCATTTGACTCCTAAATATGTTTGATTGTTGGTGTGCTAAAGTATCATGTAATATAAATTGGACCTTTATTCCTTGTCCAACCTTTAGTTCACGTGTTGGCTTAGAAAAGTTTCATCTTATGTGGTCCATAGGCCTTCTTTTTTGCTCTTCCTTTATTTATTTTTTGAGTTTATTTTGAAGTCCCACCCATGTTATATTAGAAACATCATCCATCCACCCATATCAAGTAGATTCATATTTATCCATAGCCGACCCATCCATGGTAAACAAAGTGCTTCACTCACTGCTATGCCACCAACATGTTGTTTACAAAATCGAATATCTTACAAATCGTGCCTTAGATTGAATACTTTCACCAATCCTAAAATGTTAGAGGTTATTTTTTAATGTTTCTATGGTGTGCATAAAATCTACATCAGTGATAATTTATTATGGTTTTAGAAGGAGGGCCTCACACCTTCTCCTCTATACTGTTTGAAAAGAGTCACTTGAGTTGCATTAGAAGCACTCAAAAGATTAATAAGGTGAACATTATACACTAAATTTATATTCCCACCTTTGTAAATCCATAGAAAATTTAGATTTGATAAAGGAGTTAGGAGAGGACCATAGGCTCAATCATTATCTCTAAGTAGACAACCCCATCTTCTGTTATTCCCAATAGCCCAACCCCTAACTCCAGCTTAGGCTCCAACCTCACTGACTGGCACTACAATCAATGTCATTGGGGATATTCATGACCTACCCAAAAACCCTAAGAAATATCTTCCTTCCTTTTTTCCCTCAAGAGGAAGGATTATTGAAGAACATATCAAGGCATTTAAAACTAATTTAAGGATATTAAACGTAACCCACAAAGATGTGGCATGCAAACTATTTCCCTTTAAATTGTAAGATGCAACCTATGATTGGTTTCTTAATGTATTATAAGGTTCAATCACCTCTTGGGAAGATTGTTAACACCTTTTTGGCATATTTTGGTCAGGTTACCAATGCAAGTGTTGTTTATCAACATTGTTTAAGCATGATAAGAGAGCCAAATGAGCCAATCTGAGCCTTCAATACTATATTCTAAAAGATGTGCAACATATTGGAAAATACCTAAAAACCTAATGAGGCATTATCCCTCAAGATGTATAAGAACAAATTAGACCCTATGATTACTATTTTTCTATGCAGATTTATTGGTATCGATTCACTAACTTTAGCTTAGACTAAAGCTATCAACACTGATAAACAATTGAACCTTCAACTACAATCATTGGCCCCACTTAGTCTTGGTCCTATTTTTCCATCTTTTTATCCAATTCCAAATACAAATCAAAATATTGTGGCCCAAAACTAGAAGTGGGTGTATAACCAATTGTCTCTATAACCCATGCTCCACCCAACCAATATTTAGGCTTCTAAAACAATTTGTGCCTATGCCTAACCAACCAAACCTGAATCAATCCTTGATACCAGTCAACACTACTAATACAAAATGTACTAGTTTTGATTCTACAAAAATAGAATTAGAATATATTCAGAGAAAGGTACATAAATTGAGTAATGATTTTATGAACATGTATAAATATATGGGTAACACTAGAAGATAAAATACCAATTAGAGCTTCAGACTCCAGATGTACAATAGATCTTTCAATGGGTCTATGAATAATACAAAAAAAATCACCTAATAAGATGCCATAAATCAACATCATGGAAGTAGCCCTTCCTAATTAGTGTTGAGTTCATAACACTACATATCATGGTGAGCTACACTACATCAAATTCTTCATTAATCTTGAGATCTTTTAGAAGGAGATGGATAGGTAGGAGGGTTCCACACATCAGATGAAACCATCTTCCTCTACTGTATATGGACATCTAAGCATAGTAATGGTCTTTGAGACCTATGACTCTCCATTCCCAAAAGAAGATGAGAATGAACCAAAGTACAACATAGATGAGATCCATGCTTTCCAACATTATCATCAAATAAGGAACAATTAAAATTTAAGGAGTAAGCAATTGATTACTACTTTTACACCCCTCATTAATAGTGCCACTATTCCTCCATATGTTAAGGCTAACAACAACCCACCTCCTCCCAAGAGAGATGATCAATTTTAGACTACAAAATCATATGGCAAGGGAGGGTATAATAGTTTTAAGGACATGAAGAAGATCAAGGCTAACATCAGTCTCCATGAGTTAGCCCATATCATTGAGTAAAGAGAGCTATTACTTTAATCCTTAACTAGAAGATCATATACTGACAAGTTAAAAGATGTGCATGTAAATGTGATGGTATACAAGAAAAATCCTAAAGTATCATGATTCATATTAAATATCAGAATGTTTGGTAAGAATGTACATATTTGATTAGTTGAATCAGGTACCTTAACTAATGTGATACCAATCGTTATTTACAAGATGGGTTTGACCCCTGACAAGTCAAAGTGAGTGGTCCTATAGTTGGAAAAATATTCTATCCCATGTGTCAGATAATTGAACAAAATGCACATATAACTTACATTAAGGCCACATGTACAATATTACTTTGATATCTTGGTCATTGACATTCCAGAAGCCTATTACCTATTTCTCAATAATGATTGGTCTAAGACACCAAATAGGTTCATGGTTACCTATTTATCAAACACATGGCTTCCCTTTAAGGGAGTAGCAAACCAAATCTGAGTGGACCATGAACCAAAGATGAAGTATATGATCATAGAATACAATGCCAAGAATGAAAATGTTGATTTTGTATCTTTGCATGTACGTGTGTACATGTTCACTACCAAATAAGAACATATATTGCATGAATAATAATTTGAAGGTCCTTCTTAGCTATAGACCCTTTATTTTGATGAAACTAGATCAAAATGAGGTTTGAGTGTTAGTGTGGCCTTGATTGATTCAGACAAAAGTTAGTATTTGTTTGTTTATATATTGTAGTTCCCCTACACAAATAATATATCCAAGTATGAAGTTCTGATCCTCAACCTTCATTTTGCACTAAACTAAAATGTTAAGCAATTGTAGATATTTAGTGAGTCAAAAATGGTTATTAACCAAATCAGGAATAAGTATCAATGCAAACTCACTTAACACCAACCATGGGACCTGATTGAGTCCTTTAAAATATTCGACATCAAGGATATCCCAAGAAAATAGAACCAGATAGAAGACTCTCTAACAACTTTAGCTCCAAATCTAACCCTTCTCTAAGAATTAAAGATGTATAAATTATCTATGGAGCTAGTTATATGTCCTTCTATCATAAACAATGTATTCGATTTATGCGTGTTTAAGGATGACCAGTAGATTATATAATTCTTGACTAGTTATAGATCTTTTAAATCTCAACTAATAGATGATAATAATGTTAAACCCATGAAGATTGAAAACTTAGAATAAGATGGCATCTTAAAACTAAAGAAGAACGACATCCACCTAGGAATGGTTTCCTTAGTGCAAGCCTTAAATGTAGATCCAAAAGTCCAAAATCAAAAGTATCCTAGAGTAACTGAGTCAAATTTTATCAAGGAAAATTTGGGCACTGAACAATATCCTCAGTATGTGAATATTGGACTGAGATACACTGAAAGTGAGAAACAAATATTGAAGAATCTAATAGTAGCGTACAAGGATGTGATTGCCTGTACATACAAAGGCTTGAAATTCTTTGACCCCAAGGTAATCCTACATACTATTCCATTAAATCTAGATCATAAACCTTTTAAGCAAATATAGAGGCCAATATTTTCTTCCTAATTAGGTATTTGTATTGGGTGGCTAATCTAGTCTTAGTTAGGAAGAAGAATAAATAAATTAGACTATGTGTTGATTTCAAGAACCTGAATTGAGTATCATGAAAGGATAACTACCCTTTACCCTCCCTAGACAAGGTAATTTAGATGGTTAGTGGGTCTGAGATGATGTCCTTCTTGGATAAATTCTTAGGCTATAATCAAGTACTAGTGGAGGTAGAATATAGGATAAAGACTACCTTCATTACCAAGTGGGGAACTTTTGCATATAAAAGGAAGTTTTTTTTCCTAATCAATTTAGGAGCTACCTTATAGAGATCCATGGAATTTACTTTATAGGGACTTATTTGTAAATGCATTATCATCTACATGGATGATTTGATAGTTTATTCCAAAGATATATTTGATAATATAAATCACTTGCACAAAGTGTTTGACAGATGTAGAAGGTAAAGAATTTCACTTAATCCAAAGAAAAACATATTTGGAGTTACTAAAGGGAAATTGTTAAGACATGTCATCACTAAAGAGGGGATCTCCATTAATCCAAATTGAGTCTTGGCCATTTTCAATTTGACACCTCCCAACATCAAGGAATTGAAGTCCTTATATGGTAAGATAAACTTTGTGATAAAATTCATTTTTGGATTTGTAGAGATTGTTAAACCAAAACCATTGAATGGTATGTTGGAGAAAGATGTCAAGATAAAATGGACAACATAAACCGAAGGAGATTTATAAGATATCAAAACTACTATTATTCAAGCTTGAGTTCTGATTAGTTCAAACTTCAACAAGGATTTCTATCTTTACTCACTTGCTTTAGAGCATACTATGGTTGTTATGCTTACATAAAAGGCAGATGATGATGAACATCCCATTGCCCTAATGAGTACCAATCTGAAGGATGTTGAGTTGAAATACTCTATGATAGACAAGAAAATATATACCCTGTTTAAGGTTATAAAATTTTTTAGGGATTATATCTATAGGAATAAAACATATGCCATTGTTCTATACCTAGCTATCAAGATCAAACTTGGCTAGAGTGAGTTAGGTGAAATAAAAGGCAAATGGATAGAAAACTTACAAGAGTTTGATCTTGATATCAAACCAAAAAATATGGTAAGAGGCCAATGAATCATCTATTTATTGATTGATATTGATACATGCATCAATATTGAATAAATCAATAAAACTCAGGTAGCTAGTGGTGAGTGTTACACTCAAATTATCCATTATTTTCTCAGATGCACATGACCCCTAGAGTTATACAAAGATCAAATATGAGCCCTTAGGATCAAATAAACTCATTACATGATCAACAAATGAGTCCTATATATATAAAAATATGAAGGCATCTACCTGAGATGTGTTTTAAAAGAAGTTGTGGACATCCTGAATGACCTACATCATAAGATTGGTAGTGGACATCCTTAAAGAAACATAACAACTCAAAAAATATAAGGATGGGATACTATTGGCCTACAAACTTCAAATATTCACACAACCATGTCAGGAATTACTATGATTTTTAAGTATTTAGGAAAAGATAATTGAATTTTACCATGCCTTTGTATCCAATCATTGAAGGACATCCATTTATCCAATAGGGTCTTGATTTTATTGGGATGATAAACCCAAACTCTTTGGTAGGTCATAAAATTATCCTAATAACTATTGATTAATGCACTAGGTGGACAAAGGTTGTAGCAACAACGAATTCTAGATCAATCGACATCATAAAGTTTATATAAGATAGAATATTGACCAAGTTTGGCACTCCCATTTCACTAATTTGTGATAACAATCCAACTTTCCAGTCCACTAAATTCATAGAATGGGCTTATGACAACCAAATCACCATAAAGTTTTTTTTGAACTATTATCCACAAGGGAATGGAATAGAAAAGTCTACTAATAAAATATATTATTGATGTCATTAAAAAATTAGCACAAAATAAACATAGAGAATGTCATCTCTTATTAAAATATGTACTATAAGTAAATATAACCAGACACAAGCAAGCCCTCGAGGCTTCATGTTTTATGCTAGTGTATGGGAAAAAAATAGTCTTACCCATTACTCTTAAAATAACAATGAACCATTTCATGCAAGATTACATGGGGGAAGATGGGAGAATACAATCTAGACTACTTGACATAGTCCAGATGGAAGATAGGAAAATTAAAGCACTGTAAAAATTTAGTAAACATCATGATATTATCAAAATATGGTTTGAAAAAATATCTAAGATCAAAGCCTTTAGGATTTCAAACCTAGTTATTCTATTGGATAAAGTAAATGATAAGAAGGGATAACATGATAAGTTCACTCCTTTGTGGGTTGGGCCATATCAGATATTAAAAATCCTAGGTAATAATATCTAGTTGAAATACCTCCAAGGTAATGACATTACCTTTTCAGTTAATGGAAAGTTTTTGAAACATTATTTCATGGTTGCTCTAACTGGATATGCCTCAGAATGACTTTAAGTAGAGGTGTATATGTAAGATTAGAGTAGGTTTCATGTTTTCTAGAATAGATTTTCTACTTTCTAAGTTAGATCTCCTACTTTATAGGATCACTCTTTCCTTCTTTCCACATTTGATTTTAATAGATTGGTTATTATGATTTCTAGATTATTTTTTAAAACTTTAGAATAGACCAACTAATCTCCCATGCTAAAGTTCCAAAAGAAATTCCAAAAACAAGGGGATGATTTATAAGGATGCACAATTAGTTTTCATAAGGATTTATTATGACACTACTAGAACTTCTAGAATTAAGGTACGTGTTATGACCGAATTAAGATTTGTTTAAATTTAATGAGTTTACTAGACCTTTAGGATGTACTATAATATAATCATGCAAATTTTACAAAGACTTTTCATCTCTAAAAGAGTAATTGAACTGTACATGCTAAAACTTTCTTCTATCTATGTTTTAGAAAAAATCATTATACAAACTTATAAAAGATGGATGATTCAATTAATCTCTACTGGGGATATGGATGCTTTACTAGTTATAGAGCAAGGCCTTGAGTATAATTGGAGCTATCTATGTCAAGGCTATAAATTTGTGGCTAGAAGTAGAGCAATTTCCAAGCTTCTCTTATTGTTTGATTATAAAATCTGAAAGTCAAAATGAAACCTACAATGTTTATCCTAGACTTTGTCAAAACTTTCATAACAAGAAGAATTTGATTTCATAAGATCACACACCTAAATCCAAGGAATGAAAAAGGTTAATATGTTGCATGAGGAAGTAGGAGTATTTTTTCAAGGTTTGGTTTATTTATTTTGTTCTTGGTAGAGCTAAAGTTTTTTTATGATGCATTGCTAAAATAATGGGTTCCTGAAATACTCAAGAGTATTTATCCCTTTGAGTTGTCATTTGTTGTGCCCTAACACACCCCATTTGAAAATTTAAAAAGGTACCCACTATTAATTAAATATCATTAATCGTGGTCTTCTTAAATAAAAGTATATGACATGGAATTTGAAAAGTGAAAACTTAAATAATCTCTCTAATTTGAAATTGTTTGCCTCTCTTGATATTTGTTGTTTTATTGACTCAATCAACATGATTTAATTCGAAGTTTATAGAGTGTTTCAAATTTATGGAAGAATCGAAGCTATGTATAAGCCATACTAAATGATTTACTTTTCTCCTTTGATTTTCCTTTAACTTATGCTTGTATGTATGCTTAATTTATGATTTAATAGCTAACTGGGCTGATGTATTATGATTTTAGTGGGTTCTTTGTCTACATGTGTCTTGAACATGTTATTTCATACTTGGGTGTTTCTTGTGCCTTCTTGAAGTTTATTTGCTCTTACCACGTGGCATCAATTTGCTAACTCAGTATTGCAAAATAATGAAATTATATTTATTTTGATCTAATAAAATATAATTACAAAGATTTATTTATACATCAACATAAACTCATAATATTTATTATAAGATAGGAATAATAAAACCAAATTAAAAAAATAAAATCTCCCAAAAATTAATCAAGAGTTACAATTACTAGATTTAAAAGATTTAAAGATTTACTCACCTAAATAACCTAACTATGATAAATAATTGTATTACAATCAAATATGAGTAATTTAATATTACTCATTTACTTAATAATGATGAATTAATCATCCTAACATTATTCCCCTTATTTCAACATTATCTCAAGTGAACAGGAAAGAAATTCTCTAAATGCCTCAATTTTTTCTTGTGCAAGTGCTTTGGTAAAAATATATGCATGTTATTGATCTATCAAACAATTCTAGAGTTGGCTATTGTTATTCTGAACATGTTCATGGATGAAATAAACTTGCACCTTAATGTGTTTAGTGCATTCATGAAACACTGGATTGTGAACAAGCTTCACTACTCCATTGTCTACATGAAGAAAGAATTGTTGGTTGATCATGTGGTAATCAAAATCCTTCAAGTATAGGTCTGAGCCAAATCACTTCATAGATAGCTCCTCTTGTGGTGAGATATTTTGATTCTATGGAGGACCTTGAAACACAATTTTTCTTCTTAGTCCCCCATGATATCAATCTAGATCCCAAAAAGAATACAAATCTTGAAGTGGATTTCCTATCATCAATGTTCCCTACATGATCTGAGTTCGAGTATTCAGTTAAGAAGAATTTATCATTCTTCTTGTATTATAGGCTGAAATCCATAGTTCATTTGATGTAACTCAATACTCACTTTGCCAATTTCCAGTGACTAATCTTAGGCTCTTGCATGAACCTTGAGAGATAATTGATAGCATAGTTGATGTCTGGCCTAGTATATGTCAGATAAAAGAGACTCCCCATCAACTATCAATATAGAGTAACATTTAACTCTGGTGATGGATCTACTCGAGACAACTAAAGCTTTATCTCCATAGGTGTGGAAAATGGTTTTCTATCCATCATTTGAAATTTATTGAGCATTGTCCTGGCATATTTGAGTTAAGATAAAAAAATGTGATTTTCTCTTTGCTAAACTTCTAAACCAAGATAATAGTGTAGAAGCCCAAGATTTTTCATGTCGAATGATTGAATTAGATCTTTCTTTGTTGATTCAATCATCATCACTGAACTACTAGTGATGACTATATCAATAACATATACAACTACAATTATTATCTCCCCCCTTACTTTTTGAGGTAGAGATTCAAATCATATGGACTCCTTTTGAATCCATGTTTTAAGAGATGCTCATCAATCTTGATATTACCATGCCCTAGTAGCCTGTTTAAGACCATACAATGATTTGACAAGTCTACAAAATTTATCTTTTTTCTATATTTGATAAAACCTTCTGGTTGAGTCATGTAGACTTTTCCTATAAGTCCCTATTAAGGAAGGCACTTTTCACGTCCATTTGATGGACTTTTTAGCCAGCTTATGCAATAATAAAAAAATCATATTGATATTTTTGATCTTTATTTTGGGAGGAAATGTCTCCTCATAGTCAATGCCTTCTTTCTGAGCATAACCCTTCACAACCAATCTTTCCTTATGCTTGTCAAGACTACCATTTGCATTGTACTTTGTCTTGAATATCTATTTGCATCTGATTGGCTTCTTCCATGGTGGAAGATCTACAAGATGCTATGTTTTATTTTTCGTCAATGAATTATATTCTAAATCCATCACATCTTTCCAAGGTTTCAACTATAGGGCTTCTTAAATTATAGAGAGCTCGACAAATTCAATAACTATACTTATTAAGGTGAAATTGACCTCACTATGAGTCATACTGTGAGTCCTTGGTCTAGTGGTGGATGTGTTTGGAATACTATCCAAATTTGCATCTCCAAAAGTATTTATATACCATTTAGGCATACATTGAGTAGTTATTATGGGTGGTGGATCTTCACCATTATTCTCATCATCATTACTGTATTGATCTGGGCGACTACCATCTTCTATATTTTCTATAGGACTAATTTGTTTATCAAGACCACTTGTAGAATAAACTTCTACTTTTTTCTTTTCAAAGAATTCAACATCCCTACTAGTGTAGATTTGTCTAGTTTTTGGATCCATGAGTCTGTAGGCAATTGCTTCTTCACTGTACCCTAAAAACACATATTTTTTGGCTTTCATATCAAGCTTAGTCCATTTTGATTTGGTAATATGCATATTTTCTTGACATCCAAAAACTTGAAGATGTGTTATAGATGAATTTTTCCTTGACCAAGTTTCATGTGGGGTTACTCCATTAAGAGTTAGAGTGGGTCCTCAATTGAGTAGATATATGATAGTTCTGACAACTTCTACCTAAAATTATTTTATCAAGCCTGAGTCATGTATCATATATTGCACCATTTCTACAATAGTATGATTCCTCGATTCAACAACTACATTTTATTGTGGTGTATGCAGAGATGCCATTTGATGATAGATGTCATTTACTTGTAAAAAATGTTTAAACTCATTACTGGTGAATTCCCCCCATGATCTATGTGGAGGGGCCTTATGTGTCGATCGGATTCATTTTTAACAGTCACTTTGAGCTTCTTGAAAGTTTCAAAGGCTTGATCCTTTATTTTTAAATAATAGATCCACATTTTTTTAGAATAATAATCAACAAAGAGCATAAAGTTCTTAAATCCAACATGGTTAGGTGTTAATGGTCTACATAGATCTCTATGAATCAGATCAATTTTACCATTGGATTTATAGGTAATTTTTTGAAATGGAACTCGATGTTTCTTTTTTGATAAGCAATAATGACATTTGTTTGTACCATTTTTAAGAGGTGGTAAGCCTCTTGCCATGTTTTTGTAGTGGAGTGTGCCGAGATATCAAAAACTAATGTGGCCAAGTCTCTTATGCCATAGTTGTGTTGAGTCTATGTCTTTTGCTATTAGTGCTTGATTATTTTTCTAAATGAAATCAAGATGAAACATATGGTTCACATTGGATGCTCATGCAATAATTTTGGAGTTTTTGGATTTGTCTCTAATCAAACACTATTTGGTTCCCCTTTACAATCAAATTCAATCTTTAAATTATGGTATAAGAGTTGACATACTGATAACAAGTTTTTGGTTAATATAGGTGCATAGAGAACATCTATGATTTTACATGTTTGCATGCTTAGGGGTAAGGAAATGTTGCCAATTCCTTTCACACTATATGAGGAATCATCACCCAAATAAACATGATTTTTTTGGGTGTGTCCTTCAAAATGAAAACTAATCTTTTCTACCTATCATGTGTCGGGTTGCACCCGAGTCAATATACCATATGTCACTTTGTGATGTGGATACATCATGGGTATCCACATAGTATAGCTAGTCATCTACCTCATCATGTTCTTCTTGTTCAACTATATTGCCTTGTTGCTTTGATTTCTTTTACCAAGTCCTCTTTTTTATTCGTGTGGCTTACTGAATGAGCCAAGTGATGATTTTTGGTTAGTGAACTTCTAACCATTAGAAGATCCTTTTTTGAAGGTAATATACCAACAATATTTTAGGTCATATCCCTGACGACCATAAATGAGACATTATTTATGTGACTTTCTTCTTTGTGAATTCTACTTTGAATTAGGTTTTGATGAAGATTTGACTAGTTTCTTGCTTTTCTATTTATGAGAAGCCAGTACATGTTTTTCTTGTTTATCATGAGTATTGAAGGACTCTTCCTATTGTAATATATTTACCAGTTTTTCAAAACTTGGTTTTTGTTCTATGACAGTCAAAGTGGTCACAAAAATCTTGTATGATTGTGGTAGTGCTCTCAAGACAATTGGTACAAGAGAGTCATCTAAAATTGTCTCACCCAAGGACTGAAGTGATGCCCTTAGCTTTGTAACACATCTTAAAAAGGCCTCCACTATTTCTCCTAATTTTTAATTTGAGAGAGTGGAGTTGATTTTGAAAATGCAAAATAATTCTCTGAATTTTGGTCTCATATATAGTTTGAAGCTTGTCCCAAGCTTCCTTAGCTATTTTGGCTTCATGGATGTGTGGTTTAACTTCATCCAATATTTCAAATATGATAATTAACTTAGCCTTCTAATTGGAATTATCAAATTTACATTGTTGATCAACATTTGTTGCATGTCAGGTAGATGAGCCATCTACTACAGACCAAATTTATTCAAATTATATTTGAGTTCTAAGCTTTGTCTTCCAGGTAGAGTAGTTTTCACCTTTGAGTGACTATGAATCTAGTAGAAATAATGTTGGACCATGTGCAACCATTATCAAGACTGTGAGTGATGGATTAGTTCCTTATCACTCTAGGTATATAGGTCCCCCTTTCTATATACCATCAGACTAATATATTAGACCTTTCTTTATATGTGGACTTCATTTATACCTATTAGCATGGAGAATAAGCTCACCCTTTCTACATACCTGATGATAAAGGAAAGAGGCAAAAATGTACAAGAAATAATATGATACTTAGAACCTAAATAGTATTGAAAAGGATTCATCCAATCATCAACACCTGCTTAGATGTATTTCCACGTATGCACACATAACCTTGCTATATACTTATAAATTCCACCAGTCAGAATTTATACACTTCAATTGTAACGAATAGGTAAATGAGGGGAAGGCTATGAGCGAATGTGCCTTATTTTTTTTTGACAATTTAAAGGGATGATACATAGACATCATTGTTACATCTATGTTAGGTTATGTATGCAGTAACTCAAGCTTGATGACATTACCCATAAACATGAGTCAGAGGCATAGCTATGATTGAACGCTACATCAAGTTTGAAAAACTCATGATTTTGTTCAATATGCAATGCAATTACAATTTTTTTCAAAAGAAATTTACAATGCTTTTCAAAAAATGAAAATTCACTTTTCCTTTTTTTTTCATTTTTGGGCTCTTTAGCCTCTTTTTGGAAAAATATTTTCTTTTTTTATTTTGTCTGTTCTCTTTTTTAATTTTTATTTTTTTAGTACATTTTCCGCTAATTTAGTTAGTTATAACTAAATTTAATGGATTACTAAATTTAGAGGGTTGCTAAAAATTTCACTGAAAAATTATTTTGGGAGATTTGAACTTCCCACCTATCCTTTACCATAAAAATTTCCCACCAACTCGTCTATGCATTATTTTAACAATATAAAATCATAAATAGGTATTTAAAGGCTATTAATGCTCTTTTGCCAACAAAACTACTCCTTTTCCAATACCACAGGTTTCCAAATGAGTGGTTTTTGAGAAAAATGTAGCAAAAGAATAATAAGTGGGGTAGTTTTAAGGAATTAGTAAGCAGTTTTGGATTATTAATTATAGCAAATAAGAGATTTAATTGGTGGTTTGTGTATTTGATAGGTTCTTGGCACCTTGGTTGGATCTAAAGACTTATCAATTGTAGATTTTTTTAAATTTAGAAACTAAAACAAATGAGACCAACCTCTTTTCAACACCTTTTTAGAATTCTTTATGATGCCAAGCTCTTTACTGCAACACAACCTTTCTTCATTGTAGGCTCACGGCTCTAGCTATCTAAAACACCAATCCTCCATGTTGGGTTTTTGAATATGTACACTATACCCTCAAATAGATGAGTATGGACATAAAATAAAACTTTAGTAGATGTCATGCAATTTTGTAGATGTCACACTAGATATTTGAAATTATACCAGATCTTTCTTTAAGATGGATCCCTAGTCTCCAATGCTCCAAGCTTGATTGCTTCTTTTTAATGCCTCCTTTAATGTTTTTTTAACACAACATTTGGCTTTTTTTAATGTTGATCCTTTAATGCTTTTGCTTTGATATTTATAACACAACCTTTACTTAGATATTTCTAATGCCAACTTTGATTATTTTTTTAAATGTTGATTTGTTCTTTTTACAGCAAGTACTTGTTTTCAATGCCTTGTATTGAAAATCCTTCAACACTTTTATCTACAGCTTCTATGGTTGCTTGTGTGGGAGTGCACGAGCTACTCTTCACACATAAAAACTTTGTAAATTTTGGGAGAGCTTGGGCTTCTCCAAAAACATAGGGTCAGAGGTCTGAGATGCTCTAATAGTAGATATTATGGAATAATGAAATTATATTTATTATGATCAAATAAAATACAATTACAAAGCTTTATTTACACATCAACATAAGCTCATAATAGTTCCTATAAGATAGGAATGATAAAACCAAAGTAAAATAATAAAATTTCCCAAATATTACTAACTTTAAAAGATTTTAAAGATTTACTCACCTAAATAATCTAACAACTATGGTAAATAACAGTATTACAATGAACTATGAGTGATTTAATATTATTCATTTATTTAATAATGGTAAATTAATCACCCTAACACTCAAAGCCTAAGTAAATAATATAAGTAGCCTAAAGGTGATGTCAACATATCCATTTGTACGTAAAGTCCTAAGAAAGCAGAACAGTGAGATCCATTTATGTTTCATCATCCCACTATCCTAGAGGTGACATCATCATATCCATTTGTATATAAAGTCCTAATAAAATGAAGAATTAAGATCCATCCACATGTAATAATCTACTAGACTAGAAGAAACATCATCACAACACTGTGTACAAAATGTCTCAAGCAAGTGGAGTAACAAAATCCATCCAAGTGTCATCATCCCACTAGCTCAGAGGTGATTTCATCATAGCCCTTTGTATGGAAAATCCTAGGCAAGTGAATCATTGAGAACTATCCACATGCCACCATCCTGCTAACTTGTGACTAAAGAGATAAATCAAAACAAGCCATAACTCAACTATGAGCAAAGTAACATTGCATAAACACGTTCCTTTCATAACCACATAAGAGAATAAAAAGACACCAATGTTAATCTTGAAATAGAGAAAAGGAGATGTCTATCATATATAGATGACTAAGCATCTAGGAACAAGCATAAGAAGCCAAATGATATAAAAATACATGGAAGTTAGAATTATGTAATTCAAATGCAAAGGATAAATAGGGAAAAGAGTGAAGACCATTACTATAATTAAATTGCATGAATTCATGAAATAATACATTCAATTCTCATAGCTATCACATCAAAAATAATATAGTTCAAATTTCCATAGTTAGTCTAATTGCATTGCCTTCTATATATCAAGTGCACATTGTGAATTTTGAGCTCAAGTGAAAAATATGAATCCAAAACTTATTTATAACCAATAATTTAGATGTTTTCATAACATAGACAATTTCATATTAGAGTTTCAATGGCTTCCTCTTCTCGCATTCTAAATTCCATCTACATATTCAATTGTAGTGTCAAATGAATACATGGATACAACATTTGATTCAATATCCCTCAATCATGACTTCAAAAATTACTCTACTACCAAGGATGAGGTTGATGTAGTTTATCCATATAAGGTTATCTACCAACTTTTGATTTTCACACAGAGGTACAAAGATGACTTAATGGCAATAAAAGTAGTTGTTCTTCATAACGTAGTTGCCAAACTAGAGGCAATGCCTTACATTGACCTATTATTTGATTTATTTGTGAATGGTAAATTTTATGGTAAAATAATACATTTTAGACTCAACAAGACTCATGTAGCGTACATGAGTTTGAATTATTTTGAAAGGTATTACAGACTCCCTATGCTTGAAACTACTTATATGCAAGATATGATGAATTCATGTTTCCTTAACAATAATATCAACAACAAGTTGTAAGAATGGGCTCGCAACCTAAGTAGTTTTATAGTTTAGGGCCCTATCTTGGCTATACCTATTTCTATTTTTAGGCCAGGGGTGAGAATTGCCATGGACCTGCTAAATAAAATTTATGTATTCTCAACCATTACTTACGTCAATGAGGTATAGGTCCCTTTGTTGGACACTATTCTAACCTCCAACAAAATCATAACCTTGGGGGAGATTATCAACTCCAACTTGATTTTATGAATCACAAACCTAAGGAGCTTACTAGATAGTAATTTTTATATGATGTTTTATGTAGTATATGTTGTGAATGCAACTATGCATTCCCCACATGAAGAACCTTGGAAACCATCTATGGAATATGCCAAGATCAAATTTATGATGAATTTAATATTATCCATGTGTATAGGTTTAGGAAGCATATGAAAAATTTGATTGAGAGCTTTTAATTTATGGTATATTAGGTAATATATGAAAATAGAATGCCCCAGTTACCTAATCCCATAAAGAAAACCATTCAAAATATGGGCAACTACTAGTTATATCCTTAGTGCACTATCATCAAGATTGACATCGCTAGGGTAAAACCTTTGTACCTCCCCAAGATTTTGCCAAATATATTAGATGAACAAGAAATAGCTTCTCAACTAAATGATAGTGTAGATGTTGAACTAAAAATGTATAAACAAGCATCTATCCATCCAACCCCCATCAACATTGGTAGGATAAAATATATGAGGCAAGAGCACTTCCAATATGTTGGAAGATCAAGGACACATTATGGGTTGAATTGGGCACCATTCAGATATTGGGACCCAAATAAAATTTTTTGAGAACATATTAGAAAATATGATAGGAAGGTGAAAATATATTATGGACACAAACCGTACAATCATGGTAATATTTTCATGAATGCAGAAGATGACACTAAGGTGTCTATAAGAATGCATAGGGTGAACATGTAAATGATTATAGCACATAGGATCCAATATGATCCTGCAATCACTAAGGAGGATTCTAAGATAATTGACAAGGAATAATGGGTTTCCATACCTATTCATGGACCTCCTCTACATGAAGAAGAATAAATGCAAGAACAAGTAGGTCCATATGGGGAAGCTAACATTGAAGAAAGATCTAGGACTACCATAATATTCCATACACATATAGTTACTAATGATTCCCTTCAACACATAATTGAAGATCAGAGACCTATAAGTCCTAGCGCATCATCTAGACTTTTATCCATGCTTCCTTTTCCTCCATTGACCACAGCATAACATGTAAGTCTACATGATTTCTTATCACATGTTTATATTTTTTCTCCCCTTAGACCACCACCCATTATGACAACAATAACACCATTAGTAATGCTTCAATCTACTGGATTATCATCTCTACCACCCGTCATTCCTTTAGTGGTCACCACTCCTCCCACTTCCTCACCATCTGCTACCACTATGACCCCTTCATCTCCCATTCCACCTTTTATAGGGATAACTTTTACTACACCCAAACCAATAATTACATACATAATGAAGCCAAAGACTCCTCCTAGTCACCTCAAAAGGTGGAAGTGGAGGAGAAATAAACATAAGTTCCCAAGGAGAAGGAAAAAATAAGAAAGAAGAAAGGGTAGACTATGGTTAGACTTTGTTTAGATTTATGATAGTGAGGAAGAGGATAAGAGATGGGGAGATTAAAAAGAATGGATGTCTAGGATTGACATCAAAGAAAAAATATATATGATGAAACAACTGAGATAGAGGAAGATGATGAATGGATGATTAAGGAAAACACTTAGTTTGGGGGAACTAAAATGCTATCACAATTTGAAAAGGTTGACCAGGGAGATGCTAACTTGGTGGCTACATAATTTTTATAAAATGAGGGAAGGGATTTAGAATAAGATGCAAATTAAAAATTGAAAACTTAAGTACATGATACAACATCAACTATACATCTAAGTCCTCTACCTTAGATTACTATAGTGATAACCACAATAGATAGTGCCCTAGTTATTTCTCCTCAGGTTGTAAGTTGACCCATTTCTCATTCTATGACAACTTCCTCAATTCATGTTTCTATTATTAGTATGAAAAATATTATTCATTCTTTGCATTCTTTTGGCTAAATGAATAAGCCTCAGGCAATTATAATTCCATGTTTGTCTACCATGACCTAATCTACTACTATGGCTCCTATTACTACTATTAATACTATTGGGCTTGCCTATACATAGGTGACATTTTATTTTTAAAACCTATTGAGAACCCAAACAACTTCTTAATTATTTAGTGGAGCTAGTTCTTAGTCCCCATAGTCATCAAAAAGTGTACATTTTAAAAACACAAGCCACCCCTCCTATGTATACATAGCTAGAAATGCCCATTGGTGAAGCTGCTCAAATCGATTTACTTATGATTTTTATATACATAGCAGTAGGGAAGACCAAGTATATAATTGATACATAGTCTAAAAAAAAGTTACTAGATGGAGGAAAACTATACCCCCTTTTCCTATAGTAGGGGAATTTTAAACCAAAACCATGCTTGCTTTAGGGTAATCCCCTTTAATTACTCCTATAGAACAAGTACAACCAACAAGGCAAGCAGAGCAAACAAATCAACAAGTTGCACTAAAAATTCCTTCATAGATTCAACAATTGTAACAGGAAGAAGCAGGGAGACACAATTCCTTCATGGATTTTCAAGACACAGTAAAGCTTCATTATGATAGATAGAATAACACCTTATAAAAAGGTTAAGAGAAATATTGTGGTTGCCTAAGGTCAACATGTTGAGTTATAACAAAGAGAATACATATTCTCTTTGATAAAGTGGAGAAAATTAAATCCATTAGACCTAGATAGATATAGAGAGGGTCCATACACTTTTGTAGATGTTCCTAAATGGGTTATAAAATAAATGTTCAAAAAAATTTATCAATATTTATAGAGGCAACCAAAAAGGAGTGCCATTTAGGCTCTTAAGGAAATTTTGGACAACCTGCAGGGGACAACTAGGAAGTTTCTTGACACTATTAGTTTCATAAGGTCTATAAAGACCACATCCAAACCCAAATGGGGAGATATTCTTCAATTGTTTAATAAAATAAAGGATATTGATGGCAAGTTGTGCTTCATAAGCCAAGCAACCAGGAATAAGGCTTACACCCATTTGAATTTAATAACAACATCTGAGGCTGCATGGCTCAAAATTTTGTTGCTACAAAGAGGGATAACTTACTTGACTAGCATTAAGATATGTGAGCTCTAGTTTAACAATTTTCAAATCAGGAAGGAGAAGCAGTCTCTATCCTAACAAATCTAAGAGTAACCTAGGTAGGCACTCCACATGGGTAATTAGTGTTAAGACCAGTTTTTTAAAATATCTTATGAATAGTACTTGACAACTTCAAAGCTGAGATTGAGGGGACCATTTATAGAACTAATGATGGAATAATGAAACTAGTGAAATTTTCAAGAGATAAAATTAGAAGAACTGAGGCACATATGCTTAGGTCAAAGCTTCATTGGGAATGCATAGGAAGTTTATGGACAAGACCCCATAGTTTTTCAAGAGACCTTTCTTTGATTTTAAAACCATAGATATTGACTTCTAGGCAAGCCATGCACTATATCTACAGATGGAAGCCACTAAGTAAGCGACTTTAGAATTAGGGGTCACACCTACTCCACCTTAAGGTACTCAGTCTCTCAGATACACACTAGTGCATACACAAACTAGGCCCACCTACATTCCACTTCCATTTTGCACTACCTCAACTACATTGCTAGCAATTTCAAGTGTATCTATAGCGACAATGCCAGTTCTAGATGGAACTCAAGTTGTAACTCTAGTTCCACCTAATTCAGCTTCTACAACAGCTATAATATAGTTTTCTTCTTCCAATGGTACCACATTAGCAACCTTATATATACACACATGTATTTGCATGTTCTAGTTGAGATGGAATTGTTAGTTCCTAATTTATTTAGCACACATATATATTATATTTTAGGTGAATAATTCTATTTTAGGATTTATCATTGTACATGCATACTTTGAATGAGGGTTCATAGTTCTATTTTTAGGCTGTGCTTGAGAGATGAGGCCTTCCCCATCCCAAATTTATATATACTTATATCCTCCCATTCCAAATGGAGGATAATTTTATCTATTAAGATTAATAGGAAACTCTGAGAAGTTCTGTAATTTAATCTTGATGTGCAAAATCTAATTCTTCTTCAAACCCATGGATTATGTAACAAGTTCTATCATTTTATTTTATTAGTCTTTTGGTTGTGCATGAGTTATCTCTTTTAATATACAAAATTAATATTGAGCTATTGATGATTTGATTTGATTTTGTATATTAGCCATAATCTCTCTTGTAGATGTGCTAACACAATCTTTAAAATGTGGTAACCTTTGATTGTATGTGCTTAAGTTTATTGTATTTTGGTTCCCTTTGGATCCTAATTATGTTTGATTACTAGTGTGATACATTATCCTATAATAGACACTGGTTCTTTATTTCTTGTCCAACATTTAATTCAAGTGTTGGCTTAGAAAATCTTGTATGATCCACATGCCTTCTTTTTTTCCTTTTCTTTTCCTTATTTTTTGAGTTTCTTTTGAAGTCCTACCCACCTTAGATTAAAACCATCGTCCACCCACCCATCTCAAATAGATTCATATTTATCCATAGCTGACCCATCTATGGCAAACAAACTTCTTCTCTCGCCATTATTCCACCATTAGGTTATTTACAAAACTGAATACCCTAAAAATTATGCTTTGGAGTGAATAATTTTCATCAATCCTAAAATGTTAGATGCTACCTCATAATTTTTATAGAGTGTGTATAAAACCCACATCAATAGGAATAATAAGACCTATATCCTTATTCAAGGACTTGAAATAGTAGGGCACATCCTTAGTACATATCCTCTTATTCAAATTCAAAGACCTTTATGCAAGACTAGAGCTCCAAGATAAGACTTTAACCTCTAACTCTTCCTTTTACTACACAAGAGTATAAATATGAGTGTAATCAAATAAGATGAATGTGTTATATCTTTATGATTGATAATATGACCCATATATATAGCTATAATACCAAAAACTAATCTTTAACTCTAAGCTAACAATATTGACTTGAGAAATATAGTGGAAAAGATATCAGCTGACACAAACTATATTATCCAAGCCGATACAATAGTAATCATAGAGGCAAAACTCATAACTATATCGACCAAGATGATATAATATAGGGAAATAAAACTATGAAATTAATTGTATTAGTCGGGGTGATACATTAGGAATATAAGGTGGCTAGCAAGACTGAAAATAAAATAGTCGAAGAGGTAAAAGAGTAAGAGAAATATAATTATGAAACAAACTATATCAGCCAGGGTGATATATTAGGGATATAGGGTGGATAACAAGACTAAAAATAAAATAGATAAATAAGTAAGAGAGTAAATCAAAGGAGGTCAGAATAATAATAAGGTATGATATAATAGTATTAAAAAATATCTCACAAAGTAACACGAGTCTATCCCTCCCCATTCTTGGTGTAATTATTAGAACATGCACTTAGGGACATTATTATGTCAGAAATACTCTATAATAAAAACCATTATGAAATTAATAAAGTGAAAAATATCAAGTCTATACATATTCCCCATCTAATGTTAAACATATGTCACAATAGTATAACATAGGATGGTTCTTTGGGATAGATACATAAGCAACACAAAAGAGTATGACTGGAAATGAATGCTAACAAAACTAGAGGTAAATGAAAATAAATAAAGATAAATACATACCTTCACTTACCTTACTAATTGAAGAAATGATATTGTGTGTGTTGTAGTTGATGGAGGGTTCCAATTTGAAAGCTAGACACGTAGACCTAAAAAATTAGAGAAAAAACTTAGTTTATAGAAAAAAATATTTAGCACCTAATAATTCCTTACTTTTCCAAGATCCAAACTTTTCTTTTCCTTCTATAAAATTACCTATGAAAATAAAAATATGATAAAAACAATAAATATCAAGGTAAATAACTAGACATTCAAAATTTTGATTTTTCTACTATAAATAGGTCACATAGATTTCATTTGTCCATTTGTTGTTTTGAGAAAATGGAGCTTTGGATGATCATTTTTGGGACTATGAGGGATAATGGATATAGGAAGATGAGGCAAATTCATGGGAGGTCACCAAGATGAGATCATGAGATCCATGTAGGTAGGTGATTCATTAATTATTTTATTTGTTAAATTTGAGAAAATATACTAGATTTAAGAAATCTACGCGCCAAAGTAAATCAATGTAGCAAAATATTCCCTAACAAGCATCAAAATGTAGATAAAATTATGTCGAGTGACATGTATAAATAAAAGTTTCAAATTTAAGATCAGATGTATATATTAGGACCAAAATAATAAATTATCATCATCAAGAAAATATATTGGCCAATTTGATATAGTTAGATAGGGAAATTTTTCAAAAGTGGATGATACCAACTTAGAAAGATAATACAATTATGTAGAAAATGACACTAAAAAGGATAATACTATACTACATGGCCAATTCAATAGATTAGGTAGTTGGTTGATACAACACAAACTTGGTTAGTAATGTAATAGGAAAAATGTATAGCAATACCATGAGGTATGGTTGATACAATAGAGAACTAAAAATCATGGATGATATAATTTGTATGAAGCTGATATCATATGGAAAAACTACATGGATGATATAATAAAATATGTAAAATTTAATAAGAAGATCAAATAACATGTATGATATAGTAGGTGTCAACTGATGATATATGATGGAACTGGATGGCTAATATAATTCAATTATGGTTGATATAGTCAAAATGAAAATGCATTTCTAGTACAATATAAACTATAACTGTCTGATGGAAAGGAAAAGGAGCAAAAATGGATGATAAAGTATAGATAAAGTCCATTTTTAATTTTGATGCAAATTTTTAGTTAGATTTTAATTTTATATAAAATATAATTGAGTATCATTTTTTGATATTTTGTAGAGATGAAGGTGAATAATGAGGATAGTATATGTGAACTAGCCATTGGATATACTATACAGACTAATAGATGTGGGTAGAGAATGGTTGATCAATATAGGCTTTGGTGGTATCATGGAGATGTGTCATGTTACTCTTAATGTTGAGCTTATTTCTATGTTTTTTATATGCTAGGAGATGATCACAAATGCATTCAATTGGGAGGTAAAGGGGGAAACAATTAAGGTCACCATCACCCTTAAGGACAAACATGTGAAGTAGGGCTACCCATTAAGATAAATATGATTACATGTAATACATTACTATTAGTGGAAAAGAATTAGGAGTTGATTGATGGGCCATAGGTTCTAGCGATCATGATAAAAAAATTTGATAATCCAAATATTTATTATATATATCTCTGGCATTCCAAATATATATAAGGCCATCATTAGACATTTGACCATGTGAGTTTTATTGCACAATTTATATGGGCTTCTACCATTGTATATTATTGTTTTGTTTCAGTATAACTTGCAGAAAGGAACTATGTATGATATGGGAGTTGTGATATGGGTGAAAATCATTCATGATTTTTATGGGATGTTGAGTAGGAGACAACAAACCAATGGACCATTCACACTAGTCACTTACTAGATCTCTAGTGATTCATGATGTATCAACCCATTAGACTACCATACTAGATTAGGGACCACCTACCATAGGTGAGGAGGTGGAATTAGTATCAAGTATAATAAAATTTTCCAGGATCACTGGATCAACAAATGGTCATGGTGGAGTGATCATGAGAGTCAAGCAAGCATACATCACACAGTTAAAAGCAATTGAAGCCATCAAATAGGAATGTTACACAAAAAGAGTCTCTATGAGAGTAATGCAAATGATACAAGATCAAAATAGCATTATGAGGATGAAAAATCAAGATCAGAATACATAGAAGAACAATAGCTCTTTGTCTCATTGAATACTGGCTGACTAAATGAATAATGCAAAGGGGGAGAGGTATTTATAGGTTGGAGAGATAGTGAAACCCCACATTCTAGTGAATGTGGTACTAATCCTCCTAAATGACCTCTAGAGCCCTAAGCAAACTAATGTATTTGTGTAGCTAAAACTCATAGAAAAAAGGCCTACACCAACACCCCTCCATAAACACAGCTTCAATAGGTGATGATACAAAAAATGTAAAAATGGGTCCCAAAAACAAGGCCTGATGAGGTACCCATGTACAATTCAATCTCTCATAAAGTAGTGGAAAGGAGAAAACCCAGTGGAAAAAACTCCCCCTAAAAGAGGGAAAAAAAAGAGGAGACTAAAAGACCCCCCAAAAGAAGATGCTGAAATAATCAACACTCTAAGTACATAGGGATGATTCTCAATATCTTACAAAACATGGAGGTGTGCCTCCACATAGAAGAGAAAGAATGTGAATGTATAATGTCACATGGCAAATGCTATAGTAGGTCCCTCTAAAACAAATGTTGTTTCTTCCTTTCAAAAGAAAGAAACCTTGAGCTACCAAACTATTGAATACCCACTCAAGTGGAATGCATGTAGGAATCATGATGTAGATCTTTGAAAAATGATGAAATGTCTCCCTACTAGTGCTCGAATGTGCCAAAATCTGATCAGGTATAACAAGCCTAACAATAGCAAATGGCAATGAATAAGCATATAATGAAGGAGAGAGAATAGTCAGAGAAGAAGATAGACATGGAACATTCACTAAAAAATGTCCATGGGAAGAGGAGAGCAATGCTCAATAATTATCAAAACTAAAGATTGGTCTACATATGAAGCACTCAAATCTATAAGATGAATGTCTACAGGAACATATGAGTCATAAATGCTCTCAATGTGTGTACTTATACTGTAAACAATGGAGTCCTTTGAAGTGCAAGTCTATGAAAACTTTGAAAGAGTAACAATCTGCATAGGAACAAATATAGAATCTACAATAGGATAATTGAGGTCTAGCAGAATCTCATCCTATAGTGGGGGCTCGACAAAAGGAAGAGCACTATCCACCATAGATATGTCGTCACAAGAAATAAAAGTAGGAGGTAAGAGTACAACTATCTTAGAAGAGACTATAAGAAGTAGAGGAGGAGGTGTGACATAAGTCTTAGCTGGATCTCTAAAAAGACTCTAAAGAGTGCTCCAAATAGTAGAGTGACACTCTATGTACTTTACATGGTGGTGTAAATCCCATGAAATATGTAACAACAAGTGACCATAAACACAATCACAAGAGTTGGTCCAATCATTGTATTGACCTAGATCAATAGGAGTAAGAATCTATCCATATAAGAACGAAATAATTTCTCGTTCCTTGAGTAAACATTCCATGTACATATGCCATGAAGCATAATTGTCCTTCCCAAAAAGGATAACTAGAGATGAAACAACACTTCTCAACAGGGATCTCTCAAGTGAAGTTGAGATGACCACAACTAAGAGTAATAGTGCATGTTATGGAGATCGACCTAGAACTATGTTGAAAATGAGTCCAGTCAAATAAGAGCAATCTCTGCACAAGTGACAATGCACGCTCAAATGGATGTCAAGCTCTCTTGATAATGCATCTAAGAATATAAGAGCAATTTATGCAAATAGTAACTAAATGGGCAAAGGTAATAGTTATGAAAATTGAATGTGTGCATGAAAATGTAGGGCCCACAAAAAACTTTGCAATGAATGCCTGAAGCACGCTTATGAATAAGACGTCGGACATAGCCAAGAATGCATCCAAATGAGCAATCAGTGATGGAGTGAGGGATAATAATGATGCAAAAATCATGTGTTAAAAAGAGAAGATTTGTGGATAAGAACCAACACAATGACAACCCCCCTTTTCACTAGTCAGGTGACCCCCAAATTTTGGCACTTTATAATTCAATGCATTTTACAATGAAAATAGGCTAGTTCCATGGGAAATTAAAAAATACACATTTTTACAAAAAACGGTGCTCAATTTTGAGCTACCGTTTACAAGATATTAATAAAATGATTTTTCGCAAATAGCCTATTTTTAATGAAAATTACACTAAATAATTAAAATAGTACCCTTGGGCAAGGTGAAAGGTGCCTTACAACCACTCGTTGGAACCAGAATTTTTCCACAAACTTGAAAAAGTCAACATAAGTGAAAAATAATTTACCTGGTTACCTCGATATGCATGAAGGCAAGTTTTACTTCCTCTTATAAGAAAAATGCAGCTGAAAATGCAAATTTAATGCATGAACAACGGTCAAAAGAAGAAAGAAGGGGGAGTACAGGTGTCTTTGACCGAGAATGGTGATTCCAAGGAACCGAACACTAGTTACTAGTGTTCTTAGGGATCTATGAAGGCAATGCTTAGCTAAAGAAGGTTCCAATGCCTAACATCAAAGTTGAAACGCCATCTTTTGTCTTTCCAATGCCTTAGCACAACAGACACTTTTTTTAATGCAGCAATCTATATGGGGATCTCTGCAGCAAATCCAATGTGATGGCCAATAAAGTAGATCCACAGAAAAAGGATTCCAACAGAACCAAACGCCAAATTCCACCTTCTGCAATTCAACGCCACTCTCTACATGCTACGCTTTCTCCAGCTGGTGCAAATATCTTAGCAGCAAATCTGAGATCAAGATCAAAAAAATGCTGAGCAGATAGAAGGTGCCAAGGTCTGATTTGCAGAGCAAAGAAGGATGCCAACACAACACTTATTCAATACCAGATCAAATCTGACAATACATCCAAACGCCCCTCTAGATCTCCTTCAACACAGGAATCAGATCATAACGCAGCAGAGATAGATCCTTAACTACAAATTGTGGACACACTCTATATGCTAGCTCAATATATGTTGCTTGGAAACTGAGTAGCTGAAGGAGGTAGCACGACGGAATGGTAAAGAGGAGCCATTGTCGTGGGAGATCAGATAGAGGTCGTGGAAGACCGTTGGAGAGTAGATATGTCAAGAAAGACAACCAAAAATGGCCTTTAAATAGGTCAAAACAACAGACAAACATAAATCTCTAAATCGGCAGACTGTATCAGTCCAACATGCAGATCAACAGATCAATGCACAGCCCAGAAGAAACGAATGACTCCAAGCTTTCTGCAAGTCTGAGACTCCAGGATTCCAACATTGTAGCAAATGATTTTTTTTTGTTCTCCTTAGATCTTTCTCTCAGTAGATTTGAGATTGACAATGCCAAAAAAATATATCCACGCTTCCTCCCTATAAATCTGCAATGCCACATCCTGGAAAATGACAGATCTGAAGAAAAATAAGAAAGACACCTAGTCTTTTCCTTTCTCCAACACCTTTTCTCCAAAGTGTAGTCTTAAACCAAAATGCAGATCTATGAAAGACAAGGCAACATAGACATATGCACGCTGATCTACCATGAAAGAACCTCTAAAACCATGTGTATCTTTGGATTAAGCAGAAAAAGACCCCTACAATTTTTTTTAGTCACTGAGGATTTTGAGATTTTTTTTCAAAAAATAACTTCGAAATTTCATAAACCCACTAGAAAATTGTTCAGAATAAACTCTAGATTTTAATAAAACTTAACAACAATAAAACCAGACAATCGAATATCGGATTGGCACTCTGATACCATAATAGAATTTGCTAGGATCATCGGATCAACAAATGGTCATGGTGGAGTGATCATGTGAGTCAAGCAAGCATGCATCACATAGCTGAAAGCAATTGAAACCATCAAACAAGAATATTACATAAAGAGAGTCTCCATGAGAGTAATGCAAATGATACAAGATCAAAATAGTATTATGAGGATGGATGCAAAAGCAAGATCAGAATACATAGAAGAACAATAGCTCTCTGTCTCACTAAATAGTGGCTGACTGAATGAATAATGCAAAGGGAGAGAGGTATTTATAGGTTGGAGAGATAGTGAAACCCCACATTTTAGTGAATGTGGTACTAATCCTCCTAAATGACCTCTAGAACCCTAAGCAAGCTAATGTATCTGTGTAGCCAAAACCCATAGGAAAAAGGCCTACACCAATAAGGTAGTCAGATATATCCATCTGTAGTTGACATTGTAGACCATTCACAGGGACTAGGTTGTATGGATACCATACTAGGGTATGGTGGACTCTTGGGTGTCATGGCCTTCCACAGTACAGGTGCATGTAAGAGTGTGGATCATATATGATTACTCATGGGATCAAATCCTCGTTTATGTGATTGAGTGCCTAGATATTCTTGATAGGCACACTTGGAAACACCATTCGTGGTCCCACCCCATTTTGTATGACATTTGTAGGAGCCACGTACATTGGGGAGAAAGGGAATACCAACTAACATCCTAATTTTTAGTCCTCATCATGATCCACATGGTGGGATATGACATCAATGATAGATACATGAAAGAGTAGTGGAGTAGGTGAGATCTCATCATCGTGTTATTATGATTGAGGTAGAGCCAACAAGATAGGACAAATGGGTCATCCAAGCATAATTATAACCATTAAAGAGTCAGATCTTAGTGGATTGATGTGAGAGATAGGTAGGAACCTGACCCAAATTTAGTCTATATAACTAACCTATCCTCTGAGGTAGATTGGACAGAGAGACCATCATCAAATAGTACCCTCATGTATGTAAAAAAAACATGCATTAATTTTTTACTATCACTTCACTTTTCTATGCTTAGAGAAATATGTGCTAGGATTTAGTGATATATTTACTTACATATTTGATAAATAGAGATTTAATGTCTAATTCTACTTGATTTTGATAATATAGCAACAAATATGCCATGGTGGTAGACTATGGCTAAGATGTGCACCATGAGATCTTAGATGACATGTTTTCAAAGCTTGACACTATGCAAATAGGGATTCTTTTTGTACCCTCAGCTAGGTCATACACTATCTAGTTTAGATTGGTTAGAGATGTTTCATAATATGTCACCAAGACTAGCTTGTTGCTTTGGTGGTAGTCCTAAGAAGAGGAGATGATTTAGGATGGAAATAGGTATCTACAACATACGATCATTTGGTTATATATTTTAATACACATAGAGTGACCAAAACATAGTACTATCTCATACATATACACTAGTAATGTCACTACAAGAAGCTATATGAATAAGATCCTTAAGGACCGTTATGCCTCTCACACTACATGGGGGATGAAGGCTGACCACATAGATAAATGTGCTCCTTTTGATGTATAAAACTGACATGCACACACACAAGTAGGTGGGTGGGTGTGTGTGTCTATATATATATAACACTAGTAATGTCACTATAAGAAGCTATAGGAATAAGATCCTTAAGGAGTGTGGTGCCTCTCACACTACATGGGGGATGAAGGCTGACCACATAGATATATGTGCTCCTTTTGATGTATAAAAATGACATGCACACACACAAGTAGGTGTGTGTGTGTGTGTGTGTGTGTGTGTGTGTGTGTGTGTGTGTGTGTGTGTGTGTGTGTGTGTGTGTGTGTGTGTGTGTAATCATTTTTCAGGCTTGTGCTTATGGATTTTCATTATATCACATACCATGGTTCTAATATCATTCTATGAGGATGTTATTATGTTGTCTTATTTATTATTTTCTAAGCAATGTGAGCAAAATTATCAAAAGGAATGAAAACTAAATTGTAAATATGGCATCTTAAGTAACAAGATAGAAAAATCAATACAAAAAATGTGTAAAAATGGATGAATATATGAATTTATAACATATCAAATGTAAGTAAGATGAAATTATTAAATAAAAACATAACATGTAAAAAATTGTAAACAATAATTCATAAATCATATCAAAATTTAATACAAAAGAAAACATGAGATATGAACAACAAATTTGAAAGAGATGTATATAATGTAATAAAATATGAAAGATAATCAAAAAGGATATGAGAGTAACTTAAAAATGTAATTCGATGTAAGATAAGTAAGAACTTGAATCAAAAAAAGGGGAAGATAAATATACTATAAGAATACATCCAATGCAGGACAAGTGTGAAATCAAATCAAATGAGGACATGCAACAAAGAAAAACAAAGACTCTTTTGATTAAAGAATCAAAATCACTTCTTGAGCTAAAGAAAGATGTATGGAAATATAACCATCTAGAGACATAATTATGATAATGGATATTTTTAAGAATGAAAAGGTGATGATAACTTTTGAGGAAGGCTTGGTTGATTCCCTAAGGTCATACAATGAAACTCACAAACTAAAAAATCCATGAGATATTGTCAATGAAAGGTGATAATTAAATTTGAAACAATTAGATAGAAAATGGGAATGTGAAGAAAAAATATGTGATCACCTAAAATAAATATCCATCAATAGGATATTTTGAAAAATTAAATGCAAATAAAAGGGGCAAGGGTTCCACAAGTGTGATGTATAATTCCTCAGCAGATAAAAGACAGTTTAATAAAACTTGGCAAAGGATAATGACTATTAACATCAAGGACCTAGATAACCCAGCCTAGAAAGCACAATATTAGGCTAGCAGGTGAAGTATACAAATCATCCCATGAATTCTAGATACATATAAAATAAAGAGGAACTTAACTTCCTACACCATTCTACTTTCTTCTTAGGACCTCTTAAAGAATCAATAGTCTATGATGAAGATTGGGTACTTGCATGAGAAAGTAGGTGGCACAAAAATGTAATAATATAGATAAATAATGATTTAATGAGTCCTTTGACCCCAATTTACTAGCATTCCACACCCAATTTACCTCAGCTCTATCATGAGACCAATTCTGGAGTTAAAGCTTTGACTAGAATAACATATGTGCTAATAAGATCATGTCTTTTAGTGTGATCTAAATTTTAAAACTATTTACCTTTTGACATTGCCTTTTGTTAAAATATGTATTTTAACTCTTTTATTTTGTTACATTTTCCCCCTCCATATGTATTTATAAAAACTAAACATGGGCACTAAATATGACTATACCTAGCCACTACAGAAAATAACCTAAATACCAATATGCCTAAAAATTCCTAGGCTTGAAATATAGAAATATTGCAATCTATAAACCAACCCAAGTGTTCCTCAAGTGAAATGAAAGGGGGAAATTGGGATCATGGAATATCCATCCATGTGAAAATGGTGATATAATGAAGATATGTTAGTATTTGACTATAAGAAGGGAGAATTTTCACTTCAAAAATGACTACGCAAAAAGGGGATCTAAAAATACATGGAAATGTAAGTCAAATCGTAGAAATGGAAACCATAATAAGGGAAACACTATGAAATATTCTAATTATGTCATTAGATAATTCATACTAACCTTCAAATGGTCTAAAACAAACACTGATAAGAGAAATATTCCAAAAAGATGGGGAAAAAAAAAAGATACCAAAGAATCACAAGGACACTAAGGCTGAAATTAAATGAATTAGAACATGAAAATTTTGAAGGTGTTATTAACAATATGCAAGTGAAATTTAGGATAACTATCAATGAAATCAATGCTATAAAATAAAACCCAAACGTGCTACCAAAGATCTACAAGGAAAACTAAGGTTGACTGTAAAGTGTAATAAAAGTAGATTTGTAAAAGTGAAAGTCGAATGTACTACCAAAGATCCAAAAAAGAAACTAAGTTCGATTGTGAGTAAAATATATCATCCAAAAAAAAGAGTAAATAAAAAGATACCAAATAATCACAAGGAAACTAAGGATAACTATAAGGTGTGATAAAAATATGTAAAGGATCATGGTACAAACTAAATATAGAGAATAAGAAACAAATATGCTAAAAATAATAATAGATGACCAAATCATTTAACAAAATGTGAAAATAAATAATATGATGAATTATCTACTCACCAAAATCATGAAATATATATACACACATCATTAATAATGTATGCCAAGTCTTGATGTAAATAATATCTATCTTGAACCATAATCTCATATACCATTTTCAAGAGTCATGAAAGGACTTCCTTGCAGATGAACTCAAGAGAAAATTTAGGCATGCTATAAGGATAAATATGTGGGTCCTCCTAAAGAGAGTAATAAAAATGAGGAAGGTAAGGTGTCACTAATGAATATAGTAGGCACACATCTTTTGGTCTAAGTGTTGGTTTTGGTAGTAGGGGAGGTTGCTCCTTTATCCTAGATGGACCATGTGAATGCTACTAAGGGTATTGAGGTAGAGGCCTCAAAAAATATTTGAAATTTCCTTAAATATTTTTACAATTATCCTTAGAATGTATAAAAAAATTGTGCCAAAGTAAATACACATCCCTATTTTGGGGGATATATGTAGGTGTAACCTTTAAATTGGCACATGTGGATAAAAAAGAAAGTTAATTGCCTTGAGAAAAGGTACATCTAGATTCAAATAATGTCTGTTAGTCTTGTGGAAACAAAAAATAACACTTATAAGTAGAAGATCAAGATAATTGACTATTCAAGGTAGGAGCTTAGCATTTTGGCTGCTTCTATGTTAAACATCTCTCATAAGCTCTACACTTATAAGTTGAATGACTAGGAACCTTGTGAAACTCTTTAAAAGGATCTTCTTCCAAGTTTTATGGGCATGGTTATAGAGCCAATATATGAGGAGGGGCATAACGTATTATAATAGGAATGAAATCATCTATGTCATAGAAATCCACAAATGGAACAGACTGTGGATAAAATAAATAAGGCCATATAATTGATTCAGTATCAAGCACTCTCTGAATAAACTTAGAAATAAAAAGTGCAATGTGTTTAATTGAAGTATAAAATGGATCCATCCCATATCCATTAAAAATAACCAAATAAGGAATGGTGTTAGGAAAATATGAGCACTAGTTCGAAGAATATCAACTAAGTTAATGCTTGATAAAAATGAATAGTAATCTAAGAGCATTGAAGGGATGAATGGTAACATAATATTTATACTCATTGACTTGGGCATATCCAAACAAGTATGGGACATATAAATTGTAAGATTTTTCATAATCAGGAGTGATAAGATCCACGTTAATAGAACATGAGCACTAGTTCGAAGAATATCAACTAAGTTAATGCTTGATAAAAATGAATAGTAATCTAAGAGCATTGAAGGGATGAATGGTAACATAATATTTATACTCATTGACTTGGGCATATCCAAACAAGTATGGGACATATAAAGTGTAAGATTTTTCATAATCAGGAGTGATAAGATCCATGTTAATAGATTCAACCACTATGTCACTAGAAGATCTATCAAAAGAGGATTTATTAAGATAACCACAACACTGTGAAACTTGTTAGTTGACTTCTTGTGAGAACAAGGTCAAAAAGTAAGTGACAACTAAGATATAATGATATGAGTAAGGTTTATGTTTTGATTTTCAAGATAATCTCATCAAAATATTCATCGTCACAATCAAGGAAGTTTAGTGTAATTTTTCCCACAAGCTCAAAGTGACCACTATAACCCATATTATTATTGTTAAGATAGTTGAAACACTAGTATTCATGAAATGGGATACTGGTCAAAGGTTCAAAGGTAGGGATTTTATAAACACAATGCTCATAGAATTATTGAAAATTAAAGGGATTGGTATCACCTCATGCCTTATGTATGACATCCATGTAGAAACTTCATGCATTAGCATTCATAATAGGTTATGACCCTCATACGATGAGTCTAAATACAAACAATAATTTTTTTATAAGATAGAGGAAAATTAAATATCTTGACCTTAACTATAATTATAATAGGTAGTACCATGATGAGAAACCAAACGCATCCTAATGGAGGCATTTTAACTTAATCATATCCTTGGCACTTGATATGGGTATATTTAATTTTACATTCAAAATATCTTAGTGTTTTAATAAAATATAAAGAGGCAATATAAGTTTCATAATCTTTGTCAATAATAGCTCTCTTGACTTGGATGCCACCTACTTGGATGATACTAAATAAATGAGGGGCATCTACATGAAGTAATATTTCATTCGAGATCATAGATGAAATAAGAAATCTAAAAGAGAGAGTCATATATATAGTGTGTTCAACATAGATAGACATATATTTGCATTGTTGCATGATGCTTTCCTCTATCCTGGGAAATGTAACTTCTTACCTCGTAAGTGGTGGTCAAGGAATTTTCATCTCAAACAAAAGATACATAATGGGTTTTTGTGATGTGGATATTTCATCATGATCTCAAGGAGTGGAATTTGAGATAGATGTCTATAAATTAATTTTATGATATCCCACTCATCATAGATAATATGAGCTAGATAATGCTTTAAAATAGGAACCGAGTCTTAAAACTGATCATGTATGACTTTAGCTGATGTTAAACTTGATTGGATCTTATTTTGAAATGAAGTGTATAGTCTTGACACTACACATATAGTAGTGGTAGGTTGAGGCAATGATATCAACTTGGCAAATGTATTTAGTGACAAAAAAATTCATAAATAGATTGTATCAGGGTGGTCAATATAATAGAATCAAAACTAGGTGTAGAAACAAATTGTATTGGGTTTTCCCATACAGTTAGAATAGATTTGGTCAAAGAATATTATATTAAACTAGCTGATAAAATTGAAACATAATTGGTATAAGAAGAAAAATATATCCAGATGGTTGATACAATTAGAATTGAATTACATATGAAAGATCATATCTTGTTGGCTGATATATTACGATGAACTAGAAACTATATTGAGTTGGAAGATACAGTTGCAAAAATAAGGAACTATATTAGATTAGTTGATACATTTGAGTTATATGAAAGGATATAATCAATGATTTATTTAGTTTTAATAGTTGAATATTGATGTGGAGGATAAGCATGAACTATTCTATAAGATGGATAAGGAATATAAGTCCTAAGAGGATAAGGATCTATGTAGGATACACCACACTTCATTTTTTTCATGCTCACCAAATTTTTCACACAATTGGAATAATTATGGTTAATTTAGGTTTAAACAACATTAGCAAATAGTTGAGAAGAGATTTGAAGTTGATTACTAGTTTTTGATTTTGAGTATGATTTTTAAGTGGGTTGGTATAAATGGTAAGGTGATAATTGGATGGTGAAGTTATTCACACTTAGCATTATAAGAATGAACCTTAGATACTTTATCATAGGCTTTGTGGCATTCTCTAATCATGAATTCATGATTTAAGTGTGCATTAAATAAAAACTCAAAGGATAAGTGTTTAAGTTAATTACAAGATTTGTGGTATTAAACAAACAAATTGTATTAGGGCCATTCTAATTTTTATTAGGAAGGGAAGAAAACAATATTTAGTTTTGGGTCTAGGAAGGTGTCTCCTACTATCATGTAGGGTAAGATGGTGATGTAGCTCACAAGCGGTAACTTGTGAGGGAGGAGATAGAAAGGACTTCTGATTATAGATTTAGAGAGAGTCACTTCATCATATCTTCCTGTCATAATATCATATATATTTTTCTTAGGATTATAAATATAAAATACACCATCATTAGTAGCATGATTATTTTTAGGTCTTATAATAATTTAAGTTCCTTGCTTACGTTGGCAAGGCTTGAATTGTCTTAGGAGATAATATTGACATTTAGTTTGATCTATGGATTCTTCCAATGGTTTTATAGAAATGGCCCTAAAAATGTATTGAAATTTGGCATTTAATGTGGTGGTGAAGAGGTGGAAGATATTTCATTCCATCATTTTTTCTTAATTTTCATGGATAAGGATTTATAACATTCAATTAAATCATGGCTAGTTTCATTTTTCATTTGTTTGTAATTGATATAGTGAGCTAATATTTTTAGGTAAGTCATTAGATTGAAACTCTTTGATAAATTCATTAACTAAGTCTTCCAAGCAAGAAATAAAGTTAGACCTTAGTTTATTGTACCATTCTAAAGCATCACTATAAAATGTTTTGATTAGTAGTTTGGTAGCTTCAAAGGTGTAAAGTTTTATCGATATATTATAAATATTTCCAAAGGCCTTTAGTTGTAGTGGGATCATTGGATCTATTATAACAAATCCTAGGATTACTTTCACTAATGTCAACGTTATATATCCAAGGGACTAATCACTCATTTTGAAGGTGTTTAATTAATTTTTGTGAAGCGAGGGTTATAGAAAGAGGTTTCCAAGAAAATCTCTAAGCAAGGCGAAGATGGGGTGGTTGGCAGGGGAGAATTTTGATTTGGAATTGCATACTAAACATATTGAGTTATATATTTTATTTTCATAATTTGGTTGTGAATTTTAATTATTTGAGAATTACTGTAAGCCTAAATGGTATCCATTTAGATCATTGTTTGTAATATAATTTGGTTAGCATCAAGGGGTAGTTTGGTTTGAATTAGTGGCTTGAGTGGATTGTTGATATGCACTAGATGTGGCATTAATGTTAGCATTAACATGAGTGATTTTTTTGGGCGCACTAAAAGAGAGCCATGCAATATTAGTAACTATACTAATCATGGTGCATGAAGAATTTTTTAAAAAGTCCAAAATGGATTTACCCCAAGTTATGCAGGAAAATTGCAAGTAGGGGAAGGAAGATATTTCATATGAGGTTCCATCATGATGTGATATACAACCTAATGGTCATTATATAAAATCTCAAAATTCTCTTGGATAAATATTTTCATTTCATTGATATACTCCTTTTCACATTGCTCTTTATCATGGATTTGGATTATGTTACATCGTATAGATTTATTAATAAGAGCTTTGATGTTTTCAAAATCCATAATAGTGAGTAACTGATTTCTAGGTGAAACCATGTGCATATTTTTGATCCAACATGTTTTGATTAACCATCCATGATTCATCAACATGAAATTTTAGGAGATTTATTAAGGTTGTCATATGGCTCATAGATTTTGGATCTAGTGGAATCCATGTGATAATCATTAACATGGTGATTCTGATAAGTTCAAAAAATTTAATATTTGGAAATATTATTGAAAAAATTATTCGATTATTTAAGTCCATATAATTAAGATTTTTGTCATAAAATCCTTGAAAATTTTGGTAGGGTTTCTTTTTGTATTTTTCCAAAAGATGCTACATTTTGTTAGATAAAGACATAACTAAATAAAAATGGAAGATGTAGTTGGTTGCAAAGGAATGAAATAAACATACTATATTGGGTTAGATGATATCATAGGAAACAAAATTAATATATCGGGTTACATGATGCAGTATGAATAAAAAATAAGATACAAAAAATTGTATCATGTTATCTAATACAATGGGATTAGAAAATGAACTATATCAAACTGGGCAATGCAATTGGTAAAGAATAGAACTATATCAAGCTTACCAATATGATTGAAAGAGATGGGAAGAGTTTATAAGTTTGGATGATATAGTTGAATATACATAAAAATTGTATCAAGTTGGATGATATATTTAGTCTAAAAGGTTAAATAAAATGTATGATGAGTTAAAGATAACGTTAATAAATAAATGGAAATGTGAATTCAATCCAAACAACAGTGGGATAGTATTCACATCAAGTTCGCCATAATGTATGCACAGAGTAAGATGAATTGTAACAATCATATTTATCTCAACATAATAGGATACAAACAAGTTCATAAAAAATAAAGTCTATGTATACTTAGAGTAGTGGGTAAAGACCTAGAATAACCAAAAATTATTAGAGGGTGATATAGACTCAAATTTCAAGATGATAAGATTCCAAATATTACTATTAAATATTGGGCATATCTCTCATTAGGTCTCAATGTAGTTAAAATTTTATAACAATGATAACAAAGGGGTGTATCAAACATATGATAAGGATAACACATGTAAGGAACAAACAAAAAAGGGTAGCCTAGCTATAATATGGATATAAATACTAAACTAATAAAAAGGTAAGTGGTGCAATGGCCAACCAATGGATGGTTTAGGCAACCTAAGGTGATAATGACAAGACTAAACAACCCTATAGGTATGAAAAACTATTTGGTATAATGAGAAGAATAAGTAAGGATACACAAAATACATCCATTATATAAATAAACAAAGCAAGTGTATATATTATGTAAATAAAATAAAGATAACGGGGATAAATATATTTACCTTTGAGTGAAATCATTGACACATCAATATCCCTATTTGTCTCAATTAGAATTTTGTAAGAGATATTTTAGGTTTAAGAGCTAAAATGATAAGAAGAAGACATAGATATCCTTAGTTGGGGAGTCCAAATAATAGGACACCTCCTCGGCACAACTCCTCTTATTGATATTCCAAGACCTTTATCTAAGACTAAACCTCCAATATGAGACTCTAAATTTTAACTCTTCCTTTTTACTACTTAAGAGTAGAAATGAGAGTGTAAGTAGAGTAGATTAATGTATTTTATCTTTAGGAATGATAATTTACCCCTATATATATGGATCTAATACCCAAGACTAACCCTAAACTCTAAGCCAAAGGTATTGGTCAAGTTGATATAATGAGAAGGATGTCAAGTAACACATAACCATATCATCTAGAAGTATGAAAAATAGATTATCTTGGCCAAGATGGTATAATAGGAATATAGGGTAGCTAGAAGGACTAAATGTAAAGTAGGTAGAGAATTAAGATAGAAAGAGACTCACAGGAGTTAAAAATGTTAGTAATGAATGTATAAAAAATGGTATGCAAACATTTATTGCAAAGTACCATGAGATAATCCCACCCCATTCTCGATGCACTCTTTAGGATATGCACTCATGGAGATTGATGCTCCGAAAATAAATTTAAAAAGAAACTATAAGTAAAGTAATAAAGTCAAAAATACCATGTGTACACATATCCCACTTCTCACTTTGAAAGATGGTGTATGACAAGGTTGTGTCTTGGATAAACATCATGAATAAAATATTAATAAATACAAGGCTTGGAGAGAAACACCACTTTAATTTGTGCATAGTTACATTAATGTTTATTTTCCCATAACTTATTATGGAGGATATAATTTTTTTCTCACTTTCATAGATTAATTTTCCAAGAGTACTTATATATTCTCAATTAAAAAATAAAACCATCTAGCAAAGTTTTGATGTTAATTATTTGGTTAAGAAAAAATTGGAAGTCGTATTCATGTTTTGAAGAAAAACAATGGTGATCAGTATGCCAACTATCAATTTGAGAATTTATGTACTATACATGGAATACACATGTAAAAAATTATCCCTTGTACACCAAAACAAAATGGTGTTATTAAGAGGAAAACTTATACTCTTAAAGAAATAAAAAAATTGCATGATTTAATATTTCAAGAATCAAGCCCCTTAATTTTGGGTTAAAGCCATAATTTTTTACAACTACAATCTTAAAGAGATAAAACAATTCATTATTAAATATTATAACAATAAAGCCCGTTAATTTTGGGTTAAATCCATCAATTGTCCCAACCACAATCAAAATATAATCCCATAAGTTCCATTTAAGAGGTTAATTTATTCTGATTAATGACAAACCCCCACAAAACTAGTGTGGGGTTTATCCCAGGATAGAGATGGGGTATGGGCCCCAACAAGTGAAAAGAGAAACAACCTAAGAAAAAAAAGATCGCAACCCAAAAGAATGAAAAATCCAAGGTCCAGATCCTTCAAGAGCTATCATCTATGAGAGGATCCACAAATTGTTCCCACTGAGAATGTCTTTAACATCTTCTTGACTCTTGATATTTTCAAGGATTTCATCAAGGGGAAGGTTCATAACCTCCACATCATACCTCCAAGATTTGGGACTAAATTTAATATCCTCCACCCTAAGTTTTCTATCATGTTGGATTCCTTGGGTCATTAGGAATAATTAAAGTGACTAAATTTCCTAAAACATGGAAAATTTCTTTTTTCCCTTTAAAACATAACTTATTGATTCCAAGAGCCCAGAAAATACCTAAACAAAATAGAGTTAGGGAGAGACTTATCTATTAATATAAACACATAGAGATGGGCTAAGACCAACCTTTTACATGAGAGGGTGATTGGGTCTATTGTCACAAATAGACTGATGGTTTCCACTATACTTCTCAGAATCCAATCATCCTAGAAGATGAGAGGGGGGCTTGGGAATTTAATACACAAATGAATCCTATCCAACTAAAACTCTGAGGAGGACCAATTTGGTTTCCAAGGTTGAAGCAAAATAATTACTTTACCCTCAACCATGGGCCTTCATTAAGAATCTTAAGGTACTCATTCTTACAACAAAATGAAAATAATAAGCACTTGTTAGCAAGAGCAAAAATTTTGACCCCTCCTACCATGGTCCACTTCCTCTTCATCTAATTCCTAACTACCTTGATTCCATGCCTCACTCCAAAAAATATCCCTACAAGAGAGTCTCTATAATTACTTAAGCCTTTACCAAAATCTTTTTGGGAACATACAAGATCAGAGTCCTACACTTCAAGAAGTTATAAGAGTGATTGAGGTGACATCTCAAAGGATCCTTAGTTTTATAGGGTAACCCTCTATATTATCCATCCCACATGTAAAATGAAAATAACCACAAAAAATATTAGGAATTAAATTCAACTTAATGATCTCGTAAACAACTAAACAAATCTAAGAACTTTTAAAATCCTAGCGATATAGTCTGAGAAATAAATACCCCTCCCACCTAATTTTTTTAGAGAGAACTTTTGCCTCAACAATTCAAAATTTAAAAGAGGTTATTGAAAAAACATTTAATACTCCAATGGATCAAATCAAGAACACCCTTAGGATTGGGTAGTGAATCTAAGCCCCTACTTAGTGCATGTTGTCAATCTTTCTCAAGTAATCTAGCACCACGAGGGAGCCTATCAAGGACTCCCTTGCACTAAGAAAACTTTAAAAACTTAGGAGGATTAATAATCTTAACAAAAATTAAAGGTCTTGAAGAACCTCGACTGTTTGTGTAGCATCCCATGTAAATCACAGTAGTTTAGACTATTTAAGGATCCTCTATGATCCATGAGTATTTCCATTTACTATTTCTTGGGATTTATCCTTATTATTTTGGGTTTTGCTTCCTCTCATACTAGCTCTAGCTTCCACTTTTTTCCTTTCCTTTTTTAAATTTTTGAACTCTATCCATTTCTCCTCCTAAACTAGTGGAGTTACCATGATGATGTTAGTATTAATTTGTTAGATCCCTTTATTAGGATAATAATTATTTAATTAAATTAATGCATTTTATGTATTTAAAAATATATTATTAATTTTACATTTGATTAGACATTGGTCTAACTATTTCACATAATGCATATGTGTGCTATTAAGATTGGAAGGAGACTACATCAATATTATTGGAAAATATACTAGATATGAATTTATTTGCATCACTCATTTTATGTTGGCATGGGCCGACTATATGAACATCCCTATGTGTGTATGGTAGGACACAAATGTATGACTAATGATATATGCATGACACCTTAGTGTTTGAAATTACCATAATAAAGAAAAATGCATGCTTTAATTTTGAATGGGTGATTGTTTTTTGACAAGATATTATTCTAGGAGAGAGTGGAAGAATCATCAAGTGGATAATTTTGAGGGAGTGCTTATTGTTTGACATGATTGATTGAGAGGCTTTTATCTCTTACTAAAAATGAGATATTTAAGTATAAAAATGGATCTCTCTCCACTTGTTGTAACATTATGGTAACCAAATTTATATTTTGAGTGTATAAAGAAGGAAAATGGATAGAATGACAAAGGTGGTCGAGGGTATGGTCATTGGATAATGGCATAGAAAATATGATGGGATAATTTCCAATTTTCCTTTCAACTATTCCTTTAAAATGACAATAAGAATACCTAGATATCCTTATTTGGGGACTCTAAAGGCTAAGACTCATCCTTAGCACAAATCTTATTAAGCTTCAAAGACCTTATCTATGACTAGACCTCCAAGTTAAGACTCTAACTTTTAACTCTTCCTTTTAATACTTAAGAGTATAAATGCAAGTTTAATTATAATAAATGAATGTATTATATCTTTGGGAATGATAATTGACCCCTAAATATATGGATCCAACACCTAAAACTAACCCTAAAATCTAAGATGAAGGTATTTTTTAGGTTGATACAATTATAAGGATGTTGACTAACACAATTATATCATCTAGACTGATATAGCAGAGGGAAAGATAAGTATGAAATAAAATGTCTTGGCTAGGATGATACAAGAGGAATATAAGGTAGTTATTAGGATCAAATGGAAAATATAGAGAGTTAATATGGAAAGAGACTAAAACTAGGTCAAATTAATAGTAATTAATGTATAGTAGAATAGAATGAAAACATGTCTAACAAAGTATGATGAGATGATCCCACCCCATTCTTAGTGCACTCTTTAGGACATGCACTCACAAAGATTGACGTTCTAAAAATAACTTACAATATAAACTATCAGTAAATTAATAAAGTGAAAAATATCAAGTATAGACATCTCACACTTGTCACTTTTAAATATGGTGTATGATAAGGTTATCTTGGAGAAACATCATGAAGAAATTTTTGAGAAAGAAAAGGCTTGGAGAGAAACACCACTTACAATTGTGCATAGTGACATTAATGGCTCATTTCCCATAAATTATTATGGAGGATTTTTTTTTTCACTTTCATAGATGAATTTTCCAAGAGGACTTATATATTATCAAGTAAAAAGTCAATCTATTTAGAAACATTTTTATGTTAAGGCTTTAGTTGAGAAAATATTTGGAATTCATATTCAAGTGTTGAATAAAAACAATGGTGATCGGTATGTCAACTATCAATTTGATAATTTTTTATTGTACATGGCATGCACATGCAACATATCATTCCTTAGACACCAAAATAAAATAGTGTTTTTAAAATAAACATATATAGTATTAAATAGATTAAAAAAAAACCTATATGATTGAATATTCTAAGAATCAAGCCCCTCAGTTTTGGGTTGAAGCCATAAATCTTTCCAATCATAATCAAAATATAACCCCACATAGTTCCATTGAAGGATTTATGACATATGTCACATCCATTTCTTAGGATAATGATTATCCAATTAAATTGATGCATTCTATGCATTTAACAAGATATATTTTTATTAGATTAGGTAAAAAAACTAGTTTTATAGGGATCCAAAAACCACCAATGTTTAAACAAAAAAACTCATAACCGAAGTCAAATAACAAATCCACAATGGGCTGAAAAAAAAAGAAGGTCTATAGCTAAACATCACCAAAATAACTAAGAAGCCTTAATGAAAACAAAACAAGAAAAACTATAAGATAGACTAGACCAATGTTGAAAGCTATTCAGAGCTTGCCTTATCCTTTGGAGTGGATCATTGCATTTCCTTGGTCTTGTCTTTTAGTAATTCCTATGTCACTCTACCACATGTGTGTTTGATCCAACCTTCCCAAGGACCCTGTTTGGTCTTCACCTATGGAGTCCTGGGGATCCTTTTGGATTTGAGGATTGGTTGAGTGTCTTCAATGAATTCTAGTTTAGAGTCATCATTGGTGAATTTTTTCTTAGGATGGATTTATCTATCATATTTATGCTTGAGATGGTTAGTATTAGCTTTTAATTCATTCCATTCCTTGATGAGGCTAGCCATGGCTCTACCAATTTCCAATAATTTCTCAAGTTTCCTTTTATGCTCCCAATTAAATCCTCCAAGTTACAAACTACTTTTCCCTTGTTCACATCTTCCTCTTTATAATAAATGGATATGGTTTTGGGTTTTTTACCTATAGAGGTAGGGGTATTATCTCTCAAATGTTTAATGGGGGATTTACAGGTTTGGGTACTAGTGGAAGGAGAGGTGGGATGGGAGTAAGAAGGGGTTAGGGACCCATCCTCCTACAAATGTCCAAATTCCTCATCATATGGGTCTTCTATAGGGATTTCAAGAAGGGATTTGCTACATAGGGTTCACCATGTTGGAATAGTAGGAATATTAAACCTTGGTGAATAATGTCATTGTTGTGACTGATCTGGTAAGCAATGGATGTGCTTTCCAATGATTTAAGGGGATAAAAATTCAAACTAATTTTATATTTGTGGAAGTGATTTAGTAGTCAAAAATGATGATAAAATATCAGGGTGAATTTACCTTCTAATGTTAGATACTTCATTATCTACAAGTAGATCTTTGACCACCAATGAGGTAAGTATTTCCTTAAGAAACCCTTATTTTCCATCTTCAGTACCACTTCACTGTGTAAGAACTTCTATATAAATTCTAGTTTATGGATTTTATCTTTAAATGCTTTCACACCTTTGCAGCTCATCCCAGTTATCTCCCCTATTCATTCTTCAATCACCTTAATTTTCTATCTCTCTCATTCTGACTAATTGTTTGTTCCAAGCTAGCACAAAGTCCTTTGAAATCTCCTCATCATGCCATATAGTTCTTTACATATATTTTTTTAATCCTCCCTTTTGTAGCTTCTTCTAGACCCATTTATTCCCTTGAATTTCCATGTAGGAGAGAGGTTCAATTCTACCTCTATCTCCACCCATTGCCTACAAAATGTTGTTCTTTCTATTATGCATTGAATTTCTAGCCTTCCACACCATGACCTTTGGCTTTAGAGAATAGTCTAATATGAAAGTTTTGTCAATTTTAGTGTTACAACTTTGTATATTAGAATCATTACACCAGGAGGGATTAAATCTTAGCATGCCAAGGCATGGCTCTCTCATGTGTAACTAGATCTCAAAGCTATGATGGTGAAAATTTTGAATAATTATTTATTGTGTTTAATAAATGACCTAGGAGACTATCAGTTCCTTCCCATATGACCAAGGAGGGGGATCCAACTCCAAATTTATCTAAGGTGTTTACAGTGGAGTTGCACTCTCAAAAAGTATGTTTTATAGAGGTCTCCCCAGAGTCAATGATTCACTTAGCATCATCTATGGTGGTCTTAATAGTATGGGAGGGGATGGTTATGCCAAAAAAGCATTGATAATATTAATAGAGTCTCCCTCTATAGCTAATTTAGTAATGTTGATGTGAAAGGCAAGTTGAATTCCCCATAGGGTGACCATTGCTTCAGCGGCATGAGTGGTTTTGACACCGAGGGAATTTAATAAGATATTATTAATGATAATGTTTCTTATACTTTGTACTAATTATTTAACATATGAATATGTGTCTTGGTAATATCAAAAGGGGATTGCTTCAAGAGGATTGGAAATCATAAATAGATATGATTTTAGTTGTGTCCCTCATTTTATATTGGAATGGGCTAACTACAAGAACAAACCTTTGTGTGTATGGTAGGACTCAAATGTATTACTAACTATATATACACATCACATTATATTTTTTGGAAACTTCCATAATAAATAACAATGCATGTTTGGATTTTGAGTGGGTGATTATTTTTTGTCAAGATGTTATTCTAAGTACGAGTGAAATAATCATCAAGAGGCTAATTTTTAGGGAGTGTTTATTATTTGACATGATTTACTTGAGAAGATTTTCTCTCTCAATAAAAAATGATATATTTTAACAAAAATAGTTATCTTTTTCTCCCCAATCTTGTTATACCATTAAGGTAACCAAATTTTTATTATGAGTGTAGAAAGAAGGAAAATGGATAGACGAATGAAGGTGGTGGAAGGTATTTGTATTGGCTAATGGTGTAACAAAGTCGATCGAAATAATTTCCAATATTATTTTCAATTGTTCCTTTTAAATGGAAAGAATAAAACATAAATATCCTTACTTGGGGCTCCAAAGACTTGGACATATCCTCGGAACAACTCCTCATTATTGAGATTCAAAGACCTTTATCAAAGATTAGAACACCAAGATAAGTCTCTAACTTTTAACTCTTCCTTTATATACTTAAGAGTGTAAATGTGAGTTTAAGTAGAGTAGATGAATGTATAATATCTTTGGGAATGATAATTGACTCCTATATATGGATCCAATACCCAAAACTAACCATAAATTCTAAGTTGAAAGTATCATCCAAGTTGATACAGTTGGAAATATGTCCGCTAACACATAACTATATCTCTCAAGATAATATAATAGAGTAAAATATAATTATGAAATAGACTATCTTGGCTAGCTGAGATAGTAGAAATATAGGGTATTTAACAAGACCAGATGTAAATTAGATAGAGAGTTAAGATGGAAAGAGACTGAAAGGAGGTTAGATTGATAATAATGAATGTATAACATAATAGTACAAAAACATCTTACAACATGCACCCCATTCTCAATGCACTCCTTATGAAATTCACTCATAGATATTGATGCTCTTAAAATACTTTGTAAGAAAAACTATTGGTAAAGTAATAAAGTGAAAAATATTAGGTGTACACATCTTCCACTTGTCACTCTGAAAGATGGTGTGTTGTGTCTTGGTGAAGCATCTTGAATAAAGTTTTAAGAGAGATAAGGCTTGTAGAGAAAAACCACTTTAACTTGTGCATGGTAATTTTAGTGGCTTGTTTCCTATTACTTATTACGGAAGATATAAGTTTTTTAATCATTTTCATAAATGAAATTTTTTAGAGGAATTATATATTCTCAAGAAAAAATCAATACATTTAGAAACATTTTTATTTTAAGGCTTTGGTTGAGAAATTTTTCAAAAGTCATATTCAAGTGTTGAAGGAAAAAAATGTTGATCAATATGTCAACTATAAATTTCAGAATTTATGTATTAAATATGGCATACACATTTAACATATTATCCCCTATACACCAAAAACCAATGGTATTATTAAGATGAAAAATTATAATTTCAAAAAATTACATGATTCAATATTCCAAAAATCAATCCCCTAACTACCTACTTAAATTAATACATTAAATGTATTTAAAAAAATATTATTAATTATAACTTTTATTATATAATGGTCTAACTATTTCACATATGCATATGTGTCCTAATAAAATTAAAATGGAATTGTCTCGAGAGGATTGAAAAGCATATATATACGAATTTATTTATGTCACTCATTTTATGTTGATGTAGAACAAATACAAAAACATCCCTTATATATATAGTAAAACACAAATATATGACTGACTATATATACATGATACCTTATTCTATTTATTTTATTTTATATTTATATATTTTTTATATTATCATAATAAATAAAAAGCATGCTTAAATTTTGAGCGGGTGATTTTTTGTTTGGCAGGTTGTTACTATGAATGAGAGTGGAGGAATCATCACGAAGATAATTTTGAGGGAGTGTTATTATTCTTCTTCTTTTTTGACATGCTTCATTTGAGAGGCTTTTCTTTATTAATAAAAAAGGAGATCTTTTAGTAGTAAAAAGTATCTCCCCCTTCCCTTATTATACAATTATGGCAACCAAATTTTTATTTTAAGTGTAGGAAGAAGGAAAATAGAGGGTATGGCCATTAGATGATGGCGTTTGCAAAGTTGATGGGAAGAATGTCCAGTATTCCTTTCAACTTATCCTTGAATAAAGTCTTAAGATTAAGGTTGAGATTTATATTGCCAATGGATGGTTTTCAATATGTAAGAATATGATGAAATATTTAGATTAGGGGAGATGGAAAGAAGTCTCACCACCATCATTAGGTATGTTATATATATATATATATATATATATATATATATATATATATATATATATATATATATTGTTATATATATATATATATATATATATATATATATATATATATATATATATATATATATATATATATATAATGATGGTGGTGAGACTTCTTTCCATCTCCCCTAATCTAAATATTTCATCATATTCTTACATATTGAAAACCATCCATTGGCAATATAAATCTCAACCTTAATCTTAAGACTTTATTCAAGGATAAGTTGAAAGGAATACTGGACATTCTTCCCATCAACTTTGCAAACGCCATCATATATATATATATATATATATATATATATATATATATATATATATATATATATATTGGTAAGGTTATTTGATCCCAAAAAAATTAGAATATTTATGGATTAATATTTTAAATAAAATATTAATTAAAATAAAATGGTTTATATAAAATAATTTATCTTTTATTTTTCATGATATCTATTTTAATTGTGAAATTAATTTGATTCAATTATTCAAATCATCTTTTTATTTTTGGGAAATTTTCTAAATTATAGGTGTGGTGTTGTTACTTTATTTTTATGTTTATGTTTATAATCCTTGGGCTACCACATTCAACTACAAGTTTGTGGGATATCAACTTTAGACTTAAATATAAATTCCACTTTTATTGACCAAAAAAAATACTCTTGACCTAATCGTTATTCCCTTTATTGTATAGACATGTAATTTTTTAGAACACCTAATAAAATTGTTATTTTAAATACAATATGTATTATAAATTTATTACCATATTTTAATAGCATAGAATAATTGCTATAAATAAATAAGATAATAATGCATCTTATAATGATAACAATTAAGTATCTATTAAGCTATATTTCTTAAATGCTTGAATAAGTATATAGTTTCTATCAAATGTTTTATGTTTTTAATGTTTTTTTTTGTTTTATAATAAGTGGAAGCTATTCAAATTGACAAGCAGATTATCCATATCAAAATAAATATATTTTTTATTACCTTTCTATTTAAATAATGATAGTTAGGAAAAAAAATGTGTTAAATAATAGATTTATTATTATTGAATTTGAATTTAATTATAAATAATTTAATTTTAAGTAATGATAGTGTTGGAAAGATATTGTAGTGGATAATGTAAATTATTATTTTCAAATAAAATTACATGTGGTTAATGTTTCCATTCAAATAATATATCTTGAGAAAGTTAATTAAATTGATAATATATATTATTATTTGCTAAAGACATTATATAGTATTAGTATTTTTATTTCCTTATAATAACTAAAGTGACCATTTGGATTAAGAAATAAATATTCTTTCTTGTATTTATTTTTCAATTAATTAAAATTGATTATTTTTAATATTATATATATGATAAAAATTTTATTTACAAATAATTTAAAATAGTTAATCAAATATGTAGACAATTTATTTAGACCAAATAAATGCTTATGTACCTCAATTAATAGTATGATCAAATGAAGTCACATTTGATAGATTATTTATTTTTTCAAAACATATAGTTGATAATATTTTATTTTTACAAAGCTTAGAGAAAGAAATAATATTTGGTAAGAAAACTATTAAGTAAATAGTGACGCATTGTGATGCATTAGTTGAATGTGGAACGTGTTAAAAATTTAATGTGTAAATCATTAGTTAAATGTGGGGCATGACCACAAATGAATGTGTAAATTATTATTTAAATGGAGCATGTAGTACATTGTATTCAAATTCATGAAAAATGGCTTAGGGTAGCTAATAAAATAATTAAATAGTATGTTATATTTAAAATGAATGAATTTTTAATTATTTTGTATTTAAGTAAAATGTTTTAAAGAAGCTAAGATAATATATAAATAGCATATTGATTTCAAAATGAATGTATTTATATTTTATTTTATATTTAAATAAAATGGCTTAGGGAATCTAAAAAATACATGGATAGTATTTGGTAACTGTAATGAATGTATTTACATTTTATTTTATATTCAAATAAAATGGTTTAGGGAAGATATGAAATTATGTAGTTAATATATTAATTTTGAAATTGATAGTATATTAGGTTGTAAATGCTTTGTATAAGTGGATCAAGTAGGCCTACTATACTTGAAATATTCCATTTGATGGAAAAATAATGCTTGGATTTTCTTATTTGATGGTAGGATAAAATAACCAACTTCAATTTCTAAGATGATTGTGGTAACATACCAATTTTCACTCTTAATAAAATGATCATGTTTGATGATACAGGATTTTTTTATATATCTTTTTGTTAATATTAATAAGCATAAAGTTGTGTTTAAAATGATTTTATGCAATAGTACTTCAGTAAGTGGTGTCTAAATTGTTTTAATTTAATAAGTAAAAATAAGTGTTAGAATGGTTTTATCATGTAAATAGAGAGAGTTATGCTTATAATATATATAATTGGAAAACATGATACATGTAATTATAATTAGAAAGTGTAGAAAGTTGTACTTACAATAATTTTAATTGGAAATCATAGTACATTGTACTTATTATATTTATAATTGTCAAAGATAGTAACATGTTCTTATATTAATTTTATATGATAAGTGTATAAGTTTTTAATTGTAAAATTTGTATTTTATTAAGTATGGTAAAGTTTTTTTCATTTTATTATGCATAGAAAATTTAATTTCATTTGGTATAAATATAATTAAATATGATTTTAATTGATTACATCTAATATATTTATACTTTTATTTGAAAAATGTAGAAAAAAATTCTTATAATACTTATATTTAATTGATTATAAATAATACTATGAAATCATATACACATCGAACATAAAACATAAATAAATACAAACCTATATCTATATTATTATAAATATAGATTATATTTATTTTTATTTTTATTTATGTTCCCTCAAAATTATGGGTATACAAATGTTATATAACCATATAAAACATGTGTAGATAGATATTCATCAAGATGAGGGAGAGTGAGCTGCCTTGGGAAAGAACTTTCACCTAATTTGGTTTGTTCCCTTTTGATATAAATCTTATAGTCATTAAAAAATGATTTAGGTCCACAAAATCTCAATTAGATATGTAGATTCGATATAATAATACCTAATGCTATATATGATTCAAACACTCAAATCGCTTGGATGAATTAATCAACTCTCACTCAACTTTTGAACTTGGAAAATAATGTATAGGTTCTTATATATTCCCTGTGGCTATGGGAAAATTGAGGAATATTTCCCAAAAAAATATCATACAATATCTCAAAAATTACATACATAATGATGACATCATCATAATGTAACACAATGATGGGGTGGAGCTACCATAATTTTATTAGATCAGGAATGGAAAAGTGATAACTTGAACAAAGAAGATTTGATATCACTCATGATTCCTCAAAATTCACTTTTGGAATGACTTTTTGCTTTGTAATCCATTTCCCTTCTTTCCCATAAATCAAGGATCTGATTAATCATGGGTGACGTGATATACATACACAAATCCAACTAAGATACGGAGATTGTTTATATCCTACTCAACTTAGATCCATGTAGTAGAGGCTTAAGTTCAAGCTTATGCACACCCTTCCTTTCCATATGGTCAATCAATCTAGTTAATGATGCTTTAAATGTGTCCACTATCTATTGGAACTATATTTTATGTTTTTACCAATATGTTCCACCAAAAATCATTATGTCTTCCTATCAATGTTTTTTTTTTTAATTTTAGATGCTCAAACTGGTGTATAGATTTAGATTTGTCTTAGTTCACTTGAAACCCTAGCTTCACTTTCAAAACTTTGATTTTCTTATAAATAAGGGTTATAAATACGGGTTTGACAACCCCAAACACACCCCATTAAGTGGCTAAGCATTACTTACATTCTAATACTCTGAATATGGCTCAAATTATGTGTAGTTCTCCCACCCATGTGTGTGTGATCTTAATGGTAATCTAATAGAATGTATGAAACATATTTGGATTTTGAAACTTGAAAATATGCAACTTTTACCTTGATTTAGTTGTTTATAATTGGCTTAGGGATTGTTTTTTTTAGGAATTTTAATATTATGATGTTTTGGATAATACCTCAAGGATGTGTAAATGTATTCCTCAATGTGAAAGTAGATTTCCAAATGAGCTTAGATAGGTACTAGATACGAATATCCTTAGGCTTGATGCATTTATGTAGAAGATTCTTTGGGTTATTTTCCTCCATAACCGACATGAGAAACATGTGTGATAATCCAAGGGAAGGGTTTGAATTTATAAAATAACCATATTGATAACCTAAGATATTGTTGGAAAAGGCAGAAGTTTCCAATAACTAGAACCATTTAATTATTACCGACATTATCTAGGAAGGAGGAAATAGTGATATAGAATATGGTAACAATCTACTTAAGATAACATAAATATTAGGTATAGACTAGGGAGATAATGTTTTTAAAAGATAAATATTTGAAAAGGCAAAGTTTATAGATAGGTGAATGGATAGGGGAGAATGTGAACAAGATTTATATCAAGCATAAGTCATATATTAAGGATGGGTAAAAACTAATATTATCGAGAGTCTAATAAAAAATTTGTGTCTAAAAATTTCCCCATTGTAATCTATTATTTTGAATATTAGAATAAAAAGATAAATTAATAAATTTGATATCTGAGTGTAATCATATTTTATGTCTTCAAATATGCCCCAAATATACAACTTACTCCATAAAAAACCTATAAATACACATGCATAAATCAATTTACGCTCATAATAGATAATATGAAATAATCTAAATCTTTAAAATATAATTTAAAAAACAAAGAATGAATATACATATAACTATATGAACGAAACTACCATTTGAAGTCATTCAAAAATGGGGTTATTTTTCCCCAAGGATATCCCACTTGTTAAAACCATAGGAACTTGTAACAAGTTCACATGCCAAAGAAGGTGTCCTAAATTAAGTTTGTATGTAAATCTAAAAAATTGAATCAAATAATACAAATGGATTTTAGATTCAAAAGTGTTTACAAAGTTACTTTCATTTCCATCATAGAAGGTAGAAAATTGCATACGTGAATATTATGCATTTACATCTTTACCTATTCTTAACAAATAACATTTATTTTAAATAGATATTGGGATTAGTAATTTTTTAGATTATTGATTTGTGTAATTATACAAATATTACTTTAGTTAAGTCATTGCATTTTCTAGTTTGCACTTTTATTTTTAGTTTATTGATTTAGTTGACAGTTTATAATTGTGTTTTAATTTTATGCATTTTGATATAGATAATAAAATGGTATTTATATTATTTATTATTATCTATTTCTCTTAGTTATATTGATATAAATGGACTAACTACTTTATACTTGTTTGAGGTGGATGTAGGATAGTTTCACCCCCTCAAAGTAACACAAATGGAGAGCAACATAAAAAAGAGGGAAGAATATCATAATATATGGAAGTACATATATCCTACCAAGAACCACCACAAATGCACACATTAGTTTCCTACCATTGATTTCTTATATTTCTTTATGTTCCATATTGATATCAATAATGCATTTTTTTTAGTAACATTGATTTTGGTATTCATGAGTGTTTATCCATATTGATTGGTTGAATATTGGACTCTCATGTAATATTAAGGATTAGAGTTTATTTTATTTTCAATGATTATGACCGTGTTATTTTTTATTTTAATTGACTATTTTGGTGATCTATTTATTTGTGTCTTTTCTTACGTGATTATTGGGTATTCTTGAAATCCATTTTCATTTTGTAACATGTTTTGATCCTACTCTGCCTAAAACATTTCTATGTAGATTATGAACATTTATATTTGATTTAAACTTATACAAATTATGGGGTCTTAGTGATTAATTTATTTACCAACATTTTTAGTAGGGCATTTAAGTGGTAAAATTTGTATTTGACTATGTTTGGTGGTAACCATGGGTCAAGCATGTTAATATTGAGTAAGTTGGACTCAAGTGAGACAATGAGTAAAAAAATAATTATGATTAAATTTATTTTAGCATGTAAAGTCAACAAAGAATGTGTAGGTTTCTATAGCATGATTATAAGAGAAAAACCTTAGGCACAATCCATGAAGTTGTTCATGTCTATTTCGAGGCATCATTTAGAGTTGCATGAAATAAAATATAGTGAATGAACAAGTAAAATAGGGATTCAATTGTGGGGGTTTGAAAATGAAAATTAAAGGAAAACCAAAAGAGAAGCACAGTTCAACAAAGCGGAAAAGTAGGGGAGGAAAAGAAGAAGTTAAGATCATGACCTTTTGAAAATAAAACCCTCACAAAAGCTTTACCAAAAAAATAAATCAACCATTAAAATAGTTTGAACCCATTTTTATTCAAATAAAGTGATTTGTCTTCGATATTTAATAATATTAGATGTAAATGACTCTTTTTAAGCAAACTATTTTTTATGAACCACATGTTAAAATTTACCTTTATTATTGTGTTTTATCCTCCATAAAAAGATTCAAATATTTTAGGGGGATTATGTTTTCAATGGCCAAGTTTTAACTTAATTTTTGTTGTGATAAAGGGGATTTTTGTTGAAGTTTTATTATAAAAAATAATAAATTTGTACCTTTTATTATGTAAATAATGACTTGTAAAACAAATATATGACACTCATTTTAGCGTGATGCTTCAAAATAAAATAATTAAATAAATAGATGTATATAATTGATTATTTGATTTATCACTATTTATTGAGAGTTATTTTTGAATTAACTTAATTACCCATGTGGTTTTAAGGGTAATATTTTTCTCTCACCCACAAAATCTTAGAGGAGAGCCTTTAAGGAACACTTCAAATAATTTAAAAATAGCTAGTAGACGATGTAGTTAAACTTAATAAAATGATATAGGGTATGAGCAGCATAGACGTGTTCAACATGTTTGAATCGGTTTAAAAGAATATATCCTTAGACATGTAAGTGATCATAATAATATATTACAAGCCTACATATATACAATGGAACTAAATTTATCTTATGGCCTTGATATTTGCCAAAACTCATAAGCAAAGTTACATTTGATGGTATTAAGGTTGTTTATTTTATTATCCTACGTTGAAATGATTAAATAAGGACTTAGGCATGTTGCAATAAATTAAAAAAACTCTTATTTGTAATTATTGGAGTTACTCATTCATGACTTATTATTTCCATACTCACACTTTGTGGGAAGTATTAGTGAATTATTAGAATGATAATTTGAGTTAAGGCCTACCGAGAACCACGACAAATTCACACATTAGTTTCTTACCTTTGATTTCTTATATTTCCTTTTGTTCCATATTGATATCAATATTGCAATTTTTTTAAGTAACCTTATTTTTGGTATTCTAGTGAGCATTTATCCATTTTGATTGGGTTAATATTGGATTCTTGTGTATTTTTAAGTATTAGTGTTTATTTTATTTTCAATGATTATGATCATATTATTTTTTATTTCAATAGATCATTTTGGTGGTTCATTTATTTCTCTTTTCTTATAATATTGTTGGGTATTTGATTTAACTTTTTAGGGTTTTATATATGTGATTTTTATATTTGGTTAAAAGGTTGAGATGTTTAAATTAGTTAAATAAATATGCAATAATTAAGTATTGATTTGTTGTGATTTTCATTTTGTTTGAATTTCTATAAATAGCAATAGATAGGTATAAATAGAGACTTATCTTAAAATTGACTGTCGTAGATGATATGGATTCTGAAATTTGAGATCTGAGTAGTAATATGTATCATTCATAAGATTATAGTATTTGTTTGTTCACTGGATAGTAGCGCCTAGTTTTGATAGTAACATCACTTATGTGTAGTGTCGTCAATGTGATGCTAATGTCTCCTTTGTGGTATTATTCCTATTTTTATGGAACATCTACGCTTGTGTCTATATGTTCTATTCCTGCATGACTAAAACTTATAGCTCTATATTCTATCTACAAAACTTGATTTGATGTGCAAACCCTAATCTCCTTGCAAGTATGACATAAGCAATAATTTTGTGTGTGTTAGTAAGATAAATTAGACATCCTCAACACCCCATTGTGTAGAGATTTGCCTGCATACCAATACTCTAAAGAGGAATCAAGTCCAATGTAGTTATCCCACTTAGTGCTTGATGTATGAGCTAGTGAATGCTAGAATGAGAGTGGCCTTGGATGCCTTAAATTTGCTTGAGCTTTGAAATGCTTGAAAAATAGATTTAGGGATACTATAGATGGTAGTATGTAGAAAGTAGGACAGAATAGGGATTAAATACCTGGACTTTGCACAACTTTATCTTTGATTGAATAAATTTTTGCATTTATTTTTCATCTTCTCAACAGAGGTGGATTAGACTTGTATTTATAGGGTTATGATGCCTATGCGGATAAGAAAATGAGCTTAGGCCGACCTTAGAAGGGGCACATATTTAAAATACTAGCTGTTGGGAAGAGTTGGGGCTAAGGACAATAGCACCCATTTGGGGACACTAACACCATGTGGTTGTAGTGTCACAAATGTGGTGCTAATGTCCTTTTGGAAAATTGATAAGAAAGTTGGATTGGGATCTAGGATGATAGTTCTAGGACTGTGTCTTGGCTAGGTGTAGGTGATTGTGGTATGATGAATGACTAGAAATGTAAGTCTAATGTTCAAAGATAGGTCTATGGCTAGCCTAGGAATAGGTTAACTCAAGTGACTCTCTTAGCATCCAATTACTACTTTTAGGTGATTACATTTGCCCCCCCTATGCTAGTAATGCAACAAAGTGAAATGATTAGTATAAAGGAAAAAGAAGCATACATGGACTTACCTTAGAGTTGAATCCTATGTAGATAAGTTTGAATATGTGAATCTAGGTCTAGGTATTTGAAACATGATTTAAAATAATGTCCTACAATGAAACATGAAAAAATTAGTCCATACTTAAGAGATAATCAAAAATAAAAGATTATACTAAAATGAAATAACTGAGTAAAGCTGAGTAATGAGAAAGGAAAGAAATGAATACACTTTATTAGATACGTGAACCAATGCATGAACTTGGTGATAATCTATGTGTGTGAATGTGTACAGTGATCATATCATTGACTAACTTGAACTGAGTTGATGGCTTGCTCAATCCTCATATGGGTGTCTCAAGACCTCAATCCAATTTTTGACTCCATCATTACCCACCCCTACTTGGTGGATCTTAATCTTTGTGAATAGCTTGGATAATATTGTAAGTGTGTCAAACCCTCTCATGTAGGTGGATCAAGAACTCAAGTAGGTAATGACTCCATCCTTATCTCCTGTGTGAATTAGATGCATCTATAATTGCACTAAGCAAAGTGATGAAAATATCTAACTGAGTAATCTAACTGTATATTTGGCTCCATGTCCATTCAGGTATATTAGGCGGCTCTAAGCCACTCAGTAATGCCAACCACTGTAGATAGAGCAAGGAATAAATTTGGTGACACCCTAGAATGTGATAGCAAGTCTATACAATGTAGATAATGACATGGAGTTTTCTATTCCATCTGGTCAACCTGTCTAAAGTTGAATATATGGAAACTATGTGTTGTGCACATGCCCCCAACTTGGTATCTGAGTATGCTGAATCTGAATCAAGTATGTAGTAGTTGAATCTATGTAACTAATTTGAATGTATGAATGATCATGCCACACATGATGCCCCCAAATCTAAGTAAATGGTATGAATTTGAACTAAAATAAATGAATCTAAGCTATCTAAACATAACTGCCAAACTTGTGATTGTATCTATGTAAATCTATATTGTACCTTGTGTACTAGTATGAATGATTTGGAGTATCCTGAAGCTAAGACTACTAGACAATATCACCTTGTAGTGGATAGTAGTGCCTTATGGTGTTAGTGTCCCAATCTGGGTGATAATGACTATTTAGTCTAATTTTTGTGTGATCTGAACTGACCACTAAGTCTTTATTTTGCTTTGTATGTGTCCTGAGTCTGATATCTAAAATTGAACCTATGTGCTAAAATGTATCTGTGAAAAGTAATGTAAGAGCCTGATCTCTTTGATAAACCCTTACGAATGCCCCCTCTTTTGAGGGTAGTTGTGAAACCTGTGTAAGAACTGCCCTCTAAATAAATAGATATGCAAAATGTGTTAGCTGAAATACGTGAATGATATTCTAATATAATGTAAAACATAACATCAAAATGTAAATATATTTGAGCATAAGTAGGAAATGTAAGATGTATGTTGTAATATAGCATTACACAAGGGTGTCAAGATAGATATAATCAATGTATAATAATAGTCAAATCGAAGTAGCTACTTAGGGGGATGGGGCATGATGTCCATCAAAGCTCCCAAGTAAGAAGGGTAGATGCATGATATCTCTCATGGCATCAAAAACTAGTGTGTGTGTGTGTGTGTGTGTGTGTGTGTGTGTGTGTGTGTGTGTGTGTGTGTGTGTGTGTGTGTGTGTGTGTGTGTGTGTGTGTGTGTGTGTGTGTGTGTGTAACAAACAAATACAAGTGTCATGGTGTGGAAGCATACAAGGAAGCAAATATACAAACACATGAGGCACGCAAAAGGTAGGCCAAAGGGCCACTATACAAGGGACACATCAAGGACACATATCACTAAATTTGAGAATGAAGACATACAAGGACATGTTCAAATGATCACAAAGGAAAACAAAAATCAATTCAGCATAGATCCATACAAAAGGACATGTTCAAATGTTCACATATAAAAGCATGAAATGACACACAAGGGACATGGGCACATATCCAAGGTATACAAATAGAGAAGTGGCATAGAAGTCAAGGAACAATGGCATATTCAAATGCCCTCGAAGATGGAAGAAGCATAAGAAACACAATCAAGTCTAATTTAGGAACTAGAAATGAAAGCATGTATAATTTTGTAATACAAATCTATGTAGATGCCAAGGTGCATATATATTGAGTCTAACTAGTTATAGTCGGTAAAAAATCAGAGGAATGAATAGCAATAATCAATATTAAGATAAGCCAATGCATAAATTGGAATGTATAGTATGTAATATAATACTTGGTTGTAGCAACTGTATATGGCATGCCCTCAAGAGGGTGGATGTATCAATGTATAAACATAGATCGGTGTAAATGTCCCCAATGGGTAGATTATAGTTAGTTTGGATTAGTGTAGTTGATTGGAGACCTATCTAAAATCTACAAGTACTTGATAAGAACAAGTGAAGCATATGTGTATGATAAAACTGACTAGTATTACCATGTGTAGAATGGACATGTGCTCATTATGAATAAAATAAAAATATTAAATTTTGATTAATTATCAATTAATAAGTAAATATTTTTATTTTTTATAGAATGGGTATGTGCCCATTCCATGTCTATTATACATAAAATAATAATATTGACTTTCTTGTGACTTTATTTTTGTGTAGATTGGGCACATGCCTATTTTACACAAGATAAATGTATTATCAAAATAATAAACCAATATGTAATATGTATTATCAAAATAAAAAACTAATATTTTACACAAGAAAATAATATAGGCTTCAAATTAATATGTGAAAATATTTTCAAATAAGAAGCCAACAAGATGTGAATATTATCAAATAATAAGTCAATATTCTTATCTTGTTTAGAATGGACACATGTCCATTCTAAACAAGATAAGAATATTGACTTCTTATTTGATAATATTCACATCTTGTTTTCTTCTTATTTGAAAATGTTTTCATATATTAATTTGAAGCCTATATTATTTCTTGTGTAGAATGGAAAAGTTTCCATTATAATTAAGATAAGAATATTATCAATTATGAAGACAATAATCTTATCTAATACAATACTTTTCCATTCTGCACAAGATAAAAATATTGACTTTTTATTTGATAATATTCATATCTTGTTGGCTTCTTATTTGAAAATATGTTTACATATTACTTTGAAGCCTATATTATTTTCTTGTGTAGATTGGAAAAGTATCCATTATAATTAAGATACTTTTCCAATAAGCAAAATTGATATCCATTATTATACATATTACTTTGATGCCTATAGTATTTGCTTATAATTAAGATACTTTTCCAATAAGCAAAAGTATTCATATCTTATATATTTTCTTGTGTAGATTGGAAAAGTATTCAGCAACAAAAACCTAATTTTGACATTTATTCGGTGCATCAAGGAAGTTATCATGTTTGGATAAGTTTTTATGGTCATCCCCTGGAGTATTGGGGGCAATATTGTCTTTCGACCCTTGGTAATCTTTTAGGGACTTTTTTAGAGATTGATTCAATCAATGAGAAGGGATTTTTGGATTCATATGTGAGAATTAGTGTTTTAATGGATCTTGATTCAGCAATTCCAAAAATCATTCACATCAAATCTCAGGGGTACTCTTGGTCCCAATTGGTTTATATTGAAAACAACCCTTTTAGATGTTTCAAGTGTAGATTCATAGGGCACACTCAGAAGTGTTACAAGTTAGAGTTAGTGGTCTCTTCATCTATCATGGGTCAAGAGTCTCAAGTTTGGAAATTGGTCATAACTTCATCTAGAGCTTTTCATTTGCATAACAATGGTAAGTATTGGTCCCAATTGATCGAAAAGTGTTGAGTTAAGAAAGGGAAGTTGTGGATGTGGATCAGTGTCATGACCCTTTTAGGTCAAACCCAATTTTTTCTATTATTGTTGATTATGATAAGCCGCAAGAGGTGTTGAAACCTAACTTAGTGGCCCAAAATTCTCTATTCTCAAAGTTTATGAAACTGAGGCTTTTCTAAAAAAGATTGATAAGGAAGATGAGTTATCCCCATCTTCCTTATTAAAAGGTAATGAATTTATTTCTAAACATTCTCAGGCAAATAGATTTCTTCTTTAGACCTCTCTCAAGTCTCAAGGGTACCTAAGGTTGGCTTGACTCCCAACTTAGAGAATCTGGATGAGGTTCCTAACCTTATGGAATTAGAAAGTGGCTTAGAACTGGAAGATGAAGATTTGGAGGAGGATCTAAAATCTAGGGAGGTTTTATCAATTTCTTAATTATAAAGTTCCCTTATGATTCCAAATTGCATTAAAGTTAATAAGTGAGGGTGTAATCAGCTAAGGAGTGAGTAGCTAAGGAAGTCTCAGTGGGTAAGTAAGGTACTCTCTCAAAATTCTTGGATTCTAAAAAGTGGGTTTAGGAAATCTTCCCTCCTTCCTCATGAAGATCATTTCTTAGAATGTTAAGGGTCTAAACCCCCTTAACAAAAGGTACTTGGTTAAGTGTCTACTCTTTTATACAAATCCTGATGTGGTTTTGATTCAAGAATCTAAGTTGAGTTTGTCATAAGTTGCTATCTTGATGGAGACAAGCTAAAAGATATGGAGTAATTATTTTATTGAAGCCTTTGGGGATTTAGGTGGTTTGGCAGTTCTTTGGTCTCCATTTAAAGTTAAAGTGGAAATGATGGGGACTGGGATAAATTGGAAAATGTGTCTAGTCAAAAGCTTCATGTCTGATTTGAGTTTTATATTATGTAATGTGTATGGGCTGAATGATTATGCTCACAAATTTTTGATTTACAATGAATTATCTACTCTTCTGATAACTTATTTTGGCTCAAATATTATGTTGGGTGGTGATTTTAATGCCCATTGGTCCCTAACTAAGAAATGTCATGGAAGGTTTATCTCTACTCTTGTTAACTTGGATTTCATTCATTTTTTTGTTAAGAATGAGCTATGTGATATACAACCAAAGTAGGGGTTTTTTACCTAGCATAATAAGAGAATTGGGATTAAAACATTATTGAATAGTTGGATCATTTTTTTTTTATTCCATTTATCTCTCTCAAATTTGGATTTTAGAGATTTTTATCCTTCCCTTCTCAGGATCATATCACTTCCCATTGAAATTCAGCATTGATGTAGATCGCAATCCAATTCTCTATCCCTTCAAATTTGAAATTATGTGGCTTCAAGACCCCTCTCTCCCTAGGATTGTGTAAGGTCAGTGGAAGAATAGTCTTATTTTTATCTATGTCTCTGATGTATGGGATGGAAAAAAGCTACAATTCATCAAATGGTGTCTTCATCATTGGAATCTTAATTGTTTCAAAACTATTTTTCAAGAAAAGGTTCATGTTAAAGTGGATTTGGAAAATATGAATAAGACAGTCTTCAGGGAAGGTATGGATCAATCTTCCCATACGTCTAAGAAACAATTACTTTTTGAATATGAGGAACTGATACTACAGGAATAAATCCATTGGAAGCAAAAATTGAGAATTGATTAGTTGAAAAAAGGTGATCAGAATTTTATTTTTTTCATAATTTGTTAAGAATTAAGCATAATGTCTCTCACATCTCGAAGATACACTTTTGTGATGGAATGATGCTAGAGTCACATGTTGAGATTCATAGGGAGGTCGTTAACTTAATTCAAAATCTACTTAATGATGAGAAGAATAATGGTCTTCAGGCTTAGAATGACAATCTTAGTTTTATCCCTAGGTTGGTATCTTTAGAACAGAATGAAAAAATCCTATCACCCTTTAATTTGGAGGAGGTGCATTTTGTGGTTTTTGTAATGGATAAGGATAAATCACCTAGTCCTTATTGGTTTCCCACAACTTTTTTTCAATCCTTCTAGGAGATAGTGGGTGAGGATGTGCTCAAGTTGGTGTAAGATTCAATAAGAAGGAAGGTTATCCCAGATCTAAATGTCACCTTTATCTCTCTTTTCCCTAAATGAGATTCTCTAAAAAAATTTAGTGATTTTATCCCTATCTCATTTTTCAATACGACATATAAGATAATTTCTAAAGTGATGATGGTAAGGCTCAGACCTATTTTGGATTCCTTGATCTTAGAAGAACAAGCTGAGTTTGTTTCAAGTAGGAACATTTAAGAAGGTATAATCATTGCTCAAAAAATTATTCATTCTCTTTCTAAAACACATAGGAAAGGAATGTTTCTCAAATTAGATAACATCAAAGTATATGATAGAGTAAATTAGCACTTTTTTATCAAAGTCCTAGAGAAATTCAGCTTTAGGCAAAAAATGGTATGAATGGGTTTTTAGTTGTGTATATGGGCCAAAGTTTTCTATTCTAATCAATGGCAGTCTAGTAGGGTTATTTAAGTCTTCAAGGGGTATTAGACAAGGGGATATTTTGTCCCTATTTATATTTATTTTTCTAGTTGAATCTTTGGATCGCATAATGAAGAAGGCTAAGGAGGTTTCTAGATTACATGGAATCCAAGTGTTAGAAGGTTGAGAAAATCTCACTCATCAAGAATTCACTAATCACACCTTCCTTTTTGGTCACGATTCAATATGATAATCCCAGGTCTATAAGTCTATTATTTCTATCTATGAGTAAGCATCTAGGCAAATGGTGAATGTAATAAATTTGATTTTTTAATCAATTATTCAGAATAAGAACAACAAGGGATATCATTGGTTTAGGGCTTAAAAATAGGGAAACTACCTTCTAAATATCTTGGAGTTCCTTTATTTTATTGTGTAGGTAAACCTATTCACTGGGAAATTTTGATCAATTCATTCAAGGATCATTTGGCCTCCTAAAAAGGAAAGTGGCTTTCTTTGGCTGGGTACATTACCCTAATCAAATTAGTTTTGAGTTATCTTCCCATTTATTGCCTCTTAGTTTTGCAACTATCGAGCCATGTGATTAAGGTTTTGAATAAATTATGAAGGATTTTTTGTGTTAAGGTTCAGAGATCAAGAAGAAAATGGAATATCTCTAGCTAAAATCTTTGACAAAAATTTTCAATTTTACCACTTCATGTTCACAAGAATTTCATCAAACAGTTTGATTGCATGCTAGTTTGAGTGAGCTTGCACTCATTTTTGGGGTATATTTTTTGATTATATGACATATCAATGTTTCCTCATAATTTTTAACATATATCAATTCATTTTGATTCAAAACTTTGCATAATATGAATAACATAAAATTTTATACTCTTTCTTGAATGCTGGTACAAAGTGTTGTTACCCAAAAAATTATAAACAATAGATAAAAATAACAATTTTATTCAATGGATGACTTGGAAACATACATGTTATCTTCTTAAATATTGATAATCCCTTTACAAGGGAAAATAACTACTTAGGCAATGGTATGATAACCTTTGGATTAGTACGACACCTTTTCCAAATGGTACGATTGAATAGACCAGCAATTAAATATTTAAATTTCTATTTGTTCTCAACTCCACAACAAATATATAATGTCTTCAATTCAATTGCACACACAACACCAAAAATCCTTCACAATCTTCTAGAAAATAGCATTCTTTAAATGTAATAAATTATATTCCCTGCAAGACTTCACAATTTATTTTATCACTGAATCCAAATGTGAAACCTGAGTGGCTCCACCATTAACCAGTTAGGGTAGATGGTTTCATTATCGACATTTATTTCCCTAGGGTTTCTAATCCATGAAAAACTCTCCAAATCTTAGCAAATGAGAAAATAACCAAGCATGAATAAATGAGATCCAAAACATTCTTTTATAAAAACCCAAGGAACTTTCTCGAATGACTTTTGAAATTCTTCTCTTTTAATATTCATTAAGCTCAATAATAAAGTGACCCTTTTAATTTTCAATTTTGTCACTTTAATAAATTAATTAAAATAAGTTATCCATAAAAATGTTACTTTATCGGACAACTTAAAATAATTAATTTAATTTATTCCCTTGTTGCCAGACTTTAGCCTATGGGAATAAAATAGGCTAAGTGTCACCTTTGTCCACTCCTTGGAAGGGGACATTATAGTATTCCCTTCACCAAATTGCCTTCCCTCAAGCAATTGTAGATTAGGATGATGTAAAATTTATTTACCCTCCCAAGTGGCATCCTAAATGGGCAAGTCCCTCCATCTAATGAGATACACCTTGATCACTCTACTCCTTAGTCTCCTCTCTATGATATCTAAAATCTCATCAAGCACTAAAACCAATTTTCCCTCCTCATCTAATGGTGGAAGCTCATGTGATGATGTAATGTGTTGCTTGAGTGCTTTTTTAAGGAAAGAAACATTGAACACATTATGTATCATGTTGTTATCAGGTACTTCTAGCCCATATGCCACTTCTCTTATCCTCCAGATAAACTTGTAAGGGCCATATAAGTGAGGCTTCAACTTATTTGCACCACTCTTCTTCAAAGAAGATTGCCTATAGGTTTAAAGGTGAAAAAATTCTAAATCTTCTACCTCAAAATTTCTTTCAACTCTGTGCCTATATACATATATATTTTATTGATTTTAGGCACCCTGAAGATTATCCTTAAGTGTCCTAAGGATGTCCTGGCTCTCTTATATCCAATCTTTATCCTTATGAGCTCTGTTATCACCAAAATCTAAGTCCATAAATGAAGGAACATCATATCCATATCATGGTGTGAAAGGAGTAATCCCAATCAACATGTAATAAGTAGTGTTGTAATAGTGCTCACTCAAATGCAACCTCCTAATCCAAGCCTTCTACTTCCCTGTAACATAGTTACACATATATCCTTTCACCCACTTATTCAAAATATTTGTCTAACCATGAATCTGAGAGTGGTAACTGGTGATCAGCGTCAACTCTATGCTAGCCAACCTAAATAGTTCCTACCAAAAAGCATTGAGAAACTTGTTATCCTGATCACTGATGATGTTCTTTGATAATCCATGGAGTTTGAACACTTCTCTAAATATCAACTCTACAACCTATGATGCCTTATACTTTGATAAAATGGAAAATAAATCTGCAAACTTGGTCAACTAATCAACTACCACAAATATGCAATCTCTACTCTACACCTTAGGTAGACCCATAATGAAATCCATAGATAAGATTTCCCACTTCTGCTTTGGAATAAGCAATTGCTATAATAATGCAACATAAAAAGTGTGTTCTAACTTGTTTTGTTGATAATACAAACACTCACGAACATATCACAAGACATCATCTTTGAGACCCTTCCAATATAATCTCTCTCTAACATGATTGTAAGTTTTAAAATATCTTGGATGTCTTGCCAATGGTGTATCATGAATGGCTCTCAAGATCTTCTCCTTCAGCTTTGATTCAGGAACCAAGTAAATCCTATCCTTTTAGTAGATTGAATCATCCACCACCCTAAACCTATCATCCTGAACCTTACCATCCATCAAGTTGCATGTAAAATTATTCTCGGAATACTCAACTAAGAGATGAGCCTTCCAATTATTTGAAATTTCTACTAGAGAACAAATAGTGGGCTTCCTGAAAAGAACATCATTAACAATATTATTCTTATATTTTACATACTCTATGTCAAAGTCATATGCTTATATTTTATTAACCCACTTTTGTTGTCTTTCATTCAAATATTTTTTGTCTAAGAAATATTTCAAGCTGTTATAATATGTTATAGAAACAAATTTTCCACCTATCAAATAATGTCCAAAATTTGCTAATGCATGCATGATGGCAAGCATCTCTTTATCATAGATGGAATAAACTCTTTCTGCATCTCAGATATTCCAAATCTCATAGGCAATAGGATGTATATTTTACATCAATACTGCTCCAATTCCCTCACCTAATGCATCACACTCCAACACAAAATGCATTACCTCCTTGAGTCTATCAAATGTGTACTAAGACTCATCCATCCATCTGAAATCTCCCTTCTTGGTAAGATTTTTAAGAAGTGTTTAAAATTAATATAACCCCTTAACAAAGCTCATGTAGTAACTTCACAACCCAAAGAATCCTCTCAATTTTATCAATGTCTTTGGTGATGGTCAATCTAGAATAGCCTGTATTTTCTCTTTATGAACCTAAACACCATTTGCACTGATCACATGCCCCTAGTATATAATATCCATCATCCTAAAATCACACTTGTAATCCTTATCATACGATGAATGTGCCTCCATGATGCCCAAAATATCATCAATATGCCTCAATTTTTCCTCCCAAGCCCTATTGTATATGAAAATGTCATTGAAAAAGACCAGAAGAAACTTTCACAACTATTTATTAAAATTATGATTCATGCAGGATTGGAAGGTGGTGAGAGGATTATTTAAACCAAATGGCATGACTATAAACTTGTAGTGCCCATAATGACACTTGAATGTCATTTTGTGTATATACTACTCCCTCACTCTAATCTGATGGTATTCAAATCAAAGATCAATCTTTGAGAAATACACTGCTCCATGTAACTCATCTAACAACTCATCGATCATGGGGATAGGATACCTATTTTTAATTATCTTCTTATTTAGTACATGATAGTCAATGCACATTTGTATGGTCCCATTATTCTTCTTCACTAGAATAATTAAAGAAGCAAAGGAACTCGAGCTAGGTTATATATGACCCCATGTCTAGTAACTCCTTAATGGGTTTTTATATCTCCTCCTTGAATATTTTTGGATGCCTGTAAGGAGTGGTAATCGTAGGATTATACCATCATCTAGCTTGATAACATGCTTGAAATCCCTATTTGGAGGTCTCCCTAGAAAAATCTTATTGAAGACTAAACACTATGCTTATCCAACATCAATTGTATATCCACATGATGTTGATCACTTCTATCTATGGGGGCTTTAGATGAAATAAAACACTAATCTTGCCATGCAACATCCCCATGTCTAAATATGCTCTCCATTCTCTTCGCTAAAATGATCATGGGAGCACCATTGGACATGCCCCTTAGAAATACCTTCTTACCATCTACTCTAAACTTCAACACTTTGGGTTAGAAATTCTAAAAATATTATCCCAATGAGTGAAGCCATTGAATGCCCAAAATGGAATTAATATCCCCCAAGTCAACAACATAGAAATCATTAGTGATAGTATAATTTCTTAGAGCAATATTTAGTTATAGGACCTATTGGGTACAAGACATGTTGAAACCATCTAACACTAAAATGTTGAAACCCTCAAAGTCATCTATCTGTATAGCTCTCTTAGATACCAATGCTAAATCAATGAAGTTATGAGTAGCCCCACTATCAATTAGGAATGTAACTCATTGCCCCTGAAAAACACCTTGATCTCATAAATAGTTATATTATATACACCCTAAATTGGTCAAGCAACCACACATATCATGTCTTATCATAGTTCTTTCACAGGAGACTCTAATTAGAGAATATGAGCTTTTTACACATTTAGCCATGTCTTTCATTTTATCCATTTGGGTCTTGTTCTAAGCTTGAGTCATCTTTTTACCCATTCTTGGTCACCTCAAGCCTTTTAAATAGTCATTCCACCTCAACCAGGTCAGGTTTTTGATGCTTGTTCTATCCCCCCTAGTCCCTATTCTATAGGACAAGAGCACTGGGATTGGACTACAGTGCTAGAACCCAAGGTGTCCAGTTTCTAGTGCTCCTATCCAAAGTCAAATTGAGCTCTAACGGTTAGTTTCTTCCACAAGATGAGTCTTACCCCTTCTTTTTGCTTCGTTCCTAAGTTTTTCAATGTCAGCCAAATGCAAATAAAAGATCCCAAATTCAAAATAATGAGTCTCCCATATAAAATACTACACAAGGCATTGTATATATAGCAATTACTACTTTGCCACATTAGACATAATAAAAATTAGTCAATAGTATAACTCAACTTCTTTGCATCACACATAGACTTGCATGCTTGATCAAAGAAGGGCCTAGGCAAAATTCATTCTTGCATCTATCATGTGCATTGATTATGCATGTTCCCTAAGGGAGAACTACATTTAATCTGAGACCCTAGCTTGAGGGTTAATGTAGGCAACAGTCAAGACAACATGGGTTATAGATCATGCGATCATTCTTCCCCTAACCTAATTTTTCCTTCTTTTTGATTTTAATGTATTCATTGTTTACATGTGTGTAGATGGATACATGTGTTAAAGATTAAAAAAAACCTACAAGGAGCTTTGTTGATAGTGATGACCTAAAAATTGGTACACAGGTTCACACTATCCTAGCGAACAAAATTGAGAAAGCTTAGATCCTGAGGAAAATAGTGTTGGGGAGGAACTATATCATCAGACACTAGGGTGTCCTATTCTGACACTCCGACCCAATCAAAAAATGAAAGCTAGGTTTAGATTCATGATAGTGTCTTAGTCCTGCTTTTCAATTACCAGCTCTAGAATCATTCAATTTAGCCTGATTTAAGATAAGTTTATTATTCTTCCTATTGTAAAATTACCTGTTTAAAATCTATATGTTTCCCCATTAAACTAGATTTCTCCTATTATTCTAGACCCTTATTATTTAGGATCTAAACACTAGATTCCAAAAAATAATAAAAATGTATATCTAGGAGTGCTTGATAGTGTAGCTATAGTCCCACCTTTCACCTCCTTGGGTAAGTGTTCATCCTCCTCCACATGCTCATCCTTTGAATCACTCTTTTTTCCACCTTGATCTCCTTTTACCTTATCTTCCTCCTCTCCATCTGAAACTACCTCAATGTAATTCACCTTACCCCTTCCTAAACACGTATGTCCTGGCTCCCATGGCTCTTTGAAGTTAAAACATAAATTTTTTATACATAACTCATTATGAACCTCATCGTCCATATTGTTCTTTTTGGGCCAATCCTTTTGGAATGGTTTCTTATCTTTTTTATGTTATAAGGGTTTAGGTTGAAACCTATTTTTAGGGGCTAAACTTTCCATGTTTCTATCCCTAATTATGGCATCCTACAGGGTGTTAGGATCAAATGCTTTGATCCAACCATGAAGTGGCTCTAACAATCCTTATATGAATAAAATAATTAATCTATACTCTAACACATCTGTCACCATGACTGGTAGCCTCTAAAACTTTGATATATAAGAATCAATTGAACCAACCGGCTTTATTTGTGCCAACTCTCTGAATTAGAGCTATAGATCCTTTCTATCAAATCTATTTATCAATCTCTAAGTAAAGTCTTCATATGAAGTAATGCTATCATGTCTTAATGTCACTAGCCTGTGGTACCACCATTCATGTGATTCTGCATCTAAATTAAGGGTGGCATACTTAATTGCTTCCAACTTTGTCATAGGATTAAACTAGAAATGTGTGTCTAATTTCTACACCCATGCATGAGCAGTACACTTACTTGAGCCATCATAGCTAGGAATGGAAAGCTTACCCACCTTATGTTACAAATTATCGTTATGCCCTTGACCTCTTTCCCCTCTAGGTTTATTTCTATATGTTATATTACAAAAATTTGTCAAAGTCATAAATGCATAAAATTCATCTCCCAAAAATTGATATTCCCTTAAGCAATCTGCACAACCTTCACCACCAAACTACTGTCCTACTTGTTCTCTTAGTAGTGCCTCTAAAAATTCAGGCATTAGATGCCTAGGATTGGTTCTAATCATTGACCTAGAATTATTTATAGAAACATTAGTGTGGCTACCTTCTCCCTATATACCATTATCCAATTTTTTATTGCCATTGTTCTCATGACCACCCTAATTATTTTTTTGTTTGTGTTCATAGTATCCATCATTTGTGTTATGGTCTAAACCAATTGTTATTATCCCCTAGCAAAATCATTTAATATGGCCAATATACTAGGGCCATACCAATTTTGTCTATCCCCCATGTTTCCTTCTCCTTCTAAGTCTAAAATTAAGACACCTCTTTCTCTCTTTCTAATCATGTAAGTAATGTACTCCCTATCTTTTGGATTCATTAAAAAGTTTCAAACATCAAATCTATCACAGCTTCAAACTAAAAATAATTTTATACTAAAGAAATATCGGTTCCAAACCCACTAGCTAGTAAGATCTCTTGCTTTGATACCATTGGAATATCCCTAGCTAAAATTCTTAACAAAATATTTCAATTTTACCACTTCATGTTCACAGACATTTCATCAAACAGTTTGCATGCATTCTAGTTTGATTAAGTTTGCACTTATTTTTAGGGTATATTTTGTGAATATATGACATATAAATGTTTCCTCATAATTTCTAACATATATCAATTCATTTTGCTTCAAAACTTTGCATAATATGAATAACAAAAAAAATATACTATTTCCTGAATGCTGGTACAAAGTGTTGATACCCAAAATTTCATAAACAGAGAAAATAACAATTTTATTCAATGGTTGACCTAGAAACATACATGTTATCTTCTTAAATGTTGAGAATTCCTTTACAAGGGAAAATAGTTGTTTAGTCAATGGTACAATAGCCTTTGGATGTAGTACAAAACCTTTTCCAAATGGTACAGATGGATAGACCAAAAATTAAATAATTAAATTTATATTTGTTCTCATCTCCATGATAAATAAATAATGTCTACAATTCATTTACACACACAGCACCCAAAATCTTTCACAATCTTCTAGAAAACAACATTCTTTAAATGTAATAAATTATCTTACCTGCAAGAGCTCACAATTTATTCAATCATTGAATCCAAATGTGAAACCTAAGTGGCTCTACCATTAACCAACTAGGGTAGATGGTTTCACTACCGAAATAGATTGCATGTAGGGTTTCCATCCTAGGGTTTCAACTCCACAAGAAGGTCTCCAAAACTTAGGAAATGAGAAAATAACCAAGGATGAAGAAATGAGATCCAAAATGCTCTTTTATAAGAACCCAAGGAACATTCTCTAATGACTTTTCAAATTCCCACCTTTTAATATTTCATTAAGCTCAATAATAAAGTGACATTTTTAATATTTCTTTTAATTTTCACTTTTGTCACTTTAATAAATTAATTAAAATAAGTTATCCATAAAATGTTACTTTATGGGATAAATTAAAATAATTAATTTAATTTACTCCCTTACTGCCAGACTTTGGCCTACGAGAATAAAATAGGCTAAGTGTCACCTTCATCTACTCCTTGGAAGGGGACATTAAAAAAAATTCTTTTGTTGAAGTGGGAGAGGGTCTGTAAAGTCAAAATGATGGGAGGAGTAGGGGTGAAAATCCTAAGTCTCCAAAATCGGGCTCTTGGAGCCAAACTAGTTTAGGGAATGATTTATAAACCAAACTCTCTATTGTATATGTTGTTAAGTTGTAAATACTTAGTTTTACATAATCCATGGAGTGTGATTTTAATTACTAACCCTCTAAAAGGTTTCCCCTTTTGGAATTTTTTGTTGAATTGTAGGTCTTCGATCTCAGAACATATATCTTGGACCATCGACAATGGTTATTTAGCAAATTTTTGGGATGACTCATGGAATGGGAACAAACCATTGGCATATCTTCCTGACATGGTTGAGGTTAAAGCTATTCTCTTTGTAGCTTGGGGTGTTTTGGTGGTGAACTAATTGGAATTAAGACAATCAAAAGGCTTGTCTTCTTGGTCATGGAAGAGTTTTGAAGCTTTAGACATCCCTGAGGATCAGTGTGACCATTTGAGGGAGTGTTTGGAGAAGTGTAAAATTTTCATCAATTCCAAAGATGATTATTTACACTAGATTAGGGCTAAATTAGGTCAATATTCAATGAGTCTTGGTTATCATATGGTTGAGGTAACAGATGAGGTGATGGGTTGGCTGAGATTCTTATGTTGGGGTAAGGAAGGTCTTCAAAAAATAGGGGCATTTGCTTGGTTAGTAGTACAAAATTGTATCTTAACCCAAGATTGGTTGGCTAAAATCAAATTTTTGGTCCTTCTCGCTATTGCCTTTGTAAATCTAAGGAAGAAATAACTAATCACCTACTTTATTCTTGCCCCTATGTTTATTGGTGTTGGGCATAGCTATGTTGTAATATTGAATGGTTTTGGGCTTGGCCCTCTTCACTATTTAATGCCTTTTCCTCTTGGCAATTGGAAATTTTAAAAATTCATTGTTCAGACTTTAGAGAGTTAGTCTAGCTATTTTGGTGTGGACAATTTGGAAGTAAATAAATCAATGAATTATTGAAGGTAAGGAAAGAAATCTTGCTATAATTTTAAAAGAGCTAGAGGTTGTTGTTTTGGAGGTTGTTTCTTCTCAGATAAAATGCTTAAATGGTTGTTTATCAGCTTGGGATATGTGAATGTGTGTCAAATGGAGGCTCATTGTACAGCCACCCATTAATGGGTCAATAGTAAATCCAATAAATAGTAAGATAAAGGATAGTGCTTCTTAGCTCCCCCTTCCTCAGGGGTGGTTCAAATTGAATTTTGATAGAGCTTCGAGGGGTAATTTGGGTGCTTCAAGAGTGGGTTGTATAGTAAGGGAATATAGTGGCTTGCTCATCAGGGTTGTATCTTGAAAGCTTTAAGATGGAATGAACAATGAAACTAAAGCACAAGTTCTTATATTAGGGCTTGAGTTGGCTTTGCAGTGTGACATTAATAAGCTACAGATAGAAGAAGATTCTCAAATCTTGATTTCTACACTAAGAAAGAAGATTGTCACCTCTTAAAAATTAGAGAATATTAAGGTTAAGGCTTTGGAATGCCTTGATAGTTTCTTATTTTGGGATTGTGATCATTATTTTAGGGAAGCAAATTCTGCTACAGGTTTATTAGCAAATTATGGTATTGACCAAATTAAGGAAATTAGAATGGATAATCAATAAATGACATGGGAAGAATTCATTGGAAACACTTTCATCAATTTAGTCCTATAATCATTCTATCCCCTTTGATTATTTCTTAAGGTCACTAATTGCTCCCCATTAGCTCGTGGGAAGGTGGCAATCTATAATCATGTTTTCAAATGGATGGATCGAGTTGGCGGTAGGCCTTATTTATTAAAGTGATTCATTTTTCTTGATTTACATGAATCTTTACACTCATTAACATCTTGGCTTATATTTCATGTGAGAGCATTTCTCTTTGGCTGGTGAGTATTTAGGATGGAGCACAACATTACTTTGGCTTAGGGGGTTCTGGTGGTTACAAGTGGTAGCTCAGCCAGAGAAATGGCTTTCAGTGAGGGCATATCTAGGGAAAGAATTAATAAGATCTTTTAGGAATTTATGGAATATATTTTTCAAGTGATCCTTTGCATCTATGGGAGGACTACATTCATAGCATCCTTCTCAGTTGGGTGAATTCAGCAGTGGCGGCTATGTTTGCAAATAATCTCTTGATTATTTTGTCTGATAAGGAAGTTGTGGCTAAAGTGGTCAAATATTTTATGGCTCTGGATCATCATCATATTTTCTTAGATGATTTAGATTTGGTGGACCCAGGTCCCTTCCCTAAAATGCCATTTTTAGGTACTGATGGTTTTGGATTGGTCCCATTATATATGTTTAGGGCTTTAGAATCAAGATTGATTTCTCATTTAGGGTTCATGGAATAAAATAGAGAAAATTTCATAATCTTTCCTCTTCAGAGGGACATTTCATTTATCTGTCTCCCCTGGCTTTGATCAAGAGTCCAATTTATGAGTTATAGGTGTGGAAGGGCATTGGGCATAATAGGGAGTGGGTGAAAACCATCAAGTTTGTTGCAAAGTTGGTGGTTCATGGCAAGGGAGTTGTGACTCCATAGTTGGTTAGGGCACCACAGAGGGTGGTGGCCTCTGCTATGCAAGGATCGATAGATAGTAATTATTTTGCAACGTCAGTTGATGGAGTAAAATTTAGGCTCTGAGGGGCTATTGGTAGGGGTCTGCTTGGTGAGGGGCCATCAAAGTTTGAAGGATATTTTGTGATAATGGTGATGAAGGTTTATAAGGAAGATAACAACTAAAATCTATATGTTTCTAAGTTTTTGACATAACGGGTAGTAATTATATTTTTATTTTTATTTGACAGTATCGAAAGAGGACTTCTTGGTATAAGTGGGTACTAGTTTTTTTTAGTCTATTGTTTCTTGGCTCACCAATTTATTGGCCTTTCCATCATTCAATTATGGATCTCATAATTATATTTTTGATAATTTACTTGTAGATCATTTTTGTATATATTTTTTAAATCTATACATTAGGTAGGGGACCTGTAGAACCCTGGTACTTATCAAAAAAAATTATTCAAATAGAGCTAGAGGTTTCATTATATATATAAAAAATGGTTTGATTCATTTGAAACTAAACATCAAAAAAATTATTGTTATTCTTATGATTGGAAATTAGAACCTTATATAGATGAAGACACCATTGGAGTAGGAAACACTCAAAGTATTTGTAATGAAATTACAATAGCATTCAAAATAATTTATCAATAGCCATTCACTTCATATGTCAACAACTGCCTAAATATGGATAAAATTTTGAAAAAAACTTTTCATTCAAAAATGTTTACATTTATGAGGAGACAAATATTTTCAAAGTTAGAAAAATATACTTTGGTATCACACTTCCAAAATTTAAGGACATCTACAAGGGAGAAAATTATATTGAAGAAAATAATTTAATAAAAGTGAATCTACAACATCTCAAAAGATTATTATTTTTTATATTCAATGAAACCGTATTTAAGATTGAATTTGAACACTACCACCAAGCTCTTTCTAAATACCATTATCGATCTCTTGATTTAGCGAGTGTTGATCTACTAGTTAGATCTATACTATGTAGTCATGTACCTCTTCAGTGAGATGCATTATTGCTTACCTTAAAAAAATCAACTGGTGACATTTTAGGCATTGAGTTTGAACATGAATTATAAGATTTTTAGACAAACTTATAAATTATTGATGTACAAAAAACCATCAATGCTTAGAAAATTATCTTGAAAAACCATGAGTTTGTTTATATTCATGAAAGAATAAAATAAATGTGTACTTGTATTATTTATATAAAAACTAAAATATGATAGATAATCAATATCTGCAAAGAAAAAAATATGACTAACAAGATATGGGTTCAAACAAAACCTATTGACTAATTGTACAAAGCCAGGGTGATATGGATCATGGAAAAAAAATTACATTTTTTCAGTTCTAACCATGATAAGGTAGATAAGTGGAAGGTATTTAAAAAAAATAGTTTAGTTCAGCTAAAAATTAAATATTCATTTAATTATTTTATAATGTATGATTAAGGTACAAAAATTTATGATCACATACATGAATTTGAAAAATTAATTTTGGATATTTTTATAAAACAAAAATTGGACAATGTGAATGATAAGTTGTCATTTCTTCTTCTTCCAGACAAAGTTTTGTAAAAATGGTTCTAGTTTTTTTTATACATAAATGGTGGGCTGCCTTGTTATCCTAAAAAATAAATTGACCAAGATTTCAAAATAAATTCAATGGATATCCTTACAACAAAATTCTTTAGAGGCACAAGAGGTATGTTTGTGGATGAATTATACGTACTTACAGACAAAGTTATGAGTGCATAAGTTTGATTGTGAATAACTCTTGAACATAGTGTGAAGGAAGAAACTTGAAGTGCCTGTTGTAAAAAATTAAAATAGAATGGAGTCACAAAGGTGAAAAATATGTATTATTTAAAATCATGGGTCCTTGAAGAGGTGGCTCTAATGGGATGTGTTACATCAAATGTGATCAAATTGTTTGACATGTATGAAACTCACTTTTCTCAACTTTGTGAGTAATTCGGAGATGAAAAGGATAAAATAAAAATAAATAACAGGGCCAAGGAGTTGGAGAAAATCATAAGATGATATGATAATGTCAAAGGATTCCATCTAGCTCTTAGAACTGTATGTATCATCTGCTACTAAAAATTCTCAATCAAGGGAGAATGATACTTATAAATTCACATGTTTTCATTTTCTTTTAGGAAAAATATTGACAGTGTTAGAAAACCATCTATCTTATCTTAGTCTAGATGTGGTCATTTATGATTTTTATAATGTTGTGACTTATAGATTTACCCTTACATTTGGTCTAGTGAAATGAATTACATGTGCATATTTTTTGTTATAGTCATCAAAGCTTATTTGTTTCATATATTTGTATGTATCTACATAGAAAAAGCTAAATACAAATGAAATCATTTCTCAAGGAAGTTACAATATTTTGAATGATGAAGGTGGATTTATGGTATCCATAATTCAAAATTCAAGGTCAATGAAGAAGTGGCATTGTAGAACTTGACTGGTCACATAAGAAGCCCTTGGATACTATAAGGCCAACTAATATTTTGATATTATCTTATCTAAACATCTGTTCAAGTGCAAGTGATATGTAAAGTTTTGCAACACATGATCACAAATTGTTCTGCAGACACATACCTTTTTAATACCTTATAAAGGCACATATACGATACAAGTTGATAAAAATCTAAATATGAATTCACGGATGTGTATAGTAGAAAAACTAAAGAAAGATATGATGCTTAAAAATTACTATAAATATCTCATTACACCTTTAGGTAAGTACATTGTTTGATAATATCGTGAAATTTGCATCCACTAATTTTTTCGTAGTTAAAGTCAAATACTTTATATCATGAAAAATATTAAACTAAATTATCTACATTGATTTGTTTCTGTTAATTTACAAACTCATGTTCATATATATTTGAATTCTTCATTCATTTGAGAATGGACGGCCACCTATTCTAAACAATTTTGAATTCCTTTTCTAAACTTGTATGTTTCATGGTATAAATGGTTGATCCATTTCAAAAAATGAGGAACTAAATAATGAGGTCCAATTAAATAAATGCACAACTACAACTCAGGGGGAGACAAGTTCATCCATGAATAGCGTATTTAGACAAATGAACAAGTATATGACACATATAACCAACAAGTTGAACTTCAGCAAAACATGTATTTTTTTGTGGTAAATATAACAACTACATCAAAGTGTGCACCGTCAATTATCTTAAACATGTATCATATAATACTTATCAATTATTGAAAATTTTCTTATAATGTCAAAGCATAATAGCGTCTCCCACTTTTAAATATAAAGAGGTCACATACACTTCAAATCCCCCTTCAAAATATCTTGAATTTGGGTCATTAATATTAATAAAGTATATGTGTTTTAGTTTATATATAAATATATAGTGCATATATATTTTTCCATTTTTTAAAAAATTGTTAAGTATTTTTTAAGATTTATTTTTGAATTTTTTTTTGTAAAATTATTTTGTCTATCTAGTGGGACATAATATTATTATTTGATCCAAAGTCTTCCCAATGTTATTTTAAATCTTTTTATCAAGCATTGTATAATTTTTTATTTTTGAATTCTATGTGTATATTTGATTGATGATGATACACAATATATAAAAATGCTTAGAAATGCACAGATAAAACATTAATTAGCATATTGTACTATTATATTAAAAAATTAATACAATGTAAAATTAAATCTTGATATTATTATTTTTTTTAATGTTTTTAAAACATTTTTAATGTTCTAGATTTAGAAGAATAGAAGGATTGTTAATTCAAAAATATTCTTTGAAAAAAAAAAAAAAACCCATTGTAATTCCACAATTAACACATGTAGCCAAGAGGATATTTGATTCAATTCTTAATGTTCGCGTATGCACAATTTCATATATGATTTTGCTCTATGTTTAATACATATGCCAACGTAGAAAAAAATCAATGAAACTATTGTTAACAGCTAAAGTGGAGCCCATCCTTATTTTATTGGGGTTATGAACATTACAAAAAAATTAAAATATATTCATCAAAATTTTAGACATGATTTAAAAGGAATCTAGAATTCCATTTAATTTTGTAAATACTATTTTAATCAACCCACTAAATAAATGTGTATTTGAATAAATTTATATCATTTAAACAAAGGTTTCTTCTGAAAAAGAATTTAAAAATAAAAAATAGATTATGACAAAAATGTTTACACAACTAACCATGTTTGGGGATCAATATGATGTAAGTTTTTGTTTGAAAGAATGTAGTTTATCTCTAACAAGTGTTAAATAAGGTAATAAGTGAGATTGAGTCAACAATGTTTATATAAAATCATTTTTTTTAAGATTTTTCTAATTGCATTATTATTCAATATTATTTATCATGTTTTTTTTTAAATCACTTATATTATTGAAAAAAAAAAAAATCTCAAATATTTTTATTATTATGAGTTTCTCATAAACAACTTAATATTTATAGGACCCATTTTTAATGTTTAATATAAAATAGCACAACGATGGCATTGACAATTTTATTTTATTAAACTATTACTCATTTTATTAAAATATAAATCTTTAAAGATCATTCTTAGTATTTAACATAAAATATCACGATGGTGGAAAGAAATTAATTTTAATAAATAATTATTCACTTATTGAAAAAAAAGATTGTATAAGTTGACTATTTTAGATATCATTCCACTTCAAAACAAAATATTGGTATTGAGAGTCAAAGGACTATTGTTCAAAGTTTCAAAGAATATTGAATTTAGATCACCGACCAAAAATTCATATTTTTCATGTTCAAGATATCAATACTTTAGTAGTGCATTTAGCCTTGACTTGTTGAATATTGAAAGAAAATTTTTAGATATTGGGTTGTAGTTTATTTACTTGAACTCAAGAGTACAACATTATTTTATTCAAAAATTTAACTGACTACAAAATGTAAAATTTATTTTTACTTCAAAATATAAGTGTGAAATTAGCAAAAAAAGTATTAGATTAAAGAAATAAAATATTATGTCAGTATACATAAAAAACATGTAAAAGGTTCTAGACAAATACACATACTTGTATAGAACAGAAAAAAATATTGTTCATAGCCGAGAAAACATACTTTGTTGATGATAAAAGAGAAATATTTTTCTTTGGATCACTTTCCATCTATGAATTTGAAGGCCCACTGCATTCCAATAGAAAATATCCATCCACTTATGTATGTGATTAGATCGTGTGAAGTTGAATTTAAATATGCATCACTATTTAAAAACATACAAAAAATAATTAATAACTTTGACTGAGTTATTTTTATATTATTAAATTATATTTTTTAAAACAATTTATATAAATAAACAAAATTTGATTAGTTTTTGTAATCAAATGAAATTATTTTAATGTACAAAAGTGATTAGTTCTACAATATTGTTATTAAATATTTAAATGAAAATTGATTAATTTTATAATCAATTAGAATTTTATATATATATATATTTGTGCATATAAACAAAAGATAATTTTTATATTCATTGAATATTCTAAAAAGGTCATTGGATAAACAAAGATAATTTGGTTAAAACCTACATAAAAATATTATTGCACAACAATTTTTTGGTTTGACTTCATGGTTAAAACTCTTGTTCGAATGATATTACTTTTAGATATTCAAATAATTGATTTGATTGAATCTGATATTTTAAAGGAGTTGATATAAATGAATTTGAAATTAAAACAATTTATTATCTATAGATTAGAAATTGCACCAATCAATGTTGATTGTGTTCAATTTGAATGGTGTTTTAATTCATGCAATTCATAAAAAAGAGTTGGTTGTAAAGAAGGGTAATATAGGAAAAGTTACTAGGCTTAAATAAAATATTGTTTTCTTCGATCAAACTTAAAGGATTTTTTGTACAAATGTTTATGTATTTTCAATTTTTGTATATAGACATCAACTAATTCCAAAATCATAAACGAATGAACGATCTCATTGCTTCAAGAAACAACATTGAAATAAAATAAATTCAAATTTATATATACCGAAGAATATTGAGAATCAAATCACCAATATGATTATAGAGGTTTTACAAACTCTCTACTATTTTTCAAACGATTAGAGTTAGTTTTAAAATGTAGTAGAGATATATATAATCAATTCAGTACAATGTTAATTGGCAACTCTTACTAGAAACATATTTGTAACGATAAGGGTAATTATATCATTGTAAATATATTTAAAAATTATTTATATAAATATAATTACTTGATGATTGAATATCATTGATGTTTCTACGTGTAAAAGATATTGTAAATATAAGGCAAGTAGTGAATAGATTGCTTTGAATGCTCAATAAATAAATTATTTGTGACACTTATATTTATAATATAAAAATATTAATATGTCCTCTATTTTAAGTAAATTATTTTAAATTAATTGTATGTTTTATTGATTATACTTATGATAATTTTGACGTTTAAATTGTTACATAGATTTATTTTTCATAAATTATCCGCACTAAACGTTACAAAAATATAAATGTGATAAATTCACCACACGCTAAATGTTGCATGGATATTTATTATTTATTTTTTTTGCATTTATATTTGTCAGAATTTTTTCACACTAAAATTTATATAAATATTTGTAGTAGTTTAATTGCACTCATAAATAAAAGTAATAAAAAATAAAAATTATGATAAATGTTACATAAATGTTTTATGATCTTTTATGTTTACTTATACATAAATAAATAAGAAATAAAAAATTGTGATAAATATGTTACAATTTATCATTGTTATTTTTGAATCAATCACATTAAAATAAAATATTAAATGTTCAGAATAAAATAAACCCACTTTTAGAGATTCTTTTAGAGATGGTATAGAATCTAGCCCCAGACACAACAGGGGTCTGGGTCCCCCCTAACCATTAAAAGATAAAACAGGGACAACATGTTAGGAAAACAAAAAACCCCAGCGAAAAGAACCAAAAAAGTGAGCAAAACCAATTGGAGAAGACAAAAAAATTGACCCAATCCCTGCAAAATAGGATCCAGCTTGGACAAAAGAAGCGGAGGCCCAAGTCTTAACAATACAGATGAACACGCCAAACATGAGGGCATCAAAAGGACCCCCAAAATGGACAAACTGATAACAATTCAAACTTTTACTTTCTATCACTATAGTGGTTTAAATATCTATTGGTCTTAACAAGACCAATTTGTAATCAGGGTTACCTTTTATAGGTTTATCGCCTCCAATGTTATCGATGTTTCACCCAGTTGCTGTTTAAATTTTCTCTTACACTTTGCAATTTAAGTAAGAGATGGAGAAAATTATGAGATAATGATGGCATTTCACTGAACTATCCACATGAGCCATTCCACCACTTGATTATTAAAAACTTAACCCAGATTCTTGACTTTTTGGGTTGCTTCAAATTTCTCAATCATCCTTTTTTTTTTTTTAAAGTAAAACAATATTCTGCCCCTTCACATAGTTCACCATTCTGCTCAGTTCTACAACCAAGAATTGATCTCCTTTCCAAACATCTCTTCAATTCCAATACATGCGTTATATGAACAGAACAACACCAATATAATTACACTTATGGTTCGTTCATTGTGTAGACAAAATAAATGACTTTCTTCTTTTATTTCGACCCTATCAGAATTTTGCATATCAATATCTACTGCTACGGTTTTCCATAAGCGCCTAATCCTTGAAAAGAATCTTACCTCAGAGTATTTTGAACAACTCAAACACATTCGCTTTCCTTTATCTTTCCGGAAACACCATTGAACAAAAGATAAATGTCCAATAACAGGTCGAGTTGATTATGTTTGTATATAACGACAACTTCTCATTCAAAAGACCGACAGATTTGAGTTTTTATAACATGTAGACAAACTGGTGAAAGAACTACGTCATTCTATTCAAAAAGTGAGTTCAATTCAATAAAGTCAATGAGATTGCATTGGTATTCAAGACCAAATCGGTCCTTGAGAGCCGATTAACAAACAGAGATGGATGAGTGATACTCAGGAAACTGAAATTACTTACTACAACAAATATTCGCACGACCATCTAAGCCTTAGTCAGAAAAAGAAATCATTTTTCAACAGAATTTTCGCCCACATACAAATCATCTTTCTTGACAAAGGTCATTGAACACCATTCAATTTAACTCATGTTCTTCCTCTTACTGTAACACACCTTCTTGACTGTAAGCTTCTACAGACTTTATACAGTTATAATCTTAAGAGCTTAAATGTTTATATTGACCTCATAATCGCATCAGCAACGCCTTATTGATAAACATTTAGCTTCCATACAATTAGATCCACATTCGTTCTCTTCCTTTACATCGAACTTTCTGCAATGTAGATATCTGCAAATCTCCTATATTGGTCAAACATCAATACATCTGTACAGATCTATTACAGATCTCTATTACAATAATTCTACAAATCTTGAATGTGATATCTTTAATTCATATCAACAATGTACAAGGAAGTTTCACTATAGTTACAGCCATATTCATGCAAAACATACACACGGGTCGAAAGGCTTTATTTTCCCTATTCCGACCACACATTCACTCTTCTAACCTACAGACCTTATATTGTAATGACAGACGTTTTTTTTTTTTTTTTAACTTACTTACAATGATAACAACTTGACAACTTCCTCCTCCTTAGAAATAGCTTTCCTGACTTTGTCTTGATTTGTTTGAGCCTTAATTCTCTGAAACAAAGTTCCAAACTGAGGTGGTGGTTGTCTAAAGTCTCTCAACCACCTTAAGAACTTGTCAAACTTGCTTATTCTTACCTCATGTACGTTGATCTTTAAGTCAACAACTTGTACAACTTTAGGATGATGACTAGGAATGTTTACATCACGGTTTTGACCTCCAAAAAAAAAACTAGACTCTATGATTTATCTAATTTCTTCATATATTTACATAAATTACACTTAAAAATTCAAATTTTGGTTTAGGAGGGAAACTCTCCAAGCCTCTAAAAAGGACCAATCAAGAATCAAGACTCCTAGTGCCTAGAACAAGATTCTTCATGATTCTATTCACCTTCTAGGACCCCTAAGAACATTGAAAACATGATTTTGCTTGCATAAGATGCTGCTCCTACATCACAAACCTAGTGTTTTAACTGGTTCTGGAACCACCCTGGACACAAAGGGAGGCCCAAATCTCCATTCCAAAGGAAACTATATGGAGATTTTGCAGAACCTCACTTCCATCCAAAACCTAGAGTGAGGAACCTCAGATCCATGGCGAGACAAGGATCCAAAAATAAGATAAAGCCTGTAGGTTTTGAGCTGGATTTCACCAATCAAAGAGAAGCAGCTAAGAATACAGCTTCCTCTATTAACTAAGAAATGATGGTATAAATTGAAACCATAAAAAAGACTAAATTCCCTAGGAAAGGTCCACCCCCACTCCAACAGAAAACACTTCTTATCAAAATTAAATACCACAGATTCCATTGGAAATCCAAAGGCCCATCTGGAGAATAGATCCACAAGGACTCCACGAGTCCTTAACCAGAAATATAGTCCAGAACCGGATCCCCGTGGAGATCTGCACAGAAAGCGAAAACAGGGCATCATCCCACAAGAACAGGGGATCAAGAAAGGATCGCTTATCCCCACTAAACAAGCTGAAGAGGAAACAAAACATTTGGAAAGCATTGAAAAAATTTGAACAACTTGAGATTTCTCCCAAAATCCCTTCAAAGAGCTAATTCATCCCTGCATTTTGATGATGAACTTTCTCCAGAAATAGCATCATTCTCGTCAACATCTCAACAAATCTACATATCCGAATGCTATAATCAGATTTAGAGCCTCCAAATGAGTCCCAAAAAACGGAGTGGTCCAATCGAACCAGTATTGTCCACCCAAAGCCTTTCATGAAGCTAAACATAAACCACGGCCTTGGTTGAGCCCAAAAAATCAACCGATCTGGATCAGAGATGAAAAGGATCCAAAAATTGTTCATAGGTCGAGTACATACCATCAGATGCCACATGGGCCCATAAGAAGCATGCGAGGCTAGCAAGGCGAGCCCAGATCTGGGCAAAGTAACAACAAAGGAGACATAGCAACAACGATGCAGAGAGAGGGACTTGTCATTCCGAAGGTGGGCCAGAGGCCCAAGACCATAAGTCCGGTCCAACTGTTCCACACACCAAGCAGTTGATCCATTCCTGAGAAAGATTATAGCCTGAAGCGAGGAGGAGCAAACAACCCCGGTCAAAATAGCACAACAACGACAACTCCTGGAAGAGACAAAATCCAGATAGATAAATCTGTCTCAAGAAAAGCTTCATACCGTCCAGATCTAACCTAATTCGTCCTAGAATCATCAGCCAATTTGAAAAATCCCAATGCGGGAATGGGACGTGGCTTATTTAAAATAATATGACCATTCAAAATAAGTCCTAAATCTGGGAAGGAAGCAGTCCATCCATCCCTCCATCATAATTATATCTAATACCAAAAACTACTAAATTAAAATATATTAATAATATAAAAATCTAATATTTAATATTATAAAAATATTAAATAAAAATAATTTTAAATTTTAATCTCACTGAGATATGTGTGGATTTAATTAAATGATGGTTATACACATGAACCGATACCCTTAAAAGAGTTAACTAATTTTCAAATGGGATTATATTTCAACCTCCACAACATTCTTTATTCCTTTTTGAAATTTACAATTTTATTTTTTTATTTATCTCTTTAACAATTTTTTTATGAGAAGATGATGATGATATGTACATATATACGAGATCTTTTTTTTAGAATACTTTATTGATAAATAATTTTAATCATTTATAATCATCGTTAAAATAATTTTAGTTTTGTTTCTTTTATTTGTTCTTTGCTTTATATTTTCATTATGTCATTTTAATAATTTAGAAAGGCTTGTTTATGATACATTAATTATTGAGATTTTAGCACGTATTTGAAGAATTTAAGCATGCCAATATTATTAGACTCGAAGGAGACTATATGCTTTCACTTAGTTTTAACCGATTATTATTATTTGTTGTTTCAACCAATCAAAATATTATGTTTGCTATGCTTCAAAATTAACATAACTTTTCAAAAGCTAAAGTGCTCGGTTTTTAAGTTTAGAAATAAAACATTATTATTACGATACATGGATTGGTGAAAATATTTTAGATGTTATTCACAGCTTCATGTTATTCGAAGCCACCAAAACATTTGCAAGAAAATGCATTGATTAACTTGTCAAAACCGCAACAGAATGTCAGGAATCATAATTAATTTTTGCAGGATGGACGACTTACTTGTCGCAGTCGTCTACCACTTACCCCCAGTTGTCTGCCACTTGCCCCCAACCGTCCCTGAATGCAATCGCCTTCCAAACTGGATTTTTTACTTTGCATATGTATTGTGTATCAAAGACCTTGGCAGAACAGGTCGCTCTACAATACAGGATAGAGAAGGGGATTGAAGTGGTGACAATGTTGGTGGCAATGGTGGGCAGATCTTGCCTCACACCCACATTTGCCGAAACTGCTTCAGATATGTTATCACCATTCACAGGTAGGCACATCTCTATCACTCTGAAATTTACATTTTTTTCCTTGCGATCTCAAAATTGGATCCTAAAAATTTTGCAGGAGATAAAGCATTTTACGAAACCTTGGTTTCAACGCAATTTTTGGTGGGATCCATTTCACTGGTCTATGTCGAAGATGTATCCAATGCCCATATTCACAACGCATTTGTATAGCTGTTTCTTGACATTTTCTTTCTGTCTAAGCTCATTCCTATACCTCTGATAGTCATCTACAGTATCTGTAGATAAGACATTTTAATCTCGCAGAGGTGCGATGTGAATCCCTCCAATATTTTGAAAAAAAATAAATGCAAAAACAAAAAACTATAGTAATTCACTAACATTTTATTTTTGTGCATTGTAATTTTATTTTGTTGCCATGAGCTCCCTTTGGTTAAAAACATGCTCTTACATCATTCTTTTCGAGCAACTCAAGTGCACTATACTCCCCTGTTTACAAGTTGGGTTCCTTGTGTCTGAAATTTTGAGCCTAAATAAGGGAATGCTTTTACTCTCATCTCCATATATGAATGCAGACATTATTGTTTACAATTCAGCGTTTCCAGAGTCGTGATTCATAATCTGGTAGGAAATGACTCCATGAGGAGAAAGCATTAAATATCCGTAGCCCAAAATGAGGGCCGCATCAATGGACATTTACAATAATTTCACATCATATCTATTGTATATTATCTGAAAAATATAATATAATGTATATGTGTGATCTCCATATGGCATAAAATGATGTTTTCAGTAAATTTAGCAAAGGGAGATAATAGTTTGCAGAAATAAACCCTGTGTTATTGATCAATGTGGGCTCTGTGGAAGATATCTACCACTATCTGTTTTTTCAGTCAAAAATAAATCCAAAGGTTCCCTAGCATATGTTATTGCAATCCTTTACTTATGTTTTTTGTCTCATTTAGGAGTCAATGTTATTTTCTTCAAGCAACAGATCCATGAGATGGCTCTCGAACTAGAGGCATCCCACCAGTGATTTATCTTAGTGTTTGGTGTATAAGATAGAGCGTCTTTTTTTTGTATGTGTATGTGGAAGTAGCTTTTTCCAAAGATTCGTAAGGTATATGATGGAAAATTGTATATTGAATTTATAAACGCTGAAAATCCCTATATATCCTCATGTCTCAGAGTATTACAACAATTTCAATACAAATAATTTCTATTTATAAAACATGTTATTAATATCAGCGTTTACAAAATCCTCAAAACTACTTCTCAATCCTTCCAATCCTTCCACAAAGACTTGACGCTATATGCCCTTATTAAATATGTTCTCTTCTCTAAATTGATTAATTTATTTGAGATTATCATTTTAAAATGAGTTAATTTTAAATATGAATTTTTGTATTACCCTTATAAAATAGTAATTTAGAAAAAATAAATAAATATATAATTTTAAAAAATAAAATAATATCTTCCATTATTAAATATGATTTTTTTTATTATCTCTATAAAGTAGTAATTTAAAAAAAGAAAATAATATAATTTAAAGGAAAAAAATGTGTTCCATAATAATAATTGAAAAATAAAGAATAACTTGATTGCATTTCACTATATTAATCCATAAAAATTCTTGAAAATAAATATATGTAAATTGTGTGACTAGTGGTGGTAGATTATACTATTTATGTTATTAATATTTAATGTCATGTTAAATTTAATAATCATTGGATTGTTATTAGATAATTTCAATTTAAATTTGACATCTATTTAATATATATAAGGAAGTTTTGTTTTTAATTAAGAGAGGTGATTAAAAAATTGTACTATTTTGTGCTAACCTTTTTTATGTTGAGAAAGATTTTTCAAGCTTAATAAAGTTGTTCAACTAAATTGAAGTCATCTTTCACCAATTAAAAAAAACTAAAAATAAATAATAATAATAATTATTATTAATCAATATAATCCTTGAAATATATATATATAATATTTATAATTACATCAATATTTATAATTAAAATAAAATTTAAAACAAATATATATATATATATATATATTAAATAGATAATTTTTTAAATTATTTTCTTTTAATTTTTTAGTTTTTTTAAATGATTCATGTAAGAGTAATTATGAGGCTAAAATTTAAGGATAGTCAAGATTCATTATTGAGCACGAGAAACACCCTTGACATAATGTTCAAGTCTTTACAAAACTCCAGCTTGCCTAGGGTAGGACGTTGCGATTTATGTTACAACCACGTTTTTATAATACAAAACTCTCACGGTGTACCTTTTCTTGGTTGGTAATTACGCTTCTGTACGTCGCAATACATCACTTGAGAAACAGCTATAGGTGTCGCACTCGCACGGCTTACAAGTTTTCGAAAAGAGCCTCACAATTGTGGTACATCATAATATATTTAACAATACAAATTGTGCGTCGGCCCCAGCTTTTACTCTTAGAACTTGGGGACTGAAATGCAGGCACGTTCTCTTCTGTCATGGAAACATTTGCTGAGGGACCAGTCCGCATCTTAACAGACAGTTGCCCTTATCCTGCTGGAACACAGAGACGGGTCCACATCTGAAACCTGTCCTACAACTATGCCCGAATCATCATGAATGTGGAAGCCTTGTAATTAATGACTTCTGGTCACCAACCAAAAAAAGAGGATATCTTCGACATCAGATAGGAGCATACTAGTTTGTAATTGGATTATTTGAAGTTTGCCTATTGTATTCTGCAAATGCATTAACATTTCAGTTCGTGTTGATTTTTTTTTTTTCCCCCTAAAATTAGAGCTGTAGAGGAAAAAAGGTTTACCAATCTCAAATTTTGTAAGTTTGAATTGGTAGAAATGGAATGGCATTTCATAATGGAATGTCATTTCATCATGGAATGTATAGCATATGAGGACATTCAAAGTAGTTACGTTGATATCTTACAAGGTGAAGCACTTACAATTTTGTTTGAAGAAGAAAAGATAGCAAAAACAACAGACTACTTGACTAGAATTTATAACAGAATATTTAAGTTAAGCAAAGAAATCGAAGAAAGGCAGAAGTAGCAGTGTGAGACAATTTATTTGGTATGTTGTCTGCTGGTTTTGGTCTTCGGTCCCATACGCTGATTGGCCTCGTAAACATTATCGAAAACTTTCATTCATTCATTCATTCAATTAATTCTATTCATTTGTTTGAGGTAAGCAACAGGGAAATATATTGTCTTGCTATTACCAACCTTGTTTGACATAAACAAGCAACTCTTGAGAGCACTTCACTGAAAATGTAAGTTGAGCTTTATTTCCAGTGTTACGATTTTTCTATAATTAATTCCCTGTTGACAAAATTAAATGTCATTGCATGCTCTTTAATTATTTTATTGAGTTGTTCAATGGCAGCACCATAAATTTGTAATATTGGAGAAATTACCATGGGATGTTGATTTTCTTATACATTTTAGGATGCATCATTCTTATAGGATAGATTTTTTTTTAAAGTTTTAATCGAAAAGTACAAAGGGAACAAAAAGAAAAAAATATATCAAAAAAATTAGAGGAAAATAGAAAAAGAAGAAAACAAAAAACCAACAATAAAATAAAAATAGAAGACCATTTGAATAACTCAAAAAGACATATAAATGGGCAAGAAACATTTTTTTTATTATGAAAATAAGAACACTAACAACAAACACATGAAAGATGGAGATTATTTGGAAGCATAAAAACATTTCTATATTTATATTGCATGTATATGACACAAAGTCCATCTACATAAATTCACAACACAATTTTTACATAATCAAAATTTTACATACAAAAATAAATATTGAAGTAGTAATATATTTCCTTAATTACAAACATCAAAACACATTTTATAACTACAAAATATTAACACTCTCAAAATAGCATTCATCTCGTTTGTATTCTCATAATTATAAATCTAAAAAAGTCTATGTACATACAAAATTGTAGCTAACCCTTTTCTACAACTAAAAGAAAAGAACTAACCCCTTTTACAATGACAATCATGTCTTTTTATAGTATTTGCATTCCTAAAGTAGTTAGTTTTGACTCTAACTCAACTTAGAGGACTCAACTTTACTAACTTGAGTTGACACTTAAAGTGAACTTGTGATTTGCACATTATATTATTGAATTAATTCATAAATTTAAGTAATTTACATCACCTTTTGACTTTAAATGAAATCAATTAATTAAAAAGAAGTGACAAAAATTAAACATATAAAGTCATCGTATTGTTCAATTCAGACCCACATAAATTAGTCACTTTGTCATGCTCAAGATACCGAGGGATCCACTGAACCCAGTCCATTAGATAATAGAGTCCAACATTTCTACTTGACCACCAACAACACGCTTCTTTGGTCATGTGACTCATCGTAGTTTAACACACTATTGATCGAGACTCCCCTTGAGATCTTTAGACAATTGTATGAACATGGACAAAAATTACATTCCAATGCACTTTTCAAGTGTGGAATTTGGCCTGAAGGAAAAGAACATAAACAAGACAAGCCATAGAATATACCGAAAGAAAGTGCATAAAGAAAGAAGTCTCAGACATTTTGTTTGAGAGACAAAAAGTCCAAGAGAAATAGACAAACAAATAGCCAAAGACGAAAACCATAAGCAAATGGCCTGAAGTAATACATGCACAAAAATAAGAGACAGAGTTAACATGGAATTTCATGCAAGTGGAGGTTCATTTAGAGTTGGTTGGTCTAAGTTTCAGTTGACTATTTGTTGTATTCATGATTATCTCCTAGTCAATCTCATGCATCCAAAGGTCCAACTCAGCTTCAAGTGGAGTTCTCAGTCTAAGATGTGGTGTGGCTTTCCATGCAAGAGTTTGACTTCTCAAACTTGGGTCCACCTCATCCCTTTTACACCAACATGGAAATACATGCATGTGCTCTTGTTTAACTTGTTTAAGGCTTTCAACATTCCAGCAGTTCAAGCAAAATTCTAATTTCAATTTTGGCATTGATTTCATCCAAAGGAGATTGTTCTCATGTTTTGGGCAGTTTAATCTGAGTATATATCTGGAGATTGGCTTAGCATTTTGCATGATGAAAGTTTGACTCAAACTTGGACTCTTCATCATTTCCAATGCCAAAGAACTTTTCATGTAATGACATAAGACAAAAATAGATATTACTTGAAGGCTGTGATAGCACAAGTTTGACTTAGTTGATCTCCTTTTCTATTTTTAGTGCCATCCTCTTCACTGTTGTATCTTTTTCTATATAAGTTGGCTCCTTAGCCTTGATTTGTATCCCTCTTTTGGCAAGACCAAATTTTGCCAAAGACTAAGTTTGTAAGCTTTTTTCAGATTAATAGAATTGTTTTTATTTTCTAGAATGCTAGTATAGTGTATTCATGTCAGTGATTTGCATAAGTGATAAAATTTCTCTTCTTTGTTAAGTCTTGATTCTTACCTAGCAACATAGTTCATCAGTTTATGCAGGTCATGCTATATGTTTGATGTCTCTTGGTTGAGTTTATATTGAATATAAATGGCAGGTTAGTGTCTTAAATCAGGGCTATTCTTTCATTTCCCTCATTCTTGGATCATCATATAAAACATTTTCATGAAATACTTATGCATATTGGTTAATTGGAGTTGAAAGTTCAACCCTTTGCTTATCTAAATCAGTGTTCTTAGGAGCTCAAATTGAGTGGATCAATCAAAAAATACAAGTGTATCACCATAATTAGATAGGATTTTTGTTTAAGTTTCTCTCTCTTTTCTTGGCATTTTGTCGCGTAGAGCAAAGATCCTAATTGATACACCAAAGGGAACTAGCCCTTAGAATCTAGAGATTTAATCCATTGATTAGGTCACCCATAGCCTAAGATTGTTTTGATGTTTTAGTAGACTGTGAAGCCCTGAAACTACCTTCATAGGGGTATAAGTCTGATTGACAATAGAACCAACCTAGATAAAAAGAGTAGAGGCCCAAGACTCGAAAGCATCTGATTTTGATTGGATCAAGAATTGACAGAGGAAGATCCATTACCACTTTTGACTGGTGTGGCAACTAGTTAGTTTTGGTTGAACCAAAAACTAGCCTAAGCCAAAAGAGGCCTAGGTCTTGAGATACCATCAAGATCTAATAATCTAATTTTGTCTAGATCAAGAACCAACATGGACACAAATAAAGGTCTAGGTCTCCATAAACAAAACATGCCAAACCATAAAACCACTGAGAACCAATAAACACCTAGGAAAAATAGAATTAAAATAAGAAGAAACAAATGAGGGATCGTCAAGGGATCCCAATCATCAATAATGGGAATTCTCGCAAAAATCCACTAGCTTATTTTTAGGACACAATAGTTCAATTTGTAAGTGTAAGGAGATCATCAACCTTTCTTGAATATTTTTTATCGAATCGTCCTTTCCTTTTCCTTTATTGATGATAGCTTCTAATGACTTATTTTTACAAGTCTTATTTGTAATTCTATAACAAATCAGGCCCTATGAATTCCCATGTAGCTTAATAGAATTCATAAGGAAAGCCATTGATACTTGATTCTTTATCATTGGCCATCTATTGTACTGCATCAAAATGCTCATCAATAGAGAGGAACATCATGGTATTTTTGATTCAAAAGTATTAACTTGTAAGGCACCACATCTAAACATTTTTGTTTGATGTTTGTGATCTCTCCATCAAATCTTCCTAAGCTTGGAACACCAATCTATAGTGATTTAGAAGAAAACCAAATAAATTTATGATAGACTAGCGATATGCTTATGAGTAAGCTTTATGGCTTTGATTTATTCCTTGTCTTGTTTGGACTAGAGTGACTTGAAAAAAATACTTCAATGCATGGTTCCCAATCTTAAGCCAATGCAAGGGATCCCTAATTTTTACCTTTTATTCATATGGCTATCTACTATGTTAATCATGTGCTTGAGAGAAGCATCCATGGCCTGAAGCTATGAGTTGAAAGGGTTTTACTCAAGGATGGAAGAAATGATATGGTATTCCTTAATGAAAGTGTCATCACCCTGATTCCAAACCTGTGCAATATGCTTTCCATAGTGGCAGAGGAAGGTGGAAATGTAACTCATAACATCATTCTACCACTCAATTTAGCTAGTAGTGTATAGCATACATAGAACTAAATTCCACACTTTGGCGATAAGTTTGATAATGCCCTCATGGATGAGAAGGGATGTATTCAAGAAGAATTGATTGTGTGGGACATTAAGATGGCCTCTTCCCTACTCCAATTTACAAATGATGGGATTATGGTTAGAGAGGAATATGTTTGGATAGAAAATGATAGCTAGCCCATTGAAATCACAAACGGAGGATGCATGTTACTTGGAAAGAGTCACACGGTCCAATTGTTTGAGGACCCAATCAGTGATGACATAGTAATTGGACCAAGTGAAGCATGGTTTATTAGTCAATGCATGTCGCCAAAATATTGGGTCCATTAAACCCTTGATGTTTAAAATAATACCACGCTTCATGTTCCCCAACACACCATCTCATCAAGAGGGTATCAAATTTGTTCTTGGGACTCTATCATATTAAAGTAGCCATAAATTAGCCATTTGGAAAGGAGAAATTTTTTAGCGAGTCATCTCCATAATTACTTTCTGTCATGACCATCATTAGGGGCATAAACATTGATAACCCCTAAAAAATGACCATCAATGTAAAGTAATACCCAAATAAATCAATGTGTGGTATCTTCTCTCGAGGTAATAATTAAGGGGGGAATTTTTTGTAGCCAAAATATTGGTACCAACGTATCCATCTTCATGTGAAGTGGAAAATTGAGATACATCAGGGCATATGCTTCTTAGAGAGGATTGCAATACAAATCTTGAAATCCTAACTTCTTGCATCTGATACAGTCTACCAAGATGAGAAAATGGTAGCTAACATTTCCACCTCTCTCATTAGTCATCCCTAGTTTTACAATGAACTTATGGCCTCTCAAATCCAATTTTCTCAAGCGTTCCTACCACACAACTATCACACAGTTCACCTCGTGGTAGTAGTGAATGGGGTGAAACATAACTCTATTTCTTTCAAGGAGATTTTTTATTTCTATTTTTGAAACCCACAACCATTATTGAGTAATCGTTTTAAGGGACTTGGTTCATAAAAATATATAACATTATTCATGGAGGATTCCTCTCAATGAATCTAAAATGTTCAAGGCCACATTGAGTCCTCGTGTAAATTCTTTGTGTGCACCCCCTGTCAGCAATCATGATAATTAATTGTTTAGAAAAACATTTTTAAAAGCACAAGAATCATGATGTAATTCTTTTTTCATCTCAACACTCACCACCAAAGACTAAATTTGACAAACGACTTTTATTATCATACCTTTTTTTATGACAGTTATTTACTCAACATTACCCTTCATTCATGAATATAATTCATAAGAAAAGACAATAACATTAGAGATAATTTATATATTTATTATTATCCTTTAAATTTTTTAAAATCTCAACTAAAATTTCCCTTGAAACAAGGTACCAAAAAAATTGATTATATTTTACGGATTAAATACGGCGATCCGACCATCAAATTTAGTTCAGGCGTATCACCACGACGATTCCGACCCGCTAAACTTTTTCTCAACAAATTTCTACCGACTGAACTTCTTTAAATACACGCATGTCTACAAGTCGCAACGATCGATTGACCTGCATTAAAATCCATAATCGCCTTTGTATTGACAATGTCACAACCGACTCCACGGAGATAAAGAATTTAACGCCGCTCCCATCCAAGTGGGTAGGTGACGGTCGCTAAAAGAGTCAGTGCATACGAAAGGTAGGTTATCCTACCATTCTACCCTTAACAACAATTGGGCTTATTTCCCCAGTTACCCTTTGTTCGTTGTTTAACACACTACAACCTGTAGCATTTGCTGTGTTTGTATGAGAGGGGATTCCAATCAATGCCCACCCAGCAGCATTATTGGATTCCTGTTAAAAGCGGATAGGGATCGAAAGCAAACGCCTGCCTTTATAACGTACTCGTAAGTAATGCCTGAATTATATTGAAATTGAAATTGATTTGTTAAATGTTTACCACCATTTCTCTATTGAACATCTAGAAGCACATAAACAATTCTCTGAGTTGATAATGCAGGAGCATTATGCTTACCGTACGTGATTTATTGATGAAAAATATTCAAGCCTCCAAACATTGTTTAAGAATGGGTTTACTCTCTGCCTCATCACATTATTCTAATTGTTTATGATTCCAATTAAATCCCATGGGCCTTATGATTATGCGCAATACAATGGAATGCCCAGATTTTTTAAATCTCTAGATCATGATATGGTTTGCGGCATTTTCTTTCAAGATTCGCAGTTCATAAATCTTTTTCGCCACTTGTTGAAACTGCGAAAATGGAGACAATAGATGGCCTGCCGCTTTGCGAATTGAGGAAAGGTACGTCTCTCGGACCCTCTGTTTGTTTATTATTGTGACAATCGATTTTATTGTTATTGTTTGGAATGCCATGCTCCTAATTATTATAGCCCTATTTCAAACCACAATCCCTATGAAACCGAATGCTTCCTTTACACATTGAATCTGTCAGTATTTATTTCGGTTTTGCATTGGTTTTGCACGTCAGTTAAATGGAGTATGGTATTTTAGTTTCATAACAGAGGGCTTGCAATAATTTAAAGGCAATTCGGTAGTCTTCTTTCCTGTTACGTATCTACTCAAAGATCGTCCAACTTGGGTAAGAGAAGCCATTCGAGTCGCCGAACATAGGTGGGCTACTAGGTTAAAAAATAATAACGCTCACACAAGATGTTTTTTAAAAAAAACTTGCACCCGTGTTTCCCCACCAAAGAAAAATTATTTATGTATGTTTTTAAAATTTATATAGATAAATAAGGGTTATGGGTTGTTTCACCTTTCTATTACAAATGAAATCACAACAACACGATAGTATGACGGAAAAATTTACAATAAGACTACCTCTCCAAAAAGAGGCTCATGTTTCTGAAACTATAACTTAAATATAAAAAAGTTGGGGGCAATTCGAAGACCACCCCAACATGTATCACTTAAGGGGAACAAAACTTTACATCCAAATACACATACTATTCAAAAATACAAATAACGTAGTATAGCATAGTTAATACTAAAAACAAAAAGAGAGTTAAAATCAACTTAAACTAACTCAGCTGAAACCACAAACATTCAGGTTAGTCTGCAATTTGAGCTTGTTCCACCACTCTTCCATCATTGGAATTTGTAAGCATTGTTGTAGATTGAAATCCAAACTTCACAGGGTTAGAGCATGTTTCCACATCGATAAAGCTCTCCATATTTAAACTATGACCACCCAAGATGTTCCCACCACCAAAATAATTTCCACTACCACCTCTGTGGCCCATGGTTTAACCACCAACATGCCCATCGTCATTGCCACTTCCCCACTTTTGGTAGCAAGCTCCTAACTTGCCAAAGCCACTCTTGGACTGCCATCCAGGCTACCCCAACCTTGTTTCTTCCTTCTGCTATTTCCTACACAAGCCCCTCTTTTTCTATGCAAGCCCTTAGAGCTACTATCTTCTTCGACCAAACTAGTTTCTCCTACATACTCATTCCCTACCTCCTTTTGTCTCTCTTTTCCTATCATCTTGACCAAATATTTGGTTGTCATTGTGGCCTTTTTCATCATGTTTCATTCTAACAAATGACTTAATAAAACCATAGGAGCTTTCAGAGCCTCCAAATTCACACCTAGAAATATCTTCCCCTACTAGGAATTACCATTCTAGATTCCTCAACCATGATCACCACATTGGCCCCAACAATGTGCCAAGAGGTTTGGATTAAATATGTCATAAACACTCTAGACCTAGATCTTTGTATTTATGGAAAATACCATATTATTAATTTATTCTTCTGAGAAAGGAGCCATTAGATTCATGTTTTGCTACTATGAGACAATCTTGGGAATAAATATGAGATGCTCATTCTAAACATTGAGATTGGAGGCATTGGGACAAGCTAAAATATCTTCAAAAAAGCCTACTACTTCATCCCTAATTTTTCAAATTAGTTCCAAAGACCTACCATCTCTTGCCTTGATGGAAGAGATGTAGTTAGAGCATTTCCTAGCCATGGTATAGTTATGGAAGAATTTTGTATTCTTGTCTCCTTCCTTAAGCCAACTTTCCCTAGATTTCTACTAGTGGTGCAAGTCTTCTCTTAAGTGCAATTCTTCTAACTCAGCCATAAACAATATTTACTTTCTATATGAATTATCGTCCATGCCCACATTCAACACTTCATCATTTAGGGCAACAGATTTTGATTCTACTTTGAAGGTTTCCTGAAATATGTTTTTGAAATGATCTTTCTCCCACTTTCAAAGACAATTCTTGATGAAATTTAAAATTTTGGCCATGATATAGATTTTAGTACTCTTAACCTTTGGCACATTAGACCACAATTCCTTCAAACAATCCATTAGAGATGGATCCCTTAGCCATATTAATTAGAATTAGAAATGGCACTTTGGAGGAGCCCCATCAATATTAACTAATCATTTCACATGGGAATGGTCCTTTCCATAGATATGCATAATTTTACTTTTAGAGATCCAATCCATTTCCAGCCGAGAAGGAGCTATCATGAATTTATCTAGTGTTTCATTAATGTTTTTGAAACCTAACCTCCTATTGGTCCAACAAAAGAGACCACTTCTTGGAACCACGTATATAAGAAAATTAGAAGAGAAAATATAAACAAATCCTCCTGGAATTGAGTGGGACACAAAATACCACCTCCTTTGTCCAATTTGGAAAAAAATGCATTAAAATCCCCTCCCATAGCAAATCTCTCTTTAAGATGAAATGCCATACAATGAGAAATTTCGTTCCAACATCATCTTTTGTGAGCTAAAAGACTAAGACCATCCACAATGAATAGATAACAAGTAAAATATATAGAGAGGTTAGCTACCTTGGATATTTTTTAACCAAAACCTTTTTTGCAGGGTTCAACCAATAACTTTTCAAGAGAATAAATTATTTTCAAACATCCCAAAGCACCCGTTGAGGCCATAAATTCACCCTTCCAATAATTCCAACTTCTATTCATAGTAAGCTCACATCTTCATTGCTCGATTATTTTTCAACTTGAAAGCAGATGTTTTATTAATTATTGAAAATGAAAGTTAATTATCTCATTTATGCAAAAAAATGAAAACATACATAGCTAGATTGACACATGACAATGTAGTTGTTTAGATAGTTAAGAATTATATCAAAGCACATTGATACATAGTCTGTGTAAAAATGATTAAAATTAGGAAGATTAAACTAGATCGGATTGAGCCGATGTAGTTTACTAATAGGAAATATTAAAAATAAAATAATATCGACCTGGATCGATGTAGTTTTATATGGGAAGAAAATAATTGTATAATTATATCACCCTGGGTCAGTATAGTTTTATGTGAAGAATTAATTTTTGACAAAATATGAAAATTTTAAGTATAGATTTAAATTAATTTGATTAATGAAATTGATTGTAAAAATGAATAAAACTATATCATTTTGGGTCGATATAGTTGACAGAATAATAACAAAAAGATAAAGATAGATCAACCTGGGCTGATATAGTTGGATGACTAAAGATAATGCAGATTTGAGTGTCAAAATTAGATCATCTTATGTCAAGGCAGCCTTCTGGAAAAACACCTAATTAAAATTATATTGACCTGCGTTGATGTAGTCTGTTAAGAAATACATAAAAAAAAATAAAACTATGTCAACATGCACCGATATAGTTTTCCCTACGGATAAACAAAAGTTAGACTGGATTGACCCTCGTAGATGTAGTATGTAGAAAAACATAGAAAAATAAAACTATATCGGCTTGCACTGATACAATTCACTGAATGAGAAAAAAAATGGTTAGTTCACGCTAAGTTCACTAGAATGTATACAACTAATTAAGATAGACCTACCATCTATCCTCGTTAATAGATTCAAACTTGAAGAAGGTGAATCAATTAAAACTTGTTGGATACTTAATTATATCAAGGCATGACTAATTATATCCACTAAACTTAGCTAGAGGAGCATTTATCACACGACATCAATGGATAGGATTTCAAAGCCTCTAGGCAAACAATATCATGTAATAACCTTAATTAGGTCTATTGGTAATAATGAAATTAATCTAATCTAGTGTTACCAAAGCTTGCAACACAAATAAGGGATATGGTTAAAACACAACTTAAAAAAGGTAAGGAATTATGATAGGTAAATGGAGGCCTAGGTTACCTAGGGTGGAAAATGACAAGTTTGGATAACCTTATAGCCACACTAAGTTTAACTGTAGAGGAAATCCAAATAATGAGTTATAAATTCAAAATTATTGATTATGTAATGTTTATCTACTAAATGAAAAATCTAAGGTTATAAATGTTTAATTTGAATAGAACCTATTGAGCCTCAATTTCTCTCTTAGCCAATGGTGCTTTGCAAGAAGTTGTTGTGGTTGTAAAGATCACAATGATTGAAATCAACTCTAAGCTACAAGACTTCTTCTATTTGCATTCAAGACTCCATAAGACAAGTTATTTTCCTCCAAGACAAGATCTTATCAATGGTTTCTCCCAATTGTAAGCTAAAAGCATAATTGTGAGCAATAATAATACAAAAATGAATGTTCCTCCCTATTGGATTGAAATGAAACTTATATTTATAGAGGTGATTGACCCTAAACCCTTCCAAAATTCTAGCCAACAATATCGGCCCACCTCAATGTAGTTAGAAAGTGACCGTTTACTCTCGAACTAGGTCACCTTGGGCCAACTTAGTTGCGAAGAATGCATTGAGACTTTCAAAACTACATTGACTTAGATCAACCTAGTTTGAATTTTGGTGGAAAGTAGAAATACTACACTAATCCAGGTCAATATAGTCAGAAAAGATGGGTCTTAGCTTAATTAGGGACTATTTAAGAGAAAGATTGCTTAAAAGATCAAGTAAGATTTTATAGTAGATACAACAATCTTGTGAAGCACCACTATTCTACTCATCCTTTCCTCGATGCACCCTTTAAAATGTACACTCAGAGAGATTAAAACTTGGTAAGTTGCTACAAGAAAGAAGTAAATAATAATAGTGAAAAATATTGTGTAAACAAAATTTACAGGGACTATTCTAAAGGCTTTTAGAACACGTCTTGATTTTGTTTGTTGTAAATCTCAAAGTAGTTGCTATTGCTCTACCCTTGAGATGTTTTTATTGCATAGCTTTCCTTCTTTCTGAAGTTGGGCCACAAGCGTAAGCAGACCTTCCTCCTATTATTTAACAACTCCGGGAGAAGACACGGAAGGTCTGCTCATCTTCGAATAAAGAAGGAACAATTTCAAATATTACAGACTCTGAAAAAGTTCAGGAACCTCTCTGTGCAATTTGTGGCAATTATTGGCGAGCACCAATCAGAATGCAAAATACCACGATCAGTTGTTCATGCCATGAAGATTCCAGTTGACGATAAGTGCACTTATGTTAGGGACGGACAGTCCAGCCTTCCTCAGTGGGAGCCACACAAATTTATTTCAAAAAATGGTGAATAATGATCATATAGAATCTCAGAGGAGAGAGAAAGTGGTTAATCATGGGAAAGGAGAGAATTACCCTCCCTTATCCAAACGAATTTGGTGACCCCGTCGTGCACATCAGCCAGGCTTTTTCCAACAATTTCATCAGTCAATAATTCCCGCATACAGCGTACAAAATTAAAAGGCCGTATTTTTTTATAATATTTCTCTGTTTAATATATAAACAATGTAATATTTACTACTAGTCGTTTGATTAAATATTGATAATTATTAAATTAATTAAACTTAGAGTATGGTAGTATAGTTTATAATTTTAAATTAAGAAAATAAGTTGTTAAGCATTGATGAGTTGTAGATTTGCTAGTTGTCCATTCATCGTATAAGAATTGGATCCTCGGATTTAGGAGTGCTGGTTTTTTTATTGTGTGTCTATATTGTCAATCACCATGTAATATAATATTTTTGACTTGAATCAATAAAATAATATAATATTAGACTAAATTTTAATTTAAGTTATAGAGGGGAGAGGTAATGGTAGTTGTACATTTTAATTTTGTGTATACGTAGAATTATGTAGATGTCTTGTTGGTACATATAACTTATTTAATTATGTAATTTATGATCTTATCATATCATTATTTTCGTTTGTGTGTTTGATTGCAAGGAAAATTCAAATTTCAATTAATTTATTTAAAAAGGCTCAATAATTGTAAAAAAGTGATCAATTATTAGACATCTTATGTAGTATATTGTGATTGAATTTTACAAATTATTATTGAATACAGGCTGTACTACAATATGATATTCTTTTAATAATTATTAATCCCCTTTTATTTTAAATTTAATCTTTTCGTGCATATATCTTATCACAATTATTGAACCTCATTTAATAATTAGCTTCTCTATCCTAAGATAGTATTAATCTCTACAAAAGGTTAATTGGTCTATAACACTAAAAAAGAACAATGAAAAATAAGAAATAGGTAATGCAAGAGCAACTCTAACAAACTAAAAACAAAAAAAAAACATATGAAAACAAATCATGTTCTCTAATGTCTCAGTGATCTCATCATCTCTACAACTTACATCACTTCCTACTTAATTTTGGAAAAAACATGTGAATAAAAGAAATAATCCTCTAAATACAAATTATTATAGATTTAAAGTATGTGGTCAAATGTGGATAGACATCAAATATCTTTAGAAAGAAAAGAATCAAGTATTTTTATGTAGAAATAATGTCAACAAACTCTCAATTCTATTAAAAACAAACCTTTTAAACTGTTGTTCCTATTTTTAATGCGCTGGTGACCCCATGAAAAATAAAAGGCATGCAATAGGATATTTTAGAATCTTTTCCTAAAAATAAGGAGCTAGCTAATTTTTAGAAGAATGGTTTAAGGGTGTGTAAAAAAAAGGGAGCTTAGAGTTTTTCATACTTATTTCTATTTTTTAAGAAGATATTCTACTCAATATAAATTTATGAATGGTCAAAATTTATGTAAAAATTAATTATAAATAAAAATATAATCATTTTAAAATATTATCTTCCATAAAATTAAAACATACATTCTAAATTTTAATATCATAGGATCACTTTTACTATATATGCTTCTACATTTATGTTACAATATTAGTTAAGAATCCTCTCCTATAAAACCACTTTCTAATTATACCTAAACCACTTTCTAATTATACCCTGAAAATTAGATAAACCCATCCCTAAAATAAAATTTAAAAGAAAACCGCTAATAAGGCTCCACCCTAAATATAAGTTCTATAAATCTCATCTCAGATGTCACCATAAAGGCATCTTAAAAAGTTTGACCGTTAACAATTTTTTAATTAAAGGCTGGATAATTTGAAATTCCAGACCTATCTTCTATTATACAAGGGCTAAATGAACAAGAGGATTATTTATACATGGAGCGTATGTCACTCTAGCTTAAAAAGAGTGTATTATTTCAAAATCACATGTCATAATTCTACGTCAAAAGTGATGCAGTCATGGGCATAGCTCTAAGTTAGCAGAGGTCTGCCTAGGCAATCTAGTTCCTAGCCCACGCTCACAAGCAGGAAGAAAAGACCACTGGAAGACTAAATACAATAAAACTCCCCACAACAGATGGTTTGGTCATGTAGAAATCCTATACTGTACTTGGGACAAGCAAATATAGATTAACAGAAACCAAATATGATGCATATAATCTCTAACAAACTCACAGATACTGATTTCTGTTAGAAACTACAACACACTGGAGATAATTTCTCCACTCACTGTTTAACTTCTTGTTTGCCCCTTCATGCATGCAGTTTGCATGATCCTGTTCTAGTCTTAGCGCAGTCTGCATGCTTAAATTGTTTCAGTCTCCTCTTCCTACATGCAGAACTGTAGTTAAACTTTAGTTTATTTTTCAGTTGTATTTGCTTTCAAAATATATTTACGTAACCCATGATTGCAGATTTTAATAAGGAGAAAAAAATCAGATTAAAGAAATCTCTTCTTGATTGCCATAGCAATTTGAAGTCTGCATATCTTTCTTATTTTTTGTTATATATTTTTATGCTCTATTTCTACAAATTGGTATCAGAGCCACAAGATTGTGGCAGTAGCGCAGCTTGGGAGTTGTTTGGAGAAAGAAGAAAAGTGCAGGTTAATAGTTTGTTGGAGAGCACAGGTTTGTTGGAGTCTGCACCCCTTATTTTTTATTTATTTTTGTTATTTTATTCCTGCAATCACAGTCAACATAGGCGGATCATTGGAAGAGGGAGATGAGCTTGAAGGCTGGCAAAAGTTTTTGAAGTCGAGTAGGTGCAGTAGCCAAGTAGGTGAGCAATTGGAAGGAAGCGCCCAAGTGGAGGCATGAGAAAGAGGAGCAGTAAAAAAAAAAAAAAAGAGAGAGAGAGAGATCGCGGTTTCAATAGTCATCAAAGCCATTTTATGTTCAAGTGTTCATTCTCTGAGTATTTTTGGACAGACTTGTGCATAGCAGGCAGATCTCATCCAAACAAACAGGCTTGAGACATGGCAACAAACAACAGCATCTCTCAGCTTCAGATTCCCATTTTTAATGGTAAGAATTATGATTTTTGGGCAATTAAAATGAGAACATTGTTTTGCTCACAAGATGTTTGAGATTTGGTCGAGAATGGATTTGTAGAACCACAGGATGAGGTTGCCCATCAGGGATTAACTCGAGCACAAAAGGAAGAGCTTAAAGAGAACAAGAAAAAAGATGCAAAAGTTCTATTCTTAATCCAACAGGCAATGGATGAATCCATTTTTTATAGAGTTGCAGCAACAACGAGATCCAAGTCGGCATGGAGGATTATGCTTAAACAATCCAGATCAAGGTGAATACAGTAATAAAAACTACAACCATAGAGGATGTGGCAACAATCACTTATAGCAAAGTTCACAGAAGTTTGATAAATATAATATTCAATGTTATTACTGCAAGAAATATGGACATTATGCAAGTGACTGCAGAAGGAAACAAGGATATGTGGACAAGCAGAATGCTAATTACACAAATGAATCTAGTTCTAATCCTGGAAGCTTATTTCTCACTTGTCATGTTACTCAAGAAAAAGCTAGAGATATTTGGTTCTTAGATAGTGGATGCAGTAATCATATGACAGGGAATAAAGAATTCTTTGCTACTCTTGATGATTCTATAAAATTTGAAGTTAAATTAGGAAATGATATCAAAGTGGATGTAATGGGTAAAGGAGTAATAAATGTTTTGGCAAAAAATGGTGAAAGAAAGTTTATACCTGATGTTTATTTTGTACAAGGACTAAAGCACAATCTTATGAGTATTGGACAGTTAGTACAGAAAGGTTACAGAGTATCTTTTATGGATAATGTTTGCACAATACTACACAAGTTTCCAAGTGACAGGTTGATAGGAAAAGTGGAGATGACCAAAAATCGGATGTTCCCTCTTCGAATTCAGTGCATCCAAGGAGAAGAGGAAGCCCACTTCAAAACCATGCATCTAGACAAATCATGGTTATGGCACTTAAGGTGTGGACATTTACATTTTGGAGGTTTGAATTTGTTACAGAAAAAAAATATGGTGAAGGGATTACCACCAATAGAAAAGCGAGAAAGTTCATGTGACAGTTGTATTCTGGCAAAACAGCATAGAGAGAGCTTTCCAGTAGGAGCCTCATATAGAGCAAAGGTAATATTGGAGTTAGTCCATAGTGATTTATGTGGACCAATGCAAACTCCATCATTTGGAGGTAGTACTTATTTTCTAACCTTCATTGATGACTTTAGCAAAAAGACATGGATATATTTTCTCAAAAATAAGTCTGAAGCCTTTGGAAAGTTTAAAGAATTCAAGGCTATGGTTGAAAAGCAGAGTGGCCGTTACATCAAGGTACTTAGATCAGATAGAGGAGGTGAATATATGTCTAATGAATTTCAAGATTTTTGTAGGTATCATGGCATTAAAAGGCAACTGACTACAAGGTACACACCACAACAGAATGGTGTAGCAGAAATAAAGAATAGAACAATCATGGAGATGGCTAGAAGCATGTTGAAGGCCAAACACTTGTCAAATGAATATTGGGTAGAAGCAGTAGCATGTGCAATATATATTCTGAATAGAAGCCCAACAAAGAGTGTCAGAGATCGAATTTCACAAGAAGCGTGGAGTGGTAAGAAGCATAGTGTACATCATTTCAGAATTTTTGGTTGTATAGCATTTTCTCTTATACCATCTAAATTGAGAAGAAAACTTGATGATATAGGTGAATAATGCATTTTTATTGGCTATAGTGAATAATCAAAGGCTTATAAGTTGTATAACCCCATTTCAAAGCAAGTGATTATTAGCAGAGATGTTAAATTTAAGGAAGAAGAAGCATGGGATGGTAGCACCATCACAATTGGAGCACCAATTCCACAGAATGAAGAAGAATCTAAAGAATAAAATTTGCAAGGAGATCAATCCTCTCCACAAGCACTCCAATAAGAACACCTAGGAGGTTTGAACAAGGTGAATCATCTGGTCATGCATGTCATCCTACTCCAAATTCACAAGTGATGAATCAAATCCAACTCTTGCTACTTTAAGATCAAGATTGAAAGGTAAGAAAATGAGAAACTTGAATGAGATTTATAATCAAGAAGAAGAGAAATTAGATTTATGTTCAAATTTTGCTCTTTTCACTCATGATCCTATGTATTATGAAGAAGCAGTTAATGAGGAACATTGGATAAAAGCAATGGATGAAGAGATGAATGCCATTGAAAGAAATCAAACATGGGATCTAACAAATCTACCTGAAGGTAAGGATTGCATAGGATTCAAATGGGTTTATAAGACTAAATTTGATGTAGATGGAAATGTTGAAAAGCACAAGGCAAGATTGGTAGCAAAAGGTTTTGCACAAGAACATGGAATTGATTATAATGAAACATTTGCTCCAGTTGCTAGACTTGATACTGTTAGAATGGTTTTAGCAATAGCTGCTCAAAATAATTGGTATGTATATCAAATGGATGTAAAATCAGCTTTCTTGAATGGTTTCCTGGATGAAGAAGTGTATATGAAACAACCACTAGGTTATGAAGTGCAAAGACATGAAGAAAAAGTCTACAGATTGAAGAAGGCCCTTTATGGTCTCAAACAAGCACCAAGAGCATGGTATAGCAGGATTGATTCATATATGACAAACAATGGATTCAACATAAGCAATAGTGAGCCTACACTGTATGCAAAAATCATTAAAGTAGGTCAGATTTTGATTGTGTTTGTATGTTGATGATTTGATTTTCACTGAAAATTTGTCTATAGACACATTTAAATCAGCAATGAAGAAATAATTTGAAATAACAGATTTGAGATTAATGAAGTACTTTTTGGGCATAAAAGTTGTACAATCAGAAAAATAAATATTTATTTGTCAAACTAATTATGCAAATGATGTGTTAAGGAGATTTAAGATGCTGAATTGTAAACCAACACCTACACCAGTTGCTACAAAGACCAAAATTAGCAAAGAAGACAAAGGGTCTAATGTTGATTCTACAACATTTAAAAGACTAGTTGGTAGTTTGATGTATCTTACAGCTACAAGACCAGATATCATGTATGGGGTCAGTTTAATCTCTAGATTCATGGAGTCACCGAAAGACTCACATTGACAAGTTGGAAAAAGGATATTGAGATATGTGGCAGGAACAACAGAATATGGAATTTTATATTCCACAACTAACGATTTTAGTTTGGTTGGTTATACTGATAGTGATTTTGCAGGTAGCATTGATGACAAGAAGAGTACTTCTGGACATGCCTTTCTTTTAGGAACATTTGTGGTCACATGGGCATCCAAAAAACAACCTATAGTGACACTTTCATCAGCTGAAGCAGAGTATGTAGCAGCCACATCAACAGCATGTCAAGCAACTTGGATGAGGAGAATATTGAAAGATTTATTACAAACACAGAAGGAGTCAACACCAATCTTTTGTGACAACAAATCAGCAATTGCATTGTCAAAAAATCCTGTTTTTCACAAGAGGAGCAAACACATTGATACAAGATTTCACTTTATCAGAGAGTTAGTGAACAATGAAGAAATCCATCTGGAGTTCTGCAGATCTGAAGATCAATTGGCAGATATATTCATAAAGGCATTAGCAAATGAGACCTTTGATTATCTAAGACAAAATTTAGGCATTGTAAACACTGAAGTTGTTAGTGATAGAAATTAAGGGGGAGTGTTAGAAACTGAAGATTAGCTGGAGATAATTTCTCCATCCACAACTTAACTCCCTGTTCCACCTCACTCCTTCTCATGCATGCACATCAGTTAACAAAAAGTTAGAGATCAGTTAATTTAAGCAGTTAACAGTCAGTTCTTTCAAGCAGTTAGAGGATTAGTTTAGACTTAGTTAGTTGCAGTTAAGCAATCAGTTTATTTTCAATTATTTTTGCTTTCACATTCTATTTAAAGACACCTTGGGTGCAGCTTTGTATAAACAAAATCAAGAAGATCAAGAAATTCAAGAAAATCAATAAAATTCTTGTTTTTAGCATTGCTGTAGCAATCTGTTTTGTCTCTGTTCTATTTTGTGCTTTTATATGTTCTTATTTGCTCCTTTAAAATTATTTGGGACTGGGCGGCAAAGGTAGTTGGTGATTTTAAAATATTCAAGTTACAAAATATTAAACTATAACAAAAGTGAGAAGTAAAGCAAATGTCGATTATATAGTCGTGACGTGCCCCTGCATAGGAAGTCTGCCAACCACGCTGCTATCACCTAGTATTCAAATTTAATAGAAGTCTGCTTGTTCAAATCCTGAAATACAAAAACTGCTTTTCGCAGTTGAAATCTAAGAATCTGTATTTTCTTCGAAATCTGCCAGTTGCGATCGCACGATAGTGACACGTTAAACTGATCGAACCCAATGCCCACACTGTAGCCGAAATTACTGTTTGAGATCTCATTTTAACGGGGGAAACCCTATCCAAAACAAGTTACAAAACTATGAAAACATCACATATCAAGTAATAAAAATGATAATCTTCTTGAAAGAGTAGCTTGATATTACATTCGGAATTATCGGGGCTTGAGTATCACCATTTATCTTTCAACCCATTAGTGGTTCCACATAATGGCTATTCTCCCAGATGCTCGGCAATATTAGTTTCCAAGAACATGCGTGGATCTATAGCCGATTTGAGAAATCTTCATCTTCCCCTTTTTTTCCTTTGAACTTGAAAAACTGATGTCTACAGAATTTTAAAAAGGCTATTTAAGAGGAGTTTCCTTCTAAGGTTTCTGCTCCACACCTTACACATTCTACGATACGATCTTTCTAAATAGTGCGTTATAGAAATCCAATCTTCCATTTTCAGGACTAATTTCTGTCTCAATGGTTGAATGATGTCCGTCATGACACAAAATTGTATGAAACTAAAATAAAAATATTTCATAAATTAAGCACTACTGTCTTATTAGTTAATGTTGGTTTCTAATTGTTAGGGTGGCAACTTTGCATATTAACTTTTACTATTTATATTGTTTCTATAACAATTGAAGAATTCGATCTGTTATGGAAGCAGTTAGGTTGGAGCTAGGTGCTAAATTTTTATGTTTTTAATTAAATTTTAAATTTTACTTATTTTTATTTTTATTTTGTTTTGTTAAAAATATATAGGAAGTGGTGGTGGTGAATTGTTATTATTTAGCAATTCAAAAATATAATCATGAAGAAAGGTATATTATCACACCAGAAAAAATAAATTAGGCAATGAGCAAACAAGACTTCACTCGATCAAACCAAAATTTTGTTCTAAACCTATAAGCCCCCAAGGAGACAATAACATTCCATTAACAACTAACCAAAAGGCCACAAGCTTCTTCCAAACCAGCATGATTGCCCCCAATATCAACCACCTTCTATATTAAGAGAAGGGGAAAACTAGAAATCACGGATTTGTGTGGCAATGAGGATTCAATTCTTCTTTAACCTAAAAGGAAGCTGGAAAGTTTGCATGTCTATTATATAATGATAATCGTTTAAAGTCTTAGAAATCAAAAGAGAGTATCATCTGAGGGCTAGGGCGAATTATGTAAACCCCAAGATCCTCCAAACTGAGACGTTTCTCTCTCTCACACAACAACAACAAAAAATAAAAAGAGAGAGAGAGAAAGAATAATCCATCAATCTATAATGATAGCTTTGATTGGGCCAACTTCCTCTTTGTTAGAGTCCAAACCATCCATAGATAGAAGAGGAGGGAGAGTGATTGGGCTCATAGCTACAATGGCTTTGACATATGACTAGAGGTACTTCACATGCTTGATGACTTCCTTAATCCCATTTCAACCCCCTTTGTGATTGATTTTGATGTTTGCTTCCGATATAGCCATATTATGATTCAATCGATAAGAGGTCCCTACTATTCCCACCATGGTTGTGAATGCCATGTTGTGCAATACTATAAAAAATGAAGTTGTTTGATCATAGGCTAACCTCGGATCCTTCATAATTTATTTGACAAGATCCTTGAGTGAATCCACATCTTGCTTATACATTTCCTTGCCAGCTTTCACACAATCCACTAACCAAGCATGCACAACATCTTATTGCACCATACTGTATAAGGTTGTACAAAAATTGTCCATTCATATTTTTTGCATTTGGACTAGCTTCTCCAAATTTGGTACAGTTGTCCCCTATAAGATGTTTTTACTGCATATTATTATCCATCTTCACCAGGAAGTAGAATACCTCATCGCAAGGAAGTTAGATAGATATATATTTTAATAACATCTACAAGACCAAAACTATAGGACCCCAAACCAATAAAAACATAGTTCAAAGAATCGGAGAAAACATCAGAAAAAGAGAGTAGACTTGAGTTTTTGGAGCCTAGTTCACAACCCTGCCATTGTTCTACTTTTGAAGGTTTGCTCTCCTACTATGAATCTTGATAAAAAATTCTTTGTTTCTATCAATGTTCTCAACCTCAAATATATTGAACATCACATGAAAACACCACAAGCATCCAACCAACAAGAGACATGCTAATTTATTTGTCTTTCATGCTACCATGCTCTACCCCAACCCTTGCACTTTCACAAATATGAGAAAAAGACAAACTCATTGCCAACACGTCAAGTATTTGAGCAAGATCACCAAAGAGGATTCGATTCTTCAAATCATAAATGAAAAGGGGTGGTAATAATGAATTTCAAATCCTTCCACTGCCACCCTCCAAATGACATTAAAATGGGTGAATATATGGTAATCTACTCGAAAACTTGATCGTGTCCTTAAGTAGCGACTGCCTTAACTCCTAAGGAAAATTGTTGACCCAAATTTGATTTGGCTTCCTATATAATAATCTACACCCTTAGGCTAGCCAATTTTATGGCACCTTTTTGCCTTCTCTTTTGGTACGCTAAAACTCAATTTTATAAAAATATTGCCTTAGCCATTTTGCATCTTCAATCTTTGACTTCGATCATCACAAATGGGTTAATCATTGCTAATTGCCTAAATAAATATTAGGGAATCTCCTTTCACAATTAAATTATTTCAATGTCTTGTGACAAATATATATACACAATATTTTTATACTTTATCAATCATTGATGCTTTCTCTCTTACAAGAACATATTAAGTCCCAACCTCTCTGAGTGCACATCTTAAAGGGTGCATCTAGAAAGGGGTGGGAAAGCCTTTGGTGCTTCACAAGATTATTGTTCCCTATATCTCCACTTGAAACTAATACAAACCCTTCGTGTACATTTTTCTCAGCTTTGACACCTCCCTTAACTCTTCTCCAAATAATTCACTACCTCAAATAGTCTCTGCCCAAGTCAAAAACCCTTTTACTACCTTTTTAAATGCAGTTGATTGGGCTGGCTTAGTTCTAGGAATTGAACATGTTACGTGACTAAGTTGACCCAACTGACTTAGTTCAGGACCTAACTAGCCTGACTTCCTAACTAACTAAGTCGACTAGGCCAACTGCGTTGATTAAAATTACAAAAGGGTTTAGAGTCAAATCAGGCTATATATACACATCCTTCACCCTATTTCTAATATAGAATCATTCATTTTTGATTTTTTCCCTGCTTATCTGTCATTCTACTTGGGGAGTCATTGTTTAGGGTTGTATACTTCTTGGAGAAGAATCTTGCCTTATGGAAGTGTCTTGGATGCAAGGGAGAAGTCTTGTAGCCTAAAGTTGATCTATCTTTGTGATTCTTATGAACCACAACAACCTCTTACAAAACACCATTAGCCAAGGGAGAGATTAAGACTTGACAAATTTGTCTTCAAAGTAAGTATTCTTAACTCTTACTATTCTTTCGTTAGTAAATAGATTTGTATGTATAATGGCTAATGAATGTATTGTCTCTCCTTTTTTAGGATTAACTCTACATTGATTTGAGTAGAGTTCTTCTTTGCGTATTTATTATTTATGTTTATCTCCTATTTGTGCCATTAACTTTGGTAAGCACTAAATTAGATTTATTTTAACTTTATTATTGCATTGAAATATCAAGACCTAATTAGGGTTATTATGTGATGTTGTTTGACTAGAGGCTTTGGAACTCTTTCTAACCATTTCATATGATAAGACATCCCTTAGATAGGATTAACGGATTCATATTGCTCATGACCTCAATTATCAACATATTATTAGTAATATAATTGGATGATTTATCTTCTTTGAATTAAAATTGATTTGTAGATTAGTTTCACTTCCATTAGAATACAACAACCACCTCCAAACCTTTTAACAAAACCAACCCTTCCACCTAATTATTGATATCCCACCTAATTATTAATATCCTCACCAAAATCCATAATATAAAAATTGGTTATCATTTCTCATTTCTAAACACACTACCATCCTTGATAGACTAATGTTTCACTTAGCCACCCAATCAAAATTAAATTTCTCGAAGGGAGGCGGTGGGGGGAGACCCAAAAACTCTCTTAATCTTAGAGCTCAACCATCCCAATCCTATTATTGAGAAATTCTTAATATTAAATTTAATTTGCAAGAAGAAATCTTAATTATCTTTTTCCTCTTTAAATTTTTTAAGTTTGCTTTGATTATGTCAACAAGCATTTTAGAATGGTAGTAAGCGAGTATAATGGTATGAGTTGTTTTTAATTATATATGATTTTAAATTTAATATTTATTTGATTATTATTTTTTTACTTAGATAAGACATTCAAAAAAATATAATATTTAGATTATATGATAGAATTTGGAATTTTTTTTTGGAAAATATTTTATTAAACTTGATATAGGAATGTAGCTAGATTAATATCATTTCTTATCAATAAGCAAAAAAATTAGTGAAAAAATTAATTAAATTATTAATGAATGTGATATGTTTAAATATATCTCTTAACATATTTTAGATAAATATATTTAAAATATCTATACTAATAATTTATAAATGAAAAATAATTATTTTTATTTATTTTTAAATAATTCTTTATTAATCTTTAAAATGTGATATAAATTTAAATCCTTAAGGGTTAAGGTATGTACACCATCCATATCAGACAGGCTTAAGTTGCTGGTGTGTTTGGAATTTTCATTCAGTCGATTTATTTTGATCAGGATATGTAATTAGCAACTGTTCGTGCAGCTAATGCAGTCGGCAAGGCATTTGCAATTCTAAATGTTTGGTCGCAAGATTCAAATACTTTAGTCCACTAAGAAATCGACATACCGACAATTGAAATTCAATCATCCTTATCATATACACTTGTTTAAAATCAATAATTATAATCCTTGTGGGTCTGGATTTGAAAATGGGTCATCGAATCTGCCTCTGGTGTCTCTTCCCTAACAATTTCATCGAATCTGAATTGTTAGAGAAGAGACACCAGAGGCAGATTCGATGACCCATTTTCAAATCTAGACCCGCGATTTTAAGTTTGCATGATAAGTTGACTCATTTATTTATTATCACTTCCAGTTTGATCATCTTCTACGAGTGCCACGGTTAGTTATCATGCTTGAGACTACCCAAAAAATAATGGCAGTCCTAGCCTATGTTACTCATTTATCAAGTATAGATTTATAGATAGTGAATTCAACATTATGCTTAAAGAGCCCCCTACACACATCAATATTGTCTAAATCAAACGATTTATGCATCAGCATTAAAAACATGGCTTAAAATAATGATGCCAGTATATTTGCAATGTTAGAATAAAGTAAATCATGAATGATGCCAGTATATTTGCAATGTTAGAATAAAGTAAATCATGAATATAAAGGAAATAGTAATGGTTATATTCAGCAAAGTATAAATCGAAATTCTAAGTTTCTTTTTCAATCTGAATGCATGCACAAAACTGCATAATATTCCTGACTAAGTCGACAATATATGTAATGAGAGTGCCCATGGCCTGAGTTTTCACAATGAAAATTATATGCCATCTGCACAATAAATACTTTGTTAAATTGTATTACCGACCGTTTTCTCTTCCAACAACTCCTATTTAGCATGGCATTTAAGAGCCCTGCTTTGACTTTGTTGTTGGGATCGCTGTAAATATATTAAATGACGTAAAACAACTGATGAGGCTGTAATGAGAGTACCCACATGGAGTGAAAACGATGTGGTATGATGCATATGTGACGAACACGTTTTTTCTTTTTTGGCCTTTTTTACTTTGGGGTTCAAACCAAAAGTAGAACAAAGTGCTGGAGATTCATTGGCTCCGCACATGACCAGCTTAATAATACACCCAGACTCCAGCACAGATCGCCAACATCTGTACTTTCTACTTTGTTTATATTTAAAGGCATATGAAAAATCTCCTACGGAATCTACCACGTCTATTGATTACAATACCGTAAATATAATTTAAATCATACTCATAATCTAGCCAATGTAATGAAAACATGGGCTTCCAGTTGAGCATATTTTCATGCCCACAAACCAATGCTAAAATGCCCCCTTGTCCCAGCAGAGCGGCCTCTTTCATCTCACCAAATTTTACTCATTTGTATAGCTTGTCTGTGTGAAGAAACGAAGCCCAACTCATTCGAAATTAATATTATTTGCACTTAAAAAAAAATTAATAAAATTATTTATTTATCTATTTAATTAAATATATCATGCTTGTTTTTTTTTCTTTAAATTTCTTACAATTTTTTTTCGTAAGAACAGAATCATTTCTTATACATCTTTCTATCTCGTACCAATTTATTAGAGTTGAAGCATTTTAAAAGCATTTATCCTTGACTCTACATATATAGATGGGTAACATCAAACTTGACCGCATTAACTGTAGGTTTGTTCCCTTAAATATGAATTTGCAGCAATGAAGTGTTGCGGTCTTTACACCATATACCCCACTCCTCAAACGGGCAAATTGGACTACAATATGATTGTAAATATACAACCCATTAAAATACTTTTTTTTATAATTGCATAGGATCTTTATAAGTTATTTTTATATGCAAAGGATTTTAATTATAAAAACAGTTTATCATTTGAGAGCGCATTTGAAGGTTCCGGAGTTTTTCTTGAAAGAGATGGGAATGTAAGTGAATACTGGGAAAATAAAAGTCGTGATTTTCTCTCAAGGAAAAGAAAATAAACAAATTGAGTTATTTTTTGAAGAAATCTCGTTGGAAATAGTGGAAAAATATAAATATTTCAAAGTTGACTTTCACAACACGTTTAGTTGGGAAACTTGCAAGGCAAAAAACTTCAAAGGGGGTGGAAGGTCTTATACTCCTTACAAAAGAGGTGTAGAAAAATAAAATTATGGGATTGAAAAACTAAGAGAACCTTGTTCAACCTACTTGTAACACTATTAGTCTTATATGGATGTGAAGTTTGAGACAACAATATCTCTAACTTAAATTGGAGACAGATAGAGAGAATCTAAAAATATTTTATCACAAGCAATGTCAAAGTCAAAGCTATTAACCGAAACTTGAACTTTTAAGTTGGAGCATCTATATAACTTAAACATTAAATTATTTAAAAAAGATATAGATAATCATCATGACCCAAAATGGTAATAGAAAAAAAGCTAAAAAAAAAAACGGTGAATGAAACAAAATAACAAATGAATAAGTAAATAAGATATCAACATGTACAAAAATATCCAAATAATAATGAGAAAATAAAAAAATATGCAAAAAAAATTTAGGGCAACCATGTGGACAAAGTAATTAGAACAAATGAAAACATACTACATCAAAGAGTTTAATCTTACATGGAACCACGAAAAAAAAAACATACATAGGCGTAGAAATTAAATGAAAAACAAAGATATTGATAACACATATAAGGTCTAGTTCACATCATTGTAGGTGAGAAATCGATGAGGAGACAATGTGCCAAACAAAGAATGGGAAATACAAACATATTTATTTTGAAACAAGAGAGTAGTCAAGATAAAATGACACTTCATTATAGAGTATGCACCTTGTAATAATGACAACCATATCGTGTATAAAGATTGTTTAACAAGTAACAACTTAATTGACTTGTTTAAAGAGATAAAGTTAAATAAAACAAGTTTTTAAATCAAAACCCATGGTAGAAGAGTTGGCATGTATCATAATAGCCCATGCTAGAAATAAGCCACCCCGAACCAATGATACGCTGGCCGTAGAGAGGTCAATAGTTCAATTGGTAGAGCACCCCTGTAGGAAATAGAAAGCCCTGAGCTCAAGCTCTAATTGATTCATATGAACTGTAGCTCAACATGTGGTATCAGAACCAGAGTAGGAGTCCCAAACCCCTGTAATGTGGCTTAAAAGAGTGTTAGAAATAAGTCACACCCAAACCAATGGGTTGGTCAAAAAAGCGCTAGTATCTCAGTTGGTAGAGCACTCCAACTGCAAATGGAAGGTCCTAGATTCGAGTCCTCGCTAATCCACACGAGTTGTAGCTCAATAAATCAATAAGTGATCTTTTGGTAGAGTGAGCACACAAATATTTTATAACAAAGATGACCTTGCTTGTAATCATATGTATGCAAAAGAATATGAAGTATGCAAAAGAATGTGCAATAAATCGCTGATGTATTAAAGTGCCTTGCTTACCAATTGTCTACTCTAATACAATAACTTGGTAAAGAAGAATATAAAAGAGTAAGAAGAATTAACTCACAAGAGAATTCATTATGAGACCAAGTGTAACTCAATGTAGAATTCATAGAAGAAATCACACTAGAACTCAGTGAAACTTCAAGTGAAACTTCAAGTGAAACTTTACATAGAACTCACCCTCTTACCCACTTAACTTCTTATTATACTTAAATAAGATGAAACTACATGTATAAAGATTAACCATTTAATAAATAAATTAAATAATAAATATCTTGCACTAACATCATGAAAGGATTAATTATTTTTAAAATTAATAAAACAACCCCTTCATCAACGAACGGGTATGTTCGCAATATTAAAATCGTTCATTCATTGGTTCATTTAGAAATATTTGAGCAACACACATTCTTGTCAGTCCTTCAAGTCAGTGAGGGACGGTTACGTGTAAATAAAGTCAGGTCAGTAAATGTTAACGACAAACACAGAGAACCAAACAACGGGTGCAAGCTTTCTTCATTTTGGGCCTGCACCCTATCTCATGAAAATCCTGAATTACACGCCTGCTCATATTTGAAAAAATCACTCATATTGAATTATTTTTAATGGAGTTATAAGAAACAACGACCGTTCAAACAATAAGCCAGTACAAATTATTGATCCAAACAATTTACAGAAATTTGATATGAAGATATGCTCATCTTTTATTGTGAATTCAAGTTAAAGGATGATATTGAGCACTTGGAGATAATAGAGACCATAAGTCATAACTAAGGTTCGCAGAGTCAGGTTGGTTTGGGCATGGTTGTGGGGCAGAAGTGGCCTGTGAGAGGCGCAATTCCTCTTCAGTAAAAGATTCCAGAAACGACGAAAACATATCTGAACTGTAATCGCCAAAAGCGGATCCCATAGTATTTGGATAGGGAAAACTGGAAGCTGTACCGGCACAATTCATATAGCTCAATTTGTTAGAGGCCGTCATCAAAGGACGTACAATACCAGAATTGCGAAGCTCCGCTTCCAATGCCTGTAAACCCTGCGACACCTGCTGTTTTTGAAATAATGTACCGTCAGAAGCATCACTTGAGTTCCAAAGCGCACTTTGCGAGCTATAAGAACTTCTTAATTCAAATCTGGTAGTAAAAGAACTGTGATTGTCACCATGGTGATGAGCCACCCCTCCCACGCCCGAAGTAGGAGACAAGCTTATTTGGTTGCTCCCTACGTTATCCGTGTCGTTAAGATTCTGTTGAACTACATAGGGCATGCCCAGATCTTCCCATTTCACAAGGGTAGGGAGAGGAAGATACATATTAATACAGCTTATGTCTACAGGAACACACAATGCTTCAGAGTTGCTCTCATGAACATTATTCTTCTGAGGGCACCAAGTCGGTCCACCTCCTTTCTCAGTTGCTGCCGCACCCTTTTTTTCCGATGTCCCAATATCAGCTAAATTTTCACATAATGGGCTGCTGCTTTGAAGCATCTCCTTGACGGGGGAATTAGGGCTGATGTCACTACCTTCGGCGGTCGCGCAGATGGGCTTGTGGGTGCGCGGATTGATACCCTGAGTGAGAAGCTTTTTGCTAAGGTGGGTGTTCCAATAGTTTTTTATTTCATTGTCCGTCCGCCCGGGCATACGTCCCGCTATTAAAGACCATCTGCAAAACCAAATCTAATAAGCCAAAACCAAACCTGCAGGTAAGGTATTCATCATTTATAAAATTCCTTTTTTTCTTTATTCGGGCGTACCTGTTTCCCAACAGACGGTGCAACCGAAGTATTAAATCTTCTTCCTCGGGGAGAATCTTCCCTCTTTTGACGTCCGGTCGAAGGTAATTCATCCAACGCAACCTGCAGCTCTTCCCGCACCGAAGCAGACCTACACGACACAATAATCCTGCTGTGATAAATAAAGAGAAATAGAAAAAAAAAAATTATACAGGACAAACCGTGATTTAATGGGATTTGTTTGAACAAGTTGGGCGCGGATACCTGCTTTGACGGGAAGGGTTCTCCAACCGCCCTCACCATGAGTTTGAACGTAATTTGATAAGAGAAGATCCTCATCGGCCGTCCACGGACCTCTGTTAAGACCAACTTTGACGCAACAAGGAGTTCGTCCCATTGTTTCACGCCTGCCTACTTATGCTACGACCTCTCCAACTTCCCGATATATAAAGGCAGGCTTAACGAATGGTTCTCTCCTCACCAGGTGGTTTTAAGGCAACTCGATTATTGGTAATAGTGACGTTTATGTTTCTAATTAAATTAGATTCGACAAGTAATCTGCATATTAATCCCGTGATAGGACATAAAAATTAACGGCGGGTTTTCTTGGCCGGGGAAACAAATTCAGTCGGGAAGGGTCACGGCATGAACAAATATTTATACTTGCAGGGTTTACTTAGACGAAGTTTGTTCATCTGGACGGTTAAAGCAATGCATACACCCTACGCCAACGCCACCAGTTTATTGCTGGGAAATACTGTTTCTTTTCTTATGATCTAAGCCGTCGGTACGTCAAATACCACACATGTCATCATTCTATTCCTTAAAATCGCTCACCTCCCACCAATAAATGCCATTATAACACTAGCAAAGTTGAACAAGTAAATATCCTTTGTTTTAATGAAGTTTAATAGGAGCAAATCGGCTTCAAATCTGGTCTGTTTGGAGAGGAATGGAGACAAATGATTGAACAGGTGAAGGTTGTTGCTCATTAATATCATTGGTTCATATGTATTAACTATAAAAATACGGTTCATTTATACATTGACACCACCACTAAATTTTTCTGTCCATTACGTACACCGTCGTAACTTATGATAATGAGAATACGAGGGATCCCGAAACTGATGGTAAAACATAAAGGAATACAGTAATAGAGGACATGATTTTGACATTCAATTGCCAGGAGTTAAAACGGTAGATGGACAACAGAACAATACTGTAGCTTTCTGCAGAGTTTTATACTTTTTCTATGCAGACTTTTAAATGGTAATTATTACTGATGAACCGCAGAGAGATGAAGTCTGGTACAATAATTCAAGAAAGAGCATCTATTGTACTTTAAAAAGAAATTTATGTACCATATAAAAGCTAAACAAGCAATGGTGAATTCCATATGAATTTGAAAGAAATCTACATGGTATGATATGAATATTTCTATCAAGGCACAATGTTACACTATGTTTTCTTTATTTTCAAACCTTACGAAGCCGCCTTCTAAAACTAACATATAACAAATATTTCTAATTGGGTGCATTAAAGTGTTTTTAAAAGCATGCATGTGTTACACTGTACATCCTTTGGATTTTATTAGTTTATGCGTAGAGAAAAGGCTACACTTATTACAGTGACATATAACTGAGTAACGATAAAGAGTTGCCATATTTTATTCTATGTTAATAGAACATAGCAGTCATAAAGTAAATAGTAATAAGTTTGGTTTATAACATAAAAATCACAACATGAAACATATAACATATGTAGTCTTATATAAAAATTAGTGTTATTATAAAAAATTGAAGTTTTCATTTTTCCTAATTTTGGTATTAATGAATACATTAAGTTAATGCAATTAATTTTCATTATAAATACTTAGTGTTAAAAGTTGTTTTTAAGTCTCAAAACTTACATTCTTGTTAAGAACAAAATCCTTCACAGGGTCTTGTTCTCCAAGTATAACGAGAACCCGAAGTGCCCAATACTCTTGATAGCATCGATGGGGTCCACATGATTTACTAAGTACTCAAAATGCCAAAGGAAGCCGATAGATTTTATTTGGTCTAGTTCCACGGGTGCCACGAGTACTCAAAGTGCTCAATGGACCCCATAAGGTAAGGAACTTGCAATTTTAAACATTGCTTGATGCTCAAAGTACATGATGGACTCAAAGTTCCCACTAGGGTAAATAAATGAAATTGTAAGTGTTTAAATGGTGTTGCCAGTGTCAAAAACACCCAATTGACCCGATCGGGTTAGAACATTTTTTGTACCACAAGTACTTGCAGTGCTTGATGGGCCCAATAGGCTTGACAAAATTTGTGAAAAGTGCAAAATGAAAATTTTTAAAGCTCCATTGGCCCTACCGTGGCTCGACAGACCTAAAAGGCAAATTAAAATCCAATTTTATTCATGGACATCCATTCCACGCCTATAAAAATATTGGACGTGCTCAGTCTCACCAAAAATCTTGACACGTTCCTTGGTCTTCTTCAGCGACTCACATTTATAGAACAACATTTTTTACCTCTTTTTCTACTCAAACAAGGGATTTTCGTTCCAAACCTTGCATTATTATTTACTTGCCTTTGTTTTAGCTCCTCTTGTTCTTGTCATTGTTTTACTTGCCATGAATCCATTTTTTAACCCTAAAATGTTATACTTGCAAAACCATGTGTTTTATTTACCAAAGAAGTTTCTCTTTATTTTTATGAATTTTGTTGGTCAACATCTCTACTGTCACTAACATTTATCCCCCCCGACATAGTTTTCACAAACCTAGAACTTCTTACTAGAGCAACCTTGCTCACTACCAAATCAACAAAAATGAAAATATAAATACCTAGGATATGAGCAAATGATTGCTCTTGAAACAAATCTGATTTAAATTTGTTATTTTAGGATAGATCATGTAGATTTGGAATAATTTTGCGACATAATGCAAGAGAGTAAAAGAATTAGCATTGCAAAAATAAAAATAAAAATTGAGAGTAGTCTTCTATATACAGCTAGCTTCCCAACATCAATACAATGTACAAATTTAGTACTTGCATGTGCTAAGTACTACAACAAAGAGACCAACGATATCAGAGCTTATGATGGCAGGGTAATTACACAACTTCTGATGGCATGGTAATTCCAAAATTAGATGGCTCATCTTTGAATATTATTTTCACATTGCCACAACAAAACAAGGTCACAAACATGAGCAAATAGATTGGTAAAAAATTATATGATAACAAAGAAGCATTTAAACATGATTACATAATCTTGGTTAACTAAGAAAAGAAGAGGACCATCTAAACTATCCAAAACATTGCACAAGTCTGACTTTGGAGAATAATTGTCAGATATGATCACACTCTTGAATATAGTAATGGGCTATGATGAGATTGATCAATTTCACTATTGGATGTGCATGTTCATTAACATGATCTACCATAGGCAATAGTTCATTGATTGGGTTCAAATAATCGATGATAATCTTCATGAACAATGGTTGAATCTAGAGCCTACACAATAGTTCTATATGAATTCATATTTATTCTACTCAATTGTAGCCATGAAAGTATGGCCCTACCTTTCACCAAGTGGAACATATACCCCTACAAAAATTATTCATGACTATCTTCCATAGATTAATCATGAAGGGAGTAAAAGGCACTTTAGAGGAGTCAATTATGCCTTCACAATGTTAATAAAAAGAACATTGGATGAAAATATTGCCATGCATACCTCTAATGAGGTTGATACATTGGTTATGTGTTATGTAACTTATGTTATTCAATTTCCCAAGTTCACATATATAAGAGTCAATGGATTTGAGATATTTCCATACAGATTACCTAAGTATGCCATTGATAAGATAATTTTGATTGAAATCTATAAGTAGTTGGGTTAAGTGCATAAGAAATGCAAATAAATAAAGGTAGCTGAGATCTCCTTCCCAATCAAATTCAATTACTACATCTATAAGACTACAAATGATGCATCAAACATAAAAAAAACTATAGAAAAATTCACATTTGTATTTTGACACCAGAAGGTTTGCATTTGATAGTGAGAAATATGTGGAAAACAACCTTAGACTTGGCTCTAGATTTTTACATCAACTTGAAATTGAAGACTATTGGGAATATCATGAAATGATTTTGAAGTCAGGGAAAGGGATTACATGAGGATGAATTTAGATTGACTTAAGTCATATATTGGAATGGGTAATTACAACTGCATGGAAGATGATGGTGAAGATATGTTTGATCCAATATTCATTAATAAAATTTAATTTTTGGCACTCCCAATAATTGATTGGTCCATTCGAGAATTATCTAATCTCAAAAAAAGAACATAAACTATTATACAAAGATCAAAAACATGGTTTTATAAGAAAATCACTAGATACACTGATGTTTAGGGCTTAAGAAAATGGGAATCTTGTTGGGAAGTACACTGAGAGCAAGAGACAGGGGCATGTCAAGGTTATTTTTGAATTGTTCTATGGACAATTTACTGAGATGAACATTAGTTTCAATCAACATTACATTTACTCAGATAAATGATAGTCATCTGGGGGTGATAAAATGGTTAAACAGATTGATAAAGAGGAAGAGGTAGTGGAGTGTCTTCACATGCTTCAGATAGTTATGGCCTCGACTAGTGCAAAAGATAAGAAATAGGGAAAAATATGGCTACAAAAGGGTTGAGGGTTAGGCCCGAATCGATGGATAACACTACCTTGATTAGGAGAAATCATAATGATGAGTTTGATAAGGTTGTAGATAGGTTAATGCATGAAATAATGATTGTAAAGGTTGAGGAAGAATTGGATCTATAGAATTCCATCCAAAGGTGGTTCATGAGGGAACACTTAGCCTTGAAGGAGTAGGTAAAGATTTTATCACTTGAAAATGGGTAGCTAAATACTAATTTTAAAACCCTCATTGATTTTAGTCATTCGTCCATGGAGCATATCCTAGCCACCATAGATTATTTTAGATGCATTTTGGATGTTATGAATAAATGAGGTGAAAAATCTAAATACAATGAGTGTAATAGGGAGGTTTTTCAATCTCAAGTTTTACACATACTTGAAACAGAACTAGAAAGGATGACCAATAACTAGAAAAAGGCTAAGGGAAGTTAAGGACGTTAGTTGTTCTTGTACTATTTTTGTGCTATCTTTTTGGTAATCTATAACTTTTTATCTTGGTAGCAGACTATCATATTTATCTGGACTTTTGAGGCCTTATATGTAGTTTTTTCTATAGGGTTGGGTCCCTAGTTAAAAAAACCCTATTTTACCCATAATAAAAAACAAAATGAGAATCTTCAAACAAAAATAGACAAAAAGTTACTTTTTATTCAACTTGACCAAGATTTATTTTTTATTTAAAGAGCCTAAAGAAAAATGCAAGTCAAAGAGGTGATGATGATGATCCGAATAAGAGGCAAATTTTGAAGAAAATTTGTGTAGATGAATTGAGAAATAAGCTTGAGATCAGAAGACCTCCAAGTACTGCATTTCAATGAAATGTTGGAAATCTAACTCAAGGCACTGATTCTTCATTACCAACAGATACTACAACATAATAGAGTTCTGCTTTTGGCACTAACATTGTGCAAACACCATTGGTACCATCTTCTCCTCACATTCCATATCCTCTCATTTTGCCTTCTCCACCTTTGAAACAAGTTGTTACCACAAGAGTTTTCATTGTCACCTCTTAGTCTTCCACTCCTTCCACTCCTCCCACTAATTCTAAAATTGATACTAAAATGGTTGTTTCCTAATGTAATACACCCTCTCCTTGGGTGCAATAGATCGTTAATAGAAAAAGGAAAACCATTATTAAGTCTGTTGTTCTTGATTTTGATGTTATTGCCAGATTGTTGTAAAGTCGTATACCTTAGAAGGCTAAGACTACTTCAAGATTGATGATTGATTCTTTAGGAGAAAAATTTGTATAAATTATTGAGATGACATATGAGAAGAATTAAGAATATGTGACTCTGGATGATTATGTTATTAGTATAATAGATCTTGGTGAATCAACCCACTACTTCAAGATTGATGATTGATTCTTTAGGAGAAAATTTTGTATAAATTATTGAGATGACATATGAGAAGAATTAAGAATATGTGACTCTGGATGATTATGTTATCAGTAGAATAGATCTTGGTGAATCAACCCATGAGGGAGAGATTCATAATTTCCAAGTAATAACTAAAAAGTTGATTCAAAAGACTCAAGAAGGATGTCAAAATCGGGAATAACTTGAGGAAAAAGTATGAACACTCTCTGCATGTATTTAATCTATCATACAAGTGAGTAAAAAGTCCCTTCAAAAAATTCCTTTGTCAATAGTGCCACATTCAATTGTGAAAGAAGATATTGACAAAGAGAACATCGCAAAAAATTTGTAAATATCAAAGCTATGAGAAGGTGGGTAAGTGCAGGGAATTGGAGGGCCAAAGGGGGCATTAAGTGGACATGCTTTTTTTAAAAACATGAAACCTTGACTTGTATGGATTATTTGAGATATCTACACTTATAATTTGAAGATGTTATAGGAAGATCAATTGTATCATTTCAAGTCTAATTTTTAAACTACTATTTTTTTTTGAAATAATTAAGTATAAGTAAGTCAAATATTATAATTTTGAAGAGGTGGTACTATTTTTTAGAAAAATCATACTAGATAGTTATCTGTGCACCCAACCATTTTTTGAATATCATTTATTTTTTGTTTAAACCCCTTGGTAGAAAACTAGGTAAGATCATCTAGTTTGTAATCTATACTTTTATAAATTAATTAATGAATATTGTTTTACTAATTTTACAAGTCAGTATACCCTGAAATATGATAAAAAATGTATATCCGACCGTGCGTCTCCCATAACTACCTAAAAAAATATCAAAATTTATAATTTTTTTGAATGTGTATGGAATTAAGTCTAGTTTGCAACCATATAATTTTTTTCAGTTTGAATTGATGAATCAAAATATACATGAACACAGATGAACATGTATAGTTGTGGCATACAACGTTATAAAAATACATAAAAATAAATATAGATAACAACTTTAAAAATAATAAAAATGTAAAAAATATATATACTTAGAAAGAGGAGAGTGTAGGCAATTTGTAGTAATATTTTCAAGAATTTTTTTTATATAATTCATAGTGTTTAGCATGGCCAAACTTGAATTTTGTTGTTTTTAGTAAAAAACACACATTCTGTTGCGTGTTTACGGGTTCATGCCACAAGATAGAGAATCCAAGCCATTCTTGATCCTTCAAGGATGTGTTTCAAAATTCAAATATAAGAATCGCATACGCAGTACATATGATGTAGGACAGAGAACGGCGAGAATTCTTCTTCCGCTCAACTTTAAAAATTTTAAATTTTCAATGGCTAGTAAAAGTAGAAATTAAAAATGCTAATATTTTCAGATATTCCCAGATATTAGTGGCATATGAATCATCTCTAAAATGATCAAAGATAGGCAAAAGTTAGAAAGTAATAAAATAGAAAGTTGTTGCTACGGATAATTATTATCTGGTGAAAAAGGGGTAAACAACGAAATTTAGAACGTCCTATGTTTTTCTTCGGCTCTAGAGAAAATATATAAATGGTGGAATGTGTAAAAATTATATGGTTTTGAATACATTTGTAAAAATAAATAAAGTATCTGTGGAAGTGTATTCGTATGAATTCAGGAATGTGTATGGAAGAAGCATTTTCCCACTTCCCGGAGATCAAAGCCAACCAGAAAGAGAAAGCGAGAGTTAATACCTGGAAATGGTCAGTTTCTATTTTTGCATGATTCCAAGAATTGATACACGGCAGTAAATAGGTATTTATTTTATTATTGTTCTTTCTAACAGAGAATGGCGCAAATCTATTTATGGGGTAATTTGCATGCTGCAAATCTGAGAATTCTATAAATATTAAAATATAGAATGACTTTACCGGTGCTAATCTGTTCGTAAGGTATCTTGCATGATGGGAATAAGTTTCAGAATTTTATAAATAGAAGCAACTTAGAATGATATGTAAAAAGGTGGCGCCATTAGAGATCAGGATCAGTTGCATGTATGGAGATCAATTTAAAGATCTTATAAATAAAACAAAGGCGTGTGATGTCGATTAGTAACAAAGGAACGCTAAAGACCGGAGAATCAAATCAGGAAAAAAAATATTATTTTATTCAAATTTTGCTTATTGACTGCTCAAATAGAACTGCGCAGTAGCTGGGCGATTTGCTTTGCATCCGACATAGTGTAACTAACTGCATGAAACGATTTATCTTTAAATTTTATTTGTTTCGTCGGTCTCGGATACTGGCGTCTTGGTTAATAGCGTAGCGACTCTAAGTGGATCGGCTCATATGATGGTCTTTTACAACGATTGTTTTCCATGCCACATAAGCTTTCAAAATAACATAACGCCCTCTAATTTATTCTTGTTCATCAAAGATAAATACATACGGGTGAAATGTTGTCTTGAGGGAAATATATGTATGGCTTATATATGCTAAATCGTGGGTGTGAAGTGATCCGAAAAGCTTACTATAATTTAATCTAGCTTTGATTTACTTTCTTCTTATTTCGTTGATCGTTGAATATTAACGGAAAGAAAGGTGATTTCAATTAGATATTGGAATTTGAATATTTCATTATTGTAAATTTGCGCCATAATTAATTTATGGGTTTCTTAAAAAAAATCAAGTCTATCAGTGCAACTTAGTGTTGAATGAATAATTTATCATTTTGAGTGCACCAACATATTACATATGTAAAATTATAGTGTTGAATGAATAATTTATTATTTTGAGTGCACCAACATATTACATATGTAAAACTATTATGTACGTGGAATATTTTACTATTAGTTATTAAAACTGTATATACAAAATAATTTTAGTATTAGTTACTAAAACCACATACATGATTTTAGTCTTTATAATGTGTATGTGGTATTATTATTATAAAATCACGTATGTGAAATAGTTTAGTATTAGATTGACATGCACAGTAAATAAATAAAATAAACATTTAAGTATAAGTTTACATTTAGATACAAATATTTAGTTTCTTATATTTTAAGTTATATTTCATTTATATAATTTCAAGATGTTTGAGAGCCATTTCGGACCTTTAGGAGCTATAATGCAAATTCTAGATTTTGAAGGATCCTATCATATTTTAGACTTAGTCAGATTCCAGGGTTTTAATCTTAGCCATATTTCAAGGTCTTAAGATTTCAGGGAGACATCATAGGAAGTATTAAGGCTACATGAAGGGATGTAGGTATGATAGAATAGTATGAGAACATCTCTCATAAAGTGCCACAATTCAATCCCACCCTATTCCCTCTGCACCCCTTAAGGCGTACACTCTGGGAAATATGCATCAGTGAGCTCCTAATGCATATAGGAACCATATAATGCACAAAGGCATACACAACATGATTTCCAATTATGGGGTACATTTCTAACAACAATCCCACAGAGAAAACACATACATCACTTCTTTCATTCTATAGATTGTGGATATTTATGCTATATTTTGATAAATTTAAGCATTAGTTAATTGGGACAATTAGTGATGTGATTTAGGTCAAATTGAGCCCTATGACCCTAATTCTTAGTCTAAATGATGTTAATTAGGTCTAAAATAATTGGTTTAGGGTTTAAAGAGTTTATGATTTAGGGTTTAGGGTATAGGGTTTAATAGTGAAGGCACTTGGGGGCAATTTGAGCTTGTTAAACCTACTTGTGACTATAAAATGTGATTTTGGGCACAACTATCCCTAATGTCATCATAGGTTGAGCTAATTAGTCAATTGGGGCAACAAGTGATGTAATTTGGGACAAATTGAGTCTTATGAAAATAATTAATACTCTAAATAATGTTAATTAGGGATAAATTGATTGATTTAGGGTTTATGGTTTATGATTTAGGGATTAGGGTTTAGGGTATATAGCTTAGGGTATATCATATAAGATTTAGGTTTTAGGGTATAGGTACTAATCATGAAGGTATTGGGACTAATTTGAGCTTGTTGAACCTATTTGTGATTATATAATGTGATTTTGGGCTCACTTAGCCCCAATATCATCATAGATTGAACTAATTAGTTAATTGGGACAATCAATGATGCAATTTAGGCCAAATGGAATCCCATGAACCTAATTTTTACCTTAAAGGATGTTAGTTTAGGCTAAATCAATTAGTTTAGGGTTTATGATTTAGGGCTTAGGTTTTAAGGTATAGGGTTTAAGGTCTAATTTCAAAGATAACTAGGGATAATTTAAGCTTATTCAACCTATTTGTGACTGTAGAATATGATTTTGGGCTCAATTACCCCCCATGTCATCATAGATTGAGCCAATTAGTTAATTGGGACAATTAATGATGTGATTTTGGCCAGATTGAGTCTTATTAGCCTAATTCTTAGTCTAAATGATGTTGAATGGGGCTAAAATGATTGGTTTAGGGTTCAAAGAGTTTATGATTTAGGGTTTAGGGTTTAGGGCTTAGGATTAAAGGTATATGGTTTAGGATATAGGGTCTGATCACGAAGGTAATTGGGGTCAATTTGAGCTTGTTGAACCTACTTATGACTATAAAATGTGATTTTGGGCACAATTATCCCCAATATCATCACAGGTTGAGCTTATTAATTAATTGGGGTAATAAGTGATGCGACTTAGGCTAAATTGAGCCATATAAAAATAATTATTACTCTAATTTAATTGGGGCTAAGTCAATTGATTTAGGATTTAGGGTTTAGGATTTAGTGCTTAGGTATAGGGTATAAGGTTTAGGATTTAAGGTATAGGGTCCAATCATGAAGGCAATTGGGGCCAATTTGAGATTATTGAACCTACTTATGACTATAGAATGTGATTTTAGACTTAATTGGCCCCAATGTCATCACAAATGGAGCCAAATAGTCAATTGGGGTAATTAGTGATGTGATTTGGGCTAAATTGAGCCTTGTGAACCTAATTCTCACTCTAAAGGATGTTAATTTTGACTAAATTGATTGGTTTAGGGTTTAAGATTTAGGGCATACTATTTAAGGTTTAGGGTTTAGGGTATAAGGTCTAATTACAAAGGTAATTGGGGATAATTTGAGCTTATTCAACCTATTTATGACTATAGAATGTGATTTTGGGTTCAATTACCCCCGATGTCATCACAAATTGAGATAATTAATCAATTGGAGAAATTAGTGATGTAGTTTGGGCCAAATTGAGCCATGTGAACTTAATTATTAGTGTAAATGATGTTAATTAGGGCTAAAACAATTAGTTTAGGGTTTAAATATTTTACAGTTTAGGACTTAGGGTTTAAGATATATGGTTTATAGCTTAGGTTATAAGATTGAATTGCAAAGGAAATTGAGGACAATTTTAGCTTGTTGAACCTATTTGTGACTATACAATATGATTTTGTGCACAATTATCCCCAATGTTATCACTGGTTGAGCCAATTAGTAAATTAGGGTAATAAGTGATGCTATTTAGGCCAAATTGAGCCCTATGAAATTAATTATTTCTCTAATAGATGTTAATTAAGGATAAATCAATTGATTTAGGGTTTAGGGTTTAGTGCTTAGGGTATAGGTTATAAGATTTAGGTTTTAGGGTATAGGGTTATTTCATAAAGTCAATTAGGGACAATTTGAGCTCGTTGAACTTATTTGTGACTATAGAATGTGAATTTGGGCTCAATTAGCTTTAATGTCATCAAAAATTGAGCCAATTAGTCAATTAGGACAATCAATGATGTGATTTAGGCCAAATTGAGCCTTATAAACCTAATTATTACTCCAAAGGATGTTTATTTGGACTAAATCAATTGGTTTAAGGTTTAAGGTTTATGATTTAGGGTTTAAGGTTTAGGTTATAAGGTTTAAAGTATAGGGTATAGCATATAGGATTCAATCACAATGGTAATGATTTTTTAATTAGATATTAATCAACAAGGGTGGTCAATTAACTAAGAATAGCCAACAAAGTAAAAAATACTTAAATTTATCAAAATCTGGAAAAAATATCCATGATCCATGGAATGAAATAAGTGGGGTGTGTGTTTTATTTATGGGATTATTGTTAGAAATGTATCCTAGAACTGTAAATCATTTTGTGTATTATTTTGTGCATTAAATGGTTCCTGTATGCATTAAGGGCTTGTTGATGCATTTATCCTAGAGTGCATACCTTAAGGGGTGCATAGGGAATGAGGTGGGATTGACTTGTGGCACTTTATGAGAGATATTCTCATACTATTCTATAATACCTACATCCTTGCATGTAGCCTTCATACCTCCTATGATGTCTCCCTAAAATCATGAAACCTTGAAATATGGCTAAGTATGAAACCCTAAAACCTTGGAATCTGACTAAGTTTGAAATATGATAAGATCCTCCAAAACCTAGAATTTGCATTATAGATCCTAGAGGTCTGAAACCACTCTCAAACATCTTGAAAGTATATAAAAAATATAACTTAAAGTATAAGAAACTAAATGTCCATAACTAAATGTAAACTTATACTTAAATGTTTATTTTATTTATATACCACGCATGTCAATCTAATACTAAACTATTTCATGTATGAAATTTTATAACAACAATATCATGTATGTGGTTCTAAAGACTAAAATTGCATATGCAGTTCTAAAGATTAAAATTGTATACACAATCCTGGTTCGATAATTATCGAGCCTATGTGCCAAGACCGCATATGCACATTTTTAAATTGCATACATGGAAATGTAAAATGTGTTCATTTTTTGACCCCCCAACCCCATGCACTTACCCAGGTGAAAAAAACTTGTGTGGAACAAATAACCATTAATAGACTCAAGTTCATTAAAGAAGCCAAGAAATCATATGATATTATCGATGATGATCAATAGAAACTCAAGGGAGATATAGATAATGCAATCAAAGAAGAACTATGGAAAAATGTTATTAGAGATATTCAAGATATGGTTGTCATGGATGAGAAAATTCACACAAAAAGGTGTTCAACATAGCAGATGATAATTATTCACACATTTGGTTCAATAGTTTATAATGGAAAATAATTGTTCTCAAAGAAGCTATGAAATATTTTTAAGCCTATGATAAATTGTTTGACAATTTGAAGTTTAAAATTTAAGAAAATATCTTAGCCATTCACTATGATTTATTCAAAGAAGATAACACTGAATTACTTTTAGTAATATAAATAAAAGATAAATTCTAAAAAATGATCAAAGAGGATTTATTCAATGCAAATGTTTTCAATCTAGAGGTAATGGGTAAAATGAATGACAACTTTTATTCCCTTGTTGAATGCAATAAGAACTTGTTAAATCTATTCAAACACAGTAAATAAATGAATGAAAAAATGAGGACACGATTGGTTTGTACAACAAACACATTTATCCCCAGATAAAAAGAAATAGTTCTAATAGTGCAACTGTTCAAAACATATAAGCTAAAATCATCATAGGTTGGAAGACAAAAATAGATTGAAGTGAGAGATCAAAAATATGATCAAGAAAACAAGTCTTCTATCTCTACTTAACTTCATAACTCCCTCTCTACCTTTTTCTTCTATTTTTTCATTGTAATTTTTCTTCATAATATGGTGATTTTATAAAATATTATATTCATTTTTTATGAAGTATAACATGAAAAATTAAAAGTTAAAATATAATATTTACCTCAAAAGTGGTTATGAGGTTTTTAAAAGTTAATTATGCAGGCTTGTATTATAAAAACAAGCTTTGCTCTTTGAAAAAGGACTTTTGACATGGTAAGCAATTTTGTACAAGAGAGAAAGAAAGAAACTATTTTTGTATGACTATAAAGATTCAATACAGGTGAATTTTGCAAGACTTTGTGCCACATAATTTTTTTGAATGAATGGTATGTGTACATATTTTAATTTAATTTGAATCTATATCTTTTTATTCTATAAAAATGTTATTATTGGATTGGTATATATTTAATGTTTTTAGGGTAGAAATCCATTATAATCAGCATTATGAACTTTGAATCAAGGGATTTTTAGTGAAGGTGAAAATAAAAATTGGTGTTTATTTTCAACAAGAAATGTATGGTTGTTTTGTTTTTTTCTAAGTCACTAAATCTCTCTAGTGAATGTATTTCATTCTTATATTTGAAGTATGTCTTTCTCACTTCATTGATGAGAAAGGTTTCCACCATTTAAAATTCATATTCCATGTTGTTCAAGCAATTTTATATGTTTAATCTATTGTGATTATCCCTTTTCCTTCTCCAATATTCCTTTCTCCTTCCTAATATTTATTTTCATTCCCATTCCCATTACCATTTCATACTTTTAGGTTAAAAGTAAGAAAAATCCCCCAAGAAAACATTTTTGTTGAACATAGTTTTATTTCCTGCCTTTTCTCTATTTTTAATAGAAGCAACTTGGCTTGTAAATAGTAGATGAAATTTGTCCCACACACTATTGACTGATATTCATCCAATTTTTACCACTACAATTTTTTTCAACCAACAATTAGATGAGGCAAATATATACTTATCTTAAGTTGACTTATTGGCATATTAATCTTCTTTATGGATTTGAAAAATTTGTGAGATATGGTTTTAGATGGAATCAACTAGATGGTTGCAATAAACCTTAATTAGAGCAAAGTTGGGAACTTCAAATAGTTTGTGTGCCTAACCACCCTTATTCCTATTCTCTAATCTCCAAGGCCTTTATTGTAACTTGTCTTCCTTCAAATATGAAAGCTTTTACCATGTTCTGCTTTATCTTACCTAGGGGGATATGCGGGCACACAAATTATGTTGTTTTATTTTTCATTCAATAAATTATAAGGATAACTTATATATAGGGTTAAAAATCTTAATTTAAATTTTATTTTAGTTGAAGTCATTCATTGCACCAAATTCATTGGATAAAAAGTAAACAAGACATTGACTAGGACAAAGGTGTTGGATTAAAAAGGAAAAAATTTAGTCATCATTGGTCATGCTGATGAAATCATCCATAAATATTAAAATTAATAGGATTTAAATGAACAATTAATAATGACTATATTAAACATTATATTTATCAATGCCAACATAATAATGTGTTCCATGTTTTGGAATTTCAAGACCATATATAGTAAAGTGATATAAGAAATAAAACTTGAGTTTAGTTGTCTTAAAATCAACGAAGTATACATTTTTTAAACTTTTATATTAAAAAATGTATTACAAATATTTATTATGCTTTAAAATCAATAAAGTATGCATACTTTATCTTTTATATAAAAAATTGTTTAAAATTATATTTTATATATCTTAGACATTTTATAGATTTTTATACTTTATTTTATAAACACACTTCCAGTATTTTTGAGAGTAGTTTCAAATCTCTAAGAGTTATTATAACAAGGAATATAGTTTTTTGAGGATCCCTTTACGTTCATACTTAGCAAAAAATTTAATATTTTAGGAAGACATCACATGGGATATGAAGGTTGTAATAAAGTGATAGATAGCTAACCACACCACGTCTCTTATTGATCACCATAACATTTTACATGATTAGAGGTGGAGGATAGTATTAGATTTATTGTTGGACTAAATCCTTATTACTTGAAGGTGAATAAATAAGTCAATGCTAAGCTCAAATTTAATGGTGAAGTTAATGTTCTAATGTTGGAGTGATGTCAACATGACTTTATACTTGACATTGATTATAACTTTATTTTTGTCATTTATTCTCATTATAGCTTCAACTTTAAATGTAACATTAAGTTGAATTTGGATTGTCTTGATAATTAATTTAAATTTTTAACTTTATGTCCTCTTTAAGATGACATTATGGTGAATTTAAATCTATCTTTATCTTTGTCTTTGTATATGACATTAACTCTAATTTTACATGCAAATTGGTGATTAAAATTAATAAAAATATCAATGATTTGTATAAGTTTACGTTCATATTATTACATTTTATATACCATTTTATTTTATATTTATTTTATTAAATATAATAAATTATGGTCACTCTACATCTTTTTTGAATTAGTCTCAAAGCTACAAGATTTACCTTAAATAAGAGAGAGTTTATTAAAATCTAATCTAGTCAATACTTAGCCATTTTCAGTTTTTATGTATTGAACTTAAAGTTATTTATATATTGATCTTAAGATTATTAGGATGTAAATTTTTAAAATGTTTCTTATTTTTGGTAAACCAATGGCGGTTTTAAGGTTTTTGGCCCTTCCTAATTGATTGGTGAATTTTTAGGATTTCTAGGTGTATTGAAGTTAAATTTTACAAATCTTACATCTCTATGATATAATGAGAGTTGAGAGGCTATTGACATACAAATTAAAATAAACATTAATTGAATCCATCCTAAGTGTAGTATTGATGGTTATATGTAATGTTTAAAAATAGAAAAGTTAGTCAATGTGGCTTTATTAGCCCTAATTTTATGTCTAATTAAAACAATAACTTAATTGGTTAAATCATGTGCACAATTGGGGCTAGTTGCACATTATTTTATGCTAAATTATTTTAATTGCTTAAAATTTTAAATAATTTGGCCCAATGTGAGGTAATTAAATTTGGATTTGTTTTGATAGATTATCTACAATCATGCACATGGTTGAACTAATTACTCGATTGGGTCAATCACATGTAAGATTGAGGGAAATTAAACCCCAATGTGGGTTGATTACTTTAAGTTCCTTAAAATTTGAGATGGATTAGTAATTGACTAAAATTAGGTTTATTGGTATTGATTATCCATGATTATGCACCTAATGAAACTAATTACTTGATTGGTTGAATCGTGTGTGCAATTAGGATAAGTCAAGCCCTAGTTCATCCTAAATTATTTTAATTTGGTTTGAGGAGATAGATCAAACATGTTTACATACATAATTAAAACACTTGATTGGTTCAATAAAGTGTGCAATAGGGTATAATTGAGCCTTAATTCAAGCTAATTAGTTTTAATTAGGTTTGTGGGGCTCAATTATTCCCAACTAATCCAATTACTTCATTTATTCATTCAACCATAGATTTTGGGCCAATTGAGACCTAGTTAAAACTAATTAGTTGTAATTAAGTTCATTGGGATTTATCAACCCCAATCTTGCACTTAATTGAACCAATTTATCTATTAGGTCAATTAGAAGTGAAAATGGGGATAATTGAGATTGAATGAATGATAATTGGTTATGATGTTATTATGATCTGATTAGCCCCAATTACTTAGCTAATTGAACTAATTACTAGATTATTTAAATCATGTGTGGAACTGGGTGTAATCTATCCCCGATTCACAATCATTGGTTGAAACTAAGTTCACAAAGCTTAGTCAACCATTCATTAAACCACATAATTAGGAAAAGTGTATGTCTATATGTGATTATGTTAATGTTTTTTATGGGATTTTTACTTACGTGTTTGATTAATATTTTAACATGTGTAATTATCATAATTTTAGATAGAAGACCAAGCCACAATGGGGTATTATTTTATTGTTTAGAAGTTTTCATGGTCAGGAGTTACAACATAAGCATCAAGAATAACACCTAGGATGACAAGCACATGAGAACTAAACACAATGAATAATGATAAAATTCTATCAAAATTTGAAAGGTTGCCAAAAAATGATAGTCACAAGGGTTAACTTGTACTTGACCTCTTAACATCAAAAGGTTGTCAACTTAAAAGGTGCAACTATAAACACTAAATTTGGTATTATATGATTGAAAATGTTAGTTTTGATGTTTCCTTGACATACATAACTTTTGCATATACATATAGCTCATGTTCACACTCTCTTATCCATTTATCTATCTATGGACTTGGATTTCCAAAATTTCCATCATTCATCTCCTTATTCTATGCCCAAATCACCTATAATCTTAAGTATATTATTGCCATATTCTAGATCATTGTTTCCTCCGTTCAAGATAGTGCCAAAAATATTTAGATGCTACTAGTTATTGGAAGTGCCTTCCTTGATCTATAGTGTACCATTGTCTCCAAACTACTATTTTTAAAATCCAAACCCTTCCTTTGGGTTGACCCACACATTTCACATGTTAGTTACAAAGGGAAATTACCCAAATATTCATCTAACATACACAACAATCTTAAAGCTATTCTTAGATCATGTACTCATCTAGATTTTACTTGGAGATCACTTAGAAAACTACTTACATATGGAGATATATATTTTCTCATCCTTAAGGAACTATCCTAAAGCATACTAATATATAAAAAAACAATCAAAGGAAAAATCCCTAAGCCAAGTTTTAATACCTAAATCAAGTTCAAATTTGTATACTGTTAAGTGTTAAAATCCAATAGGTTGTATTGCATTCAATTGGATCACTATCAAACACACATACACATAGGTAGGGGAAATACATGTAGTATTGGATCATAGGTAACACTTAACCATTTAATGGGGTTCACTAGGGGTTATACAACCCAAGTAAGTGTCAAATTGGAGTTAGGGTTTCAAGGTGAAGGAAGAAAAATTATAGTATTCTCAAAGGACTGAGCATTTGAAATTAAAAAAAAAACATCTTGATAGACAGACATAGTGATCTATGGTTAAATAGAGTGGAAAATACATAGAAGATAGTTTCAAAAGGTAATAAACACATTTGGTCACTATAGTGTTTGAGAATTATTGATAGTGTCCTCCTAAATTATGATAGTCAATCTCTTAAACCAAGTGACTATATATCCATTTAAGGTTGTATTGAGTGATTGTGCAACATAAAAATAAACAAGCTAAGTACCCTATCATGTTGTCATTTATATAAATAATAATCATATTATTAGTCTTATATAAGTTAAAATAATAAGACTTTGATTAAGATTACACTTGATTCTCATAATAAGAAAGTATGGGTACCAAATATAAGAAAACAAAGTAAAAATGAAAGAATGGAGAAAACAAAGAGTACTTCACACAAAGATCAAGGAAAATAGAATCTCAAACTATGACCATTCACTAAGTAACAATATGTGTAGACTTAACAAAGGTATGTGATACAGATGCAAATGTTCCTAAGTACTTATCATTAGATTTGTATCTGTAGGATCAACATACATATGAGTTACATGGAATCACTCCACGTAATTCATTATGTGAATAATATCCATTTATCACATAATAATTTATAAAATAAATTCATTACATTCAATGTTATTGAATGCAAAGACATAAGGCATGTATGTATATTTAAGTAAAGCAATAAAATTCTAATAAGCTAGTTATAAAATATGGCATAGTTGGTTATTATAGAATATAAATTAACATTTAAGCTAAAATAGTGTACTTGCAACCACTCCTTATACACACTTAGCTTGTACCTCATTCTACGGTCTTTTGACCACCCTTCCTTCACTTTATATACAAATGGACCATTCTTACAAGAAAATAATAATATCAAAATATCCCTAATCCTAATTAAAAATTTCTCAAGTTTATTCCTTGATTGATCCATACTCATAACTCAACTGTCTTTGCTCCTCAAACAAGGCCACACCATCTAGACTATCCCACTCCTCGGTCCTATCTAGTCCTGTGAACCATGCCCTCCCTCAAAATATTGGATATTTGATCAATTTCAAACTCATTTAATGGGTTGTCCCTCATGTTTATTAAGCCTTATTTGAAAGAGTTCCTAATTGATCATTATAAAGCCACAATTTGAAGTCATTCTGCACTAGGATGCTTATACATTGAAAAACACTAGAATTATAATTACACATTGAGATCAAATTACCTATTTATATTAATTATAAATATATAAAATATTAGTAGCCTTAAGCTAAGTATATATACACTTTCAAATGCCACAAGTCATGTTGGAAGCACATAAACACGCCATAATTACACAAGCATCTAGCATCACACTAGTATTTCACACACACCACCATAACATAGAATAAACACATGGAGTTTGATCCCTCTTTGGAGTATTGGTGTGTAGGCAACACTCAATATAAGGGGTATTGAGGTCTGGTACAACTTCAACCACTAACCCTTTTTTTAGTTTTATCTATTTATCATTCATGGTCTGTTGAACTATGTTTACAAGTGAAGAAGATGACACACAATGATTTTTGAAACATATCGAGAGCTCTCACATAGTCAGTAGAACACAAAGGAAAAGTGAACATGTCATATTAGTCATAGAGCATACAATTCTCTAGGATACTGACATGCCTTAAGGACACAAGTGCACCATGCCCCTATCTGATTCCAAGGATCTTGTTTAAAGAGAGAGTGAAACACTTTTACTAATTCATAGTTAGCTAACACAATCACATAGTTATTTTTCTAGTTTCTATTCTTGTCCTACATTGTTGAATTTATAGATAATTACTTTATCTTTATTATTTTCCCTTTTAACATCTTTCCAAATTAATAAGTTCAAAATTAGTTTGTGTCATTTATTGCATATCTGTAGCATTTTGATTTTTGGAAATAATTTTTTTAAGTAGGTAATTAATTTATATTTATCTCAATTTTGATAAATCACATTGTTGAACACATCTATTGACTAAAATTTTTAAACCCTAGACATAGATGTTGTTGGGGTTTCTCTCCTATTTCTTGTTCCTAATTGTTGTCCCAGGGTTTTCATATTTCATAAATTATTCAATAGTATCAATATTTGAAGTTTTCATTTAATATTTTATGAATTCTAATCAAGATATTTTTACCTCTATTATAATAAGTGATAAATTAAATGGTGCCTCATTTGAACCTACTCAAATTAATTTTGATAAGGCACATAAGATGGATAAGAACAAGGGTATATCAAAACCTTTAAATGTTAATGAATAAGCTGAATATGCAGAGGTGAATGATAATAATTCAGAGCATGAATAATATAATCAAGACAAAAATGAATCTCAAGATGAACAAAAGAAGTAATTACACCTCTCTATGATAGACAACCATTGATTAATAAAGTAAAAATTATTAAAAAATTTCATGAAGTAATCCATGATCAATCTCAAGATTATCATACCATTTTGTAAATTCTTTTGGGCATAAAAAGTACAAGAATGGTTAATGCTTATATTGATAAGTTCTTTACCTTTTTTGATATCATTGGATACAAATATTTTACCCCCATATACTATGGGGGAAACCCAAGTGCTTCAACAAACTAATATGCCAATTCCTTCTCATTCATCAGGGACACCTCCTTTTGTTAACACACATTATTCTTCTCCTGATGTATAATCCCTTATGCATGAGATTCAATATCTATAAACTAAGGTTTTACATTTGGAGCAAGGTTATTTTAAATAAAATCAAGTTCTTTATTGTCAACTCTAGTGCACACTCCATTGACACAATGATGGAAAAGGTGACCTCAAGCAACACTTGAGATCATATCATGTAACAAGCTTAGACTATGCATCCAATGATTAGTTATTGACTAAATTATTTCAAATAAGTATAAAAGAGTATGCCCTAAGATGGTTCTATGATTTACCACATTAGTTAATACATGCTTCCAATACTTTGGACAATTTTTTCTTGCATATTTTACAATAAATATTAGTGAGAATATTTCACATGCTTAAATTGCATAACATAAATAAGGATCCAAAGAGGCTATCACAAAATATGTCTTAAGGTATAAGACCACGCTATCCAAAATTACAAATCAAATGATAGACAAGAAATTTAAGGCTAAATTTAAGTAGAATTTGATTCCACCCCTACATGAGTCTATCATGTTTAAGAAGTTTATTTCTTTCACATGTTTTTGCCAACACTAAAGGAAAAAGATGTGAAATAATTATAAATGAATAAGTTAAAGTATGATACCAACCCAAATTCTAATTTTAAATCAATAAATCAAAGTGAGCCACCATACAAGGTGAGGACAATTGATAATAAGAGTGATTAAGAGGCAATAATAAATGCATTTTTAGAAATAAATTTGCACATTATATTGTCAACTCATCCAATGAGATAGTTTACAAATCTACAAAAAACTCCATATAAGGTCCTAAAAATGATATTGGAATGCAATATCATATCTCTCCCTCCCATTAAATAGGTTGATGTGAGTAATCTACTTCCAAATGGATTTGACCAGAATTGTCTTTTTTTACTTTCAAAGAGCACCAAACAATACTACTAATAGGTGCATTATTTGAAGGCATAAGATTTAAGATTTGATAGATGCAAACATCATTGATGTGGGTAAATATATAGATAACACCAAAACACAAACAAGTGAAATCAAGTCAATGAAAATATTTAATGATATTTTTCCTATGCATACAAAAATTGACATAACAAATAAATTAGGAATGCATTATGCATATAATTCACACCCTCCATAGTTTCTTATCATTCTTCTACAGAGGAAAAACATTTTTTGAATGGTATTATTGGAACTTATTTTAATTTAGTACCACCTAAACCTCTTATCACATTTGCATAGCATGAAATAGCTAATGATGATTGATATTTAAACTCTTTGTTCATTCAGGCACATATTGATCACTAGCCTATTCAAAGTATCATGGTTGATAGAATTTCAAGTGTGAATATGTGTATAATCACTCTTCTCTATGATCTTAGTATACATATGAGGACTTTCTTCCCTCAACAATTTTAATAAAAGGATTCAATGGTCACATTTAGAGTTTTATTTTGAGATTACATTACCTTTATAGGTTGGTATAACACATATGTCCACTAAATTTACATTAGCACCAATTGTAGGGGTCTTTGATGTGTTATTAGGATGACCTTAGATTCAACATATTCATGTAGTTCCTTATATAGTTCACATTTGTTTAAAGTATATCTATGATAATGAGTTCATAAAACTTTGGGGTATCCCATATGAATATCACCTACCACATATGAAAACGGTTCCTATATAGAAGATCTCAATTGAGCCACCTAAAAGGGTTCGACCTACTTTGAAAATGAAAAAGTAACTATCTACCCTTCCAAGGAGGCATATCCTTCAAAGGCCACTTTAGTAGATATTTTTCATAGATTCTATAGTGCCTCTATCTACTCGTGCACTTCCTATATTGATATTACAGAGCTATAAGGGTGTTTCACATAAGGAACCAACACATAGTTCATGCACTGCATGATGGGCTCCAAAGAGCCCTAAAGTTATTCATACTAAAAAATATGCATAATTTAATACGGATAATCATTATGATCATGGATCTTATGACATAGAGGGAAATAAATATTTAGATTCTGGATTCAGCTTAAATCAATCACTATAATATGACACTTTCCATTCATGTAAGGCACCCTTCCTATCCTAGATATGAGTACTGTTGATTATGAGTCCCTTTCAAGACTCATAGGTTAGTATTTTTTCTTTCTCTTTCTTAGTTCATATATATATAACCAAAAAATCAAAAATAAAGACCTATGCATTATTTGTGTAGTTTATTCACATTAGTTAATTTATGCTCATATATATATATATAACCAAAAAATCAAAAATAAAGACCTATGCATTATTTGTGTAGTTTATTCACATTAGTTAATTTATGCTCAGTATAATAAATATTTCTCTATATATCAAAATTTTATAAAAATGATACAAAAATTGTACATGATTTAATTTAGAACATACTTGTTTTCTTTTAGAGACACATTTTTTAGGTCATTTGAATATCACAAACTCAGAAACTGTAAACAGACAAAAGTGCTTTGCCTAGACATAAACACATTGTGATGTTGTTTGATTATGTTGGACTTATCCTAGTGAACAAAACTTTTTTAATTCTCAAATACAAACCAAACATAAACCTCATACAAATTATTTAAACAAGAATTTTTTTACTAGGGGCATCTCATACACAATTTCTAACATTCTTTTCCCATCCCTTATTGTTCATACCTCAGATTTTTACATTGCACAAAACCTATTGATATTTCTCACTTATATTCATATTTATATCTTCATGGATATTTTAGTTATTGAATATATTTATTTTAAAAAATATTTATGTTGATCAGCTACATATATCACTACTTGATTTTAGTGTTTAATTTTCCTGCTTCTTGTCTTATGTGTATTATCTAACTTTAATATGGACATTCAAACATGTCCTCGTATGTGGCTCTAATCCTATTGTATGTCTCTATGTTTATGTAAGAAACATTTTAATATGTCCTTTGTATGTGTTCCCTTGTCCTTCTATTTCATGATTTGTGTGTGCATGATGGCCATGACATTTATTTTCCTAGTTTTTGATTTTAATGTGGACATCATGCATTTTCCTAATTCTTGATGCTATGATCAATATCATGCATCCCTCCCTAAGTAGTTATATTTATATTTTAGTAATTAGTTTTAATAATTTATATACATATTTCATTTATAACATATATCTAAACATGATACTATATATGCTTTTACTTATACATGAATATTACATTACAACTATTTTACCCAGTTCACATAAAATGATGTCATGCTCCTCCATGTTATCATTATTACTCAAATTTACTTTGAATAACATATCTTGCACAACATTCTATTTTGAGTTAAGTTATTGTGTAGGATCCAAAACTCACCTCAAAATAAGGGGCATACACACTATCTTGTATTAGATACTAAGCTCCTATATTACACTACACACAAAATTTTGTATATTTTACATAGTTGACCATGATATATATGTAAAAGTAACCAATTTTAGACTATAATGCTCCATTTGGAGAAGGGTAAAAGCAGGCCATGTCTAAAATAATGTGTTATTGTACCAAGAGGAAGAAAATAATCATTTTCATATATTCTTAGAATCACAAGCAATGCAAAGTAGTTTGTAACATGTACCTAGTCACAATTATCAAAAACATTCTCAGGTGTGACTCTGATTTGCTTAGTTTGGGGGCATCACGCATGATGTGTGTTCCAAGTTATCACATAGATGTTTTTATTAGATAATCACATGATATTACTCAATTATATAATCCATATACACATAAATATCATATTGGGGGCATGTGTGTGACACATGACCACGTCTTTAATCACTTTACACTATTTTTTATAGATGGATTGATAATACCTATAATTATCTATGGTGTATACACCAGAATTAGATCATACTATATTTTTCATCAATTTTTACACCAACTTTGTGTCACTTTCACACCAAAAATGAGCCTTATTCCATCTGTTATGGTGAGCTCACCTTTTTCACCAAATTTTGCACCAATTTTTTTACCAAAACAATCCATTAGAATTCATAAAGTGATTATAATATACTTCACAACTTTGGTTATGCTATTATGGATTCAAACAAATTTTGATTTTTTAAGTACACTCACCTATCAATCAAGATTGGGGCATTCACAACCAAATCTAAGTTCATTAACAAAGAAGAAATCTCCAAGCATCTTGCCCTCTCTAGTCACCAATTTTTCACCAAAAAACACAATGGTTTATATACCCAATCAAACTTGTATTTGTTATTTTTATTAGATATTTAAGTTTTCATGTCTTTAATTCTTGATTTTATACATATTTCATTGTAAGTTTTGTATGAAACATAGATCATTATTATGTCCTACATTCAAGACTATTCTTCATAGGTAAGTTTAAGTACACACTTTTCTTTTTACTCTAGTAATTTTAATTTGATACATTATTATAATAAAATGGGGGAAATAAAGACAAATAAATTAACATTGAAGTTAAAATAGTGTACTTGTGACCACTCGTCATACACACTTAGCTGATGCCTCATTCCATGGTCTTTCAACCACCCTTACTTCACTTTTTATGTGGATGGCCCATCCTACAAAACAACTAATGACCTCAAAATGTCCATATTACTAATTCATAATAATTCATTACTATCCCTTGATTTATTCATAATCTTAGCTTAGCTATCTTTGCTCCTCAAATAAGGTCATGCCATTTGGACTATCCTGCTCTTTGGTTATATCCAGTTCTATTGGCCATGTCCTCCCACTAAATAAATAATAGTCACTTAATTTCAAACTCATGTAATATGCTATCCTAGATGTTTAACAAGTTATATATGAATGAATTCCTAATTGAACACTATAAATCCATAATTTCAAGTCATTTTTCACCCAAGAGGCTCACACATTGAAAATCACTAGAATTCTAATTGCACATTGATAGTAAATTCCCTATTTCTTCAAATTCTAAATACATACAACTCTAGTAGCCACGAGCTACTTTAAAAGGCCACAAGTCACAGTTAAATCACATAAACACATCAAAATTTCACAAGCATCTAGCATTACATCGATCTTTCACACATGGGATAACTAAATTGAATTTGAAGCCTATTTAGAGTATTGGCATGTAGACAATGCTCAACATAGGGGATGTTGCACAACTTTAGATACTAACCTTTTTTTTGTTTCATCCATTTATCATTTGTGGTATATTGATCTAGGATTATAAGTGAATAAGAAGACACATAATGATTTTTGCAACATATTGAGAGCTCCCGCATAGTTAATTAGAAGACATAAGAAAAACAAACCTATCATATAAGCCTGATAACATAAAACCCTACAAGATGTTGGTGGACCCTAAGGATAACATCACACTATGTTCATGTATAATTATAATAGCTTTATCCAAAGAGTAAGTGAGGCATTATTCTTGACTCATAGTTAACCAACATAATAACACAATCAGTTTTACAGTTTCTATCTTGATGAGTCCATAGAATGGCTCATTATATCATAGTAATGACCCTATTTATCCCCTATTAATATCCATATTAATGGGTTTGAATGTTCATTTTTTACTTGTTTCTAATCTAAAGTAGAGAATGAACATGTTTGTATATGTTAGTATGTGTGAGTCAATGTTGCTTGTTTTACCACTATGTTCTAACCTTTTGTATGGAAAAGCCATCAATTTTGTATGTACAGGTTGTATAGACATACTATGATCGAATACTATGATTTTGGTGGACAAGCAAACCATTTTAAGACCATTAAAATACACTATGGAGTAGCTCAGACCAGATATAGAGTCTATCAGGCTGGTTTTAGAGTGTACTAGTTTGGCTTTGAAGTCTGCTTATCTAATTTCAAAGTCTGTATGTCTAGCTTTGGAGTGTGCCAGTTTAGTTCTGAAGTCACTCAAGCTAGACACAAAGCTCATGGATGGAAATTTTGACATGGGTATACTAATGGATATATCATGCATACTTAATCAATACTTTTTAAGACATTTTAAGGACACTTACAAAATATAGTATTCTTATTTATAGATATTGTATTTATAGTAATGTTTTATAAAGACAACAATATGAATATTGTGGAAATTGGTTACCAAAATATACATGACTTAAATTAAATACATTTTAACTGTCAAAATCTAAAAGAGATTTACATGCAAACCTACACATCTCTTCCACCATTTCATCTTGGAGCGTGGAATGAAGTTGTAACTTATTTTCTATTTTATAAATAAATTAGATGTAGTTAGTAATCTTGTTAGAATATAGTTATTTTGGTTATTCATTGTAACCACATTGGGAAATACAACCAACATCTTTTGGTTGAATATATAGTTAAGCATTAAATAAGTAATAGAGAGAAACACTGAGATGAAGCAGTGTTGTTAATGTATTTTCAAGATTGTAAGTATTTTATTGAGTTAGTGAAGTTTTTTAGTGTGATCTACATTATGTTCCATGGAAGAGAAAGGACCCACTCAACCGAGTAACTAGAATTATTTTATGGTATTTTATATTATTGTTAGTTAACATTTTATATATTTATGATCAAAAGTGTGATTAGATATAACTTGCATGTATTTGTCTATGTGTGTGTGTTTTCTATTTTAAGATATTTTCAATATTTTGATTTCCAACATTCATTTTAAGTGTCTAATTCCAAAACATTCTTTTAATTTAGCAAATAGATTAATGTGTGTTTTCCCTTTACCAACAAGTTTGTTCATTTCTAAATAGTTTCCTTCATAATTAAGGTGTTTTTTTTCAAATCAGGTATGTTTACTCTTTAGTCAACATTTCAATTCTGTATTAGAGTGTTTTCATTTCAAGTCATTAGATATATTTCAATTCAATAAATTAGATTAGTTCCTTAGGATAAATGATCCACAACTCCCTTAAAAAAGATAATTGTTAGTTATTATCTTTGACACCTTACTGCATAATGTCATTAGACATTGACCTTGGTTTAAAATGACATCAACCAAGTTGAGTTGATCTAAATAAAGAGATTGATGACACTCATCATTTTTGTCACCATTGCCAGGGATTTTATAGGTTTTATTAGGGTGTAAATCTTAAAACTAACAATTGATTAAGAAAAACTTTCCACAAAATCAAAGAAATATATGAATAGATAAAGATATTCAAAGAGAAGCTACATTCAAAATATCCCTCAATAGAGAATAAATATAGATAAAAAAGAAGAAAGTGTCCTAGAAGACATTATAGAAAAATAACTGGAGACTATTAAGGAAGAATGATTTTTAGCCTTACCCAAAAGTTTGGATCATTCCCTAGAGGTAAGTGCATCCTTTCAAGCAAAGTAATTAAGGCTAAAACACACCCAAAATTTTGAATCTCAAATAATTAATCTTCCGGCCATTTTTTATGATTCAACACCTCCCAAAAGAAATTTTTATAACATATTTTGGAAACCATGGGAGATAATTTGGGAAACAATCCAATGAATAGATATGAAAGAGGTAGAGCTCGGACACTAAGTAGAAAGTTAACCTATCTTATTATCCTAGATGATGATGGAAATGTAATAATTAATAATTTATCCCCATCCTTACTACATATTTTCATAGGATTATCTATAGAAGACCCTGATCAATTTCTATTTGAATTCAAGGTTTTGGTCAGAATTATGACTACAAAACTGATAATCACAAACTGAAATTGTTCCCTTTTATACTCAAGGATTCATCCATGAAATGGTTTATGGGTTTAAAACCAAATTCTATTCACACATGGGATGATATGGAAAATAGATTCTTGGATAAATATCAAGATTATTGTAGGGTGAGGGATAGAAAATAAGATTTTTTATGCATAAAACAAAAACAATATGAGAATTTAAAAGATTATCTTGACCACTTCCTTTTTGCATGTAGGAGATGTGGATATGATTTAGAGGAAGATTTAAGCAAAACAATTTAATCAAAAGGACTAGATGATGATGCTATGGAATTTATGAACCTAATGGGAAAATGAGACATAAACTAACTTGGACTCAATGATATAGCTGAATTATGCAAAAATTATTCAAGAATAGGGACTAGTGTTATGAAAATGAATACAGGAAAGGGAAGCAATGATGTAAGAAAACCCATGGAGGAGTTTTAAAATCTCAAAATAAACATTTTGGTATAATTAAATACCATGTTAGATGGATTCCAAGTAAACTCTAATTCCACTACTGAATCATTGGCCATGTATTGTCCAAAATATAGGTTGAAATATGTACTTAGATATTTCCCTCTTGATAGTACAAACATGTGTGGTACCTATGATACAAATGATCATGACGCCAAAAACTATGCTCTTCTACCTACTCTCAAAAACCAACTAAAATAGGCTACCCAACAAACAAAAGAGCTCAACTTTATACAAAAATATGGAAACCATGTTTACCAAAATCAAAACCAAAGTTATTTTTTTCCAAGATCTCCTTCTAACCCATGGATGATGCCATGGGATATACAAGCACATCCACAAGCATGGGGAAATCCATCATGGGGTACACAAGAGTGGACACCATAGATATGGATGCCTCAACCTCACCAAAAATCTTAGATGGCCCAATCCAATAACCAACAATGGGCAAAACAACAATGGGTACCCTAACAAGCCTGTAATTAGCAGATGCGATTTACAAAAGAATAAGTATTGATACCTCCCCCTACCAATGAACTTCCATAAATGGAAAAAGTAGCTCAACCCAAATTACTTACACAACCAATAGTAAATACAAAAAAAGAAAAATAAATCATGTCTATGGGACTAAGTAAGAAGGAACCTTAAGGGTTGATATCATTGATTGTAAAAAATGTCCAATAGAGATAAGGTAAAACATTAAATAATCCCCCAATTACCATAACTGAGGTCCCAAATGAAAAATGAGATCTCCCGATTGAGCCAATCAAAGAAAGATATAATGAGGATAAAGAAAAACATAATGATAAAAAGGAAAGGCCTTAAGAAACTAATACAGTTCCTCTAACCATTCCTTTTCCAGAATGAATCCAAGAGGCTGGAAACAAAATTGAATTTGATTTAGTCCAAGAATTGAGAAAATTGAACATTGAATTACCATTACCATAAGCCATTTGAAACATTAAAGAACTAAATAGATTCATCAAAGGATTGTGTATAAAAACTTCAAGAAGAAAAAGGAAATATCCTAAAACTATATAGGTGGATGGTAAACTTGTTGATTTATTATAAGTAAAATTACTTCTGCATAAATATGGGGACCTTAGAAGTCTAGTCATCACTGTGACTATAAGAAGGAAAGAAATACCCAATATACTTGTGGACCTAGGATCCATCATCAATGTGATGACAATGTACACCCTAAAAACATTGACCCTTATAGGGGTAAAACCTAATTATATAGTCCTACATAAGGTAGACTAAACCATTGATAAACTAGAAGGAACCATAGAGGATGTCTCTATAATTGTGGAATCATAGGAACATCTTGTATATTTCATGATACTCCAACTCAAGATTAAAAACTAGGATATTCATTAATTTTAGGAAGACCATGGTTGGCTATAGTAGTAACCCTTATAACATTTAGGTTAGGAAACATTACGATTTCAAATGGGGTGAAATCAAAGTGAATTTATTTGTACCCACCTACCAAACCATCTCTAGACTCTACAGATCACACAGGGGTGGATGAACTAGAACAAAATAGTAATATCATGTCCTCATTGGCCATGGTATTAATTAGAATTCACATAAATTAGATAGATTAAGAACTAACAAGAATTATTAAATATCCAAGACTAACTCCATAGTCTAATAGTCTATCTCCAGAGTCCACCATTTAGGAGCCAAATTCCATAAGTTTAGCTCCAAAGTATGTTGGTCTAGTGCTAGAGTCCACTAGTCTAGTTCTAGAGTCTACTGGTCTGGATTCAGAGTGTATTGAAAATTATTTTAAAATTTACCCAATAAACTCAGAATCCATTCTTGATAAAATTTATGATCATACACCCTTCCAAAAAAACATTATTACTTGGGCACAAGATAGTCAAGACACATTGTTAACAAGCTTCTAGTGCCTATTAGCAGGATTAATTTTTAAAGCGGGGTCTTTTTTCAAATACATAGCCACCTTACATATGATCTTGCTACATCCCTACCCTTTATAATTATTGATGATCAAATATATGTAGGTCAGTTTCATTTATTCTGAAACCAAATAGATAACTGTCTAACTAGGAAAAATGTTGAGTATAAATAGTTGGTTGACCAACAAGAAAGAAAAAATGTCTTTGATATCTTAGGAAACCATACAAAATACTTTGTATGGGAATACAATAACATGAAATGAATTAATATAATTATATTCAACCATCATATCTACACATAGAATGCCAAACCAATTAGACAACAACAAAGGAAAATCAACCCAATAATAAGAGACATGGTTGAAACGTAAATAGAAAAACTATTACATATGGGATTCATTTAACCAAGATCAGATAGTCACTAGATCTCCCCACTTGTAATAGTGCCAAATAAAAATTTAAAATGGAGAATATGTATATATTACAAAGAGCTTAATAAGGCCACAATGAAAGACTATTTCCCTTTTCCCTTCATAGACCAAGTTCTAGATAACTTGGCTGGGAAGAAGTAATTCTCCTTTTTATATGGGTTTAGTGGTTATAATAAGATAAGATTAGCTCTATAGGATCAAGATAAGACAAATTTTACATGTCATTGGGGAAAATTTATTTATAGAGTGTTAATATTTGGTCTATGTAATGCACCAACTATCTTTCAGAGGGAAGTTTTAGCTTTTTGTTAATTTAAACAATGATTGTGTATAAGTTTATATGTATGATTTTACTGTACATGGTGATTCTTTTGATGAAGCCTTAAATAATTTAGACAATGTATTAACTAGGTGTGATCAACATTAAATATACGTAATCCATGAGAAATGTCTGATGATGGTTGATCAAGGGATTGTCCTAGGCCATCACATTTCAACTCAAGACATACATGTTGATCCCAAAAATATTGGAGTCATTTCTAACCTACCTACACTTAAAAATAAAATTGATATCAAAAGTTTTATGGGACATGGAGAGTACTATAGATGTTTTATATAATACTTTAGTAAAATTATTGCACCTATGTTTTCTTTGCTTACTAAGGACAATGAATTTTTGTGGCTGAGAAGTGTCAACATGATTTTGAGTCAATAAAAGACAAACTAATCTCTACTCCAATTTTAAGAGGTCCTAATTGGGAGCAATCCTTCCACACACATACATATGCCTATAATAATTCTATTGGGGTAGTACTTGGAAAAAAAAGCGACGAAGGAAAAATATGTCATTTAATATATTATCAAGAATCTCACTCCCACTTAAAAAACTATACCACCACTGAAAAATAATTCCTAGCTATTATATATACAATGAATAAATTTATGCACTGTATCACTGGATACAAGATATGTGTCTACACAGACTACTCAACCATAATATACTTAATGAATAAACTAGTGGTAGGAGGTAGGGTCATTAGGTGGTTACTCCTCTTGCAGGAATTTGACATTAAAATTATTGATAAGCTAGGATAATTTAATGTGGTTCTTGATTTTATGTCAAGGTTGAATGTTTCAAGTGAATATGAAGCAATTGAAGACAAAATTCTAGATGAATATCTATTTACTATTTTAGCACACTCACCATGATTTGATGATATATAAAACTACCTAGCCACAAGAAAATTTATTTGTGATTTTACTAACAAAGAAATAAAATGTTTGGTTAGATATAGTGCCCACTTCAAATGGCTTAATGGTGTTGTTTTTAAATGTGGACTTAACATAGTGATTTTTGGAAGAAAATTGACTGAGAGAGGGGCATGGTTGAATCAATTTTCAAACTTCTATATACAAATAAAGAACAATTATACAAGCATGTACATCTTAACAATCATAGGCATAGATCCATAATAGCATGAAATATATGAACATAAAGTATATGTGGGAAAACCTCAAGGAGAATAAAACCCAATAAAACATAGATTAGACAATTTTTTATATAATACCATGAATCAAGTTTAGTTGAGAACCAACCCAACAAGGAACACCAACCCCTAAATTTATCAAGCACCAACTTGACTTTAGCAAACACCAAATTGCTAGGAACAATGCCCTTGATGATCAAACACCTACTTAATAAACACTTTAAAGCAATCCAACTTTCTCTTGTTTCCATATCACAACTGATGATGGTCTTCTTTTGCTCTATCACTCTCAAATCTACTTCTTACACAAGCATAAACTGTCCTTTACCTTCTTCGCTCAATTAGACCTTTTATGATTTGAAACTGTCATGAAAGAACTCATGAAACCATATAGATGTATATGAATGATTCATATAATTTATATAATGTGTTTAACTACCTGTATAATCTCACACAATCCTATTCTTCTTTGCTTATCATCTACAACCTCACTACACACTTTTAGGCCTAAACATGCCTAGTATATATAGAAGACTTTTCTTGTTCATATCCTTCTTAGTCGGTCAAAAATTCTTATTCTCTTAGGTTGGAAATGAAGTGGATCTTTGAACACCTAAAATACATGGATCAAACATGATTTTAGTCCTTTTAGGTCTGCCCTTTCTCAAATAGGCCTTTTCTCTCTTTTAAGTCTCATGGAGACCTAATCTTATGAGGTCTATTTTACAACACATTACACATTACCTTCTTTGAAACACTTTAAAACACATAATATGTTAGAAAAACATCATAAAAAACTCAAATATATCCATAATAATATTATCTAGGTTCCATAATAATTTTTATTTCAAACCATTACTTGGAGCACATCATTAGCACTATTCATATTAGCCTTGTGGGTACCCAGAAAGTCTATCTAAGATAATTGAACCAAAAATATAAATTTTCCAAATAATCATGGATAAAAATAATATATATATATATAATCCCATCAAGGTAATAATTATGTTTATTAGACCTCACAACTTAAGGCAAAAGTGATCAAACCCTTCTTTATAAGTAGCTTACTTAGAGTTGCCAAGAGGTCTCAAAACATAGTCATGAAGACTTGAAATTCAATCCCTAAAATAATAATTAATATCACTTATAAAACCTTAAATATATTATTTTAAATATCTATATAACTCTCAACTTTCAAATATTTCAAGGTCAAGTGCCAAATATTGGTTTTGCAGACCAATCTCTTATCTTTATTATACATTGTCAAATCAGAACCAATCAACTCATTTTGGATTTACCACTTCAATAACTTTAATTTATTTCCAAGATTATGAAAATAATTAATATTAAATTCATGAAATAAAAATTCATATCATATGCATTGGATTATTTAACTAAGATTAGAGATCCTCCAACTTAACACTCCCACTTTCTTACTCAGAATTGCCAATTTGCCTTGAAGACCAGTCGTGATGATTATGACTTTCAGCACATGTGTGGAAAATTTTATGAAATATTTATTTTGGAAACATTTTTGATATGTGAAGTCAACATTTGAATAACCAGGTGGTGACCAAGTTGGCAGGTTGGACGATTAACTCGAGCGTGGATTTCTAAGGTAGCGATTCGCTTGTGTCAGGCGCGATCGAAGGCCTAAATGACAGGGGGTCGCAGGGGGCTGGCGAAGCCCCCTGTCACAACCCAATGTTGTTTTTGATGAGGCCATTATACCTCATTGGATTTTTTTTAATATAATTCCATACTACACATTTTTTGGGGAGTTAGTACACACAGACTTGTATTACACATGTTTTGTAGTACACGCGTGTTCGTACTAACGCGATTTTGTACTATGTATTTTTACTATATAAGGAACCCATGAAGTGTAAAGTATTATTGAGTTGTACTCATTTTACTCATTTTTGAGCTTGTGTGTGGTGACTGCCATTATTGTAATTGCAGATTAATTTTTGGATATTAAAATACTAAAGACCTTTTCCTGTGGTTTTTTACTTGGTGATTTGCCAAGTTTTTCCACGTAATATCAGTGTATGTCTTGAATATATTTATTTCACTTTATATCATTATTTTACTTTAATATAGGTATATACCATGGTTAAGTGACAACATTGGTCTTGCAGACCAATCTCACAATCTTACCTAATCACTATCTTATCTACATAAGAGAGGCCAACTTATGAGCAACATTCTCAACATATCCATTGATATTTAAAACATATAAACAACATTAATGTGTAATATAGTTATTTAAAAACAAACCCATGCATTTTTATCCATTCCTAATCCATGAGAACACATACCTAATCTCATTCCCACTTTTGCCTAGTTTTTCTCATTGTCTACTTCATTAGGTCTTTTTAGCGATAGGTCAACTTCCATGACCAATTTAAAATATTTGAGTTATATAAAATGATTATAAAACATCATGGTCATAATATATAAGTCTCAATCTTCAACCTCCATTCACTTTGCAACTTTGACTTGGTCAACGCTACCTACTATATCAAATTTATAAGAAATATGGCCTTTCCTGGAGGATCCATTCACTCATCTGACAGACCCATGCCACCTAGAGGTACCTGGGAGATTCCTATAAATTTTCCAATCATAAAAATAAGTCATAAAATCATTATAATCCATTTATATAAATATATTTCATATTAGGTCAAAGTTAAGGTTTTAGACAGGTTTAAACCACCTTACAATCTTAACGATCATTCATAAAGCTTAGGCCTTTAAACCAAAAACCAATTATTGAAATTTTGAGATATTAAAATAAAAAATATACCATTAATGTATTAGGTTCTCATGAAGAGGTTAAATTTTCCAAAAAACACATGAAATTTCTTCTAAGGTTGAGAACCCTTCATTCGGTGCACACAAGAAAACTCAAAACCACACTTCATGCCTTTCCTTGAAAATTTTGACCTAAAACTTAGTCAATACACCTGAAACAACATGGAAAACATATATTAATACTAATTTGTTCATTATTACCTTGTAAAATAATATTTATAACCCATTAGTCCATGATTTCTCTCTTTACTTTTTAGGCTTTTGATATGCAGGTCATATCAACCCTAAAAATAGAGTTTATAGATACTATTTCTGCACTCTCAATATCACTCACATGCTTAAGGAACATATCACATGTTTTAAATCTATTTTTAATCCTTCATAGGTCTTGAGAACACCTCATGACCCCTCATTAGGTTAAGCAGAGTATATGACTAGTTTAGTTGTATGATCAGTCTGTAGGTCTTACATCTATAGACCCACTTTGAAGCTTCCTTGAGTGCTTCAATGATTCATATACATGATCAAGTGTCTTAAAAAATATTATTATGCCTCTATGCATTCATTTCACTAATTTACCATGCTCCTTTATGCACCAGACTAGGCATTCTATGCACAATCCTTCTCAAGAACCTTGTACACAAGAACTAGTACACAAACATGCTTACCTTGTACTAACCCTTGTCATAAAATTAAAAAGAATCATATTGTTGCCTTAAAATTCTCTCTCAATATAGAGATAATAAGTTTCCTTCAAGTTCTCTCTAGTTACATGACTTCTTTGTCACATACCACCTAACCATGCATCTTTACTAGACGCTCCTTGACATCAATGGCATCAATATTGACTTTGAAATTAATGATATTCATATTTCCCTTGACATCAATGAAAACACTTATCAATAGTTCTTCATAGGTGTGTAAGATAAGATGAGAACTATGACATTATAAGGGCTTACCATGATGAACTAGGCTGAGGGCATTATTTAACCAACATGATTATTTATAATATCCTTGGGGTTGGATACTACTAGCCTTTAATTCACATAAATGTGAAGAGATATGTATGGAAGTTTGATCCTTTCCAAAGGATGGGGAAACCCACCTTCTCTAATGAAATTCCTCTCCATCCTCAATTAGTTATAGGACTTTTTGAGAAATGGGTACTAGATTTTGTTTCTCTTGTTGATCCTCCATTCTAGGGAAAGGAATACCTCCTTGTGTGCATAAACTATTTCAATAAATGGGAATAAGTCCAATCTCTACCCTTTACAAGAGAAGAACTAGTTTCTAATTTTTCTTATTACAGGATCATGTAGTGGTTCAGAGCACCAAGAGCCATATTATCTAATCAAGGCCATCAATTCATATCTAATATGATCAAAACCTTCATATATCACTATCATATTACCCATAAGAATTCATCACCATATCATCCACAAGATAATGGTAAAGTTGAGGTCACTAATAGGGTGATAGAGAATATTTTGACCAAGATAGTCAACATCAATAGAAAGGATTGTATAAGAAAATTACTTGAACTAGTATGGACTTATAATACTACATGGAAAACCACCACAGGTTTCTCATCATATAAGATTGTGTTTGGCAAGAATCCCTTGCTCCCAAGCGAGTTTAAATTATAGACCTTGAGGACAATAATAAAAGGGTCATAAATTTGGATGAAGCACAAAGAGAAATAATTATCTACTCCATGAACTTGATGAGATGAGATTATAAGATTTACAACAAACTAGACTTATATAACATTAAAGGAAACAATGGCATGACACTCACATCAATAAATAAATAAATTCAAGGAAGGAAATTGGGATTTGTTGTTTAATTCAAAGTACCAACATTTTAAAGGAGAGTTTCATACTAGATGGTAGGGACCCTATTAAGTGGAAAATATCTTTGACAATGGATCAGTTCAACTTCTACTAATTGATGGGAATAAAAGAACACTATTAGTTAATGGACATAAGCTAAGACTATATCATAAACCTCCAAGAAAATATGAATTCTTTAAGTAAATTTAGTATTAAGATAAATTTGGCTACATGGGAGAACCTTGTTCTTCCATACTAATCAAAGGATGAGATTTGAATAGATTAATAAAGGAGGAGAATTGAAAACCAACAAATGGAAATTCTCCTCCCAAAAAAATAAAAAATAAAAATTAAAAAAATTAAAAACCAAAAATAATAACTTTTTAGGGAACAAACCTATAAAATTCATGTATATGAATGTTGTGTGTTCTCTTTTCAACTTATTAATGTGATGTTTTTCATAGGACAATTGGTAGAATAAGCAGACAAAGACAACATCACTGCTAAGTTGAGGTAATTTTTACTTTATTTTTAATGTATATGATTAAAATTAAGTTATTAAAATGTCACATCTATCCATTTTCAAAAAAGGATTTTTACAAAATGGAAATATGCCATAAAAAGTGGTATTAAAAGGTCATTTCAAAAATAAAATGTCTTTTACAAGGAAAGGTATGAATTATGATGTTTCCTAAATGATAAGAGTGAAATATTGTCACCATAATGATATGACATATGCAATCATGTGGAAAACCATTTTTATAAAAGAGTAAGATTGGGTTGTAAGCTCAAGACCTGTCAAAATTTGTTGGAAGGGATGGTGGTACAAGATCACATCAGGAAAAGGATGTAAAAGGATTTTATGTTATTCCCAATATCTCCAAATGAAGCAATGTTTGATGTTTCCTCCCTCAAATTATCATGTCTAATGATTTTTAGAGCTTCAGGATATGCCCAAAGCCAAAGGGATTTTGATGTAGGGTTACCTTAAGCATCCCACGCTACTTTTAAAACCACTACTCATATCAATAAGACTTCCTATGTTGTATAGGAACCAATTTCACCTATACAAATAACTCTTCATAGTATTGTACAAATGCCATATACTTTTACAAATAAGGAGCCACAAAAGATGGGGTAAAAGAAGAAATCTGAGCTAGAATATGCATGTTTGTTACTTGAAGATGAAGGAATGGATACCATATTTGAAGATGTAAAATGGATAGATTTTATGAAGAAATTATAGGGGCATGCTGAATAACTTGTCAAATAATTCATCATCAACCTCAATAGTGATCACATCAAGATGAGAGAGACTAAAATTTTAGTGAGCATCTAGGCTATGAGTGAGCTTTAAGGGATTCCAAGTTAAACAATTAGAATTGTAGATAGGTTCACCTTTAATAACTTGATCCAAATATTCCATGAATAAGGGGAACCTATCCCTAAGTTAATTTTCATATCTATAGGTGTTGCTAAGGGAATCAATAGAGAAAGTCTACTAGAGACCTGTAAAACATCTACATTTTGGGTGATAAAACATTTTACTTGTGTTGGGAAATATAACTCTATCGGCTATGATTCAATGAAAATCCTTACTCACCTTAGACAAGGACTTCATAAACCTGAGTGGAGGTTAATTTTTCTTGAATTTTTTCATGGAACTATTCATGTCATGGAAAAAAATATGTGCAGGGGATTGATTATATCCTACATCATGGGCTTATTCAACTCATTTTACACCATCATTTCATGAAGACACTAGATGGAGAAGTTACTTGGGAACATTCCTAAAAAATAATCCAAAGAAGAAATTTGGAATAAGGATAAGACATCTTTATTCCTCCCTTACACTGAGATTTGGCATAAAATAAGGAAATTATAGTGAAGATCCAAATCTAAAGGTTGGGAAGGAGAAAATTTGAAAAGGGGGGAGCTAAACCTAGCTTTGAGGAAACCCTAGAACTAGACACTATATAAGATTCTATCTGGGAGATCTTTGATGAAGATAAAGCATCCCCAGGAGTAACACAAACTAGGATCTTGAAGAGGAGTTTAAAGAAAGACTCAAAGGGAGGAGTCCAAGTTAGTACCTCTACCAAAGATAATAAGAAGAAGACTTATATTGGAGGAGGAAGATGATCAAGAGAGAGATGTTGCATAGATACTTGTAAGTTTAAACTAGGACCACCTTGTTGAGGTTCTAATTACTAAAGTAGTGTAATTAACTGAAACCAATGAAGAAGAACCCATGATGAAGAAATCAGAGAAGATCCCTCAATTGGAATTGAGGAGCTAGACACTATGGTAGGGGTATTTGAAGAAGTTGTAGTAGGGTCTCCTCCACCATATTCATCTCAACCACCACTTGATAAAGGGAAAGTCCCAATTAGAGAAGAAGATGTTCACTCTTCTAATCATGATGAGGAAGCAAAAGTACATCAAGCCCTCATCCTCTCAAAAATTGAAGCTACTATAAGACAACAAGAGAAAGGAATTGCTTTATTCATAATGAAGCTAAAAGGTAAGGAAGACACTATCTCATATTTTCAAAAGGAATTAGAAGAAACTAGGATTAAATCTATGCATAAAGATATCGAGATTGTGTCCTTTAAATAAAGAGTGGATAAGCAAAAAACACAAGTAGACCAAGAGGTTCAGACATAGTTTTCTTACCATGACATTATGACCACTTGGGATGAAACTTGTTAATAATTAAAGGGGATCAAGATAGAAAACATGAAATTAACAATGATCTTGAGGAATAAAGAAGACAAAAATAAAAATCAGAACCTACCTTCTAAGTAGCTTGTGAGATAGGAGAATTTATTTTATCCTACAACAGACCTACCTCAACCTATATTCATTTTCTCAATGAAAAATTACTTAGATGGAAACTACTAAGAATTTCTTGTGGACTGCCTCATGACTTGAGGATGAAAACCAATTTATGGAATTTTATCAGACTAGTACCCTAGATCAACCAAATTTATTATGTGAATTTTATCTATGTAGCTTTGTCTTGGGTCATATGTATTCTCTCTTGATCAATATATTTGTATGAGAATCTCAGCTTAATGCCTACACCTCCACTCTACAAAACCAAATATCATGGACCACAAGAACTGATAAATATTTTAAGCAAGAAAAAAATTGTGGGCCTTTGTATGAAAAAGTTTAGTTTCCTAATGTAAAAGAGAAAATTATAAAATTCAGAAACCTTATATACCAAAACACATTCAAGGAACATTATCCCTGAGTTATATAGAAAATTACCACATATTTTGAATAATTTGTGCATCATCATTTCAATAAAGCATTGACTGCCTATGACAAGAGATGGGAAACCTTGGATATCCTATTGAAATGAAGAGAGGTGATTACACCTACCAATATTAGATGGAGTTTCAGAAGAGTTAGGGATGTTATTGAGATAATTCAATAATTTAATCAAGTTTATTATTGGGAATAGATAGGCATGAGATTTAGACCTCCACTCATCCTTAGCCCTATGTCTCCATGGCCGAATATGGCACATTAGTCCATTGAATAATTTGACAAATGGATAACATTTGTGTGGAGTCATAAAGGGTTTGTTGATCAACTTGAGAATAACTAGGACACATATTATGATGTTTATGATATTAGCCATAATTTTTAAAGGAAAGTACTTGAACATGGTCAAGGAAAATAATAACTTGCAAGAGTACTTGCAAGAAGTAAAGTGTGGGGGAATGATGAGTCCATAGAATAGCTCATTATATCCAAGTAATGACCCTATTTATCCCCTATTAATCTCCCTCTTAATGTATTTGAATGTGAATTTTTTAACTTATTTCTAATCTAAAGTAGAGAATGAATATGTTTACCTTGATTAGTATGTGTGAGTTAATGTCACTTGTTTTACCTCTATGATCTAACCTTTTTGTATGGATAAGCCTTCAATGTTTTATGTAAAGGTTTCATAGACATACTATGATTGAATAATATGATATTGGTAGACAAGTAGACCATTTGAAGACCATAGAAGAACACTATGGATCACCTTAGACAAACTCTAGAGTCTATTAGTCTGGTTCCAAAGTCTCCCAGTCTAGCTCTAAAGTCCATTAGTCTAGATCTAGAGTGTGTTAGTCTAGTTTTGAAGTCACTTCGACTAGACATAAAGCTTGTGGAAGGACATTTTGACATTAGTATACTAATGGATATATCATGCATGCTTAATCAAGATCCTTCTAAGACATTTTGAGGACACTTACCAAATATAGTATCCATGTTTATAGACATTATATTTATAGTAATGTTTTGTAAAGGTATCACTATGAATATTATGGAAATTGGCTAATAGATCATACATGATTGCAACTGAAGACATTGTAACTATCAAAAGATAAAAGGCTTTACATGAAAACCTACACATATCTTCCACCATTTCATCTTGGAACATGGAAGGAGGTTGTAACTTATTTTTTATTTTGATAATAAATTTTATGTAGTTAGCAACCTTGTTAGAATATAACTGTTTTGGTTAGCCATTGTAACCACATTATAAAATATAACCAACATCTCTTGGTTGATTAAAAAGATAAGGATTCAGTAAGTAAGATAGAGAAAAAAATTGAGATTAAGTAGAGCTAGTGAAGTATTTTCTAAATTGTAAGAATTTTCTTAAGTTAATGAAGATTTGATGTTCCTAAAAGACTAAGTATGATCTACATCTATTCCAAGGAAGAGTAAGGGCCCACTCAATCGAAGAATTATAATTATTTAATTATATTTTATATTATTTTTAGTTAATCTTTTATATCTTTATGATCAAAATGTGATTAGATATAACTTGGATGTCTTTGTCTATGTGTGTGTTTTTTAATTTTAAGATACCTTCAGTCTTTTGAATTCCAACATTAGTTTTTAAACATTTACTTCCAAAACACTCTTTCAATTTAGTAAATAGATTAATATGTGTTTTCCCTTTACCAACAAGTGTGTTCATTTATAAATAGTTTCCTTCATAATCAAAGTGTGTTTCTTTTCAAAGCAAGTGTGTTTACTTCTTTAGTTAACATTTTAATTCTATATTAGAGTGTTTTCATTCCAAGTAATTAGATAGATTTAAATTCAATAAATTAGATTAAATCCTTAGGGTAAATGATCTATAACTCCCCCCAAAAGAACAATTATTAGTTATTATCTTTGACACCTTATTGCATACTGCCATTGGACATCAGCCTTGGTTTGACATGAGATCAACCAAGCTGATTTGATATAAATGAAGAGATTGACGACACTCATCATGTCTTAGTTGTGCATTTTCAAATTTCAAACTAAGTAATTTATCTTTGTTCCACTTTTATCATCTTTCCAAATATAATAAGTTCCAAATCAATGTGTTATTTATTACATGTTTATAGCATTATTAATTTAAACAATAGTTTTTCCAATTAGTTAATCAACTTATATTTACCCCAATTTGGATAAATCAATTATACATATCCTATTATAGATACAAAAAGTGATTGCAATGACAAGTCTAAAATAATGGATGACTATGGAAATACACATGGTGACTACAACATATATGATACATGAAATGCATATGATTATGCCATTGATGAGATCATAGGTTATCATGAGCTTTTTTAGTATTCATAAAATTCAAAAAATAAAAAAAATCAACTTAAAAATTAAATATTAAAAAATTATTAGTACCTATATAGAGGCTTTGAAAAACCCAACATGAATTGAAATCTATTGAATCTCTTCTCCTTGAACACAATTATCTTCCTTGTCTTTAAGGTTTGGTTCAATTTTTTGAAATGGAATGAAGTTTTCACTTGTTTAGGTCTCTAACTTGATAATATGCTTGGGCAGTTGGTCTTTCTTATTGGAAATGCCTTCGAGATTATTTTTCCCAAGCCTGTCCATGTTCTTCCTTTCTCTTTGGTCTCTCCCTCCTTACTTACATAGGCTTGGGTGGAATAATTTTTTTAAGACCCTTTGAGCTTGACCCCTTTTCCAATTTTAATGTCCAAGATGGACCTCTCTAAATACATCATGAGAAGGAAAGGTAGACTAATTATCTTATCACAAAAAATGATTTGATATAGAGAAATGATAGGAATTCAACCTTGAGAAATTTATTTCCAAGGTAATATATTTTATCACCTATAGGCTCACCTTTATCCATGTCTAAGGAATATAATTCCTGATGATACCATCTCCATCTTAGGACTCTTACACTAACTCATCCTTCACATTGGATCTATTAATATGGAGTTATTTTCATCTCTTGTATTTAAATACTTTTAGGCCATCCATATACATCCAAGTAATGGAGGCAATTAATTCCTTAGTGACTACAAATTTAAATCTCCTCATAGAGAAAACTCAACCTTTCTAGGCTATAACAAATTCAATCGATAGAACTAGATCATGGCTTCTTACCTTATCCATGAAGTTAGTTATTCCACATTTGTGTAGGATCTTTTAAGAATATGAAATTTTCATAGCAGATTCACATGAATATGGATCAATTTGAGATCTTCCCCCACCCATTATGATACATGTGATATTTATCCACTAGATTTTCTTAGTCTACTCATAGGTAAGTCAAAGGGCAAAATTATTATCCTGATAACATTTATGTGGCTTTGAATTGAAAATCCCATCCTTGAGAGGTGAAATTATTGTCTTGTTTTTCTTCAATGTTATTTCTTTTAGTTTCACACATGTGAGGGCATACAGGGCAACAACCCTAATCAAAGTAATAATAACTAGATTTATTGAATCATTGATAGCAAGTCTAAGCATAATAATGGAAAGATATGACAAGTATATCAAATTCTAAAACATTTTCCATTTATGTGAGTGCATGATTAGCTTATGAATATGATTAATAGCCAAGATGGTCTCATTTATCATGACCTTACGTGGGCTGATGTACTTGAGAATCATGATTATGGGATTCATTTTGGATAATGTCTAGAAAATCTAGGGGAAAGTCAATTGAGTTAATCCATTTAAGGTTAACATTATTAGAGACCCCCTAATTATCACACCAATCAGACATTTTTTTCCCCTCCATATACATGTGGGAGTATGAAATTTATTCAAAGTGGACTTAAAGAGCTCAGACATTGTTGATGATGATATTGATCATCTAACTAGGATTGGGGGAGTTCCTTAGACAATTAACTATGTTAAGGGAATCCCCCTCTATAATCAATATCCTAAAACTCACTTCTTTAGCCAATTTAAATTCTCCCAATAATGTAGATGCTTCTATGAAGTAGTTAGTTTGAATTCCAAAGGATTTTACAAAGGTAACTACGAAGGAGCCATGGTTGTCTCTGATAACTCTTCCTACCCTATTAGGGCCTAGATTACCCTTAGCCACCCTATCAATGTTGAGATTGACCCAATTAGGTGGAGGATGGATCCAATTGATCTTATGTATGTAAATATTGATGCATTCCTCCACATCACCTTCTTATTTAACAAGTTTCCACGTTTTCATCCTATAATATTCCTCAACCAAGGTGTTGGGCTAGCTCTTTTTCTTAATTATCTGAAAGTTCTCCTTGATGGAATCCAAAATTCTCTGATCAAATCTTAAAACCCCACTCCTCTTATTTTGGAATATTCTCTTACTATGTTCTTTCCACAGACCCCAAAATGGATGATGAGTGGTTAAGTTCCATATATTTTTGAGGGGAGGAATATAAAAGGGTGGAAACCATTAGTAGAATAAATATAGCATGGTGTTTAGTCTTACCCCAGCCAATTTAAACTCATCCAAAATTATATCCAAATATTTTTTACGAAGGGAAACATAATGATAAGATGGGGAGATGAATCCTCATATTATTTGTAAATGGCACATTTGTTTAGAAACATAAAACCTATTTTTATTAAGGTTTTCAGTTGCGAGAATTATGTTTTGGGCATCCAATTAGGAAAAAAGGTTGATTTTATGGGTGAATTATTTCTCCCATAACTTATCCCATTGGAATCCATCTCATGTTTGACCCATCTCCACAAATGATCTAGGCAACAATTCAAGTGACAATTCAGGTGACGGTTCTACCCCAATTGATGATGAAACTTTCCATAGCCATAACTTTTGCACCATAGCTCTGATTGACTCCCCATTTGAACCATTGGAAAGAGAAGAATGAGGAGAATGGGGTGAGATGGCACTAAGATTCACTAGGTGGGTTTTGAACCTTGAAAACCCAATGAAAGTACCCCAAATTTCAATTTTAGTAGTGCAATTTAAAAATAGTAAGTTTCTAAAAATAGTAATTCCTCAAATTCTGTATTGTTGTAAATCAAGGAAGTTGAACCACTTAATCTCCCTCAATATTGGTGACCTTCCACATCCTCCTCATACCTTAAAAATGTGTATAAATGAAGATGTAATCTAAAATGGAAATCAAACATCTCTTCCCAGAGATAAGTATATGGTTGTACTTGCAATCTTGAGTAATAAAACATCTCTTCTTAGAGAAATCATTATTACTATGTTATTTTTGTGTTCTTGAAATATCTATCAAATCAAAAATTCTAAGTTTTGGATAAGTGGTATCATATCAGTTTGTCTTGAGAGTGTATGATCTTGAGGATGAGGTTAGGCTATAAGAAGTTTGGGTGAAAAATAATAGAGCTTCCAAACTATCCACCTATTCACTCCAAATGACTTCAAATGGTGGATGACATTGAGACATCTAATCCATTCAAGGAAATGGTGAATGAAGCCCTCTAATGGAAACAAATGCATATGCTATAGAAATTTAACCAAATTATCCAACAAATCCTGATGGGAAATTCTAGCTCCTCATTTGCACTTTTGGGCTCCTCATCAATGGAACATCCTTTCAGTGCCCCAATACCCTTCAAGGTTCAAGTGAATTTTGATATCCCTACATTTGAAGGCAAAATGAATGTTGATATAGTATAAAATTGGTTGGAACAATTATCTTCCTAATTTTCTATAAATAAATTCATCGATGGAGAAAAGATCACTTTTGCTCTTTTGAAAGCATCATTGCCCATGGAAAATTGGTGGGAAGTGTATAAAAAGAGGTTCAATATAGATGACATTGGCCTTGAGGTAGAACCTACTTGGGATGATTTCATGGAAGCAATAAAGGAAGAATACTATCCCATTGGAAGATATGATGATCTATACATACAGTGGTAACAACTTTACCAAGGTAAGGACCAATCTGTTTAAGATTACACTGACATTTTTCATTCTCTGTCTACGTTATTGGGCAGCCAAGAAAGTGATAAAAATAAGATTCTCAAATATCATGGTGGACTAAAAGGTAAATATGAGGGGAAATGGAACTCTTCAATTTGGAAACCCTCAGTGAGGCATACAAGTTCATAGTGAAGATTGAGTCGAAGCATGGAAGAAAGAATATGAAGAGTCAACCTTCAAAATGAAAAAGTGACAAGGAAGGTCAAACATGAGGCCAAAATTGGAAGCAAAAGGAGTTTAAAGATAAGAAACCCCAAAAGGGTAGACTAGAAATTGGTGTGATTACCATAAAACTAGAACTCACTCCAAAGAAGAATGTTGAGCCATCAAGTCACTACTTTTTGATTCACAATAATCGACATCTACTAATCTGTATTATACACACCTTACAGTCGAAGAGGATGAAGAAGAGATTATAGATGTTGAAATTAATACCATCATTGCTTCATCATAGACCCATGAGAAAATGCTAAATGACAAGGAAAGGCTGTTTCACTCCAAATTATGGGTAAAAGGTAAACCTCTACATTTCATTCTTGATAGTAGGAGTCAAAAGAATTTAATCTATGTTAAAGTTGTGAAAAGTCTAAATCTATCCATGAAGCCTCATCCAAATCCATACAATATTGGATGGTTGAGCCCAAGGAGAGACCTCTGTGTCACCCATCAGTGTCTTCTTTCATATGAAATAAAAACTTTTCAAGATGAAGTCTTGTGTGATGTGGTCAATCTAGATGTTTGTGATGTACTCCTTGGTCAGCCATTCATGTATGATAAACATGGCATCTATGAATCACAAACCCAAAAAATCACTTTCACTCTTGGAATGTGGTGCTATTAGGTACTAGAGGTACCACCTCCCACATCTATCTCCTTGATTAGTGCCAAGAAATGTAAGAGATTGGTGGAGATGAAAAAGTAATTCATTCTCATGGTGGTCAAACCACATAAATATAAGAAGGCTGATGTTGCAGTCCTGACTACACAATCAACACAAAAATATAAGCAAATGGGATAAATCATGGGAGAATATGATGACTTATTCAAGTCACCCATGGGAGTTTTAATTCACTACCAGGTAAAACATTTTATCAATTTAATCCCAAGATCACCTTTGCCTAACAGTCTTGTGTATCACAGATCAGTTTTGGAGAATGATGAGATAAAAAAGGCAGATTCAAGAATTAATGCAAAAGGGTCAAATTAGGCCAAAGTCTTCACCCTATGGTAGCCTAATTATCCTGACAACAAAGAAATATAGAACATGGAGGCTTTGCATTGACTATCGATCCCTGAATAAAATCATTGTGAAGAATCGCTACCCCCTCCCCAAGATTAATGACTTGTTGGACCAACTCCATGGTGCAACTTTCTTCACCAAAATTAATCTCAAATCTAGCTATCACCAAGCTCCCATGGATCCCACTGATGTCTAGAAGACTACATTCAAATCTAAAGAGAGGCTCTTCAAATGGTTAGTTATGCCTTTTAGCTTGACTAACGCACCTATAACCTTCATGAAGATGATGGATGACATCCTACAACCCTTCACCAGCTCATTCATGGTTGTCTACCTAGATGACATACTCATCTATAGTAGAACATGGGAGGAACATCTACAACATGTTTGTAAGCTGCTTCAAACTCTTTTGGAGCACTAGTTGTATGCAAATCTTGACAAATGCACATTTAAGATGAAAATAATTCAGTACCTCGGGTATGTTGTGAATGAGGAAGGGGTCCATGTCATTCTAGAAAAGATTTGGGTTATTCAAGAATGGCCTACACCAAGGACCCTCATAGAACTTTGTAGCTTCTTCAGTCTTGTAAATTTCTATCACAGGTTTGTTCTTGGATTCTCACATGTTGCTTGGTCACTAACCCAAGTGACTAAAGGAGGACATAAAGCTACATTTTAGTGGGGCAAAATATAATAAAGAGTATTTAAGAATTTGAATAATAAACTTTGCTCAGCCCCTGTTCTTACCTTGCAAGATTTGCATCAACCTTTTGAGTTGATGACAGATGCATCTAAATATGCCATGAAAGTTATCATCATGCAACATGGCCATCCTGTTGCATATCATAGTGAAAATTTCATTGATACAGTCAGGAAATACCTAAAATATGATAAGGAGATCTATGTCATTATGCAAGCCTAAAAATAATGGAAACACTACATCTTGGGGAAAGAGACGGTTATCCACATTGACCACAGACCATTAGAATTCATCCAAACATAGAGCAAACTATAAAATAAGAGGCACTAAAAGTGGGCCACATATCTACAAAAATTCCATCTAATAATCAAACACAAAAATGGGAGCTTAAATACTATCTTAGATTATCTAAGCCACCCACCAATCAATGCACTCACAACATTGCTTGACCTATGTGGACATGAGACTACCACTTGGGGTGCTCTATATGAAGCAAATCCTACCTTTATTAATACATATCAGGTTCTTCAATAATGTAAACATGTTTTTGATTTATATTTATAAGATAATGTCCTCTATCACATGGGGCACATCTGTGTTCTAGCTATAGAGCAACAAAAGATGATATAGGAAGCACATTTCAGTAGGATAGTTGGACACTTTGGTGTAGAGAAGGCATTGGAAATTCTTCAAAAACACTTATAATTGACCCATATGCAAAAGGATGTGGAAAGGTACCTTAAATCTTACACCCCATGTGCGATAGCCAAGCCAACAAATAAGAATTAAGGATTGTACACACCATTACCAGAACCAATCAGGCCTTGAGAATCTATCTCAATGTATTTTCTCTCAGGTTTGCCCACTTCAAAACATGGTAAGCACTGTATTTTTGTTGTAGTTGATCATTTTTCAAAAATGTCTATCATGATTGCTTGTAATAAACATATATCTACTAAAGAAACTACCCAACTATAATTTAGTCATGTATGGCTCCATTTTGGTCTCCCTAAGTCCATTATCTCAGATAGAGATAGCAGGTTCCTGAGCATCTTTTGGTCCACTCTATAGAAGATGATGGATACCAAGATGATGAAGTCCATAGCCTTCCATCCATAAAATGATGGTCAGATACAAGTGGTAAACTGCTTGATTGTTCACATGATCCAGATGTATCACTCCAAACATCCACACACATGGGATGAGGGGCTTTTTTTCATACAACATAGATACAATCAAGCCTTACACGGCTTGACCAATCACAATCCATTCCAAGTATGCTTTGAGTTCTAACCCATAACACCAATTGATATATCTATTCCATTCTCCACCATGGAATACACACCTCATGAGAGATCTAAGGCATCAAAAGCAATAAAGTTCATTAAAAAAATGTAACACATCCAACAACAAGTTCATGACATCTTGGAGAAGATGAATCAGAAGTATAAACAATGCCATGACAAACATAAGATTAGACATTATTTTGCTATAGGTGACAAGGTTTGGTTGCAGGTTCAAAAGGAATGACTTGTAGGCTCACACAAAAAAATTCAACCTTTGTGATATGGTCCCTACACCATCACCAAAAAAGTTGGAGAAAATGATTTTGAGTTGAACCTACCAACCTACCTTGGTCTACATCCAATATTCAACTTTAATCTTCTCAAACCATATCATCCACCTCTGTTAGACACTTTAGTTGTAGCAGAACAACTGGACATTGATGAGTTTGATCCATAGAGTTTTGCTCCAATGGAGGAGGAACAGATTTTGGATACCTGGATGAAGACAACAAGAGGATGCTCTATTCCACTTTATCAGGTGGTCAAAAGGGGCCAACTTAGCCACCAAGGTGACTGGCTCATAGAGAATAAAATTAAGACACAGGTGCCACACTTGATGAGGAATATTGATGCAATGGGGACCATTGCTTCTCAAGGAGGGAGGAATGATCTGGGCAACAATTCAGGTGCTAATTTGGATGATGGTTTTACCCTAATTGATGACAAAACTTCTAAGAGCCATAAATTTTGCACCATAACTCTGATTGACTCCCATTTGAACCATTAGAAAGCAGTGAGATGGCATGAGCTTTGATTGATGGGTTTTGACCCGTGAAAACCCAATGAAAGTGCCCCAAATTTTAATTTTAAGTGCAGTCTAAAAATAGTAAGTTTATAAAAATAGTAATTCCTTGAATTCTATATTGTTATAAATCATGAAAGTCAAACCACTTAATCTCCCTCTAGATAGGTGACCTTACACATCTTCCTCCTACCTTCAAAATGTGTATAAATGAAGATGTAACCTAAAATAGAAATTAGACATCTCTTCCCAGAGATAAGTATATGGTTATATTTATAATCTTGAGTAATAAAATATATCTTCTCAGAGAAATCATTGCTACTGTGTTATTTTTGTGTTCTTGAAATATCTGTCAATCAAAACTTATGAGTTTTAGATCAACAAATTATCCTAGTTTGACACTATAGACCCCCTCTTCTATGGCATATTTAACCACTTCATCTTCCCTTAAAGATTGGCTAATGTGTAATTTGCTTAACTTCACATTCAATTACTTTAGATTCTCCAATATTAAGGGGTCTTAATTTTCTAGATGGATAATTTTCCACTTTCTACCTTGGTCTAATTCTACCAAGTTGTCCTCCACGATTTCCCTTATAACTTATTTAAAAAGACTGATAATTCTATCCCATGGTGGTGAGGAACTCAAGGGGGAATTGAATAACCAAACAACATTCTAAAAAAAATCCTTATCAACCCTCGACACATTTCATCTACACCCCTTCCAAAGAAGCTTTCTAATTTTATCCAAGTGATTCCAAATCATCGAACCCAAAGGGGGATCAACCAAAGTTAGGAAGTTATCTGATTATTGATTATCAAGGTATTTAGCCTTGATTATTTTGGTCCAAGTGTTATCTTCCATCATCAGTTTCTAACCCATTTTAGAAAGAACATTTTTCATCATCTTATTGCTTCTCAACCAAGACCTCTGATTTAATAATTTTTGGAATATTGGTGTTTTATTCCTAATTTAGTAAAAGGGTCTGAGTAGTAAAATTAGTAAATAAATAGAAAATAATTAAGCTAATAATTTGTGTAAATTAATTGTAATGCAAACTTTTATAAAAATAGTAATAAGGAGAAGAAAAAAAACTTAGCTAGAAACTGATTAATCTGACTAAGAGGTTGGAATTCACTGTGCAGGATTGAGACACTATCACAAACTGAGATCTAAACTTATTTTTTTGATTAGATAAGAGAATTAGAACTAGACAGTGATGGAAATAGGGCTATAGTACACCTCTACCACTATTTTCCTAAGGATCCAAGCTTTTTAGGTTTTGTTTTCTATGTCTGTGTGACCCTATCTACAAAGTTTTGGCAACTTAAAGTTTGTATAGCTCCCTGTAGAGCAGATTAATTCTTCAAACCCTATATTTCATTATGCTTTGACTAATTTTGAGAAAGAGGGGGGGGTTAGTGTGTTTAAGATACACCGGATATGATTCACACCCCATGTGTGGGCACACTGCCTACATACCAATACTTCAAAGATGGATCAAGCCATATGTAGTTCTCCCACTTGATGTGCTTTGTGAAATTATGTATATGAAGATGCATAATGCTAAATTGGATGTGATTAAGGTGGCTAGGGACTGGTTTAAGGACTTGAATGAGCTTGTAGGTGTGTTGGCTAGTTGTATGCAAAGAATAGGGAAGATTGCTTGAGTAGTCTTGATTGTATTCTTGATTATTTAGTGATATTTTCAAACCCCTTCTAAATGATATTTGAATAGACTTTTATAGGGATTTATTGGTCATGGGTTGAATGTACTCACATTAGGCAGACGAGAATAAGGATGGGGAACCAAAAGAAATTGATCATTGGGGCCAGAAATGGACTTGGACAATAGCACTAAAAGCGGATAGGAGTGGCACCAACGCTATAGTCCAAGTGTGGCACTACTATCCTAAGCAGATGAGACCTAGGGGGATTGATTTGTCTTGGAAAGATTAGTCTAGGTGAGATAGGACCAAGTCTAAAAGGATACAAATGATTGAGAATTAGTAAAAATAAGCCTAAGAGGGTCATGAAAGCAAGCACAAGGGAGCTAAGGGTTGGGTGTCATTATCCACGCTCAAGTTACCAATTTTTGTATTTTATATGACTAGATTTTCCCCCCTTTATTCTAGAGATGCAACAAAGTGAAATACTAGGATAAAGGAAAAATAGAAAGGGTACCTAAAATTATTTACAAGGGTGAAGCTTATGAAGCTATGTGATGTTGGGTGTGCGTAGAGAGAACATGTTGTGAAGTATGAATTTACAAGAAAAACAAAGAGTAGCTCAGTTCTTACTAAATATGTTATATCTAATATAATAACATACAAAACTAGGTAAGAGAGGGAGAGAAAATAAAGGAATGAATACACCTCATTGGGTACATAAACTAATACAAAACCTATTATGATGCTAAGTAATGCTAGATTATGCTAAGTAATGTTGGAATGTGTGTTGTACCAATAATAATATCGTGAATGGATTTGAGTGGCTTAAGAAATCAAATGATGGCCCTTTGGCTCCATCATCACCCACTAAGTGAATCTAATTGGTCTTGCATGTGTTGATTAATGTTTGGACTGTGTGTCTAATCCCTCTAAATAGGTAACTCAAAAATATAAAGGCTAACTAGTCCTTTGGCTCCATTGTTGCCATGTGTAGTGAATCCATGAACTGATACTGATATAAAATGTATGTCATATGAGATGGCTCCTAAATTCCATGAATGCACTATGATTTGACAATGTTGGCATGGATATCTAAATGTATGCTAGAAACTAGGCCACTCTTGGCCACTTTGAAAGATGGAGATTAGGCATGCATGAAAGCCACTTAAAAATGGTGTACTAGGCTTGTATAAAAGCCACTCAAGAAATTAGGAAGTTAGGCTCGTATGAAAGTCATTTCAAAATGATGCAAACCATCTACATATGGAATAAGGCATGCAACTATTGAGAATGCTTGGGTAATGCTAAACTCAAAAAGAAAAGAAAACAAATGTGCCACACACATGGCCCTTAATCACTAGTGTCTGAAACATGGATTCTGATCTAGAAGTTGTAACAACTACCGTATCTAAAACTTAAATTGGAATCCAACATGTTGTGCATGATGCCACCTATATCTTGATTCTCTGAGAAAAATTATACTAAAACTACTTGTTCTAGTCTAAACTATAGCTGATAAAACTATTACTAAACTTACCTTTCTATCTATTTTTTTTGCTATTTGGATAGGAGCACCTAAAGTGGCCACTAGTGGCACCAATGTTATTATCTAGGTACAAATCTGGTAACTATTCTATATTCTTGACTGTCTGCATGGTTTGTGCTAACTGTTTTGATGTGTGATTCTTGTTATAGGTATTTTAAAAACTATTGTTTCGATTGTTAAGAGCTCTGATCTCTAAGAAAAAACCCCTATTTATTCCCCCCTCTTTTGAGGGTAAGAATGAAGACCCTTCAATGATTGTCCTTATAAGAAAGATCCTTTCAAGTGTGTTATGCTATAAAGATACATGATATAACAATGATAATCAACAAGGTATCTCAAGATATAGCATGATGTGTATTGAAAGATTATTAGATCAACAAGGGTATGCCTGGATGGATATAAATATATAATAACATGTGCAATGTACTGAACTAGAAATTAAATTTTCATTAGTTGTTAGTTGTTAGTTGGAGGGATGGAGCATGATGTCCATCATGGCATCCAATAAAGCAAGATAAATGCATGATGTGAATCATGACATTACAAACAATGAGAAGCAAACAAGCAATAAACACACAAGGCAAGAATAAAAAAACATACAAGCGTGGCCAAGCGGCCAAGAAAACAAGGGACATGTGCACATGTCACTCAAACTGGAAAGCAAACATACAAGGCATGTTCAAATGCCACATACACATACAATTGAAACAAACAAAATTGGCATGGAAGCCACAATCATATAGATGAGTATAGGTAAAGGACATTGGAAAATGTCCTAAGGCACACATATGAATAGATGCAAAGGACATTGGAAAATTTCCTAAGGAACATAAAGGAGATAAACATGAACTGAGAAATGCAAACAATCTATCTACACTAAGCAAGAAAAGAAAACATTCAAGGAATTGGAAGTACAATCACATCTAACTAATCAAAGCAAGAGGGAAAGTATGCAAGACATGTGAGTACAAGACTAGGTATATGCTAATAAATACACAAGTGTTATATACTAATGAGTGTCGATAGAGTAATCTATGTAAGTAAGTAAGTAACGTATATCAACATGATAACTAGAGTGTGTGGTGTAGGAATGGCATAACCTGGATGGTGTAGTCATGTAGAAGATGCCCCTAGTGGGTATGTATATCGATGTGTATCTTGATGTAGAAGTAAGATGCCCCTAAATGGGTAGAGTGAAGTAAATCAAAGAGCTGGATATCACTACACACACTCAAAAGAAGATTAAGTGAAACATGGTAATGTAGATAAATTGACAAACAATAAGTATAGAACAACAAATGTAAGTTTAGCATGGTAGTAGAAACATAAAGCATGGATGATGCGTACAATAAAAATGTTTTTGGTATTTTTGAATTATTAGCATGTTTTTGTATTTTGAAATATTTGAATGTTTTTGATGTGTTTGAGCTATGTTCAATCAAGTATAAGAAACTATGTATAGGTAAGAGGAGAAAGGATGATACTAACTGATGAGTCTCATGGGAGACTCCTTGTCATGGTGTCCTATGTCAAGGAGAGGAATCATGCATGATCATGAATCACAATGGAAATGTTGAGACTGTGGCTCTGAAAATACTTTGAAATCTCTAAAGTAGAAAATGATTATGGGGTCCCACTATAACTATGAGAAGTTGATGTAACTATATAGCTCTTAGGGACCCATCTAGTAGTAGGATAAGCTCTCTAAACATGTGCTCTATGAGTAGATGCATGAGATCTCAATGATATTGCTCTAGGTGTGAACACTATAGTTGGAAGCTATCTATAATCTTGAAGCTATGGAGGTGTATGACTCTATGTGCTGGTGATGGATGCCTCAACTGTGTCTAAATTTGAACTGGAGGAGGAAATATAACTAGTGGAGAAACTAGAACTAGGGGCTGAACTGAAGCTGGTGACTATACTATAGAAGATGGTTCTAAAGTGGGGAGTGGTAACTCATATGAAACTCCACCAACTGTAAAAAATTGATTAGCATGAATGAATTTCATGCATCTATGAATTTTAAAATGTATTGCTCAAAGTTTTTGGATCCATGGTCGACCAAGTAACATATCAAATACTCCTACACTAGGAACTATAGTGAATGATGTGGCCACGTGTGTTGGGCCAACCTATAAAGAAAGTATGATCTCACCCAATGAAATCTGTATGTGCCTACTAAATCCACTAATAATAATGTCTATTGATGTAATATCCTACTCTGAATATCCTAAATGCTGTAATAATGTCATAGTGCACATGTTCACACTGGATCCATTATCTATGAGAACCCTATGAATAGGATGATTATAAATGTAAGCTCTAATAAAGAGTGCATGATAATTTGTATCATCTTCAATGGTATCATACTCTAAGAAGGAGATGGAAGGTCTAGCTGAAAATTTAGAATTGTATACACCAATCATGTTGTTCAAAGGATGTGTCTCAACTGAAGGTGCCCTGTATGTATCTGGTTGGAGATGTGCATGATATGTATGGTGAACCCTTTATGTGTCCCTTGTTTCTTGTTTGGAATGTTATAGAAAAGAATCTAAAAATATTTTCAAAGATTTATCTTGTTTTTGCTTTGCCTAAGGATGCTCAACTGAAGTGCCAAGTTCAATATGATTGCCATCTATCAAATCTTGTATCTTGTGTCTCAAACTGATGCATCTATTTGTTGTATGCCCTGGTGCCCTATGAAACTCACACAATGCATGCTAATCATATCCCTATGGAAGAGGCTTTGTTGGGTCAACTCCCCAAATAGTAGGGAGATATATGATGTTACATTCCAATAGCTACTTCAAAACTCTAGTTGGAGAAAATGGTAGATTGGTGAAGGTTCACCAAGGAGGTACTGATAAAACCACTCATTGAGGGGGATCTGAAGCTGCATTAATTACAAGTTGATTTTGACTCTTGTTATCATTGACCTTTACTTTGTATGGGACTTTGTTGTTACTCTTATTTGTTGTGTCTAAGATACTTGTGTACTTGAGATTTCCCATTGAAATTAACTTGACTTATCTTTCCTTTAGTGTGTGACACAATTCAATGAAGGAAGAAAATATTTTAAACATAATTAATTCATGCAAAGATGATAGAAGAATCTATTTGAAGAGATCCTGTAACTCTTGATCGGCAATGGGGCTATTCATCTTAGCCAAAATAGTCTTATATTGGAGAACATAATTTATGAGATGCTCATTTGACCTTTATTTTTATTGTGCAACTTGAGCATATGAAACCTTATCACCAATGTTAATGCTAAAATGAGTTAGGAACATGTTGGCTAAAGGATTGAAAGCATTGATTGATTGATTTGGTAGAATGTAGAACCATTGTAAAGTATAATCCTTTAGGCTTCATGGAAATAACTTGGTATGTAGCCAGTCATTGGGTACATAGTCCAAGCATTCTGCATGAAAGGCTCTCAAATGTGTCTCTAGATCACCCTTGTCATCATATAGAGTAAGCTTTGGTTGAACAAAACCTTGGGGTAAGGGTGTAGAAGCAATGTGATCTGCCAATGGTGTATGTAATAGAGAAAAAAATCCAAACCCTGTGGATGTCTAGAGGCACCTTACTCAAAATGTAGCATCTTGGATTGAAGATATTTTATCTCTTGCATAAGGGCTGCCACATCAGGAGACAAAGATGTACTAGTTGTAGTTAGTGACATAGAGGTAGGTTGGGCTGCTATAGGGGTTCTTGAGACATAGTTGCCCCGATAGTGTCATATGCAACTAGTTTTTTTATTGGTTGAGAAGATTGACCATTGTTCACTCTTTGTTACTCTTCTTGTAGTATTTTAAGCATGTTATCTTTCATGTCAAGGTGTTTAGTTAAAAGTTCTTGAAGTTCCCTTTTATCAGTTTTATCAAAATTGGTATATTGGGCCATTGGTAAAGTAGGAAAACAAGTTAAAATTTGATTGATTTTTTTGCAAAAATTTGTAATAGGCAAAGTACGATATAAATAAAATACTGAATATAGGGAATGAAAAGTCCTAACAATAGTTAACTAAAAATTACATAAAAAAAGATACAAAGCTCACAAACATGTAAGGTGATACCTTAATAAGCAAATAAGAACTAGTGCATGCAACCAGGGTTTTGAAAAATGATTATTTGAGCAATTTACTATGACAAGTTGAAATTAAAAGTGAATTTTTGAGTTATATATACAAGTAAAAAATCAAAAATTTATTAGAAAATTAGTGATTTAACAAGACCTAGTATATGCAACTAGGGTTTTGAAAAATAAATGTGTTTGAAAATGACTATTTAATTGTTAAATTTGAATGGATTTTTTGATTTAAATATGCTAGTAAAAATTCAAAAAATGATTTGAAAATTATCTGGGACCTAGTATGGGCAACTAGGGTTTGAAAGAAAATTATTTTAAAATTACAATGAAATTTTAAAATTTAATGCTAATTTATAATTTTATTATGTAGGTAAAAAATCGAAAAATATATGAAAAATTAGTAGGAAATTTACCTTAGAGTTTATAGGGTTTTCATGCACAAACTATGTAAGTCAGGTTCACCAAATTATTTTAACAATTTTGAGAATATTGTTGTATTATTCTTAATTTAGTTAAAGGGTCTGAGTAGTGTAAAGTAAGTAAATAAATGGACAATGATTAAGCTACTGATTTATGTAAATTAATTTCAATTTAAACTTTTCTAAAAATAGTAATAAGGAGAAGAAAATAAAAATTAGCTGGAAACTGATTGATTCGACTGAGATAGAGGTTGGAATTCACTGTGTAGGATTGAGACACTATCACAAAATGAGATCTAAACTTCATTTTTTGATTGGATAGGAGTGCCAAAAATGGATAGTAGTGGAAATGGTGATATAATCCACCTCTACCACTATTGTCCTAAGGATCTGAGCTTTCTATATTTTATTTACTATGTTTGTGTCACCCTGTCTATGAAGTTTCAACAACTAGAAGTTTGTATAGCTCCTTGTAGAGTAGGTTATTTCTTCAAACCCTATCTTCCATTATGTTTTGACTAATTTTGAGAAAAATGGGTGGGTTAGTGTGTGTAATATGTACTAGATGTGCTTCACACCCCATGTGTGGGCATGTTGCCTACATACCAATACTCTAAAGATGAAATTATGCTTTGTGCAATTGTATATATGAAGATGTAGAATGCTAAACTAGATGTGCTTGAGGTGGCTAGGGACTAGTGTATGAACTTGAATGAGATTTTAAGTGTGTTGGTTGGATGTATGCAAAGAATAGAGAAGATTGTTTGAGTAGCCTTGCTTGCTTAGTGATATTTATCAACCCCTTCCAAGTGATCTTTGAATGGGATTTTATAGGGATATATTGGTCATGGGTTGAATGTAATTGTATTAGGTCGACAAAGATAAGGATGGGGAATTAGAAGAAATTGACCATTGGGGATAAAATGGACTTGGATAATAGTGCTAAAAGTGGATAGGAGTGGCATCGGTGCTATAGTCCAAGTGTGGCATTACTATCTTGAGTAGACAAGAACTAAGGGGATTGATTTATCTTGGAAAGAGTAGTCTCAGTGATCTAGGACCAAGTTTGGAATGCTACGAATGACTAGGAATCAATGAAAATAAGCCTATGAGGGTCATGAAAGCAAGCATGAGGAACCTAAGGGTTGGGTGTCATTAGCCATGCTCAAGTTACTAATTTTTTCATTTTATATGATTACAACCTCCTTAATTTTTGGGAGTCAAATGTATTCCCATTTTATCATGTGAAATATTTTTTTATCTTTTGTACCTAACCAAAGGAATAATTTTTGTACCATTTCTATTTTAAACCACATTGGCTAGGATATTAAAGAGAGAAATCAAGTATATGGGTAATTTATACAAAGAGATTTTAAAAAACTGTAGCTTTTTTGTGTGGCTTATAAGACACCCTTTCCATCTTGCGAACTTGCTTTAAAATATATCTAATAGATTATTCCAATAATTGAGATCTAATCTGCATTTAAAAAATGACATCCCCATATAGGTTTATGAGAAAAGTTTATTTTGGCATTCAATAATTTTGGAGATTCATATTTTCCTAGTTTCTAGTGTGTTTATAAAAATAAGAGAGCTCTTTTCCAAATTGATGCATTGGAAGGACAGTTCAGAATAATTAGAAATAATGGATTTGACTAATTTGGATTATTAAATTGAAGCTTCTCCAAATATGACCATGTCATCCACAAATTTTTGGTGGGATATCAGCTCCATTATAGGGGCAATCCTCATGCCTCTTTGTTGACCCTCTCCAAGCCTACTTGTGAATCTCTTTCCCAATGCTTTGGCCGTGATGACAAAGAGGTATGGGGAGATGGGGTATACTTGCCTAAGACCTCTTTCCACTAAAAAATAATATAATTAGATTCCCATTTAAAATAATTAAAAATTACGGTGTATAAAAGCATGAAGATATTAGTTGCATTAATTGGGGACCGAAGCCAAATCTATCCAAAACTTTATCCATGTATTACTAGGATAGTCTCTCAAAGGATTTATTCATGTCAAGTTATAAAAATATATCAGCCCTTCCCAATATCTCCACATAGTGGATCACCTCATGAACTAATAATATATTGTCCATTATTTGATGACCTTGAACAAGGGATCCTTAACTATGAGAGATGATGTTAGGAAGGATGATTTAGAGTCTAACTACAAGAAGCTTAGTGCAAAATTGTAAAAAATGTTGAAGAGATTTATAGGTATAAAATCCATTAGTACTCCATCTCCCACTTTATTTTTTATAAGAACTAAAAAGGTGTTGTTAATATCCTTCAAGATATTACCATAATGCAAAAATTATTTCCACCATGAGATGCATGTCCTCTTCCACAATATCCCAATAGTGTTGGAAAAATGAGGCAAAAATAATATAATCGAAGTGATTTATCTCCATCTAAAGAGGGAATAATCCAATTAACTTCATCCATAGTGGGGTGATCTAGGCAACAATTCAGGTGACAATTCGAGTGACGGTTCCACCCCAATTGATGACGGAACTTCTAGGAGCCATAACTTTTGCACCGTAGCTCCAATTGACTCACCATTTGAACCATTGGAAAGGTAAGAATGAGGAGAATGTGGTGAGATGACATGGATCTTTGTTAGATGGATTTTGACCCTTAAAAACCCAATTAAAGTTCCCCAAATTTTAATTTTAGTAGTGCAGTCTAAAAATAGTAAGTTTCTAAAAATAGTAATTCCTCAAATTCTATATTATTTCAAATCATGGAAGTCAAACCAATCATCTCCCTATAGATTAGTGACCTTACACATCCTCCCCCTACTTTCAAAATGTGTATAAATGAATGTGTAACCTAAAATGGAAATCAGACATCTCTTCCCAGAGATAAGCATATAGTTGTATTGTGATCTTGAGTAATATAACATCTCTTCTTAGAGAATTCATTATTACTATGTTATTTTTGTGTTATTTAAATATTTGTGAACCAAAACTTCTAATTTTTGGATCAGTAGTATCAGATCAGTTTGTCTTGAGAGTGTATCATCTTGAGGATGAGGTCAGGCTAGAAGAAGCTTGGGTGTAACACAACAGAGCTTCCAAACTATCCACCTATTCACTCCAAATGACTTCAAATGGTGGATGAAACTGAGACATCTGATCCTTTCAAGGAAATGGTGAATGAAGCCCTCCAATGGAAACAAGCATAGATGCTACAAAAAATTTTCCAAATTCTCCAACAACTCTCGATGGGAAATTTTGTCTCCTCATCTGCACTTTCTGGCTCCTCATCCATGGACCATCCTTTCAGTGCCCAAACACCCTTCAAGGTTTAGGTAAATTTTGATATTCCTACATATGAAGACAAAATCAATGCTGATGTTGTATAAAATTGGTTGAATAAATTATCTTCCTACTTCTTTGTAAATAAGTTCATCAATGGAGAAAAGATCACTTTTTCTCTTTTGAAAGCATAATTGCCTGTGAAAAATTGGTGGGAAGTGTACAAAAAGAGGTTTAGTATAGATGACATTGGCCTTGAAGTGGAACCTACCTTGGATGATTTTGTGGAAGTGATAAAGGAAGAATACTATCCCATTAGAGCATATGATGATATATGCATACAGTGGCAATAACTTCGCCAAGGTAAGGACCAATCTGTTCAAGATTACACAAACATTTTTCATTCTTTGTTTGTAAGATTGGACATCTAAGAAAGTGAGAAACATAAGACTCAAATATCATGGTGGACTACAATGGTACACATGGGGGGAAATGGAACTCTTTAATTTGGAAACCCTCGATGAGGCATACAAGTTCATAGTGAAGATTAAGTAGAAGCATGGCAGAAAGAATACAAAGAGTCAACCTTAAAATGGAAAAGTGACAAGGAAGGTCAAACATGAGGCCAAAATTAGAAGCAACAGGAGTTTCAAGATAAAAAACCTCAGAAGGGGAAGGTTGGAAAATGGTGTGATTACCACAAAACTAGAACTCACTCCAAATAAGAATGTCGAGTCATCAAATCACTGCTTTCTGAGTCACAATACTCAACATCTACTAATCTATCTCATACACAACCTACAGTCAAAGAGGATGAAGAATAGATTGTAGATGTTGAGCCTGAAACCATCGTCACTTCATCACAAACCTGTGAGGAAAGGCCAGATGACAAGGAAATATTGTTACACTCCAAATTATGGGTAAAAGATAAGCCTTTGCATTTCATTCTTGATAGTGGGAGTCAAAAGAATTTAATCTCTAATAAAGTTGTGAAAAGTCTGAATCTATCCATGAAGCCTCACCCAAAGCCATACAATATTGGATGGTTGAGCCCAGGGAGAGACCTCCATGTCACCCATCAGTGTCTTATTTCATATGCAATAAAACCTTTCCAAGATGAAGTCTTGTGTGATGTGGTCAATCTAAATATTTGTGATGTACTCCTTGGTCAGTCATTCATGTATGATTGACATGGCATCTATGAATCATGAACCCAAAGAATCACCCTCACTCTTGGAACACAGTGCTATAGGGTACTAGAAGTACCACCTCTCACATTTGTCTCCCTAATCAGTGCCAAACAATGTAAGAGATTGGTGGAAAAGACAAAGTAATTCATTCTCATGGTGGTCAAACCATAGAAATCCAAGAAGGCCAATGTTGTAGTCTTGAATACACAATCAACAAAGCAATAAAATTAGATGGGACAAATCATAGGAAAATATGATGACTTATTCAAGTCACCCACATGATTTCCACTGCATTTCTAGGTAAAACATTCTATCAATTTGATCTCAGGGTCACCTTTGCCTAATAATCTTGTGTATCACAGATCAATTTTGGAGAATGATGAGATAAAAAGATAGTTTCAAGAATTGATCCAAAAGGGTCACATCAAGCCAATATCTTTACCTTGTAGTGGCCCAATTATCCTGGCACTAAAGAAAGATGGAACATGGAGGCTTTGGAGTGACTATCGAGCCCTGAATAAAATCATTGTGAAGAATCACTACCCTCTCCCTAGGATTGATGACCTGTTAGACCAACTCCATGGTGCAAAGTTATACACCAAAATTGATCTCAAATCTAGCTATCACCAAATTCCCATTGATCCCACTAATGTCTAGAAGACTCCATTCAAATCTAAGGAGTGGCTCTTCGAAATGTTGGTTATGCCTTTTGGCTTAACTAACACACTTGTAACCTTTATGAGGTTGATGGATGACATCCTGCAACCCTTCACCAACTCATTCATGCTTGTCTACCTGGATGACATAATCATCTACAATAGAACAGGGGAGGAACAACTGTAACATATTCGTAAAGTGCTTCAATCTCTTTAGGATCACAAGTTGTATGTGAATCTCAACAAATGCACATTCAAGATGACAATAATTCAGTACCTTGGGTACATTATGAATGAAGAAGGGGTCCATGTTGATCCAAAAAAGATTCAATTTATTCAAGAATGGCCTACACCAAGGACCCTCATAGAACTTCATAGCTTCTTGGGTATTACAAATTTCTATCACAAGTTTATTCTTGGATTTTCACATGTTGCTTGGTCACTAACCCAAGTGACTAAAGGAGGAGCTAAAGATACATTTCAGTGGGGTGAAATACAACAAAGGGCATTTGAGAATTTGAAGAATAGACTTTTCTCAACCCTTATTCTTACCTTGCCAGATTTACAACAACCTTTTGAGTTGATGATAGATGCATCTGAATATGCTATAGGAGCTATCATCATGCAACATGGCCATCCTATTGCATATCATAGTGAAACTTTCACTGATACAATCAGGAAATATATGACATATGATACAGAGCTCTATGCCATTGTGCAAGCCTGCAAACAATGGAAACACTACATCTTGGGGGAAGAGACAGTGATCCACACTAAACTTCATCCAGAAACAGAGCAAACTATGAAATGAGAGGCACCAAAAGTGGGCCACATATCTTTAGCAATTCCACCTGATAATCAAACATAAAAAGGAGCTCAAATATAGCTATAGATTATCTGAGCCATCCACCAATTACTGCACTCACAATAGTTCTTGACTTGTGTGGACATGAGACTACCACTTGGGGTACTCTATATGAAGAAGATCTTGCCTTTGCTGATACATATCAGGTGCTTCAAAAAGGTAAATATGTTTCTAATTTATATTTGCAAGATAATGTCCTCTATCATATGGGGCACATATGTGTTCCAGATGCAGAGCAATAGAAGATGATATGGGAAGCACATTTTAGTAGGATAGCTGGACACTTTGGTGTAGAAAAGACATTGACAATTCTTTAGAAACACTTCTACTAGCCCCATATGAAAAAGGATGTGGAAAGGTATCTCAAATCTTGCACCCCATGTGTGATATCCAAGCCAACAAATAAGAATCAAGGATTGTACACACCATTTCCATAATGAACCAAGCCTTGGGAATCTGTCTCAATGGATTTTCTCTTAGGTTTGCCCATTTGAAAACATGGTAAGGACTATAGTTTTGTTATAGTTGATCATTTTTCAAAAATGGCTATCATGATTGCTTGTAAGAAAAATATATCTATTGAATAAAATGCTTAACTATATTTTAGTCATGTATGGATCCATTTTGGTTTCCCCAAGTCCATTGTCTCAGATCGAGACAACAGATTCTTGAGCATCTTCTAGTCCACTCTATGGAAGATGATGGATACCAAGCTGATGAAGTCCACAACATTCCATCCACAAACTGATGGTCAGACAGAGGTGGTGAATTACTTGATTGTTCATGTGATTCAGACGTATCACTCTAAACATCCATGCACATAGGATGCTTCTTTTCATACAACATGGATACAATCAGGCCTTGCATAGCTTGACCAAACATAGTCCATTCCAAGTATGCTTAGGGTTCCAAACCATGGCACCAATTGATATAGTTATTCCATTCTCCACTATGGAATACACACCTCATGGAATATCTGAGGCAAAAAAAGCAACAAAGTTCATTGAACAAATGCAACACATCCAACAGCAAGTTCATGACTTCTTGGAGAAGATGAATCATAAGTATAAGCAATGCCATGACGAACATAGGATTGCACACCATTTTACTATGGGTGATAAGGTTTGGTTGTAGCTTTAGAAGGAATGACTTGTAGGCCCACACATATAAATTTGGCCTTTGTGATATGGTCCCTACACCATCACCAGAAAGGTTGGAGAAAATGCTTTTGTGTTGAACCTACCAACCTACCTTGGTCTGCATCCAATATTCAACGTGGAGCTCCTTAAAACATATCATCCACCTCTGTTGGACACTTCAGTCATAGAAAAACAAATGGACATTGATGATATTGATCCACGTAGATTTGCTCTAGTGGAGGAGGATCAGATTGTGGACACCTGGATGAAGACAATAAGATGATGCTCTATTCCGCTTTATCGGGTGGTCAAAAGGGGCCAAATTAGCCACCAAGGTGAGTGGCTCAAAGAGAATCAAATCAAGACACAACTACCACACTGAATGTGAAACATTGATGCAATGGGGACCATTTCTTCTCAAGGAGGGAGGAATGATCTGAGCAACAATTCAGGTGACAATTCGGGTGATGGTTCTACCCTAATTGATGATGAAACTTCTAGGAGCCATAACTTTTGCATCGTAGCTCCAATTGACTCACCATTTGAACCGTTGGAAAGCTAAGAATGAGGATAACATGGTGAGATGGCATGGATATCTAATCAATGGATTTTTACCCCTAAAAAATCAATGAAAGTGCCCCAAATTTAAATTTTAGTAGTGCAGTTTAAAAATAGTAATTCCTCAAATTTTGTATTGTTTTAAATCATGGAAGTCAAACCAATTCATCTCCCTCGAGATTGGTGACTTTCCACATCCTCCCCCTACTTTCAAAATGTGTATAAATGAAGATGTAACCTGAAATGGAAATCAAACATCTCTTCCCAGAGATAAGCATATAGTTGTATTGCGATCTTGAGTAATAAAACATGTCTTCTATGAGAATTCATTGTTACTATGTTATTTTTGTGTTCTTGAAATATTTGTCGACCAAAAATTTTGAGTTTTGGATCATGGGGTGTGAGGTGGGGGGAAATATGCAGTGTATTGTCATTTATAGAGATGTTGCTTGGAAAGATATTTAATAAGACCTCCTTAAGAGGATTAAAAATATTCTTCCTTGAAAGAAGGTTCTTGTAGAAGGAGACAATTTATTATTTTATCACTTCTAAGTCTAAGCTTGTAACCCCATATTCTCTCTCCAACACCTTGATGTTATTAAAACTCTTTTATTTAAGGATTGAGGTGTGAAATAATTTGGTATTTCTATGTCCCTCCTTCAACCACAAATGTTTTGGTTTCTTCCTAAAAAATGGTTTCCTCTTTTGCCTCCAACAAATGGAACTCACTAAGCAATTATTTCTCTCTATCTAGGAGTCATGGTTTGTCCCAAAGCTTCCATCTCTTCTTCCAAACACAATAATCTCTAGAGATTTTTTCCTTCTGATCAAAGATGTTACCAAAAGTATTCCTATTCCTTTTATTTAATTTGATTACAATGTTTCTAAGTTTTATATCAAGTCTAATCATAGTTGAGCCATCCACATCATTTATCCACCATTATATAAATCTAGCTTTTAGATCTGGGTGTTGAAGACACATGTTGTCAAATATAGAAGGATAATTACCCAATTTTATTTTTATCTTGCATGGATAAGACTAGATGATTATGATCAGAACCCATCTTTATAAGAGAGGAGAGATTCATGGTTTGATTATCAATACATTGTGGAGAGATGAATTGTTTTTTGAGCCTAACTTGAATATGAACTACCCCTATCCTCATATTTTAACACACAAATTTATTTCCTCTTAAGTCAACACCTATAAGCCTATAGCTCGTGATGAACACATTCAAGTCATTCATGCTCTTAGTTAGATATTTAACTCCATATTTTTTTAGTAGGAAGAGTGGGTTATTGAAGTCCCCTACAATAATCAATTTGATACCCCTATAACCAGACATAAATACCTTCAACTCATTCCATAATAATATTCTTATATGGATTGAGTTGGGAGCATAAATATTAGATAATAACCACAACTTCTTTTTGACCTTGTTTGTGAGAAAAATAGTAAAATGATGATATTTCTTGGACAAAAATTCTACTTCAAATATTATAGGTCCCAAAGAGTAGTAATAACTTTTGATGCTCTTTTTGAAAATATAAAAATTCATTTTGCCTTACTCCATATACTATCCTCGATATTTTAAAAAATTTCTTTAGACATTTTTGTTTCTTGAATCAGTAAAACTATTGGGTATTTGGTTATTTATTAAGTTTATAACTATCCTCTACTTAATAGGGTTATTGGGCCCCCTTGTGCTCTAGTAAATAACCTTCATTTTATTTATTTGGATGGAGCTTTAGGTCTTCCCATATTCAATTTTTTTGGGTACCATTGTTTATCTAAAAAATTGTTTCCCTAGTTGACACATCCCTATTTAAAGGTTTCCTCTTTTCCTTTTTCTTTTTTGGGTCGCTTCCCAACTCTGTTGATTTATTCCCACTTTTGGTTTATCTATTGTTGAAATTTTGATTGGGGGAAGGGAGCTACAGTCCATACTTTTTAGGAGGTAACAAGGAATTGCCTCATCTTCTTTTGATAGGAGATCCATTTTGGATCTTGAGATTTCACTCTCCTCTACCCATGGGCTTTATTAAGTTTAGTGGTATAAATTGTCATTCCTTATAAGGGGTTATTATTATGATCAATATTGGATTCTAGGCCTTCTTTTCCCCCTGTATTTATTGAATCGAGAATTTTTACGAGAGGGAGAGAAAGAAGTGTTAACTGATCATTTTTATTTAAGAGAGTAATGCTTCTAGCTCTGACAATTAAACTCTTTTCTTTTGCCCTTGAAAGTTCTTTCTCATACTCATGATTTAAAACTAACTCTAAATTTTTTAAGACCTCGACTATAATAGAAAAATTACATTCTTTACTCTATTGATTTCTTACCACTTCCTCTTTTATGAATAAAATCTTACTTCCTACTTTAACATCTAGGCCCTTGTCCTCCACTTATTTTTTCTTCTAATGACTTGATTCCCTGTAAATGTAATGGAAATGTTAGTTATGTATTTACAATGCATATTCCATCACTGATAACATTATAAAATCCCTTGTTTTACTCCATAGCCTTATATTAACTATCAAGGCCAAAATACCAAGGCTTGAGTTCAAAGATGATTTAATGCTAATTATTAATGGCTTGAGTTCAAAAGTGATTTAATGGTAATTATTAATGCCGACACTTTTAAAAGGAAAAACAAATGGAGAATTAATAATATTGTGTCAGATATTTTTAAACTTTTTGTTTTTGTTTTAATTTCCTTAAATCATTATTATATATAAATCAATAAGCTTATAGATTTTATAGGAAATTTTAAGGGCTACTAAGCTAAGGGAGGGTGAGGCATTGATTATTTTGAATAATTTTATACCATTTTATTTTAAAAAATATTTTCTTTATTAATTTTTGTTAAGATAAAGAATTATAAGAATTCGTTGGAGCAATTAATTTTGGTCAATAGATTTAATTAAAAATAACAATTTATATTAACAATGGAATTTTAAATGTTTATATTTATTTATGAGAATTTTTTAAGAAGAAAAAATATAAAAAATAATTTATTTATCATCTTATTGGTTGAAATAATCGATATGACAATTTCTTGATGTTCTCTTTATACATATTTTTTTAATTTTTAAACAAAAATTACTTTCATAACATATATACACAAAAAATGCCTTAATGACATGTACACAAAAAATAAAATTACTTACTTTGTATCTCTCTGATTCTCAAATGCCACATCACTAATAAATTTAAGGTGTTTACAATTTTCTCGGTATTTTTGACTATTGATAAGTGAATGGTCCAATATTTATTTATTTTTAAATATGAAAACTCCTATTTTTTTAGCTTCACATTCACAGGTATAAAGACATGCATCGCTTGAAAGGCATTTGACAGGACAAAGACAATATTTACATCAAGTTATATGTATTAATATGATAAAAATTTTTGGTTAATAAAATATATATTCTAAATTTTAGAAGTGAATATCAAAATATTTTGAATGTATTTATAACTAGTATACCTATCTTAGATAAATCTATGTAAAAGATGTCGAGATATATCATTCTCAAGGCACCTATTTCATTTATGTCACAAATCCAATATAAGATAAACACCTTAAAAATGATATCTCTTGACGTCTTTTACATAAATTTATCTAAGATATGTATACTAGTTTATTTTTTGTTAGCCCTTATCAAATTTATTTATTTATATTAAATTAAATTTAAAATAAATGTTGGTCATTTTCTCTAACACGATCATGACATTGGGCTCTTCTCCATCCCTCTCATTATAAAATGTCTTTTGACGTAAATATATTTATATATATATATATTTTTAAGTTTAGAAGTTTTAAAACTCCACAAATTCATCCTCTTCATACTCCAACTCTTGGTTATGGATGTACAAGCCCCAAATAATTTTTATGGATGTACAAGCCCCAAATAATTTTTTCACAATTAATAATTAAAAAAAAAGTATATGATATTTTATATTATATCATATAATTTTTTATTAAATAATATTATTTATTTTGATTAAAATGTCAAAAAATTTAATTATTTTTTTATTTATGATTATTTTATGAATTTATTTAAGAAATAAATAATATGGAAACTTGAAATATAATACAATTCTTTTAGAATTGTGATCATAAATCTTGATAATTTTTTTTTCAAAATAAAAAATAATTAAGTTTTTAATTCTATTATCTTTTTCTATTAATATAATCTTTGCATAATCGTGCAATTATATATTATAAACGTTTTCATATTTATTAGTTACTTATTATTTAAAAAATACAAATAAAATATATTTATAATAAATAATAATTTATTATTAAAGTCATTTTAAGATAAGTAATAATAATTTTATCTCCTAAATGAAATGATTTTTTTTTAATTTTATAATATAATCTTTTTTATATGTCTAAAGATATCACATGGAATTATTGAATTATATAGAATGTTGACATCTTTATTCATATCTTAGAAGTAAATATATAGCGGATTTACAAAGCAATCATGAGTAAGGGGTATTCATATCATTAAAATTACGGAGAGCACGATCTTAGCTTTAATCATTTAACTCTTCATATCAAGTATCCAAAAAGATTTATACCTTGATGAATGGATATAAACAACTATCATCTTCACTAATTAAATTTCCCTTTCGATAACAACATATATTTTAATTTTACTATTTTCATTAAAAATCAAAATTAAAATTAAAATATATTTAAATAATAATAAGAAGTAATATATTAAAAAATTAATTTAATTATTTTTAAATATATGATAAAACATTTAAACAACATTTTCAATATTATAATAAATTTGAACTATTGAGAATAATTGTCTTCTCTAATGGACAATGTGGATCTTAGTGGTAAATAAATAAGGTTATATGACAACACGAATGAGCTTCAATCATTAAATTGGCAATGGTTAAAAATGGAGTCTCTTACTTCAATCATTAAATTTGCTTTGTTAGAGAATAATTAAGGTTATATGACAACACGAATGAGTTTCAATCATTAAATTGGCAATGGTTAAAAATGGAGTCTCTTACTTCAATCATTAAATCTGCTTTGTTAGAGAATAAATGAAGTTGGCTTTGTCATAGATCTAAATGTTACAAATTTATAAGCATGTTTGATGTTTAGGAGTTCCATTTATCTAAGGAATATTATTCGACAGAATATTTCATAATTTCAACACCAAATCATGTTTTATGGAAAGACACTAGATTATTTTATATATCAAAGTTTTCACATCGTACTATTCATTCTCCAATCAATGTTAAGCAAAATGAGAACAAACCATTGGTTGTCTCCCTATAAGTGTCTTACAATAAGCAATATTTTATATTTTTAAATGATTGCTTTCTATTTACATTTATTAATTCATTTCATAGATCCAAGCTAATATAAACACTAATTTATTTATGTAATATTTTAATCGTATATGTGAATCACTAATTGACTTGTTCCAATCTATTTGAAATTGGTAAAATTATGTTTTCTCTCTTTCTTTTGTAGCTTGTGATGATACTAGTTTTGGAATTTGTACATATACCCAAGACAAGTCACAACCCCAAATATTTAGATTAATTTGATTTCTTTTGACATTCCAGGTTCAAGAGAAAGTGCATCAAGCAACATTAAAAATTACTAAGCAATGCTCATGGATTTTTAATATATTACTTTTATTTTGAAGACCATTGTTTTCCCTCATAAGAAGCACTTAAAATTGAGACATCATTAACCATTTAATAAATTCTCTACATACCAATGATCCAAACACAATTAATTATAAATTTATTTATAAATACTAGTACAAACAATTCTCAATATAAAGACAAGAACTAGCTATTATACGATCCTTGTTATATAATAAAATCCATTTAAAAGTAGGGATGGCATTTTTTAACTTTAAGGAAGTGCTTTGTCATAATGAAAGAATGTATTTTCTTAGTTTTTATTGATTCTATGAATATGTGAATTGGGACTTTACGATAGCTAACTTATTTATCAAAGCATGCGTATTTTACATTCCATGACAAGATGCAACATTTATGACTTAGTAGGGAGAATTATTGTCTTGAATTCTTTTGAAACCTTGTTTTAGGCCTCTTAATTTATCTTATATCTTCATCATTAGGTTTTTAATACATATTTTTTGGTTTTTCTCTACTGATGGTGAAGTCTGGGAAGAAGATTCAAATGTGAAGAAGGAAGAAAGTTCAAAAGAATAATGGTGGGAGTAAAAGGAGAATGAAGGAACTAAAAAAACCATCATCTGAAGAATATTTCATGGGAATGATGATGAATAATGGGTGACAAACCATCTTCAATCTTTTTTCTTTTAATATGTTAGATTTTATTTGAAATTTTATAGAGGGATAAATTGAGTTTAAGAGGAAAAACTTAGAATGCAGATAAGTTGAGAAGAATGCTCATATCAGCTATGGAAAAGATAAATTGTAATGAATAAACTCATGATTTCATGCTCATGGTTGTTCAAAATGGGAGTAAAAATATCATAAAAGTACAATTGATAATCCTGGTAAGTGAATTTCTCTTAAATTTCCATATAATAAATACCTAAATGGATGTAATATTTGTGGAAGATTTATCTAGGAATTAGGGTAATGTGAATTTCAATGGGGAAGGTCTTTTCTATTCATGTAATGCCCCTTATGTTGAGTCACGGTCCCCTTATCAAACTTAGCTTATTCATTGTATTTGATGCACTGTACATTTCCTTGGTTATTTTAGGAACTCAAATCTAGTTCCTTTTTTGTGTGATTATTTTAATTTTAAATATGATGTTAAAGATGTTTAAAAAAAAATACTAAACCTAACTAAATATTAAATAATATTTATTTTAAAAATTTAAATCTAGTTCCTTCTTTGTGTAATTATTTTAATTTTAAATGTGATGTTAAAGATGTTTAAAAAAATATATTAAACCTAGATGAATATTAAACTAGGAAGATTAAAATAATTTAAATTATAAATTATAAGAATTCTCATATTTTAAAAGGTGTGGGTGTATAGTGATGGCATGCTTATACTTTTACATTCACATTCCCAATGCAATGCTCAAACTATTAAACTTATTCAATATACACAATTAGGCCTCTAAGAAAATTAATCAATTTTTTTAATGCATAGATTGGTCATATAAAGACCAATGAGACTATTCTTTCTTTTATTTATGAATTTCCTTTTTCTAAATTTAAACTATCTCATTCATGCATTCAATCTTCTTTCCTTATGTAAACTCTCTCAACTAGCTTCTCTTGGCTCAACTCTCCAAATCTTTGTTAGTACTTCACACACATAACCACACACCATATCTGGTACTTCTCAATCATAAAAAACTTGTAACAACTTATCTCCAAGCTTTATGGCATCTCAAACCTTTTACATGCACCTTTTCTAAACTTTATGTTATTATTCTTAGTAGCCCTTTAAACAGGTAAAACTTCTTGTCTAGAATAATAGACAAGGTTTCATGACCAAATCAAACTAGTTTTAAGTACCCACTATATTTTTTTAGCTCCTCACAAATTTGATAACCTAACTCTACATGCTTACCCTCTTTCTCTAAAGTTTCATTCACTAATTAGGCCTCTTTTAGGCCTAGACACTTCTACAACACTTGAGACCATACATTATGGTATTGAATCACCTCAAAGACTCTTGAATCTTATTAATCACATTAAACCACACTTAATCACAAAATTTCATGAATTTACACCAAGGAAAACTTCAACGATCTCACTTTATAACTTCAAACCCTAGCCTAGACCTTAACAGGGCTGTACCTACCTGAGAGGTTACAAAAGGGTAGATAATATGTTTATAAATTAGGTTTATTCATTTATAACACTTGGAAAACATTTTCCCTGCCTATATTCAACCTTCTCAATGTTTATTTAGTGTTAGTCAATCACAATAAGTCCTCTTTTTAAGAATTCACAAAATTTTGAGCACTAATACAAGACTGTATCAACTAGTTAGACCATCCTTTGTGATTATAATCATAAATTTCAGATCTTGAGAAGCATAAAATATATTTAGGGTATCTATTACCCTCTTCTAAATTTTACAACAGTTTCTTGATCTTAAACAACTTTCAAAATACTCTTCTTATGCAATTATATAGAATTCTAGGCTTCTTGACAGGGTTTAACAAGGTATAGAGACCTTAAAACTATGTTTTCTCTCTCCTTACACCTCTTATCAGTCTACCACCATTTAAAATAGTTCAAATACACTCACCACTAACTCTCTTATGAATTTCATGCATTTTGACAGGTTATAACCAAAGATATGTAGGGTTTTCAATACCCTAGGGTTTCAACTCAAAACATAGGCTAAGAGCACTATAATTGACCTTATTTAAATTTTATCACTTATCCAAAATTATATTCACCTCTAAAGGGTCTATCCAAACCCTTTGCAACTCTTAAAATTGAATTTGAGTCTTAATTAGACTCCCAAACCATGTAAACATTATCTTTTGTCTTGACTGTTATAGTCTTCTCAGTATACACAGACTATAGGGCCTACATAAATTTATCACTCCTATTCAATGAAAATACAAATCCTTATGTGTTTAAGACACCTTCACTATTTACTCTCATAACATTCACTCTTACAAATAATTTTCACTAATGATGAATCTTCTTGAATTTTGACTGTCACTGCACTATTTTTAATGTAAACCTGCACTAAACATATAAAATGTATTTCTAATGGCCTCAAGGGAATCTTAGATTCAATAAAAATTCAAATAATAGATCTTACACATAGAACAACTCATTTTATTGATTCATGAAAGGCATATACAACAAACAATCTATGTTCAATCCTTATCTTCCATGGATAATACCATGATAGAATGTATAATCTAGAAAGGCACTCAAATGGCCTTAATTATTCATATAGTATTCAAAAACATTCTTTACATAAGTGAAACATACTGTATTATGTGCAAAATCCTTCTCAAGGCTTAAAAATTCAAAATCTTCTCTAATAATTGTACTTCAATGTTCAAAAATGCTCTCAAATGACTCCTAAGCCTGTAAGTTATAGTTTTTATGCCTCCTTGCTAAGTGGTTCGACCCATATCATGAAGGAAATGAATTGTCTTATCTTGGAAAGGTCCAATAATGTCTTATTTATCTTCTCTTCTATCTTTTCAACCACCCTCTTATCTTGTTATTACTTTATTTACCCTTGTCCAACATAGGCATCATCTTCTAGATATTTAGGATAGGTTAGAAAATTTACATTTAAAGGTTATTTAAAACATATTTATGATCCTATAGGATCATTATATATGTATACATCCTTTCATTTAGTCCACAAGGATTATAAGTCTCTTTTCAAGATTTGAATTTTCAAATGGGAGGTCTTGGAGGGAAAACTTGAATTTGGTCTAGACTTGAAATCTAAGACCTCCTAGTACTTTAAACACCATTTTGTCAACAAAATATAACTCCATAAGATACCTATGGCCTGTTAGTGCCCAAAATTACATTGGAGAAATTGGGCCCTTGTCTGTATCAAAGTTTATGTCCATAGCCAGATTTCTGTCTCCATGTATTCCTTTGGAAGGTCAAGTTCATGTGCATAATTTGCTAAGTATTTTGTCTTGTCTTTTCTTGGTGAAGGTGTTATTTCCCTTAGAATTTTTGGGCCTTCTGCATGAACACAATGTTTGTAAAAAATAGGTCTTTAGACTTTTTGTCTCAGACAAAAAATTTGAATACTTATTTCCATTGGATATTTTGTCCACTACAAAAGTTTTGAAGGAATTCAATATCTTATCACTTTCAGGCTAAGTGTTTTACAAAAGTTTTGAAATGTTATTTAATTGGTTTTGGGTCATTGATTTTGGACTTTTTATCCATGATAAAAATTTAGAAGGGCACTTTCCCTTCGAGTATTTTGCGCACACAAAAATCTCGAAGGAATTGTAAGGTCACTTTTTTTTGCCAAAGGTACTTTCCAGAGATCCCAAAGGGCCATTTTGCCTTTACACAATATCCAAAGGATTATTTCCTTCAAGGATTTTACCCTTGTAAAATTCTCAAAGGGTACTTTCAAATGGCGAAGGACACTTGCAAACAACCTAAAAGACACTCCCAAAGGGCCATTTTGCCTTTGCAAAATATCCAAAGGATTATTTACTTTGGGCATTTTGCCCTGATAAATTCTTGAAGGGTGTCTACATAATGTCCAAAGGATAATTTTGGATTTGGAGGACACTTTCAATAGTTCTGAAGGGCACTTTCAGAAGGTGGAAGACACTTTCAATATTTCTGAAAAGGCACTTTCAAGAGTTCAAAGGACCATTCCTAAAGTCTGAAGGGCATTTGTAGGGTAGGGGACCTTAACAAAATTTTTGAAGGGTATATTCAAGTGCCCAAGAGATTCTTTTAGAAAAATTACTGCAGGGTAGAGGTCTATTTCCTTCAGACATTTTGCTCGAGCAAAGAATTAGAAGGAATTGTATTTCTTTGGGAGAAGTAATAAGGTCAATTTCTGTGAGGAAATTGTTTCAAACAAATTATTCAAAATAATTGTATCGATAAAAGTAAAAGAGCTAAGTGCCAAATTCTTTTGGCAGAAGTGCAAAGGTTCAATTCCTTTAGGAGAATTGCTTTGACACATTTCTTGTAGGACAATAGTGTTGAAGCAAACAAGGAGGCCAAACACAAAGATTCAAATAAAATTTCCACATAACAAAGTCCCCAAAAAAATATTTCCAAATTATAGTTGATGGTCTCACAGATGTTTTTGACTGGCATGTAGATGTCAACTTTAAGCCATGACAGGTAGTCATTGGGATTTAAATGTTTAGAACAGTCACACGAGCATTATTTTTAGACCCCATGAAGTAGCTATTTATTTTTAAACAGGACAGATCTAATGACATGCATTTGTTTAAAATAGGATGATCTGATGATGCAAGATCAAGGTTGAATAGTCAAAGGGATTCAGGAAGCTTGTAGGGCTACCAAGTGACATACCCTCAGAGTCAAGAAATAAGTAGTATCTAATCATGCTCCACCCTTTAGATCATGATCTGATAGAGCACATTTGATTACACAACTAGATATGGCAGTACATAACCAAGGTTGAAAAGTCAAAGATCCCATGGGCAAATGCAAGAATGATAGGTGGCACAGCTGTGTGTCACAAGGTTATAGATCAAATATCTCAATGCAGGATCTAAGACTCACATGTGCTCGGGAGATGAAGATCCAACAATGTGAGCCAAGACAAGATTTTTAAAAGGCTAGGATTGCATGAAGAGGTGACAAGTGTCCAGACTAGAGCCATTAGTCACTTTTAGAGCTATGCAGATGCGCAGTTATATCTAAGGTGAAACACCAAGTATCAATATGTGGTAATCTTTGTTTTCAAAGCTAAAATTGATGGTTATTTCATAGACGTGGTAATGGTTCAAGGAGCAAAATAATGTCTAATTACTAATTCAAATGTGAATATTTCCAATCATGATAGTGGATCATTTTAATTTCATGTCACAATTGGATCCACTCTAGAGCCATCATTGTAGGTAATGTGCTTTCTCTTTAGCATGCACAAAGAAGAGATTCATGTCCAGAAATGTCCATGATTTGAAATTAAGTAGCAAGAAAGCATTTTCAAATAATTTACATATGGGGACAAAATATTTTTGGCTCCTTGAGGAATATCCTCCTTCCACGCTCATATGAAAGGCATTTTTCAGCCAAAAGATCAAATGATGTGTTCCAGGTGGTTGCAAGTCCTCATCATTCTTTTTGAAGGTAGTTACAACAATTATTTGTCTTAAAAATTGATGAATATCTCAGGTGTAACAAAAGGTATTTTCTGACTGGGAGCATCTCAATGGGATTGAAAAAGTTCATTATGCAATTTTTGAAAATTACAGCCCACGGTCCCATATTTGGGAAGGATTGAAAAAGTATAAATAGAAGGCTTGTCTTTTATTTTAGGGGTTGGTTGGCCATTGTATTGGTTATAATATTGGTCTATGTTTTCTTTACTATAGGCTCTTCACATTTTGGGATCACTATTGTGTGTGTTTTATCTCTCTTGCTAAGGTGGTTGTAGTTGTACAGTCATTAGGAAGTCATGAGAGCATGTCTATATGACTCCCTTGCCTAACATGCATAAAATCCACCATGCTTGTCCCCATGGTAGCATTTTGAAACATTGATGTATGTAAGATTTTTTATTTCAAGTTAATGAAAATGCATGTGGTTCTCTGCTATTTTCTGTTGATGAAGTGTAGTAATATGTCTCACAAATATTGTTGATAGAATATCTTAGTCTATGCTCATTACTGGTTGTCATCTTGGGTTTAGTTTTGGATTATAAATCCCTTTCTACATTGTATTTGGAGTATGTTGCTGAATAGCTTGTTAGTGCACCCTAGGTTTATGGATTCAATAGGAAAAGGAAAATCTCTCCTTGTAGTTCCATTAGCTTGAATTTGAGTTTTTTCTACATCTTTGCAATGGATGATGTCATTAATGTTGAAAGAATCCCTGTTGACTAAAGACCTCTGTCACACCACCCTCCTCTTTTTATAAATATCAACATGTCCTACCCTACAAATAATATGTCCCTTGCATATCTCAAGTGTTATTTGCCTGCAAATGCATAAACATTGTGTATTTAGCATGTGTCTACATTTTGTGCTTTAAATCCCAACATTAAAATCTCTTATTTAACCCGTGTGTTGTTGAAGATTCTTTTCGGATGAAGGTTGCAATCACATATTCATATCTTTCTTTAGTATCTTGTGTCTGGCCTAGAACATTTTCTCATTCCGTGTGACAACCCTTCCCCAGTGGAGTGAGCAAATTTGGTTGTGTTTTAATGAGATTTGTGTCTCTTTGTGCCAATAATCCCCATGGAGATTGAATTGTAGAATCTCTCCATGTGAGTGAGCTACCCCATAGGTCCTTTCACCTTGGTTTAGGCAGAGCCAGAAGTAGCAAGGAACTAACCATACCCTTTTTAAGGTGTCTCTAAGTCATTTTTTCTAGTCTGGTCCATTCTTGATGCCAAACCCTCCCCGACTATAGCAACATTATAATGGGTTTCTCATCATTGTTTGCCATTTCCTTCAAGTGAGTAAGACCAGATTAGAGAGGTGTACAACTAGGAACCAACATGGCCTTTAAAAGCCTTTACATACATTTAGAAGCTTATCATGACTTCTAAGCCTTCACAAATAAAGCTTATTGATTCACTTAGACTACTTATATACAAATTTACAAGAATGAGTTGATGCTCCTGCATCATATAGGCTTTCTAATAAAGCAATAGGTGCTAGCTAGTAGAGGCTAGCCTAGGTTTGATGGAATGTGCAAGTGGATAGAGTATGCAAATGAAATTGTACATACATTTAATAAAATCTTAAGGAACCCATGGAGGCATGTAGGAAATAAATTACATTTTTTGAATGTATAAGAAAGTGAGTTTACTTGTGCAAGTAAACCCACATGAGGCATGTTAGAGAATTAAATTCAAGTGTAAGAAGTTTGGGTTTATTATAAACTTGAATGTAATTTTAAGAAAGGTAGCTTCCATAAAAGAAAGTAACGCCTCATTTATGAGTTTTTATGGATATATTGTTAGGAATTATTTTCAATTTAATTGTCAATGTTGGCTTGAATGGGGGTTGAACATCCCTCGTTGAAGTTTGGTTGGGAAAGCTTGTTTGAGGAAGGAGCTTGGATAAAGGATATTGGAGTGTTCCCAAGAGGTTCTTGGAGACTCAAGATACGTTTCTTGTTTCCCCATTGCTTGATTATTTTACTTGTTCTCTAAATTTGGTTGGAATAATCATTCTTTTTAATTTATTTTTGTTATAAATTTGTAATAATATGTTGTTTCTAATAATAAAAGTTTTAAGAGTGTTGTGTTAGCACAATAGTAACAATATGTGTAGTATAAGGATAATTTATAGTTGAGTTATTTGATGGATCCTAATATCTCTTTATAACATAAAAGTACGAGAGTTATGGCTTTGCATTTATATTAATTATAACATGTTATATATATTCTAAACACGACAATTTTTTTAAAAAAGTTTGAAATTATCCATCGATTAACAAACACATATAAATTATATTATTTATTTTCTCTTTTCTTTTTATTTATATTAATAATTAAACATATGTATAAATGTATATTAATTATAATTATACATACATATATACAATTATTTATATAAATAAATAAATAGAAAGAAAAGATAAAATTATATAACTCTGATTTGCTGCTGACTTGTCTTCCTTGTTCAGTCTCGAGGTTTGTGTAAATTTGGGATGGTTGTATGCAATTTTCCGTGTTGAATTGCATTTTATTTTATGCATATACATTCTGGCCACTACATTGGGAGGGATCCTCTCATGTTTGCTTGTAAGATATTCTAGAGTGTTTGATTGTGCTTGTAAGATCTTAAAAGTCATATTTTGTATCAAAATTGGCCAATTTGTTTTCTTGGTGTGCTCGTCACTTCCAGATCGGCGGCGAGATGGCTCTTCATTTGTTGCTAACTTATTTACTGCGTTGTATCCTTTGCATTCTGTCTATACTCTGTAGACGATCAATGTTTCGCATACCCTATTTGTTTGTTGTTGACTAACCCAACTGTTTGAGTTTTCACAGTGACACAGTATAAGTGCAAGCCTTCATGATCCCTTCATGCCGCTATTTGCTCCATAGAAGCCTCCTCTGCTACTACAGACACAAATGTAACATAGGCGTTGAAGGCCTAGTCAAGAACGCCATTTTGTCTATATCCGGCTATTGATACAAGGCCACAGGTCTTTGAGACATTTTATTGAATAGTTCACAAGACTTGTGACTACCTCCCCATCTCGCGTACGTGTTTATCAAAGTCACTTGCAGCTGTAACATTCCCCTTTCCATTATGTTTTGATGAATGTCGATACGGTATCCCACAGCCTTTATTTCGACGTACGTTGGGCATATGATGGCTTATAGTGGATGTCGATAATCAAAATTAATCATGGTTATTGTAACGACATTAAAAAGTTTTGAATAAAAATTGAAGGTGAAAATTCTTAATACGTTAACAAGATTCGAATAAAAATAGTTAAATTTGAACATTTGTAAATATTAGAGTTTATGTTTTTAAAAATATGACAAAAATATTTTGACTAATCATCTTCTAAATATTTTTAGATTAACGATTATAATTACTTTTAAACTATTGAGTAATATTTATATACTATTAGGTGTTTTTAATAAGTAAAGTATATATTTAAAAAAAAAATTGTCAACGATATCATTGAATACAAAAAATTGTAATCAAGTAAGGGTTAAATTTTTTAATTTGTAGATACACAACCATCAAAGATCGAAACTTTATAAATATCAGTAACTTTTGTAGTTTACTTAACAAAGACCAAATCAAGCTGCTAAAATTCATTTTATTTGCAAATTCATTTGTTAAAAGCTAATTTGATCACACTACTAATGCCATTTTTGCAATTCGCCCCTCAAATTCAATAATTAAAAATGATGAAAGGTCAAAACTACTAACCCGTGTGCTTGACAGGGTGATCGATCGAGGGCCAAGTTGATCAAACTATTAATATTTTGTTTTGTAGGTCGATTGGTCTAAAACTTGGCTAAAACCTTGTTTTTAAATCATTTTCTAGTCATTTTTTTTTGCTCCATACTTGCTTTTGACCGGAACTACAATTGATAAGGATCACTAAGAAAGACCAAAGCATTCAAGACTTCTCCATAAGACAAGATTCTTCTCCAAGTAGAAACCCTAAGCTAAGACTCCTCAAGTAGAATGACAGATGAACAGATTGTAAAGAAGTGCAAATGAATAATTAACTCTTGATATCTCTCTAAGAATGGCAAAAACAATGTGTTTATATAGGCGGATCTAACCCTAAACCCTTCCAAAAGTTTAGGTCGATAAGGTCGACCCAGTTGACATAGTATCATAATTTATAGAAACAAATTAGTTCATGGACTAGGTCGGCCAGGGGCCAACCTAGACCCTAATAAGTTTTGTCAACAAGGATACAAGGTCAATGTGGCCAACTATGTGATGTAAACTGTCAAAAAGGGGTTTAGGTTAGGGAAAGGCTAATGAAGGTGGTAAAAGACTAGACGAGTGTGAAAAATAGGAAGCAAAGCTTAAGGGAATGGTTTTAGGAGACAAGTGTGTAGATAACAAGTGGAAAAAAATGATAACAATCTTGAAAATCACTAATTGTTTGCCCACCCCTTTCCCAGTGTACCCCTTAGAGTGTGCACTTAGAGAGATTGGGACTCGATGGGTTCCTACAAGATAGAAAGCATCTGTAATTGATAAAGTTTGAAAATATTATGTGTATACATATGGCTCACTCGAATCTCATCACATGTCACTTAGGTGCAACAAGGGATGGTGCTTTGAGAAAGAACACAGTAACACCCAACACTAAAGCTAAAAAAAGTTACAATATTTTAAAGCATAAAATAACTGAAAGTAAATGACGAAAAGGGAGATAAATAAAAATTAAAATATATGTGTACTTTGACTTACCTTTATTATTGGATGTTGTCTATTGTGTTTATAGTTTTGATTGTGGAGGGCACAAAGACTACTTTCGACAAACCCAAGGATATAAAACAAAAGAGCAAAAACAAACAAATCTAGGAAAGCCAAGATAACTAGTGTTATATGGATGGGATGTACTTGAAAATTTGTCAAGCTAGAGTGACAAGTGTTATGTTAGACTTGTTGGTTGAATATTTTGTCTATCAGCGTATTGATAAACAAAATAGGTCTGATCAGCCAAAGTAGGAAGATTAGTTATCCAAATGTGTAGGTTTACCACATCAGAAGGGGACTGATCTCTCCTCTCATCAAGGGGAGGTTCCCTATATATATATATATATATATATATATATATATATATATATATATATATAGAAAATAATACTCAAGGGTAGGACAAACCATCCATCTCTCTTTCTTTAGAGATGATGCGTGCAGATCAAAGGAGAAACTCAAGGAAAATGATAGAAAGCACTCTTCTTTCAGAAGTACTATTCAACAAGCCACAAGAATACTCCAGGTAGTAACAACAAAATGTAGCAAAAGATGTAATAACTAGCAAATCGAGATGCAGCACAAAGTCTCCACCTGAATTGCTCAAGAGTAAGATATGAAGGACAATGAGGGCACAAGTCTTCCCAAAGTCCTTTACACAGAAATGAAAAGAAAACACATTGAAAGGCAATTATGGGGGCACAAAGTCTCTCCACAGTTGACTCTTCATGACACCTTCCTAACTAATTTCACTAATCCTACTTGTTGAATTAAAGGAACATAAAATATATCAAGGAAAAAGACATAAGAACAGTTTCTCCAACAACAAAGATATCACAGCATAAAGTCTGAAAAGTCACTTGCTTTTTTATTCCAATAACAAAATATGATCAACAAACTGAGCTCAAAGTCTCAGAAGTGCCTTTCAATTTGAGCAGAGTTTCATTCTGATTGTCAAAAAGAAGATCTTTTACAATAACAAGAGAGTCCCTTATATAGCCACTTTAAGAAGGACTTGGGAATAGTAGCACATCATGATGCATTGAAAACTGTTAGGAAGACAGGCTGGAAATTAGGGGCATCTACCCATTTGTTTTTCTCAATGCAGGGAAACAAGTCACGCTTATTGAAAGTTTACAACTTTCAATGTCCACCTGGCGATCTGATCCTTCCTTCATCGTTCCTTCTTTTATGGTTAATTGAATTGGGTCCTGGATTCAATTTGCTATTCTGTTCCTTCCTCGCTTTCTGCTGGTCTTGGCCTTAAAGCCTGTGAATGTATTTGGATCTGTAGATTACAAGGATCAATGGCTATTTTATGTGCTTTGAAATTGACATTCGTGTACCCATCAATATGTTTTCAATGGCTAGTTCACTGTCTTGAATTTGACATCTTTGGGCGCGTCACCCCTTGGTTCTTCTTTGGCTTTTCTGTTTCATGTCTTCCCAAAGGGAAGATGAACTTTCAGCTTCAGGGAAGTGTCCTCCAATTTGGCAATCGAGAGTCCCCTGCAAGGGCACCTGCCCTTCGGGGTCCTTCAGCGGCCTTTTCCTTAGCAGACTATTTCTCGGGTTTTCTTGTGGACAATTCTTGCGGGTATTTTCCCTGGGCTTTCTCCATGGGCAAATTCCCATGGACAAAAAGTCCATGGAAATTTCTCGTGGACAAAAATTCTGCGAAAATTTGCCTTTGTAAAATCCTTCGAGTTTTTTCCACCTGTGGCTTGTCTGAATTCTTTCGGACTCTTTGTTCGAAGGAATTCCTTCGGACAAAAAGTCTGAAGGAATTATTTCTTGCCTTAGTCTTTTTTGAATTTTGAAAGAATTACCTTTATGGCCTTCTTTGAAAATGACCCTTCTGAAGAGTACTTTCGTTGACCAAGTGCCCTCCGCAAGGGCACTTGTCCTTCGGGAGGCTCTTTGAACTTTTACATTTGAACTGCTCCTTTGAACCGTTTGAGTGAACCGCTTGGTTGAACCAAGATTTTAAACCGTTTGATTGAACCAAATGTTGAACCACTCCATTGAATCAAGTTGATGAACCGCTCCATTGAACCACTTCGTTGAACCAAGGCAATGAACCGTTTGGTTGAACCAAGCCGATGAACCGCTTGGTTGAACCAAACATTGAACCAAGCTGATGAACCAAGATTTGAACCAAAATGGTTCAAGCCGATGGTTCAATTGAATGAACCAAGCCTTTGAACCATTTGTTAGAAACTGATTCTTTTGGTTGAACCCGCCTGCATAAGCCTTTGAACCTGTAGAAATGAACCTGTCTGCAGAGTCCATAGAAAACAAGTATGTAGTTTTCTCTAACCTTGAAAGAGTTCATAGAAATAAACCTATGAAGCCCATTGAACTTGGCCTGTAGAGTCTGTAGATTTCTCTTCCTGCAGAGTCCATAGATTGAAGCCTGCAGAGTCCGTAGATTTAAGCCTGCAGAGTCCATAGATTCTAGCATGTAGAGTCTGTAGATTTTTGAGAAGCTTGAAAAATGAGGAATTTGAATGCCTAGGATAAATTTTGAAATGGGAAGAGACAATTTTGGTCTGTAGGACCAAAATAGTTCAAATGTTGTCCCAAAAATGATTGATATTTTTGGGGGATAACAACTGGCTCCAATTGGGGAGCTTTTGTCAATTGCAAAAAGAATTGAAGGGAGTAGAATCCAGAATCTCCAGTGTCTTCATGTGTAACATTGGGCTCTGGAGTCATGCTACCCAAAAATGGAAGGCATCAAAAAGAAAAAAATAGAATTAAAAACTTGTACAAATATACATTTATACAGATGCAATGATCTGACACTTCAAGAGTTGAAGTGTTTCAGATGCTGCCCATTGTGAGGCAGAGAAAAGAGTGTGTCATCTTGATATTTTAGTAGAAAACTATTTTCACCAATGTGCTGAAGAATTATAAATGGGCTTCTCCAAAGGGAGTCAAACTTTCCATGCATCCCCTTTGGTTCTCTCCTTTTGTCCCACAACAGGACTTGATCCCCAATCTAGAAATCACGATTTTTGGCCTTTTGGTCAAAGAGCTTCTTTACCAGACTTTGATGAGCAACAATTCTATCCACCACCATGGTTCTCTATTCCTCCAGCTCAGTTAGGCATATGATTCTTTTATCAAGAGAGATTTCATATGTCTGATCTTCAATTGCCTTTGCCAATTTCAAGGCTGGCAATTCTAAGGTGATTGGTATCTCAACATTGATACCATAAAGAAGATGAAAAGGAGACATACCAATTGCCCTCTTTGGTGTGATTTTGTCTACCCATAGAGCATCAACAAATGCTTTGTGCCATGTCCTTTGATTGTCATCTGCTAGCTTCTTGATGATAGTTACCAGGTTCTTATTGCTGGATTCAGCTTATCCATTCCCTTGTGAAAAATAATTAGAGTGAGAGAGTATATTTCCATAATAGAAACAGAATTGTGTAATCTCCTGTGATGTGAAACAAGCTGCATTGTCAATAGTAATTTTGATTTGAACTCTAAACCTGGAAATGATATTCTCTTTTAGGAAGTTGTATACAACTTCTAAAGTAACATGCTTAGTTGGGATTACTTCTACCCACTTGGTGAAATAGTCAATTGCTGTAAGGATATAATCATGTCCAGCACTTGAAGATGGGTTTATAGGCCCAATAAAATCAAGTCCTCATTGCTGGAAAGGTTCTTCTATGATCACTGGCTTGAGAGGCATAACAGCTAACTTGGGTCTTCCAATAAATTGCTGACAGAGTTCACATTTTCTCACCCACTTATGTGCATTTTGGAAAAGAGTTGGCCAGTAATACCTGGCTCACATAATCTTGTGAGTAGTCACAGGAGCAAAAAAATATCCTCCACAGGCTAGATTGTGGAAAGATTTCAAAAGCTGGCTTTGTTGCTCTTTGTCTACACGGCGAAGGAATACTCCATCTATGCTTCTCTTGTACAATCTGTTTTCCCAAAGGACAAAATTGGTAGATTTCAACTTGATAGTCCTTTTTTTGTAAGACAAATGAGTAGGACATTCACCATAGGTAAGGAAATGAGTGATACCTGAATACCACTCATTGGTAGTGGAAACAAAAAGGACTGTTGGAGTCTCTTTCACTTCAGTTTCTTCACGCTGTGTGTCTTCTAGCTTATTGTCAGCAATTAATTGGCATAGGCCTTTACCCCTGACCAGCTTTGTCAGCTTGATGTCTAGATCAAACTCTTGGATCTTTGCAATCCAATTACCTCTTTTCGTGCCAAACTCCTGCTGAGTTAATATAGACTTGACTGTAGTGTCAAGAACTAAGGTAGTAGTGTGTGAATTCAGAATATAGAAGTGGAAATGTTTGATTGCTTTCACCAATGCATATGCATGTCTCTCTACATTTGAATAATTCATCTCATGGGTTTTGAGAGGGCAACTCATGAAAGAGATAGGAGATTCCATACCTTCCTTGTCCTATTGAACAAGAATTGTTGAAAGAGTATGTTCAGATGCATAGCTGTATATGATGAAATCTTTGTTGTAATCTGGATAAACCAAGGTAGGGGCATGAGCAATGGTGGTCTTGATATCCTGAAATGCTGACTTGCCTTCTTTAGTCTAGCTAAAGATGGTCTTCCCTTTCATCATGTTCATAATGTGTCTAGTCTTCACAAATTCAGGGATGAACCTCTGTAAGAAATTCACCTTTTCGAAGAAAGAATGAACAACATTTATCCTTGTAGGCAAATTAAGCTCCTGAATAGAATTGACTCTATCTGAGTCAATCTTTATGCCTTCTTTAGACACAATGTGTCCAAGGAGTTTCCCCTCTGTTACTCCAAAAATAGACTTTTTAAGATTTAAGGAAATACCATTCTGGCGGTAGCACTCTAGCACTTATTGTAAGTGGCGTACATGATCAGATCGATGCTTTGAGAAGATAGTCAAGTCATCAAGGTATACCACTATGAATTTACCAATCTCATTTTTGAAAGCCAGATCCATTACTCTCTGAAAGGTAGCACCAGCATTTATCAAGCCAAAAGGCATTCTTCTATATGCAAATGTACCCCAAGGTGTGGTGAATGCAGTCTTGTGTTGGTCTGCTTTACCAACTTCAACTTGATTATATTCTGAGAAGCCATCCAACATTGATAACATCTCTGAACCTGTCACTATTTGAAGCACTTGATCCATAATTGGCAAAGGATGATTATCTTTCAAAGATGCTTGATTCAGATTTTTGAAATCTACTCAAATGCAAATTTTGCCATTCTTCTTTCTTACAGGCACTATGTTTGCAATCCATGTGGAATGATGGATTGGGAAGATGATTCTAGTGTTTAACATTTTTTGTATCTCAGACAGAATAGTGCCTGATATTTTTGGATTATACTATCTGAATTTTTGCTTGTATGGCATTGAGTCGGCCTTGAGAGGAACGTCATGGCAGATTTCATCTGGTCTGAGAGATTTCAAGTCTTCACAAGAATATGCTAAGACATCCATGTATTGATAGAGTAAAGAGGTGAACTTGAATCTTTCTTCAAGGGTGCAGCACTTACCAATATTGACCATCTTGGGATTTTCTTTAGTAGTCAAATTCACTTGATGGAATCCCTAAGAGAAACTCGAGTCTGTTTGCTGTTGTTTGATGAATCTATCATGCTTGTCAAATAGATTTTTAAGAGAAACCAGGCCTTTGGGAATTTTGTTTCCTTTTAGCTGTAAGAATTCTTCATTTATATCTGAACTAGATTCAGAGATTGATTCATTATTCTGAGATTCACTGCCTTCAAAACGTAGTTGTTCAAAATTGTCTTTTCATTCTAGGAAGGCAATGATTTGATGGTCATCATTGAATACTTTCCAATAATCAACATTGTTAGGAACACTTGGTCTATAGACCAACTCAATAGTATATCTATCTTCTTTGAAATCTGAATGAGAAACTAAGAGAGTTTCTAAAACAACAAGTGCATTAGCTCTGTCATTAGACTCTTTGGGTATGGTAGAAATATTGAAAGCATCAAACCTTTCAATTTAGTCCCAAACCAAGTTACGATAGTGGCGTAATCTTTTATTCTTGGTTTGGTATAAGTTCTTCACTTGACAAACCACTAATTCAACATCTCCTTTGGCATGAATAAACTTGATGCCTTTTTCTTGAGTAGCCTTCATTCCAAGCAACAGATATTCGTATTCAGTTGTATTTTTAGTGTTGCTAAATTGTAGTTTGTAAGATGAATGAAACATATCTCCTTGAGGAGATATCAACATAATCCCAGCTCCTGAACTAGTAGAGGAACAACTACCATCAAATTCCAAAGTCCATATCTCATCTGATACTGATTTTTCTTTAGACTTTCCTTCATCAGAGATGGAGGATCCATCTTCATTTGTATTGCAACCTACTAGTTCTTCTAATTTTCTAGTTGAACTAATTTCTGAGTTGATATTTTCAAGAATTATGTCAGATGTTTCATGTACTTCATCTGTAGATAGAAAATAGTTACCCATACCTGCACATTCAAAAAGAATTTGAGCTTCAGGGGTTGATGTCTGGGTGACCACATATTTTGCCTCCTTTTTAGGGAGCAACCTCTTCATTACACCTTGTACAGGGATCCTTGCCTCAGATAGATCCATGCTTAGTTATCTTCCCACATCCTTACATAAATTTCATCTAAGAAAAATGCCATAGGATGATGAGACGTCAGCCACCAAGACAGTCATTTTGATTCTCTTGTTTAAAAAGGCTACAAATGCAAATTGGGCGTCTTTGATTTGCCCCAGCAATGGTACTTGCTTGTTTTCTATGGAGAAACATCTCCCAAATGTCTTGGTCAATGTGAGACCAAGAGACTCAGCTACTTTAGCTGGCATGACATTATTAGATGCACCTGAGTCTATAATACAATTACTTAGCTTGTGGCCATTAATTAATAGGGAAACATAGAAAGGTTCTATTTTTCCAAGAGTAGCCGGAGGAGTAATGACCAGATTATTTGGAATAGGCATGTTATTTGGAGAATCAGGAGTTACCTTTTTAGCTTTTTGTCCTACAGGGACGGTTTGGTTCTTGACATATTAGACCAACTTATTCAATTGATCAATATTGGACTAAAAATATTCAAATTTAGACATTTGTATTTCTATCTTTTTAACATGATCGATTATGTCAAATGACTGAATCGAGCTAGGTACAGAGAAAGGTACTTCAACTTTCTAAATTTTAGGAGGGACGAGAGGTGGGCTAGTTTGTGAATTTGAATTAGAAGGGGAAGGCAAAATTGATGTATTTGCCTTTTGGGTGATTATCGGATCCTTTGACTGAAAAGGAATAATGGTTTCACGCTTAGCAATCATGATTGCTGGCTGTAGTTGCTCTTCTATCTTCCTTTTATCAGCTTGCTAGACTGATTGGTTCTTAGATCTGGTAAACACTGTATATGATCCATCAAAAGCTTCTCCTTTACTTCCAGGTTCATCCTGGTAGTTCAAGAAACTAATGTGGGAGTCACCATCTGATTCTTCTTAATTGTCTTCAAGGAGATCAACATCATTTTCTTGATTCAATTCAGGCTGGAAAGAGAATTTTGATTCTGCTTCAAGATATCCCATTGTTGAATTGGTTGGAGGAGCTTCTAGGGTAAGCTTCCCTTGTGGGGGAGGAAGGCGATTCTATTGCCCTTGATTCCTAGTAGCATTGCCCTGATATGATTGATTTGGGAATGTCCTTCTATATAAAGGGGCATAAGACATTCCTTGAGCCATTTGCTTTTTGAGAGCAAGCAACTCATTTACCAATTTTTTCACCATTGGATCTGTGGTGCTTGTAGATGAATATTCAGAAGATGATGAAGCTCTATTTCTATTTGGATCTCTTCTTATCTTCTTTGCTAAGATGAGATCATCTTTTACCTCAGTGGCTAAACGTTGAGCTTCAACAAGATCTATTTGACTAGCACGTCTCAAGAGAAAACTTACTTCAAGTAACTGAGAATTAATGAAAAAGCATTTGAGATTATCAGCTATAGGTCGAGCTATTACAAGAATTCTATTCCTTAGTTTATCAAATTTGGCTATGAAATCTCTCATAGGTTCACAAGGCTCTTTCTTCATCTATGTAAGTTGAGCCAAAAGTGCATGTGCATCTTCTACAGGTTTGAATCTGGCTTCAAACTTATCTTTGAGAGTATTCCAATCAGTCACTGACTGAGCTTGTAGATGATAAAACCAATCTACAGCATCACCTTATAGTGTCTCCACAAAAATCCTGACTACTACATCTTCAAATTCTACTCTGATTACTCCACAAACTATGCTGAAGGCTGCAATGTGTTTATCAGGATGAACTTTCCCATCACCATAGAATTTGGGGAAATTCTTCCTTGAACTACGTGGAAGCTCATGTAGAGGTGGAGCAAGATTGAGAGGACCAAAAGCATTACCCCAAGGGCCTTGAATTTCCATTATAGGATTATGAAAAGGAGGAATAACAAATCTCAGAGGGGTAATTATTGGTAAAGCTTTATCAACAACATAAGTAGATACTTTGTTTGGCAATGGAGATCTGAATTTAGTGGGAGGAAAGCTCTTGGTTCGTTGGAGATGAGATGGTGAATGAAACAGATCAAAATCACTTTGTTGTACCAACTCAAATACAGGATCAATGATACCTTTAGCCCTTTGGCTTCATGTATACCTTGAATCTACCAGATTGTGAAACAAAAATGGAAAAGAATTGACCTTGCTTTAGTTTGAAGCTTGAGGATTTAAATTTTGCGTTCTTTCTCGATTGGTGTGGAGGTGAATGGATAGATTATAAATGGATAATGGGTATAATCCCCAGCGGAGTCGACAAAAATTGTTGGTTGAATATTTTGTCTATCAGCATACTGATAAACAAAATAGGTCTGATCAGCCAAAGTAGGAAGATTAGTTGTCCAAATGTGTAGGTTTACCACATCAGAAGGGGACTGATCTCTCCTCTCATCAAGGGGAGGTTCCCTATAGGTATGTTATATATATATATATTAAAAAAAAATAATACTCAAGGGTAGGACAAACCATCCATCTCTTTTTCTTCAGAGATGATGCAAGCAGATCAAAGGAGAAACTTAAGGAAAATGATAGAAAGCACTCCTCTTCTTTCAGAAGTACTATTCAGCAAGCCACAAGAATACTCTAGGTAATAATATAAAAATGTAGCAAAAGATGTAATAACTAGCAAATTGAGATGCAACACAAAGTCTCCACCTGAATTGCTCAAGAGTAAGATACAAAGGACAATGAGGGCATAAAGTCTTCCCAAAGTCCTTTACACAGAAATGAAAAGAAAAGACACTGAAAGGCAATTATGGGGGCACAAAGTCTCTCCACAATTGACTCTTTAAGACACCTTCCTGACTAATTTCACTAATCCTGCTTGTCGAATTAAAGGAACATAAAATATATCAAGGAAAAAGACATAAGAACAGTTTCCCCAACAACAAAGATATCACAACACAAAGTCTGAAAAGTCACTTGATTTCTTATTCCAATAACAAAATATGATCAACAAACTGAGCTCAAAGTCTCAAAAGCTCCTTTTAATTTGAGCAGAGTTTCGTTCTGATTGTCAAAAAGATCTTTTACAATAACAAGAGAGTCCCTTATATAGCCACTTTAAGAAGGACTTGGGAACAGTGACACATCATGTTGTGTTGAAAACTGTTTGGAAGATAGGCTAGAAATTAGGGGCATCTACCCATTTGTTTTTCTCAATGTAGGGAAACAAGTCATGCTTATTGAAAGTTTACAACTTTCAATGTCCACCTGGTGATCTGATCCTTCAGCATTCCTTCTTTTCAGGTTAATTGAATCGGGTCCTGGATTCAATTTTCTATTCTGTTCCTTCCTCACTTTCTATTGGTCTTGGCCTTAAAGCCTATGAATGCATTCAGTTCTGTAGATTACAAGGATCAACGGCTATTTTATGTGCTTTAAAATTGACGTTCATGCACCCATCAATACATTTTCAATGGCTAGTTTGTTGTCTTGAATTTGAAGTCTTCGAGTGCGTCACCCCTTGGTTCTTCTTTGGCCTTTCTATTTCATGTCTTTTTGAAGGGAAGATGACCTTTTAGCTTCAGGGAAGTGTCCTCCAATTTGGTAGTTGAGAGTCCCCTGCAAGGGCACTTGCCATTCGAGGTCCTTCGGCGGCCTTTTCCTTAGCAGACTATTTCTTGGGTTTTCTTGCGAACAATTCCTTCAGGTATTTTCCCGGGGCTTTCTCCACGGGCAAATTCTCATGGACAAAAATTCCACGAAAATTTTCCTTTGTAAAATCCTTCGAGTTTTTTCTGCCCGTGGCTTGTCTGAATTATTTCAAACTTTTTGTCCAAAGGAATTCCTTCCAACAAAAAGTCTGAAGGAATTATTTCATGCCTTAGTCTTTTTTGAATTTCGAAAGAATTATCTTTGCAGCCTTCTTTGAAAATGACCCTTCTGAAGAGTACTTTCATTGACCAAATGCCCTCCGCAAGGGCACTTGTCCTTCAGGAGGCTCTTTGAACTTTTACATTTGAACTGCTCCTTTGAACCATCTGAGTGAACTGCTTGGTTGAACCAAGCTGTTGACCATTTGATTGAACTAAATGTTGAACCACTCCATTGAACCAAGTTAATGAACCACTCTGTTGAACCAAGGCAATGAACTGCTTGGTTGAACCGAACGTTGAACCAAGCCGATGAACCACTTGGTTGAACCAAGATTTGAACCAAAATGGTTCAAGCCGATGGTTCAATTGAATGAACCAAGCCTTTGAACTATTTGTTAGGAACTGATTCTTTTGGTTGAACCTACCTACAGAAGCCTTTGAACCTGTAAAAATGAACCTCCCTACAGAGTCTGTAGAAAACAAGTCCGTAGTTTTCTCTAACCTTGAAAGAGTCTATAGAAATTAACCTATGAAGCCCGTTGAACTTGGCTTGCAGAGTCCATAAATTTCTCTTCCTACTGAGTCCGTATAGTCAAGCCTGTAGAGTCCGTAGATTTAAGCTTGCAGAGTTCGTAGATTCTAGCCTATAAAGTCCATAGATTTCTGAGAAGCTTAAAAAATGAGGAATTTGAATGCCCAAGACAAATTTTGAAAAGGGAAGAGACAATTTTGGTCTATAGGACCAAAATAGTTCAAATGTTGTCCCAAAAATGAGTGATATTTTTGGGGGACAACAAGACCAAATGACCAAGTCAAAATTTAGAGTAAATTGGGTAACCGAAAAGCCAAAGTTACTAAAGATCAAAAAATTCAAAAAATTAAACCTTAAGAAAGACAAACTCACCATGTCAAACCAAGGATACATGTTAAAAAATGATGGTAATCAAACATCAATATACAATTAGTAACAATCCTTACTTAAACAAAGATGGGAAAGCAAAAATAGCAAAACAAGATTGATGAAAAACTAGTAACAATTCTTACTCAAGCATCAATGGAAAAACTGCATAACATTAGAAATAGAATCAAGTGTCTATAAAAATGGTAATGCAACAATAAAAAATGGTAAAATAAATCAAGGCACATCTAGTAATATAAAGCCATGGTTTAAAGAAATAAATCCATAATCACTCAAACATAGTGTTTGGTTTTAAGGATAGATAAAAATGAAACAAAGTAGTGCTAAGATGTTTTTAATATATGAAGAAGAGGGAAGTATAGAAGAGAGAAAATAGATTTATAATCACACTTTTCCTATCAAGGGGGGAAATGAAATGGGTGGAGGAACTTTTTATCAAAGTCAAAACAATCAAATTACGTTTGTTAAAACAAAAGGACTTTTGACCTTAAGGACTCTAAAGAACTTATCCTAGCCACACAAGTCTTAGGGAAAAAAATTAAGTATGCAGGTCATCCCGTGAAGGCTATATGCATGAAAAATAAAAATGGACCTACCTTCCCATAACGTGTTCCCCATTCCTCATGATCCTTTATAGAGTCATTGGTTTACTACGAAGATTGGGTCCTTACATGAGAAAGTAGGTATAAAAATATATTTTGTTGAATTCTCCTATTCCAATCGACGGGCCTACCACACCCCAATGGACCTCGGCTCTATTGTGAGGCCAATCGTGGATTTTGAGCTTTGATTAGAGAAAGGATATGTGTTTGTAATCACGTCTTTTGGTGTGATTTTGACTTTTGAAATTTGTATGTTGCCTTTTGTATATCATTGCCTTTTTTTTCTAATGATTTGGATTTCAAATTTTTTGATGGCTTTTTTTATTCTTCCTCCATATGGATTTGCAAAACCAAACATGGGTGTTAAAGATGACTTTCATTTGAATACTTTGAAATTGGTTTCTAAGAGGGAGAACTTAAAGATTATGGTGTCTAAGAGTCTCATAAATTTAGGTGAAATGAAAAGTGCTATCTTGATTTCGACCTTGTTTTATTAAATGTAGAGTGAAAGAAAAAAAAATCAAGAGGTATGAAACATGAAACAATTTGAATTGCTTTAAATAAAAAAAATACGAAAAATGGCAAAAAAGGGATACAATGACAGTAGAGTATGATTCCTTATCATAATAATGAGGTAAATACATGAAAACATGCTAACATAGATTGTTGTACAAATTTTATCTATCAAAGAAACAAAAGCTAAAGCTAAGAATAAAGATAAAAAATTGATAGCCATTATAAAACACATTCTAAATAGGAATACTGAAAAGATGGTAATTTTATGAGGAAGGTCAGGTCCTATCCATGGTCGTATACTACAACTCATAAAATAGAAACCCATAAGGGTGTACAAATCATGTAGAAGGAGATAAATAAGAAAAAGATGGTATTTTTTAGGAAGGTTAGGTCCTATCCATGGTCTTACATTGAAACTCACAAAATAAAAACCCAAGGGATGCCAAAAAATACTAAAAAGTGAGAAAAAATGAGGACAGAAGTGAAAAATCATGAGGAAGATCGAGTCCTATCCATAGTTTTACAATGCCACTCATGAGGGAAAGGGAAACCTAAAGATAAAAAGGAAGGACTAAGGTTTGTGAAAATAAAGAACTGCTGTAGAGGGTGAGACCTGTGTAAGTATCTTACATAAAGTGTTAGATAAATAACATATAAAAAGAAATGAAGGGAATCAATCTAAGCTAACATCTATATCAAAGATGAGCATGTGAGAGATAATAATGTGTCTTAAAAGGTTTCTTGAAGTTGAATTAGTTTGGTATCATGCCATGTAGAATAAGAGTGGGCATCGTAAGATTCCCTAATGGGTAAGTGGATGTAGGGATATGCACCATAAGATGACCCAAAGGATGAAGTAACACTTGGGTGGGCATCGAAAGATGCCCCAAAGGCTAAAGTAATATGTGGATGGGCATAACAAGATGCCCCAAAGGATGAAAAGAGGAAGAAAAGATGAAAATAAAAGAACACCCCATATAGTGTCTAAATGGATTTAGGTTCTCCAAAAATATTTTGATAGGGGATTTCATGATGTTTTATAGAAGGAAAAAGATGCTAAGAAGAATGAGAGACAAATAACTAATTTTGATAGATAAAGGGGCAAGGTCAATAATCAGATACAAGGTTGATAGGGTCGAATGCATACTACTAGACATAAGTCAGAAGAGTTAGAGTCTACTAGGTTGACTCTGTACTACTAGACAGAGTGCATAAGATTACAGAGTTGATAGGGTCAACTTTTTACTACTGGATAGAGTGTAGGACAGATATATAAGAGACACATTCATGATGGTTGACTATGTACTATTGGTAGGTGGAAAGACAAAGTCTGTAAGAGATTATATCGATCAGAATGATAGTATGCTAAAATAGGGAAAAAATTTACAATATAATTGAAATAATAAATGGAAGCAAACACACAAATAATTAGATCAATGTGAGTGATCCAATTGGGACACATAACACAAAACCTTATGCCAAAGTTGGCCAATGCAAGTTTTTTAATACAACACACAATGATCAAAGAGCAAGCAATCAACTAAAAAGTAAATGCTAACTAAGTGGTCATCTTGAGTGTTATTAGATTATTATAAAGTGTTTTTTTAAGTGTGATAGGGAAATTGAGTGAAAATAGGGAACTAAAAAATCAATCTATGGATGGTTTCAAGACATTTAGGCTGAAAGGGATCTATGTTGGCAATGGTATTGGCTTGGTATTGAGGCCTACCCTCTCACTTCAAAATTCTGTAATGATAAAGGTGTCAGGGGCTTTGCCAATATATACCATTAACCAGGTATTTATACTTTGCCATAAAACTAAGACATCTTACCCCTTGGTGATGAAATCCAAGTAGGTAGGCCTTAGGAAGACAAATGTTAAATACATTTTGAATATTGTGTAATTTGGTAATGTGTGTAAAAAGAGAAAAAATAGTGTAACTAAATGGTAGTTTGAAAAAACACCTATTTAGACTATGTGAGTTACTCTAAGCATGAAAATAGCTTAAAATGAAAGTGTGAATTAATTACTAACAAATAGTTGTTAATTCCCAAGTTTAGAATGGTACAGAGTCAGTTCAGATGACACTATATGCAAATAGTATAGAACAGAGTCGACTAAGTCTCTACTACTTTGAAAAAGCAAAAGACTAAAAGAATTGAGTCAATCAGGTTGACTCAATCTTTTAGACAAAAGACATGATATAGAACTAAGTTGACCAGGTCAACTTAGTTTGCTGTAGGGTTATAGTTTTGAACACTACTAACTTGCATAAAATAGAACTAAAATGAAGTACTAAAATGATAAAGAGAGAAAGAGATGAACCTTTGTGGGTTGAAAGATGATTATTATTTAAAATTTTATTCTGAAGTGCCTTCAATGCTAGTTTCAAACTCTGCAAACTAAGTTGATTGGCTTGACCTAGTTCTACAAAACTTTATGTGCTGAAGCAAGATAAGATGACTAAGTCAACATGTTCGACCTAATTTGTTGACTGGATGATGGCAAAGTGAATAAGATGATAGAGTTGACCTATTCAACTTGTATTCTTATCTGGGACTAAATAATATTCCTATGTTGACCTATTTGATCTAGTAACTTATATCTGGTGAAGACCTGCATAGAAAGAATAGTCATTTTGATGCGATTGTTTATTAAACATGTGCATAAAAATTTAGAATTATACTGACTAGTTTAATATAATATCATAAATATATAAAAATAATAAGATGATAGAAATTAAATCATGAAATAAAACCTATAAAGGTTAGATTCACATTGGGTTCATCAAAATGTATGCAATGGGAAATGCAGTAGATTTAAAAATCAATCCTAGCTCAAAGAAGATAAATCCTACTTACACTTTCAATTGGGGATACATTATATAATCAGGGTCATGACCAATATGTTTTTCTAAACCTAATAAAGGGATATATTATAATAATAATATTAATAGGGAGGGTTCTAAAGCCTCCAGGCAAGCAAAACTACGCAGTAACCCTAACTAGGTCATATGTTTTCATATACACTAAACTAATAAAAAGTAAAGTAAAAGTCTAATCTAATGCTCACCAAATCTTGTGGCACAAAGTGGGGTTAGTAAAGATAAAATTAAACATTCATAAAGAATCATATTTAAGCTATGTATAGGTAAAACCCTAATGCATGGAGAGAGAAATATATTCAAAAGCCATTACTTATGTTACTTCTATCTACTAAAGAGAGGAGAAAAGTTAGAGATACTTACCTTGAAGATGAACCTATAGAGATTCAATCTCTCCCTTTTAAAAATGTGATTTTCAAGAGGTTGTTGTGGTTTTTAATGATCACTAATAAAGGCCAAAGCATCCATGATTTCTCCACAAGACAAGATTCTTCTCCAAGTAGAAACTCTAAGCTAAAATTGCTCAAGTAGAATGGTACATGAGTAGATTATGAATAAACACAAGTGAATAATTAACTCTTTTTCTCTCTAAGAATGAAAAAATTAATGTGTTTATATAGGTGGATGTAACCCTAAATTCTTTTTAATGTTTAGGTTGACAAGGTCGAACCATTCAACCTAGTATTGTAATTGGCAAAAATAAACTAGGTCATGGACTAGGTCATCCAAGGGCTGACCCAGACCCTAATAAGTTTTTTCAATAAGGATACAAGGTTGATGTGGTTGAATATGTAATGTAAACTATCAAAAAGGTGTTTAGGTTAGGGAAAGGGCTAATGAAGGTGGTAAAATACTAGAGGAGGGTGCAAAATAGGAGGCAAAGCTTAGGGGAATGGTTTTAGGAGATAAGTGTGTAGATAATAAGTGGAAAAAATGGATAACAATCCTATGAAGCATCAATGGTCTGCCCACCCCTTTCTTGATGCACCCCTTATAGCATACACTCAGAGAGATTGAGACTCGATGGGTTCCTAAAAGATAAAAATCATTAGTAATTGATAAAATTTGAAAACATTATATGTATACACCATGTTCCAGAGGAGTATAAATATTAGGGACAATTGTCATTAGGTGTTAAAATGAAATTATCCATAAAGGGTTATGTGGAGTAAGTGGCATTTTGGATCTAATACATAAAATGGTTAGACAACACTCTACATGGATTTTGGCCCCACCATACCTAGTGTACATCGAGGACTCTCCTAGTGAGCATGTCTAAACCTAGATTATGACCTTTAATTGTAACAAACATCTATTGTTAAGGAAACAACATCCCTCAAGATTATCCACTAGGTACAGATGGTGATATAGAGTTGGGAGACCAATATGACACCTCTCATCATGAATTCATTAGGTGGGATGCGTGTCGAGTTATACCCCCATGTTAGTTTACTAGGCATAAGATTATGGATTTCTTGATTGATTAAATATTATCGAGGCCAGTACTATTTGTAAGCTCTATAGCTTAAAGCAAACCAAGACACATAGTTGGCCCTTAGGTCATATATGATTATTCAGACCATATTCACAAATCTTCCATCATAAATTTCCATCCACTCTTAATATCATCCCATCATCATTATTATAAGCTTTCCCTAGTCTTAATCCCATCATAATGCTCTATAGATTTATTATTCACCCCCATCTCATAGTCTTATATCCATCCTACCTCAATAAAATTGGTCTAAGTCTTGAGCTAACCCTAGGTCATGAGTCCATCCTGTCACCCTATTCAAATTCTTATTCTACCATCATCTTGTTTGTTAATTTGGAAGATTTCATACTCAATCGGTACTCTGCTCACCACTTATTACTTTTTAAGTTTTGACCTAACATCTAGTCATCTGTAAATTTAGTTGTCTTGCCTATTTATAGTTACCACCCATCTAAGTTATCACTTTGTTGGTTTAAATTAGGCACTAGTCGAAACCTTGTCCTTTTACTAGTTTAAATATCAACATTGTTAATATAGTGATATCACCTATCATACTATTATTTTGAAATTTAAACCTAGTTTGACATCACAATCCCTTTTAGTCTATCTCATCCTTGTCCATCACCCATCATAATATCTCAATCATTCAGAATTTACTTTTTCCCAAGGATCATATTTTACCCAAAAACCTAATCCACCTTCATATAAATATATATTTCATTTACCATCCATCCACCATCATGGATTTAGACCTTGTCTTAGTAGAGAAATACTTTTTTGTCAACAAGGATGCATACCTTTTATAATTACTTGAGATGGGTGTCCACCTTCTTGATGAATTCAAATCCATACAACTAAATTTATCTACACCATAATAAACTCATGTCCTTCTTGATCAAACGCCATCTACATCTAACACTTGTGTCAACAAATCCTAATCCACTCCCACATATACTAGCCATGACACTGCTCTTGATCTTCCTTGTCCTACTAGTAAAGGGAAACCAAGATTGACAAATACATCCCACACTTGTTCATATACCAAGTCAATGTAATAAAAAGATTCCAACCCTAAGTCTAGTAGACTAAAAATTAATATACCCCACTTTCAGTATATGTAGAAGCCCTCTTTTGGAAACTTTTTACCACCAACATGATTGTCTACCCACAAACAAAACTGATATATTGGACCAAACCCAAGCCTTCATGTATGGGGTGGATTAATTTTTTATATACCATAGAGTCTCTGGACATTCCATTTATATATGTGACCCTTTCAAATATTACGTTCAAAACCTAATTGATAGTGGTAACCTTGAAATATAGGGTTCATACAATGAGGCTACATCCATAGATTAACAACAAATGGTATGTCAAAAGCATGATCAAGATCTTTCCCACACTTGTTCATCCCCCAAGTCACCATAATCAAATGCTTCTACCCCTAAGTCTAGTAGCATCGACAAGAAATATAACCTACTCCCAGTATCCATGGAATAACTCTTTTAGAAACTTATCACTTTCAACATGATTATCTACCCACAAACAAAACTCTAGATTGGACCAAACCCAAACATTCATGGTATCGAGTGGATCAATTTTGTCGATACCATAGAGTCTTTAGACATTCCATTTATAAATTTTTCCCTTTCATATATTATGTTCAAAACCTAATTGACAACAATGAACTTGAAATATAGAGATCATCCAATGAGGCTACATCCAAATATGAGTAAAAATAGGTATTCCAAAAACATGATCAAGCTCTTTCCCTTCCCAACCAAGTTCATGATCATACGGCTCTTTGTGTCACACCCATCCATGATCAAACCGCCCATACATCCCATACAAATTGAGTCCTCTATTTTCATAAATTACTCAAGCCTATAACCTCCATTCATAAACCCAATGTGAGGAGGGTACTTGTAAGTAATACCACCATCAAAACGATCATCATCCAAGTTAGAAATGACATGAAAATTTGCACAGTCATCAAACTCTAGGACATGCCTAACTTCAACATATAAATTAGAATGAGACTCCATGTCTAATGAAACAACTTATAAAAACTCATAAGTAAATGATACTAATATCAATTAGCATAGAGATAGTGATGAAGTTAATTACTCCATGGTATAAAATGTATATGATTTTGAGTTTTATACAAAGAGGTTAAATGACCCCATTGAGACTCTTGAGGAGGTTCTTTCTGACATTCAAATTAGGTATCCTAGTACCTTTTATGAGGATCATGCTACACATTATCTACTCAGTACAACTCCCTTATCGTACATCCATAATCATTTCCCTTCCACTAACAATTCATCCATCACACTCCCTGAATAGGATTTTTAGGAACACATATCACCATAAATGTCATGTGCCAAACCTATGCAAATATATGATTATATTCACAAAGTCAAAAATGATGATACAATGGGATTTGATCTCAAATAAAATCAAAATATGTCAACTCATTATCCTAGTCAAAATACTCATCTACTAATTCAAGAGCTAAAATACCTTGGTGAAGCCCATTATTCGGCATTGGGGGCAGTCAAAAATCACTCAAACCAATAAATCAAAAAGTCATTTAAATAAAAATGGTCGATGATTCTAAAGAATAGATAAAAGGACATATTCATCAAAAAATATTGTATCCTCTAATAACCCTTGCCTTGTGGCATAAAATGGCATGATCAATGTATTAAATGGTGTGTGCACCTATTATTCCTATCACAAATTGAAATCCTATTTACCCCCATCTGTAGCCTACATCATATACTTCCATCTTGGGTAGAATTATCCTTCGTAAGAGTTATACATATACTTGGTTAATATGTATATAATATCTTGAATTAAGAGTCAATTCAAGTCATTATGACATCAATGCATTTAAAATCAATGAAATGATCCTAGCATCACATCCCTCCAAAATAGGTGTTGGTTGAAGATCAAGACAATGTCTACATTCCTACATCTTTCACTCTTCTAATAAATTGAGATACCAAAAAAAATTCAATCAAAAATCATTTTTCCAATGGTGAAAACTAGTCTCTAGTGCCTTGGGCAAACACTATCGTGAAAGTCAAATTTTGACTTCATGGTAAAATAAGCCATTATCTGCAGGTACCTTGAAACTTGGGGGAAAACATCCTATTTCATCTATTCAATCATCTAACCTATCTTCTCCACTCTTTCCTTCCCCATCATATCCCTCATTTATTTGCATGATGACCTTGGCAAGGGAATAAAATATATCTTGGTACATTCTATACTTTGGGCATATCCTCCAAACAACACTCGACTAATTAGACTTCTTGTTCCCATAGTTCATTTACTCATAATCTCTCATTCTCATTTGAGCATCATCCAAGTCCTTTCATCATGCCATCTATCATCATTCCTCATTCAATTTTCCATGCTTGGCTTTTCCATTTTTGTTAGTAACCCCCTTTTAGTAAATCCCCCACAAAAACCCCTACAAAATATAAAATTTCAAAAAACTCCAAAAAGTATTCCCCATTGTCTTGTACCAATCCAAATCCATTCCAATGACCACTTAATAATCGCTTTTCAACTCCCCTACTCATCACACCATCTCTTATGTCTCTTGAAAAAAAAATAGTCTAAATTGAGCTAATTTTTTACATGGTCTCACACCTATCTACCTGCAAACATAAGTCAATGCGTGAGTTAGTTAGCTCTTGTGATTACATCAAAACATGCTCAAGAACCTCCCATCATATTCCATATAGTCATGATAAGGCTATTATATCTACCTCCATCCATCCCACATAACTTCCTCTACATAATGGAAAAAACACTATCTATTCACTATATATGTATAGTTTTTTTTGTGTGTGTGTGTGTGTTTCGTGTGAGGTGTTTGCTATTGTATATGTTGATTATATTATTGATTATTTATGTATTTACTCATTTATGTTTGTCCTCCTTTATTATTAATTTTTAATTAGTATGGTAAAATATATTTTTAGTGGTACAGTGAACAAGGATACTATAATACCACCAAAATCCACATTCATGTTTTTGGGTGCCCTCTATAGAGTTAAATCTTTTCCCCTTTTATTATTATGCATGTTGGAAAATCAACACCATGATTAAGCATATCAATATATAACTTTTTTCGTGTTACATTAAAATGGATTGAATAAACCTACAAGGCTCAAGACTTTATCACCACATCCCTCCCATTCCATCTTATCCACTATCTACCTTAACTAATCCCACTACCAACACCATCTAGCCTAGGCCTTATCTCTCTACCGTAATCCCTCTTGTAGGAAGATTTTCACCTAACATTATCATGAGACTATCCAGCATCGATTAGAGTCGTTAAAACACCTTTGATATATTACCATTCATAATTTCATCATCCATGTTAACCCATTGAAAACCACACATCATTTTATATTAAATAAAAAATACTACAAACATCATAAAAAGAATATATAGTTGTTATACAAGCAACCAATACATAGTCATCTTGAGCCCCCATCCTTAGTTCATGGCCTAGGAGGTACCATGTTTGATCCCAATGTACCCATAATCCATCCACCCCTCATATTTTACACAAAACTAACATCTACTAGTTCCCTCTAAGGATAATAGTAGCTTGAATGGCCAACTTATCCACAGTAACAACACACATCATATGGTTGTGATTTATGAGCTTCCTCCCTTATTCCACTAGTTACATCCTCCTACTACCCTCACATAAGACTTACAAAATCTCATTGAGATGGATATCTTGTCAATCACAAGTCTCCCATAAGATATAAAGGGATACCTCTAGGTCCTCAAAACCTTGGGCACATCTTCTCGTTCGACACCTCATGCATAAAAATATGCACATCTTACATTGCAGTTGGTGCACCGACTCCTTAGGATGATATTGCCATAATGTAACCTCTATAGATCAGTCAATCAATGTATAGTTTGCAAAACCTACACATTCATCATGTAAATCTAGTCTAGTGGTGGTACTAGACTATCCTACACCATTTTTAGAGTGTTTAGACCACCTGTACTTAAATAAGATACACAGATGGTTGCTAAAAATTAGACTACATAAAATCCTCACATCCCTGAGTGATATATAACACCCACACCCCAAAATTTTCAATAGCCCTTGATTGGACCTACTGGCAATATGGGTCCAAGGGACATCATTGATTCCCCACCACAACATCACCACTCACCAAGTGTCATCAAATCACCTTTTAGGTACTATAAACATCACTATCCATGTATATCATAACCCCATGTACATTCCTACATGTATTTTTATACCTACATCATCAATCCTAATATTAATAATCTATATTATTATCCTACATGCCAGAAATATAAAATCATATTACATCTCATCATCCCACATGTACCTCATAATCATTACATGATAAAATACAACAATCACATTTTTATCCATTATTATCATCAAAATATTATATATAATTACATCATATTACATCATAGCATCGACATGATTTAAATCCATCACAAAAGCATACTCATTATGCAACACTTCTACATAAACCATTTCCATCATCTATACATGTATCTATGGCATTATTATTTTTTACATAACACTTAATCAAATTTTTATATCTATAATCATTATCCATAATATCATCTTTTTAATATTATATTTAAACCATTCATCTCATCCATCCTTCATCTGTTAACTTTTATCATCTCATTAAATCACAACCTGATAATACAAACTCAAGCCAAATATATATCAACATTATACATCCTTTATGTGCCCAAATTTATGCCAAATCCTGAATCACATCCCACTATGCAGTGGTGGTGGCCTTGGTGACATACGCACAAATCAACTATATGACTTGGACCATGATGAACTCTCAGAATGACTGATCACATTATATGATGGTTTCTTTTATCCTACTCGCACCTCCTACTCATATAATGCTCACTAATAATAAGTATCTTAGACCATTCTCTATATATATGTTGTCATTTCTCATAATCCTAGTGCATCCAGTAATATTTGATCCACATTTCTCTCCATACTGGTCATTCGTGCCTCGACATCCCTTTACTCCAACCATGTTTACAACTAATCTACTTGTATTTGGTTTACCTACATTTGTTTCTAATCTTGTAAAGACCTAATCTATGCCTCTCATTAGTTCATCTACTCCAACAATGTCATCACCTAGGCCAATACATCAGCCCCACACACACACACACATACATGTATGATTTGAACCTACAATAATAACACCTAGGATTATAGTCCTACCATTTCCTTATGGGTATTAGCTAATAACCATTACCCCTAGTACCCCTATTTCTATTCCTTGGCCTTTGTGAATGGTATACATTCCTTAACTATTATCCATGTCTCAATATTTACATCCATATCAATGCACCTCTTGCTGAAACCATCATCACTAGTGCTTGATGCTATTACAACATGATAATAGACTCAATTTGTCAAATAGTGATTAATTCACACCATCGCCTCTAATAACTTCCATTCCCATACCCATGATTTGTTTCCATGCCATTCCTAACCTAAAATTTCTTATTAGAACCCTGAAGTCCCTCACCATGGCCTCCATTTTTCCTACACATGACTTACCTATCCCACAAATCCCATCCTCTAAACCTATAGTATCCTCTCTTCATGGATCCCAACCTTTACTCTATGGCCTTTCATTACTCATATGGCTCCCAACACCTATCACATAGCTCTTATGCTCTAACCCTATAACCAACCCCCCATGTGGCTCACATTCACCATCTCTTCCTCCTCAAATTTTGGCTTCTCATCACCTATAAAATACCCATTACCTCCCTACATGTCTCTGATCCCCCATCACTTCCTCATCAGCCATGACCTAATACATGATTCCCATTCCCATCAAATATAAAACATTGACAAAATGGATACACACCTAGTTTTTTTGTTCACCTAGGTGCCGGTCCTCTTACTTCCCTTCCTCACCATATCCCTCATATGAATTTTTAGTCATTCACATCCACCTCCAACACACAATGCTAATTTTGCCTTTTATTCTTTCTTTTCAAATACTGCACCTATTTTATAATTTTTTATTCTCTTCCCACTTTGTCATTATTTCTAAACTAATTAACTCTAATCAAATTCATCATCCCTCCACTTTTCCCATTGAATCTATGAATACTAGTGCACTCTGCTTGCTCCTACCAATGCTTTACTTAGTACACCTTAAGGATCCTTGGTACCAAGGTATAAAAATTAGATATTTATACACCATCCCCTACTACCCCTACACAATAAAACCCTCTTACCACACGTATTTAATATAAAAATTAGCTCATAATGATGATGGAGCTCTACCAAAAATATTCTATAAATCTTGACAAATGTGTTGATTCTAAAACTTGGCTTGTAGCGATGAATACTGCCACTCTACGCTTAATGTTCAATTCTATAGCCTCCAAATGGAAGACTAACATATTTGTTATCATATTCAAAGGAAAAGACCTCCTTTGCATAAGATCCATTTTTTGGGTGCCTTACTCTTATTTTTTGATTTCTTTTTATCAACATTTCTCACTACAAATCTATTACTCCTAATGCATATGGAATTATTCCATAACCAAACTACATTGACCTTTGGTCATCTCACACTATGTAAACACCTCAGATACCTAAGTCCTATTCAACCATCATCATACCATCATTAAGTTTCCCATCCTTCATCAGTCAACCTTGTCTTCTACCCAATCCTAGAAATTAGTCAAATATCCGAGATATAATGACACTTATCTATTTTCAATTCAAGACACGTATTTCTTCTGAGCATGCATCCTTGTTTAGGGTACATCAAAAGATCATGGTTCTCTTTATCACTCTTTTATTATAGTTGGTTCCCATTTGGGCATGTAGACTATAATTATACCATCATCTCTTGCTTCCCTACATAGGTCTTTACTAGGGGCATCCTCAATATCAATCATGTAATATCTTAATAATTGATAACATTATAACTCATCCACCACTATTATTCACATCCATCTCATCTATTTCATCCATTCATCATCAAGTCTCTTATTCATAACATAATTATTCCCATTTTGGGAGAACTAGATCAACTTGAGGTCTCTTTAGACTATGCATGTAGTGATTGGTCATTGGTGGTGTCCAAAGATAGCTCAGTCACACTACCCAATTCTTCCCCTTCATATCGCCATTAGTCAATATCCAATTGACAAATGCTTTAAGATATACCCATCATATTATTTTGGGACCACAAATCTCCCTACCATTCATCCTTTCTTGGGATACATCAAATGCTTGTGGCCTCATTTATCCTATCATCATCTTGTCTTGGGCTTAAGCTCTCCTTTGCATACATCCTTATTTGGGATACGTCAAAAGTTTGCATTGAATTCACCTTAGTTAGGTCTACAAATCTCCTTGGCATGTGTCCATGATTGGGATACATCTCAATCCCATGGAATTTTATCTTTTCATCATCTTGATATGTTTGGTTCCCATTTAGGAAATGTCAACAACCATGACACTATCACTTTTGACCCTGTGCATATATCTATGCTTGGGGCATTATTAATTTGTAGATCATTATTGTTATCGATTTCATATTTGATCCCACTTTTAGCATCCCAACCCCACATATTCACACCTTTTGAACCTCCTTTCTTATTTTTAGGGACATCCATGTCATCCATTCTTATATGTCCCCTAGAGGGGCATCAAGTGTTCATCAAGTGCCCACTAATATCACTAACATCCATGACTATATTTTTTATTTAAAAGACCATTACTTCTTCTAGTCACAATGTCCTTTCAAAGAGGGGGAAAATGTATAAAATTCAATTTGTTCACCTCTTCGACATCATTAATTTCTCTTATTATCTAATATCCGCCTTCATTCTTCACTCATTAACATACCCCTTACACATTTTAAATTAATTAATTTATTAATTAATCCCCCTAAGTCACATAATTTTACCACTTGTCTAATATTCTAATTTTATGATCTTTAATTAAATAATACCCATCCCATTTTTTAAGTTTTTAAAGTCTCCTATGTGAAAGATCTCATAATGGCTAAGAAAACAAAGGAAAGTCTAGAGATTTATAAACTCTAGAACTTTCCTCTTTTCTATAAATCTCCACCACTTATTTAAAATTTAGAAGGGAATTTATCCAAACCATGGACCTTCCCTCTCATCTTCATATAAATCCATGTTCACCCCCAATCATGGAAAGGAAGAATACACATAAATTGTTCAATCTTATGTTGTTCAAATCCTTCCATCCATACCTCTAGAAGCCAAGTATCCACTAGCTATCCAACCATCTGCAACTGCCACAATTTTGAGTCTATTATGAGCAATCCAACAATCTATATTCTATCCAATCTTTGAGCACACTCGTATCCATTGGAGATGAGCTATGTATAGATGATGGTAATAACATTCTATTAAAATATAATTTGGTCCTGACTTATCTTCCTTACTCAATCTTGAGGTATTTGTAAATCTGAAATGGTTGTATGTAATTTCCCTTGTTAAAATACATTTTATTTCCCTTCTAATTTTATACATATATAATATGTATGTATATACATAAATATAAAAACACACACATAAACATATATATGTATGTACACACACACAGTGTATGTATATGTATGTATACATATATATGCATATATACATATACATACATAAAACATACATATACATAAACATATATAATATATATGTATGTATATACATACATACATATGTATATTAAATTATATATATAAATTATATATGTACACACACACACACACACACACACACACACACACACACACACACACACACACACACACACACACACACACACACACACACACACACACACACACACACACACACACACACACACACATAGACACACACAAAAATTTATATTTACATATATTATATATACTTTTTTTGCTTGGTGATGGATTTGGACTAGAGATTGAACAAGTCTGGGACATAATCTGGGGCCAAATCATCGTGTAATACCACATGTGTACCTCAAGAATATCCAAAAACCATTAATGACCCCAAGAATATAACCAAAAGTCACAATTAACCTCATATGCCTTCCTAGAGATTTAAACTTTGGTAGGGCTTGAAATAACCAAGCCACTTAACCAACTCAATCACATCTCATTGGCTTATAATTTTGGGTGCATACATTTTTATAACCATATTTTCCAAATCAACGATGAATCATATCCATAACCATGGGCTGTGGACTTGATTCACCGCATTGAACACAAGTGTACATTATATATATATACTTATACATACATTATATATATATGTATTATATATGTGTGTATGTGTATATATATGCATATATACATACATACATACATACATACATATATATATATATATAAATATATATATATATATATACATATATATATATATATATATACATATATATATATATATATATATATATATATATATATATATATATATATATATATATATATATATATGTACACACATAAATAAAAAATAATATAATAAAATAAAATGTAATATAAAATTAAAAAAAATAAAAGGGGTCGGGTTAGGGTTAGACATGGTTGAACTTGCCTAACCTGTGATCATCCCCATGGACAAAAAAGGGGGAAAATTTATGTCCTCATGGACATACTAAAGGGGAGGTTGGTATTGAAATAGTCCTGTATACAACCATGGAAGGGTGGGACATGATCCCCCACCCCTATGCCATTTTGGGCATAACCCAAATGTTCTGCAAAGACCTATACCTATGATGCTAACCAAACCTTGTCTTTTCTCTCACTAATTCAACATAACTATATCTCACTTACACACACATACAAATATACCTCCCTATCTTTTGTGAATATAAAATATAAGATGTTAATTTTAATATATATAATGTGTATATAACCTCCTCCTTATCCTCTATTGGCATATAGAAGACTTCATCCTATAGAAACTTAACCTAAAAACATGGAAACAACAAAACCAAATGGATAAAAAGAGAAAAATGGATAAGATAAATAGGATAATTAAAGAGTTGATCTATGGTTTCAATCTAATGGCTAAGATTTGATTGATCTAGTGGATATGATATTTTAGTCCACCATTGGGAAATATTTACCATTTTAATTGAGAGATTAATAAATAATTATTATAATTAGTGTTCCTTTAACCTCTTTAAGAGTTTAGTTACATTATTATAATTCATAGTATAGACCAAAGTGCCCTATAATTTATCTTAATATATCATTTGAGATTTTGGGGAAAATTAAAATTTATTTGTGCACTTTTTTAATACACATAAAATAGGATAATTTAATATATGGATTTATTTTTTATGGTACTCATGTGATAATAAGGTCCCCTTGTATTTTGAATTTTACCAAGACATATGAGGGAACATTACATTGTTATGTTAATAACTAATTGTTGACTATTTTGACCATAAGTCAAAATAGGTCAACCCCCTATAGTCCACAAAATGATATATGTGTCTATTATCATGTTATAGGGTGTTTCATGGTCAATTTTATGTCATTTAATATGTTTCTAGCTTTGTCATAATCCAATTTAGTCCTTGTGTCATTTTATGTCATTTAGGGGTCATATTTGAGTCATAAATGAAGGTAGTATGATTTTCAAAGGTGTAAAAGTTTTATAAACTTTCTTCCAATGTATAATATGTAATATTACTTGTTGGGAAATATATTCCTATCTAAAATTTATAGGTTCCTAATTGAAAATCAAGAAAACAAGTGAAAAGGAGTTTTGGCAATTGTATGGCCTATAAAGGAGAGTGGCATGTGAGACAAGATTATGGAATGGATATTAAAATTTCTTGGATCCATTTACATGATTTATCTCTTTGTAGGTGACAAAAATGGACCCAAACCATTTCTCTTCTTCATCACTACACTAGGCATATAAAATTGGTCAACATGTCTTCTGACAGTACAACCAGAAGGAGAGGTTTCAGGTCAAGTGATATTGGTGGTGGATATTAAATTTTTTATAATTAATTTTAATGGTATGATTTTTAATAATGGTTGCCTATACTTTATGAACCATTCTTAATAAGTTGGCTATCTTGTTTTGCTTGCTAATCCCCACACCTTGTAGGTTTTGCTTCTATTTGAGGTTGTCCATACAATCCAATTGGTGAAATTAATTATACATGATGTTTAATTCATTATTTCATGTTTTAAATCTTATTTTACATGTTTGGAGTTTATTTCATGAGCCAAATATTTCAAATTATAGGTTGATATCACCAAGTGGACTTGCAATCAGGTTTTACCAATTTCAGAAGGTTTCTTTCTCTATAATGGTTTCAGAATAATGTGAGGTATTGTGTTTCATGTATAAAAATTATTATTGATCCCATATACTTCCAATATTAGTCTCATAACTATCATCCATGGAGTTATAGTAAATAAAGACCAACACAATCAACTTCTTGCATGACTATCATACACAATCAACTAAATGAGGTGTTTTGAGCTCTGAGTATGGTCATGGAAGTGTAATAATTTTTTAAAAAAGTTTTAAAACATTATTAGAAGCATGAAAAACTAATAAAATTCCCTTAAAATGATAAATTATGGACAGTGATGGCCAATTCAATCCTTAACACAGGCATACACCATGAATGCACACCTATAGGAAGTTAACCATGTTGGAAAAATGACACTTGATCTTGTTTGGAGCATATTAAGGCTATAAAGATACATTTAGAGATGTTGAGAGAGACTATATCTAATTTTAGGCCTATACACGATGCACATTGACTATCTCACCTTCACTTCCTTGTTTGCAACTGAGATGTGCACCTATAGGTGGCCCCCACATAGATTTGAAAGTGTTGCTTAAAAGTGTGTGAACATGTTTGAGACCTTATTTGATGTCTTATAATGATTTAGATACCATAATAAACATGATTAAGGTCATTGGCAGGTATAAAAACTTGAGACGTTACTTCAAGTGAAGAAATATGAGTTTAAGGACTTGTTTCCCTAAAAACCCCAAAATAGAGTCCCAGCCACTTTTGAGGCTACCATATGATGAGGTAACAAGAAGCCTAGTTGATATTGAATGGTCATATATTTTAGCCTTAATATAGGGGTACAAATTTAAAAATAAAGTAAGTAATTTGGCCAATAGGGTTTCATGCTAGAAGGCTACAAAGTCACACAATTGTTCACTGCAACTTTTTAGTGTTTTCTACAGTTTTGAACCTCAAATGACTTTACACTCCAAGGTGGTAGTTCAAGAACATACATCCATGTTAAATGATCTCATTGGGGTAATAAGACACTAATAATTCAATGGAATTGAAGAGAGGTTTGGTTGAAAGACCTTGATCTATACTACCATCTATAGGTGTGACTTACCTTCCAAAAGGCTTACCTACAGTTGACTGTAGGTACCTATTTGCAAGTTCATATGTGAAATTTAGTGGTTAAGTCTAAAAACAAAAATAATATCCTTTTATATTTGGTTATAAGAGCTCAAATGAATCTTATGAGGTTTAGCATAGAGTTTAAGGGTGAGACACCTACATGAACCCCATTTTGTTCTAAAATAGTTAATTATAGCTAATTGTGGCATGATAGTGGTTTATGGGCTTAACCAGTCTTGAGGTTGACCTAAGATAAAGAATAGTGTGAGTAAGTGAAGTTATTATATGAACATAGAGGACATAAATAAGGTATTTTGGTAATAAATCAAGGTCTAATATATAAAGGTTTACCTACAGGTATGGTGTTTTGAAGCAAGAAACATAATCACAGTCAATTTGTAGTCTAGATCAATTAAGAGAGAGTATGCAATGAAGGTTTTAGTTAAAGATTAGAGGATTAAAATGTTTTTAATACCTCATAGTGAAAATTACCACTTAATAACATTATCATATAGTGGAAACATAGCATGGAGTGGGTTTTCGTTCAACATATAGTCCATACTTAAAATCCCGCACAATCAATATTTCCCACAAGTCTGTCTCAGGTTTTAAGAAATTAAGAGGTGCTAATGATGTGACCAAGATCTAATTTTTTTCAAAAATGGTCCCCATCACTTGGATAATCCCATCATAAAATCCTCTTATCTGGGGAAATAGGGGAGATGCCCTCTATTTTGTCTAAGAAAGAGGGCACTCCCAGGGAACTAAAACCTATAGGTTTAGAGGAATCTTGATGAGAAGGTGGGTTAGAGGTTGATGAGACCTTTAAAAAATATGTATAGAGTTATATTAGACATTAATAAGTATGATAATAGTCTCATAAGTGTCTAATACTAAATAGAATGGTGTAAATTCACATGTATGCAGACAGACCTATTAGGTCTTGACTAGGCCTAATGGCCTAAAGAGGTCCAACATAATTTCCAACACTATAGGAGCATTAAAAAACATTATAAAATGTTTATAGGGGAATATAAATTTTTAAAAATCTTTTATCATATAGATAAAAACATAGGGAAGTCACTTCTTGGACCAAGGTTATAACAGGGTATGCAAAATGAAGAAATGAGCTCGAGAAAGCAAGTTTGAGATCTCACAACAGCATAGAGGATTATCATAGGAGATCAAGGAGATATGATATGTTATATAGGGTCCAAAAAAAATGTTTCTATGGATTTTTTTATGGATTCATCATAACTTTATAAACAAACTTAAGGGTGAAAACTACTCTAAACCCTCTTAAACCCTTGCTAGTGACCCAATGGGAAAGATGAAGAAGGAAAAGAATATATATGGGATATAATGAGAATTAAATTAATTTGAGGTTGAATAATAATCTCCAAGGCTCATCCCCATCATAATGAGTTGTACCCTACTTGTATGGTTAGGGTGGAAAATGGATTTTATTGTTAATTTTGTGTGTTGTACAGGTATGGAAGGGTTATAAAAGATGAAAATAACTTTTGGAGTTATTATGGGACCTAATATAACATTTAATATTCATTTTTTTCTTCAAAAAATCTCAAAATTTCGTCTACTAACACCTTCATCTCAACTAGTCCAAATTGGCATAGTGAACAAGGAATGACCACCAAGTGAGAAGGTGAAATCTCCAAGTGGGACACATTTAAGGTCTTATTGATAAATATAATGCCATGGGGACTCTTTAAAAGTTTCATAAACTCCCATTTATGTATTAAATTGGAAAATTGAAGCACATATTGGTGCCAAGAGTGAAGGGTGAGTGGAAGAGGAGTGATTGTGACTGCAGGCAGTGAGAAAAATTGGCCAAAAGAGTCTTGATGATTAGGGACACCTCCAGTTCATGTTTGAGCATGTTTATAACCAATCCCTAATATTGAAATCATCTCACCTATTTATAGTCTATTTTGGAGAGCTCATGGAAGGCCAAATAATGAAGGCAATTTTTAGGCAAGTAAATGAAGAGTCCTACGCCATATTTCAGGAGTTTCATGCCTTTGAGAGACATTTATACTATGAGACATTGCATGATATATACATATTAAATTCTCATGTAGATTTAACTCCTATTATATTGACACATGTTCTAGTGACTCTTGGACTTCATTCTCCTCTTTCATCTCTCAAATTCTATAAGTGTTAGCCATTTTGGCCCTTGTAGACTAATACCACACTTGGTATGGTAAATCCATACTAGTTTGATTTCATATTTTGCCTTTGAATAATACAAGAAATATGGTTTTGAGTTCTTAAAAATCTTTTTTAAGTGTGAAAAGTGATGAATGGTTAAGTCTGATGATTATATCCTTGCTTTTCCTTGTCCTTTCATGTCTTGTACAAGAATTTCTCATTATAATAGGTCATATTGAGTGTAGTTAGTGTGTTATGCTCCATTAAAGTGTGATAGTTTCATTGGATTTAGAAATATTATCTATATTTTACTTACCTTGAGTGGTCTCATGCATATCACCTCTATATTGAAACACTTATGTTAGAACATCTTAGGATTTTTAGGCTAGTTTGTAGATCTTGTTCTTAGTGAAAGAAATATGATAGAATAATTTATATATTCATGGTATATCAACACCTTAGATTATATTTATTTCATTCATAACTATATCCTTTTTACCACAAATAATCAATAGTATATGTGATAAGCACTTCAAGGCAAATTTAGGGAGTTAGCCCTTTAACCTAGAGGTCTACTACTACTATAGGTAAACCCACATGCCTAGAAGTATTCCAATGTTTTCCAAATATTTAAGAAGGATTTAAAAACCTCATAAATTTTTAATATTTTTTGATGATATTTATATCACACCTATTTGGATCCATTATCCTTAAGACAACTTGTCAAGGTGAATGCTAGTCTTGACAACATCAACTAATAATTAGTGTGCTACTTAGCATTTGGTGACTCCTTTGAAAGTAAAATATAGTTGTAGGCCATTATTTTTTCATATATTTTCTTTCATACTTCATGGTCCTTACTAGGTCATCATATACTAGAGTTCTCAATCCTATCAATCCACCTATTCATCCTGTACTTCCTCTTGAAGTTCAATACCCTCATCCTAATCTATCCTTTGAAGAATAAGAGGATTTTGATAATCAATAAAGTGAAGAAATTGAAGAAATAAAATCCATCATGGATAAGCAAAATGCCTTATTATCCTTTAACACTAATAATCTAATCCATCTTGATGCATATGATGCTATTTCCCCTAATGCTATAAAATGTGTGGCCACATTCAATGGTGAGGGTCATGTCACACCTATTGAACACATCAGGATATCTCCAATTTTTGTAGTTTCCAAAATGTTATTGAAGATAATATTTCCATTATAATCCTTTCCATATCCCTTCAAGGGAAATCACTTGATTGGTATATGACTTTTCTTGGTGGATGTATCACAACATGGGATGACTTTGGAGTGTTTCTAACTTCAAGATTTGAGGATGAGAGTTACCACACTTCTATCATACATCATCTCAATGTGATCAAAAGAAACCCCAAGGAAATAATGCATGATTTAAATGAGATGTTTCAAAATACTTGTCATAGGTTTTCTCCTCTTATGAGGCCACCTGCTAGTTTTGTCTTCTCTACATACTTGAGAGCCATTGGTACTAATATTGCTATCATGATTCAATCCATGGGTGGTTTCACTATTCCTAAATCATAAGAAATTTCCATTATAGCTAAGAATGGCCTCATTCAAGATGTAAATTTACCTCCTAAAGAATTCATGCATTTTTTGCCTAATTTCCCTACTAATACTCCATATGTGGCCCAAGTCCCTAATGCCAAAACTAGGCCTAGAGCTAATCCTAGGAAGGCAGATGATGTCATGGATAAAGATGTATAAATTTAGATGCTAAGAGCTAAAATTAGGCAAGCCAATATGTAACAAGGTGCTCATCAAAATAATTATCCCTACCAACAAAAATATGGCCAACAATATAGGAGAGGAATATATCAAGGGTAGCTTAAGTTCAATAGGTTTGCCAATGTATACACTATATCTAACACAAGAGAGATGGTACCAGTGCATAACAACACAAGAGAGATGGTACTAGTGCATAAAAACTTGGTGCAGGGAGAATATTAGCAACAAGGCTAATTAATAGATGCTAATGAAGGTGGAGAGTAATCCCTAGTTACTCAATGAGGGATAACTTCTCTCCTATAAGCTATAAATGAAGTCATGATCTAAGCAAGTGAAGGTGGGTAGCCTCAAGGAAAAATCATCATCAACTTCATGTTGAAGACACTTTTTTCCTCAATCAAGGAAATTATATTTCAAACAATGCTATATCTAATAGGAAGGATTTAGGATGTGATAATAATGTTCCTGCAAGTTCATCTAATCCTCCTACAAGGTAGCAAGGCATGACAGTCCCAAACACTCTTGCACCTCCTCCAAATCATAATGTTGGAAGGCCTGTTCAAAGTACTTCAACTCCTCAAGTTTTAAGAACTTAAATCCAAGGGAAAAATAAAAATTATCCATGACTTATCTAAATATTATGAACTCATTTAATAATACTAAGACATCCACTACCATTCGGGATATCCTTCATATGCTTGGTCAAAAAGAGCTCATACAAAAATAGCTATCCACTATCCCTATTAGTCCTTCACATCCAAGTAATATTAATGGTCATATGGATATTATAAATTCCCATACAAAATTTTTGGAACCATCTACCAAATTTTATAAACCTCCACCATTTTACCTCACTCTCATAGTGGGCGATAAACTAGTCCACAATTGCATAGTTGATAGTGGTGTTTCTACATCAGTCATGCCCAAAGTTGTAGCTGATAAGTTGGGCCTAAAATATGAACCCCATAACAAATGAGTGATTAAATTATATGTTAAACCTACCAATACAATAGGTTTGGTCAAAAACTTGAAGTTCTTCCTCAATGATTGTCTTAGTTTTCCCTTCTTTCAAGATATTGTTGTTGTTGACCTTCTTGCTCATTTTGTAACCTGCCTTTTAAGAGATTTTACAGCCAAGACAGGTGGCTACCTCTCAGCTGACTGGTCCTTCTTAGCCATTATGACAAGATATGTAACAAAGGTGACCATAAGAACTTAAAATCTTGCAAGATTTCACATTGAGCCCTATGTTGAAACAAGTTCAAATTTGAGTTGTGTAATCAATGAGGAAAATGATTCTATTGTGGATGATAGAACTTCTTCCAAGATTGAAGGCATTTATGCTTTATTTATTAATGAGTATGGCACTAGTACCTATGGAAATAATCATTATGATTTCATGGTGTAAATTGATTTAGGAGTGTATTGCCTACATGAGGAAGGAATACTAGCACCCCTACTTGCCATGGAAGAAGGTGAGAATGATGAGATGTGGAAAATGTTTTTGGATGGCTCAAGAAGTAAGATTTGTGTAGGAGATAGTGTTATGTTGGTTTCCCCATATAAATAAAAATACTATGCTTCATATAGGTTCCATTTCAGTTACAGTTGCAATGTGGCTGAGTATTAAGGTTTTATTCAAAACATTCAATGGGAAAGGAGAAAAGGAATCAAGAATTTGTAAGTATATGGATATAATGAATTGGTTGTGCATCAATTTAGGAATGTGGTTGATTTCATAAACCCTTTTATTAAGTCATATAAGCATAGGGTATGGTATTTTCTTGAATACTTTAATGTATTCAATATACAATCAGTCTTAAGGGAGCAAAAATTGATACACTTACTACCATAAAATAGTTGGAAAAGAAATCTCACATTAAGATCATTGTCATACCTTCCATACCTGATAATGATGTGTCTTGGAAAGTTTTTTATAGTTACAAACACATTGCATACTTCTTGCAAAATGAAACTGACTTTTCCTCAAGAAATCAAAAGAGACTCCAAGAATAATTTGATAATCAGATTGTGAAGCTAAGAACAAATAATATAACTAAGGTATTGGTGACCTTATAAAGTATCTTTAATGAAGATGACCAAAGGAAGAAGGAAAAGGTGAGTATGTCTATAAAATATGATAATTATGAAAGGTTCTTGATCTTTAAAGATAAACTCCTCAAACTAGGCAAGGTATGTTCTACATTAGAGAAGAAAACATTCATTGATTTGCATAGAGATTTTCATGACATCTTTGATTGGGAGTATAAGGACCTAAAAGGGTTTTATCCAAGCCTAACACATTATACCATATAATTTTAACCTAGATTTAAACGAGTCAGGCAAAAACAAAGGCCCATCAACCCCAAGGTTGATTAACTTATGAGGATAAAACTTACCAAACTCTTTGAATCTAAAATAATCTTCCCAATTAAGCTTCCAACATGGGTAACAAACCTTGTGCTTGTTATAAATAAGAATGGGGAAATAAGACTTTATGTGGACTTTAAAGATCTTAATATAGTGTCACTCAAATATCACTATCCTTTACCCTTAATGGAGTAGAATTTGTAAATTGTTTTAGTCTCTCAATGTTTCTCTCTCCTAGATGGATATTTTGGTTATAATCAGATTCCAGTGAATGAATATGATTAGTTTAAGAAAAAATTCACTACAAAATGGGGTAATTTTTTTTATAGGAAGATGAACTTTGGCTTGTCAAATGTTGGTGACACCTTTCAAAGGGCAATGGACATGGATTTCAAAGGATCTATCAATGAAATGTTGTTGGTATATCTAGATTATATAATAGTGTTCTCTAAGGATGCTAATGAGCATATGAATAACCTAAGGCAAGTGTTTGAAAGGTGTAGGAATTATGGAGTATCTGTCAACCCCAAAAAATGCATCTTTGCTATCCATGATAGTAAGATCTTAGGACATATTATTTCTAAAGATGGTTTAACTCTTGATACTAAAAAGATAAAGGCTATTCTAGGACTATCATTTCACTTACATAAGATAGGACTCCATAGTTTCTTAGGCAAGATAAATTTTTTAAGGAGGTTCATACCTAGTTTTTCATCTTTGGTGAAACCTATCACAACCATGCTAAAAAAGAACCAAGTCTTCTCTTAAACTAAATGAGGTAAGAATAACTTTGAATCCATCAAGAAAATAATTACACAAGCTCCCACTCTTATGAATCCTGATTTTGATAAAGACTTCATGTTGTATTCATTTGGTAACCTTGATAATATGTTAGCTATGCTAATGCAAAATACTTATGAAGGTGTAGAAAAACCAATTGCATTCTTTAGTCAAGGTTTAGAATATTATGAAGTCAAGTACAGATTTTTGGAGAAACAAGTACTTGCTATTGTAGGAGGACTAAAAAAGTTTAGGCATGTGATTTCAAACAATATGATTCATATTATGATCTCTCATTCTAGTACCAAAGAGTTTCTTTTGAGCAAGGACCTTAATAAGAAGAGGGAAGGGTAGATTACTAAGGTAATGAAATCTGATTTTGATATCAAGGTGACAAAGTTGATAAGGGTAAAGGCCTTTGTGAATATCTAGCTTCAAACCTCCATGAGTTAAAAGAAGAGGCTTTAGTAAATCATGATTGCTCCCAATCAGTCGATTCCATGCCTCTACAAAATTGGACACAAGAGGTCATCAGATTTATTCAAAGTGGTGAGTATCCTAATGGTATGAGTAGATCCAAGAGGAGGTATTTTAGGTTGTAAGATATGCCTTATTGTCTTGTAGATGGTGTGATTTTTATAAGGGATACTAATGGTGTGTTATTGAGATGCATTGATAATGATCAGTTTAGAGTGTTACTTGAAAAGTTCATGTTAGCCATTTTTCACTCCTAGGTTTTGCATCTTTCATTTTGTCTAAGTGAAATATTTAGATGTTTTCTATTGGAGGAAGCCTTTGTTTGGTCCTTTACACTTTTTTGAAGGGTCACTTCCAAGCTTCCCAAAGGATCATTTCTCTTACAAATTATCTCTTGCAGGATTTTCAAAGGAATTATTTCAGACTTTTTGTTCAAAACAATCTTTCTAAAGGGTTTGTTCTTTCAAAGGATTGGTCCACTTCAAATTTTTTGAATGGACAGTTTGCGCTTTTTTGAAGGACAGTTCCATTCTTTCGAAGGGAAATTTCAAGTTTTCGAAGGGTTTATTCTTTCTTTCAAACTTTTTTTTTCAAAAAAAAAGTCTAAAAGAATTATCCTTTGTAACTCTCTAAAGTAATTCTTTTAAACCTTTTATTTTGGACAAAAAGTCTAAAAGAATTGATCTTTGCAACTTTTCTGAAGGAATTGTTTTAGACTTTTTGTCTGAAACAATCTTTCTGAATGGTATATTTCAAATTATCAAAGTGTCTTTTTTCTTCAAAGTGTCATTCAAAAAAATTTTGAAGGGAAACTTTCAAAAATATCGAAGGGAATTTTCCTCAAAGAAAGGTCCACTTTCATTCTTTTGAAGGGCATCTTCCAAGGAAGGGTATAGTTCAAAGGTTCTGAAGGGTCTCTCTTTCAAGAAAGTGGTCACTTGAAAAAAAGTCCAAAAGGGAAATTCAATTCTTCCAAATGGCACTTCATGTTTTGAGAGGATATTTTCACCTGCAAAGTGCCCTACACAAATTTTTGAAAGGTCTTTTGATGTAAAAATGTCCTTCAAAAAAGATCTGAAGGGACATTCAAAGAAAGTTCATAGAAGGTGGGTTATTTCAAATAAAATAGATGAGAATTCTTTCAAAGAAACTTCCTAAGGAGAATGACCAAAGAAAATAGTCCAAAGGGACACTTGGGAAAAGTCTAAAGGGTATAGACACTCCTATAGAGTTTGTAGAATAATTTTTGAAAGGCATGTTTAATAAGTCTTAAGGGTATAGACACTCCTATAGAGTTCATAGAAGGATTACCAAAGGGAATACTTGAGCAGTCTGAAGGGAGAACAAAGGAAGGGAGTCCATGGAAAGATGGTTGCACAAATGTCAAACTTATACCTCAGCAAGTAGCCATTAGCATTCAAAATAGTGGATCCTAGGAAACTTGATGGTCCTCAATCAAATGCTCAAGGATTCACAAGTAGATCTAAAGGCTCACATCCTTCATCCGTTGAAGCAGTGAGAGGGCCCATATCACCATTGATCGATCAAGATCTGAGTCATACCTTGAGGACTAATCAAAGAAGAAAGACAAAGCCACACAAAATGAAAGTGGCAAATCTATAATAAGTGGATAACTACTTTGATGTTATGACTCAGCCCAAGAATATCTTGATTCTAATAATCACAAACATTGGAAGAGCATATTTGAGAGAGTAGGCCAAATGTGTCACAGCTTAAGATGACATGGATCAATCAAATGGATGGAATGAACATCCCTTGTAAAGATGGTTGTAACTAAATATGGAGACTTCCAACTAATTGATTCCTCTCTTTGGTACCAAAGGTTTTCCCCTCTCACTTCCTCTTTTCTATATATATATGGCCCTTTGATTATTGAAAAGATACACACATAGTTAATGGCGAAGCCTTGTTGGAATGATATCACATTTTGCCTTTAAGAATTAAGTATTAGTCTATTTTATTTCAAGTTTTGAGTAATTATCTGAGTGTGTAAGAGACGTATAGTGACAACAAGTGATGGTTTTCATCCTTCTATCATTTGTCCTTCATGCCTGAGTAAGAGTTTTGGATCTAACTGGTCATACAAAGTGTGTTTAAGTGTATTGAATTTTTTCATGTGTATTACTATTTTGAAATGTGCAAAGTTTGCCTTTCAGTTTATTTGCCTTATGGCATTTTACACATCTCACCTTTGTGTTGAAATACTTGTGTTAGAATCCTTGGAGCTTGGGAATGGTTTGTGTGTTTTACTGTATTGTGCACTAGAATATGATATTCATGTGGAATACAATCTTGGTGTATCACCATTCTTAGAGTAGGTTTTCCTTTTTTGCAATTTATAACTCTTTTCCCTTCAAGAAACCTGGTTTAGACATAAGTGGTTTTGCAAAGACACATTTAGGGAAATAGCCCGTCTAAATCTAGAGGGTCATTTCCTCTATAGGTATACCCACATGCCTATAAATCTTCCAACATTGCCTAAATCTGGAAGATGATTGAACACTCTCTTTTAGGGTGCAATATTTGGAGACAATAGTTCTGACATGCTTGGTGGGATAAATTATTTACATGTCAAGGTGAATGTTGGTCTAATAAAGCTTAGGGTTGTATAAATATACTTAATCCAGTATTTGGTGACTCCAAAAGTTGAGAAACTATGGTTGTAGATCAAGTTTTCCACATTATACTTCATGGTCCTCACTAGGTCATCTAGGACTTCTGATCAAGCCCTTCTAGCTAAATCTCTTCTTGAAGAACAATGCCCTGAACCATTCCTAGTGCTCAGAGATCCTTGGAAAGGAGGTATTAGAGAATAAGTTGAGGAAGTAAGAGAAACAAGAGATCAAGATGAAAGAAGTGACATGGAGAAGCAACAACCTTTCTTGGCCTTTAACACCCAAAATCCAATTGACCTTCCTGCATATGACCCTATTCCTCTCAATGCTACCAAGAGTCTCCCTGGTTTCAATGGAGAGGGTCCTATTAACCCATCTGAGCATATTAAGGACATTTCAAATTTTTGTAACTTCTATAATGTGACCTGAGATAACATAGCCATTATATTGCTTATTATGTCTCTAAAAGGCAAAGCACTTGACTGGTATAGGACTTTGGAAGGTGGTTACATTACAAGTTGGGATGGCTTTGGGGAATTATTGGTGACTAGATTTGAGAATAAGAGTGACCAAACTTCCCTGATCTATCAATTGAACATGATAAAGAGTGGTCCTAATGAATCCATGAGAGATTTTAATGAAAGGTTTCAAAGGACTTGGCATAGGTTGCCACCTATCATGAGACCTCCTCCTAGTTTTGTGTTCCCCACTTATCTCAAGGGTATTAGTACTGATGTGGTGGTGATGTTACAATCAATGGGAGGATTCACTCTACCAGACACATATGAGATAGCTATTGAAGCTAAGAATAGCTTAATACAGGCTAGAAAATTACCTCCAAGGGTTTTTATGCCTTTGTTGTCTCATAGCTTGGTTGAAGCTCCAAGCATCGCACAAGTTCCTAACACCAATGTCAATTCAAGATCCTTTCCCAAGAAGATGGATAATGTTGTGGATACAGATGAAGATATTTGGTCATTATGAGCTCAGCTCAAGCAAGCTCAGTTCTAGACAAGTGTTCCACCTAACCATCAATACTATCCTTAACAAGGCTATAGAGCTCCACCCCAATACAACTACCAAGGAAGAGGACAAGGTCAAAAATGTTTCAATAGGTATCCCAATGCCTATAATCCAAATCCCACTCCTTCTATGAAGGCTATTATTCTAGTACATGCTAATTTGGTCTAAGGAGAGAATAATTTGGACCAATAGGGACAACCTTAAGGTCAGTTTGTGAATGATGGTGGAGAAGACAACCACGCTTTAGTGGTACAAGAAGAAACTACCCCTTACATGAAATTAGAAGAAGTGAATCCTAGTCAAAGGAATATCCATGCAGAAGGTAGCAGTGAAAGTGTAGGTATGATGAACTTTGAAGTAGAGGATGACTATGTGTTGAATCAAAACACATCGATAGAAGCCAACAAAAGAACCAAGAAGAGAGTTCTGGGAGATGTTCCAAGAGTACGTGTAACTCTAAGTGATGCCTCTCTAAGGCCACAAGGTGTGACTCGTAATGTAGTTCCTACTACAAGTCATGCTCCTTAGCAAAATTAGAATGCAAGTAGGATTGTCAAACCTATATCACAATAGGTTCAGACTCCCCCACTACTTTCAAGAATGAAAGAAAAGGTGAATACTTCCCCTCTAAAAATTATTTATTATTTGAATAATGCCAAGACAAGCATATCTCTTCGGGAAGTCTTGCATATGCCTGGTCAAAAGGAGCTGTTACAAGAACAACTTGAAAACATTCATGTAGCCCTTCAAACATCAAATTACAATAGTGTGGCCCTTACCAATTCTCCAAGTCATATCTTAGAGCCCTCCAAAAAATATGAAAAGCCTCCATCCTTATACTTCACACTCATTTTGGGAGACAAATTGGTTCACAATTGTATTGTAGAGAGTGGAGCTAGTACCATTGTCATGCCTAAGGTGGTGGATGATAAATTGGGATTAAAGTATGAACCACATAGTAAAGGTGTGTTTCAACTTGACGGGACTCCAAACAAGATAGTGGGATTGGTCAGAGGTTTGAAAGTTTTTCTACATGATTTCCTTAGTTTCCCTATTTTATAAGACATTTTGGTGGTAGACCTTCTAGCTCATTTTGCTATTTATTTATCAAGGGACTTAACGGCTAAGATAGGAGGGTACTTTTATATTGATTGGTATTTTATAGATTTTAAAATAAGATATGGAACTAAGGTGACTATAATGACTTAGCCCTTATCAAGGTTTCATATTGAGCCATACATGGAGACAAACTCAAACTAGAATTGTCTAATTAGTAAAGAAGAAGGTGTCATGGATGGTGAAGCCTCCTTCCCCCTTGAAGGTATTTTTGATCTTTTCTTTGATAAGTACAACACTGAAATGCATGGACTTGATCTATATATTTTCATAGAAGAGACTGATTTGGGAGTTTACTATATACACAAAAAAATGCTTCTATACCTTCACTCACCAATGAAGATCATGAACTTGGATGAGATATGGGAAATGTTTTTTGATGGCTCAAGAAGCAAAGTAGGTGTAGGAGTTAGATTTATGTTAGTTTATCCATCAAAGAATAAATATTACTCCTCATATATATTCCACTTCTTCTTCACCTGTAATGTGTAAAATATGAAGGCCTGATTCATGGCCTCCAATGGGAAAAAAAGAAAGGGATCAAGAATCTAAAAGTTTATGGAGATAATGAATTGGTCATCTATAAAGTGAGAAGTCAAGCTCCAACCAAGAATCCTTTGATTAAATCCTACAATCATATGGTATGGGACCTACTTGAAGACTTTGATGCCTTCAACATATAGCCCATACCAAGGGGTTCAAATAAATGTGCTAATAGATTAGCTGCCATAAGAGCACGGTTTGACACAGCTGTTGATGTAGGGAATTAGAAGGATTAGTCTCATATCAAGATTATTATGAGGCCTTATATTCTAGACAATGAAGTGTCATGGAAAGTTTTTTAAAGTGATGAACACATTGCACACTTCTTGAAAAATGAGGTAGGATTCTCCTCAAGGAATCAAAAGAGACTGAATGATCAATATGAAGAACAAGTTAATTAGTTGAAGACAAACAAGATACCCAAAGGGCTGATCACCTTGGAGAGTGTTTTTAATAAATATTATAAAAATAAGAGAAAAAGAGTGAGCATGTCAAAAAAAGAGAACTATGAGAGAATCATGATTTACAAGGACAAACTCTTAAAAATTGGTAAGGTATGTTATTTATTAGAGAGGTAGGCCTTTATTGAATTATGCAAGGAGTTCCATGACATCTTTAATTGGGAATACACAGATTTGAAAGGGTTTGATCCAATGTTATCTCACCACACCATTGAGTTAGAACTTGGAGCTAAACCATTCAGGTAGGAAAAAAGGCCTATCAATCCCAAGATAGAGGAACTCATGAAGAAAGAGCTGACCAAGATGATTGAGTCTAGGATTATCTTTCCTATCAAACACTCAACTTGGATGGCTAATCTTGTACCTATCTGAAATAAGAAAGGAGAGATCAGACTTTTGTGGATTTTTGAGATCTTAAAAAAGTGTCTCTCAAGGATTATTATCCACTACCTTCCATGGAACAAATTCTTCAAGTTGTTTCAGGTTCTCAATGCTTCTCACTTCTTGATGGTTATCTAGGTTACAATAAAATACTAATGAATGAAGAGGATCAGTTCAAGATAGCTTTCACCACAAAATGGGATTTTTTTTCATATAATAAGATGCCATTTGGTTTATCCAATGCTAGAGCTACATTTCAAAGGGCAATGGATATGGCTTTTAAGGGTTTGAACAATAAGTTTTTGCTTGTGTACCTTGATGATATAGCTATTTTTTCAAAAGATGTTGCTGATCATATGAAATATCTAGGATAAGTATTTTATAAATGTAGGGATTTTTGAATATCCCTTAATATAAAAAAGTGCATCTTTACTATCCATGAGGGCAAGTTTTTGGGTCATATTATTTTCAAGGAAGGATTTTCAATTGACCTTGAGAAGATTGAGGCTATTCTAGGCTTGTCTTTGCCTCAACACAAGAAAGGAATTCCAAGCTTCTCGGGGAAAATAAGATTTGTAAGAAGGTTTGTCCTAGGTTTTGTACTTATAGTAAAGCTTATCATAGCCACACTAAAGAAGAACCAAGATTTTGCTTGGACAAAGGAAGGTAAGAGTAGTTTTGAGGAAATCAAGCTAGAAATTTCAAAAATCCTACTCTCTTGAACCCAAAATTTGCCAAGGATTTCATAATCTATACCTTTGCTAACCTTGATACAATCTCAGCTATGCTCATGCAAAATAATGATGAAGAGGTAGAGAAACCAATTGCATTCTTTAGCCAAGTATTAGAAGATTATGAGGGTAGGTATTCATTTATTGAGAAACAAGCTTTAGTTGTGATAAGAGGATTGAAAAAATTCAGACACATGGTTTCAAATAATAAGATACATATCATGGTTTCTCATCCTTGTACCAAGGAGTTTTTTCTAAGAAAAGACCTTAATGAAAAGAGAGCTAAATGGATTACCAAGGTGATTAAATATGATGTAAACATCAAGGTGAAAAAATTGGTGAGAGGTAAAGGGTTATGTGAGCATTTAGCTTTAGATGTTCAAGATCATCAAGAGGAAGTCTTGACCAACTAGGTTCAACCCCAGCCAGTTGATCATGTATAAGTTCAAAGTTGGGGACAAGACAACATCAATTTTCTTCAAATTGGTAAGTACCCCAATGGTTTGAACAAGTCTCAAAGGAGGTATTTTAGATTTCAGACCATTCCCTACTACCTTGTAGATGGTTTATCTTTATGAAAGATGTGAATGGTGTGGTGTTGAGGTGTGTTGATAGTGATCAGTTTGATATGCTGTTGGAAAAATTTCATAATAGTGTAGATGGAGGTCATTTCTCTCCTAGGATGACAACTACAAAGATAATGAGGACTGGTTACTATTAGCCTAGTGTTTTTAAGGATTGTTACCACTGGGCTAAAAATTTCCCTCAATGTGCCTTATTTGTAGGCAAATAGAAGCTTACAACCCTTCCATGAAATCCTATTCAAGTAGACCAGCCTTTCAGTCAATGGGGCCTTGATTTCATTGGTATGATCAACCCTCCATCAAGTGCTAGACACAAATGGATATTAACTGCTAATGATTACTTCACAAGGTGGTTAGATGCTATTACTTTGAAGGAGGCAAATGAAAATGCTATCTTGGAGTCCTATGAGAGCATTATAACAAGGTTTGGAGTTCCCCATGTTATCATTTTTGATAATGCACTTGCTATCATAAGTGCTAAAAATTTTGATTGGGAAAATAGTAATGGAGTTTACTTGAGTACCTCATATAATTATTACCCTCAAGGTAATGGATTGGCTTAGTCTAATAACAATAATCTCATCAATATCATCAAGAGGACAATGGAGAACAATCAAAGAGCATGGCACAACAAGTTGAAGACAACCTTATGGGCTGACATGATTACTCTTAAAAGATCAATTAGTAATTTTACCTTTGTGCTTGTTTATGGGAGAGAGGCTAGGTTGTCCATATCTCAATAACTCCCTACTCTAGAACTTGTACAATAGATGGAAATACTTGAAAATACTCCAATAAAGGTTAGATTGATAGAACTAATGTAGCTACAAGAAGTAAGAGATAATGCACATAAGACCATGGAACACCACCAAGTACTCATGAAGAAGTCTTTTGACAAAATAACAAGTGCAAGATTGTTCAAGGAGGGTGACTTGATTCTAAAATGGGATGAGGATAGATCAAAACTAGGCAGACATACAAAGTTTGACACTTTATGGAGTGGACCTTACATCGTTAGCAAGTTTAAGTAGAGCAACTCTTCCCAGATGACCAAGATGAATGGAGAAGAATTGCTTATCCTTGTGAATGGGATACATCTAAATTCTTGCTTTTAGTCCTTACAAGCCTATTTTAAATAGTATTTTAGGTGTGTTTCCTTTGGTTTGTTGTTGTGTTCCCTAACTGCTTTGTAGCATAAGTGTGTTTCCTTCCTTTTGTTTGGTGTGTGTCTGTGCCTTTTGCATGTGAATCAATCTAGTTTGTGTTTTTTGAGCCAATGTCTTTTTAAGTCATTTTGAGTGCCTATATGCATGACTCCATGCCCAATGGAAGGATTTAGACAACTGGTCTTAGGCATAGCAGACATGCCTCCAATGGAAATTGTCAACAACGTTAGCCATCTTTCACTCTCAGGTTTTGAATCTTTCATTATGGATAAGTACATCATTCAGATGTTGTCTATCAGAGGAAGCTTTTGTTTGGTCCTTTACACTTTTTTGAAGGGTCACTTTCAAGCTTCTCAAAGGATCATTTCTCTTATGAATTGTCTCTTGCAGGACTTTTGAAGGAATTATTTCAGATTTTTTGTCCAAAATAATCTTTTTAAAGGGTTTATTCTTTCTAAGGATTGGTCCACTTCAAAGTTTTCTAAGGGACACTTTGCACTTTTTTGAAGGGAAATTCCACTATTCCAAAGGACAATTCCATTCTTCTAAAGGGAAATTTTGAGTTTCCAAAGGGTTTGTTCTTTCTTTTGGACTTTTTATTTCAGACAAAAAGTCTGAAAGAATTCTCCTTTACAATTTTTCTAAAAGAATTCTCCTTTGTAACTCTCTGAAGGAATTATTTCATACCTTTTATTTCAGACAAAAAGTTTGAAATAATTGATCTTTACAACTTTTTTGAAGGAATTATATTGGAATTTTTGTCTGAAACAATCTTTCTAAAGGGTATATTACAAATTATCAAAGGGTCTTTTTTCTTCAAAGTGTCCTTCAGAATTTTTTTGAAGGGACACTTTTAAAAAGGTTACAGGGCCTTTTCCTCAAAGAAAGGCCCACTTTCATTCTTTTGAAGGGCATCTTCAAAGGAAGGGTATAGTTCAAAGGTTTTGAAAGGTCTCTCTTTTAAGAAAGTGGTCACTTGCAAAAGTTTGAAAGGGTAATTCCATTCTTTTGAAGGGCACTTCAAGTTTTGAGAGGATATTTTTAGCTGCAAAGTGCCCTATAGAAATTCCTAAAGGGTCTTTTGTTACAAAAATGCCTTCAAAAAATGTTTGAAGGGACACTGAAAGAAAGCTCATAGAAGGTGGGTTAATTTAGAGAAAATGGATGAGGATTATTTTAGGGAAAATGATCAAAGAAAATAGTCCAAAGGGATACTTGGGAAAAGTCCAAAGGGTAAAAACACTCCTATAGAGTCCATAGAAGAATTGTCAAAAGGCATGTTTGAAAATTCCAAAGGGTATATACACTCCTGCAGAGTCTGTAAAAGGATTGTTGAAGGGCATCCTTGAGTATTCCAACGGGAGAACAAAGGAAGGGAGACCACATAAAGATGGTTGCATGAACATCAAACTTTTGCCTTAGTAAGTAGACATTGGAATTCAAAATAGTGGATCCCCAAGCAACTTGATGGTCCTCAATCAAATGCTCAAGGATTCATAAATAGATCCAAAGGCTTGCATCCTTCATCTATCAAAGTAGTGAGAGGGCCCATATCACCACTAATCGATTAGGATCCAAGTCATCCCTTGAGGACTAATCAAATAAAGATAAAACCAAATAGAATGAAAGTGACAAATATACAATAGGTGGATAACCACTTTGATACCATGACTCAGCCCAAGAATATCTTGATTCTGCTAAGTGCAAACATTGGAGGAACATCTTTGAGAGAGAAGGCCAAATGTGTAACCGCTTGAGATGACATGGATCAATCAAATAAATGGAATGAACATCCCTTGTAAATATGGTTTCAATTGAAGATGAATACTTCCAACCAATTGATTCCTCTCTTTGGCACCAAAGGTCTCCCCCTCTCACTTCCTCTTTATTATATATACAACCCTTTGGCTAGTGAAAAGATACACACATAGTGTTTGAGGAAGCCCTACTAGAATGATATCAAATTTTTCCTTTAAGCATTAAGTACTAGTCTATTTTATTTCAAGTTTTGAGCAATTGTCTGAGTGTCTAAGATATGTATAGTGACAAAAAGTGATGGTTTTCATCCTTCTATCTTTTGTCCTTCATAATTGAGTAAGAGTTTTAAATCTAACTAGTCATACAAAGTGTGTCAAAGTGTATTGAATTTTCGCATGTGTATTACTATTTTGAAATGTGCAAAGTTTTCCTTTTAGTTCATTTTACTTATGTCATTTTACACATCTCACCTTTGTGTTGAAATATTTGTGTTAGAATCTTTGGATCTTGGGAATGGTCTATGTATTTTTTTGTATTATGCACTAGAATATGATATTCATGTGGAAGATAATCTTGGTGTATCACCATTCTTAGAGTAGGTTTTTCTTTTCTACAATTTCTAACTCTTTTCACTTCAAGAAAGATAGTTTAGACATAAGTGGTTTTATAGAGACACATTCAGGGAGCTAACACTTTTAAATCTAGAGGTTCATTTCCTATAGAGGTATACCCACATGCTTAGAAATGTCCTAATGTTTCCCAAATTTGGAAGAGGATTAAACACTCTCTTCTAGGGTGCAAGATTTGGAGACAATAATTCCATGATGAAAAAATAGGAGGTCTTTTCTCCCCAAGAACCATAACTACCAAGATCATAAGGGCAAGATATTATTGGCCTAGCCTCTTCAAGGATTGTTATGATTGGGTGAGAAGGTGTGTACAATGTGCTTTCTTTGTAGGAAAATAGAAGCCTGCAACTCTCCCTTTGAGACCTATTCAAGTAGATCAACCTTTCATGCAATGGGGTCTTGATTTCATCGGCATGATAAACCCCCTATCAAGTGATATTCATAAATGGATACTCACAAAAACTGACTACTTTAAAAGGTGGATTGAGGCAGTGGAATTGAAGGAATCTAATGAAAATTCTATCTTAGAGTTATATAAAGGTATCATAATAAATTTTGGCACTCCTAATATCATTTAAAAAATGTACTTTCTTTTATGAGTGTTAGGATAGCTGATTGGGAAAATAGAAATGGAACATACTTGAGCACTTCATCCAACTATTACCCTAAAGGTAATGGGTTGGCTGAATCTACTAATAAGAATCTGATCAAAATCATCAAGAAAAATTTGGAGAACAATCCAAGGGCTTGGCACACTAAATTAAATACATCTTTATGGGTTGATACAATAACTCCCAAGAGGTCAATAGGGAATTCTCTTTTTGTTCTTATCTATGGAAGGGAGGCTTAGTTGTCTATATCCAAAGAGTTGTCTGCCTTGGAGTTGGCACATCAACTAGAGTTACTTGAGAACACTCCAATGGAGGTGAGGTTGACATAATTAATAGAGTTGCAAGAAACTAGAGATAAGGCTCACCAAGTTATAGAACATCACCAAATACTAATGAAGAGATATTTTGATAAGAAAGAAACTCCAATAACATTCTAAGAAGGTGACATAGTATCGAAATGGGATGAAGATAGATCAAAACTAGGGAGACATACCAAATTTGATACCTTATGGAGTGGAGCATATGTCATCATCAAGTGCAAACAAAGCAAATATTTACAATTATAAAAGATGAATGGAGAGATGATTACTTTCCCTATGAATGGGATCCATTTAAATATCTTCTATTGAGTAAATGAAGGTTAGTCTTGTAAATATTAGATTAGGTGTGTGTCCTTCTTTCAATTGTGTGTGTGTTCTATAAGTGTTCTTGAGAACACATGTTTGTTTCCCTTTGGTGTGTCTTGTTTTGTGTGTTTTTCCTTTGTGTTTGGTGTGGTTTCAAAGTAAAATTGAGTGTAAAATTAGTGTATGGGTGACTCCATGGCCTAATGGCTAGGATTAGGCTACTGGTCTTGGTATAATGAACATACCATCCTTGGGAAATAACAAAGAATGTTGACTATTTTGACCACAAGTCAAAATAGGTCAATCCATATATTCTAAAACTTAATATAGGTGTCTATTATAATTGTATAGGGTGTTTCATGGTCAAATTTATGTCATTTAATATGTTTCTAGCTTTGTCATAGTCTAATTTAGTCCTTGTGTCATTTTATGTCATTTAGGGGTCATATTTGAGTCATAAATGAAGGCGGTACAATTTTACAAGGTTTCCAAGTGTTATAAAATCTTTTAAAAAGTCCAATATGCCATATTAATTATCAATAATGTCATTCCTATATAAAACTTGCAAGCTTCTAATTGAAAATCAAGAAAACAAGTGAAAATAAGGAGTTTTGGCAATTATATAGCCTATAAAGGAGAGTGACATGTGGGAAAAGCTTATTAAATGGATCATAAAATTACCTAACTCAATTTACATGCTTGATATGATTTAGAAGTGCCAAAAATAGACCAAAACTATTTCTCTTCTCCATCACTCCACTAGGCATACAAAATTAGTCAACATGCTTCTGATGGTATGGCTAGTAAGAGAGGTTTCAGGTCAATTTATCTTGGCGGTGGATAGTAAAATTGGTATAATTAATTTTCATGGTAGGATTTTGAATAATGGCTGCCTATCCTTTATGAACCATTATTAAGAAGTTTACTTTCTTGTTTTGCTTGCTAATCCCCACACCTTGCAGGGTTTGATTTTGTTTGAGGTTGTTCATACAATCCAATTGGTGAAATTGATTATAAAGGATGTTTAATTCATCCTTAAATGTTTTTAATCTTGGTTTTCATGTATGGATTTTATTTCATGAGCCAAACAGTTGAAATTGTAGGTTGATATCACCAAGTGGACTTGCAGTCAAGTTTTACCAATTTTAGAAGGTGTTTTTCTTTGTAATGGTTTCAAATCAATGTGAGGTGTTGTGTTTCATGTATAAAAATTATTATTTGACTACTCTCATTATAATATCAGTCTCAAAACTATCATCCATGGAGTTGTGGTCAAGAAGGACCAACATAATAAACTTCTTGCATGACTGTCATAGACAATCATCTGAATGAAGTGTTTTGAGATCTGATTATGGTCATGAAAGTGTAATGAAGTTTTTAAAAAGTTTTTTCACCTTATTAAAATCATGAAAAACCAATAAAAGGCCCTTAAAATGACAAATGATGGACTATGATGGCCAATTCAGTCTTTAACACAAGCATACACTATGAATGAACACCTATAAGAAGTCAACCACATTGGAATAAGGACACTTGATCTCATTTGGAGAATTTTAAGGATGTAAGGATCCATTTAGAGATGTTGAGAGAGATTATAAATAATTTAAGGCCCATACACCATGCAGATTGACCATCTTAACTTCACTACCTTGTCTGCAACTAAGATGTCCACCTATAGGTACCCCCCATAGATATTTGAAAGTGTTACTAAAAGGTGTGTGAACATGTTTGAGACCTTCCTTGAGATATTATAATATTTAAGATACTGTAATAAACATGATTGGGGTCATTGGTAGGTAGGTAGACTTGAGAAGTCACTTCAAGTGAAGAAATCTGAGTTCAAGAACTTGTTTCCCTAAAAACCCCAAATAGAGCCCTAGCCACTTTTGAGGCTGTTATAAGATAAGGTAACAAGAATCCTAGTTGAGATTGAATGGTACTATATTTCATCCTTCATACAGGGGTACAAATTTCAAAAGAAAGTAAGTAATTTTTTCTAGTAGGGTTTCATCCTAGAAGGTTGCAAAGTCACATAATTGTTCACTGCAACTTTTTAGTGTTTTTTTATAGTTTTGAACCTCAAATGACTTTACACACCAAGGTGGTCATGTAGGAACATACATCCATGGAAAATGATCTCATTGGGGTAATAAGACACTACTAATTCAAGGGACTTAGAGAGAGGTTAGGTTTCAATACCTTCATCTATACTACCATCTATAAGTGTGACTTACCCTCTAAAAGGCTTACCTATAGTTGACTGTAGGTACCTATTTGCAATTTCATAAGTGAAATTTAGTGGTTAAGTTTGAAAACATAGAAAATTTCCAATGTGATTTATTTATACTACCTCAAATGAATCCTATGAGGTTTAACATAGAGTTTAAGGGTGAAACACACCTATAGGAACCACATTTTGCTCCAAAATAGTTAACTATAGTTGACTGTGACATGACAATGGTCTATGGGCCTAACCAGTCTTGAGGTTTACCTAACCTAAAGCATGGTGTGAGTAAGTAAATATGATAGATGAACCTATAGGACCTAAATAAAGTCTTGTGGTAATAAATCAATGTCTAATATATAAATATTCACCTATAGGTATGGTGTTTTGAAATAAGAAACATAGTCACATTCAATCTACAATCTAGATTAGTCACAAGAGAGTATGCAATGAAGGGTTTGGAAAAAACTTGGAAGATAACCATGTTTATAGTACCCTCACAGTGATAATGACCAATTCATAAGATTATCATACATTTGAAATAGAGTATGGAGTGGGTTTTCATGCAACATATAATCCATTCTTAGAATCCTGCACAATCAACATTTCCCACAAGTCTGTCTCAGGTTTTAAGTCATTCAAAGGTGATAATAATGTGACCAAGATCAAAAAATTATCACATAGGGTCCCCAAAACTTGGATAATCCCCTCACACCATCTTCTTGTCTAGGGAAATAGGGGAGATGCCCTTTATTTTATCTCAAAAAGAGGGACTCCTAGGGAACTAAAACCTACAAGTTTAGAGGAATATTGATGAGAAGGTGGGATATAGGTTGATGAGACCTTGAAAAAATATGTAGATAGTTATATTAGACATGAATAAGCATGATAAAATTCTCACGTGTGTTTGAGACCAAACAAAATGGTCTAAATTCACAACTATGTAGATAGATCTATTAGGTCTTGACTAGGCCTAATGGCCTAAAGAGGTCCAAAATCATTTAAAACACAAAAATAACATTAAAAAACATTTGAAAATTTTCATATTGGGATATTAGACATTTTGAATCTTTTAGCATGTAGATAAAAACATAAGGAATTCATTTCTTGGACCAAGGTTATAATAGGGTATGCAGAATGAAGAAAGGAGCTCAAGAAAACAAGTTTGAGAGATAAAAATATTATGGAGGCTTATAATGTGAGATCAAGGAAATAGGATATGTTATATATGGCCCCAAATAATTTTCTTGTGGAATTTGTTCAGGGTTCCAACATCACAAATTTATGAATAAACCTTAAGGGTGAAAATTACTCTAAACCCTTGTTAGTGACCCAATGGGAAAGATAAATAAAGAGAGGCATATATATGGAATATAATGAGAATAAAATAAATTTTTATCTTGCATACAACTCTCTGAGTCTCCTCCCCATCATACTGGGTTGTACCCTACTTGTACGGACAAGGTGAAAAATGGCTTTTCTTGATAGTTTTATGTGTTATGCAAGTATGGAAGGGTTATAAAATATGAAAATAAATTTGGAAATTATTATGGGACATAATATAACCTTTCATACTCATTTTTTTCTTCATCAAATCTCAAAAACCCCTTTGCTAACACCTTCATCTCAGCCATTCCAAATCAGCATAGTGAACAAGGAATGCCCACCAAGTGAGAAGGTAAAATATCCAAGTGGGGGGAATTTTAAGGTCTACTTGATGAATATAAGGGGATGGGGAATATTTAAAAGTGTCATAAACTCCCATGTATGGATTAAATTGGAAAATTGAAAGACATCTTGGTGCCAAGCATGAAGGGTGAGTGGAAGAGGAGTGATTGTGACTACAGGTAGTGAAAACACCTGGCCAAAAGATTATTGATAATTAGGGACACATAAAATACATGTTGGAGAATTTTTATAACCCATAAATCATAATTATATCATCTCACCTATCCCTAGTCTATTGTGGAGTACTCATGGAAGGCCAAATGATGAAGGCAATTTCTAGGCAAGTAAATGAAGATTCCTACACCACATTTCAGGAGTTTCATTCCTTTGAGAGACATTTTTCCTATGATAACTTTCATGGTATATTAAATATTACATTCTCATGAATATGTAACTCCTCTCATCTTGACACATGTTCTAGTTACTCTTGGACTTCATTCTCCTCTCTCCTCTCTCAAAATCTATAAGTACTAGCCATTTTGGCCCTTGTAGACTAATACCACACCTGGTATGGCAAAGCCATGATAGTTTGATGTCATATTTTTCCTTTGAATAATAAAAATAATATATTTTTGAGTTCATAAACATCTCATTTAAGTGTGCAAAGTGATGAATGGATAAGTCTAGTGATTCTATCCTTGTTTTTCCTTGTCCTTTCATGTCTTGTGCAAGAAGTTCTCATTTTAATAGGTCATATAGAGTGTTTTAGGATCCATTCAAGTGTGAAAACATCCTTGGATTCAACAATATGATCTCTAGTTTACTTACCTTGAGTGGTCTCATGCATATCACCTCTATATTGAAACACTTATGTTTGAACATCTTAGGATTTTGAGGCTTTTTTGTAGATTTTGTTCTTAGTAAAAGGAGTATGATAACATAGTGTATATCTTCATGGTGTATCGCCCCATTAGATTAAATTTATTTCATTCATACTTTTTCTCCTTTTCCCATAAATAATTAGTAGTATAGGTGATAATTACTTCAATACAAATTAGGGAGCTAGCCCTTAAACCTAGAGGTCTACTTCTAATATAGGTAAACCCACATACCTATAAGTATTCCAATGTTTCAAAAATCTTAGAGTAGGCTTGAACAACCTCCTCTAGGGTGAAATCATTGGTGATAGCACTAATCATGGAGATTATCTTCATATGAATTGATTAGATCCAAGTTAAATGCCTAAATATCTTGATATAATATGATATAATGGCTCATGGAAATTTATGATTACCCCTAGTAATTTAATTAGTCTTAAAAGATAAACTTGGATGTCTCCATAAAATAAAAACTTGGATGTCTCCTTAAAATAAAAACTTGGATATCTCCCTCAGAAATGAACAATGGCCTATGTGGAATTTTAACCTTAGCACTGACCATGGTTCTTCCCCTTTTATTTTACAAAATGAAATAAATTCACATGGGTAAGTACATAGAGTTGGGGGATATTCTGTGGACATTTACCCTAAAGCATACAAGTTATATACATTATGCATATGCATAATTTATAGTATGTTTACACTTTATTGAAACTTAGCTTGGTAACACCAAACCATAATGCATATGCTTTATAACAAATACACATTATGTATGGTGTACATAAAGCCTACACATTATAAACATACACATTATGTGCATTATACATAATGCATACACATTATAACACATATAGGTTATGTGCAATATACATAACACATATGTGTTATAACACATTCAAATTATATTAACATGAAATAAAAAATAAAAAGGCCCAAATCCACATGCATTGTCATTCTCACTCATTTTAATATTTGATCTGGCCTTATCTATGCTAAACTGAATTCACATTGTGCTTGGAGGAGAATAAAACACACTATTATTTCTTGTTACCTCGATGAATTGACAATTCCACTACATAGAAATGGTAACCAATAAAAAACAAACCTATTAATACTAGATTTTAACAAAAAAAAATATTTTCATTATTTTATTGTTAAAACCCATTTTTTAACAACCATTTTAACTATAAGATAAAAACCTAATAAACCTCCTCCTTACCCTCCTAATCCTATACTTAACCCTTTTAACCCTCATATCCCTCCTATAGTTACAAAATACCCCTAGTCAGTTAGGAGGAATAGGATGCACACACAATGGAAAATAAAATATAAATTGAACACAAAATTAGGAGAATGAGGGATCCCACTTCAACCAACACCCACTGCACTTATTTGGTCAATACCCTAGAGTTAGTATTAGGTCAAGGTGATTATATAATGAGTCAATTTAATAGATGGATGGCATATAAGGATATATGTAGGGATTATTATGTTGACAAATTGTCAGCATGTGAGCTGCAAATAAATATCAGAAGGTCTAATTTGTTCCTTATTCATCAACCCAACAACCAATGCACCATTCTCAATATACAAAAAATGTTTCCCGGTCCACCAATACCAACATAATTTAATTAGAAATAATATTTGGGACTAATGGTAGATGGTGTTTCAATACCCACCATGTAACAACAATGATATCCCATTGTAGTTTTTGAGGAAACTTTACTGCAAGTTTTTCCTTAATGAGAATCCCAACTATTTTGACTACTCAAAGTTTCAGGGTTGAGGGAAAGGATATATGTAGAATAGACTATGTGCATTTCATGTGCTTAATTAGCATACAAGGGTTCCTACCCAAAATCCAATTTAGCCTAAGATCCCCTCTATAGTGAAGGAGGTTGTGGAGATTAACACTTTACACATGGTTAGTGTTTTTATTGACACACTTATTTAGCGTACGCGTAAGCTTTCTGAGACTGATGCTATTAATAATCCACCCAGTGTGCATAATTGATCTCATCATTGTAGATGTTGTGGTTATATATATAATGGAACTTCAGATGATGATGGTGGTGATTTTGATGGATTACATGATATACTTTTGAGTGATGAGTTTTTGGCATGTACATTTAGTGTGCAAATAATGGTCACTACACATATGCATGTATCTTTTATATTTGACATGTTAAATTTTAGTTATATTTTTATTTAAAAGCTAAAAATTAATTTACATATAACTTGAATAATAAATATGTAATTTTTTATGTTGTAGGAGGAGACTTTGCCATCATCATCCTAGTCCACTATTGCATTTTTGGGCCATCTAATGTTTACATATGCACAACTAATTTTTGGGCCATTTACTACTGCAATTATTGATGTTACTAAGCCAATTTTCACATATACAGAGGTAATTTAGAGTTAATATTATATTGTGTACATATTTTTATTTATATAGATCTATACTCTTGACTAACAATCATACGTGTTCAAATTAAAATTTGAATGATAGTGATCTGAATGCAAATAAAATGTGTGAGATGTGTTGAAAGATATAGAGAGCAAATTATGTTCGTAGGTTAGTTCACTTTTATGAATCAATCATTATATGCAATAGCTTAAGTTAAATTTATCTATCAAGGATCTCAAAATTCAAGTACAATGTTATTATATTGTACGCTCTTGGTCTGTTTTATTCTTAGGTCCCTTTGACCATTTTCTCCTTGATTTTGTGCATCTCTTTTTCATTTTTTATTCTTTATGTGTGTATATTTACATGCCAATAGGGTCCTAACTTGAGATAGATAAGTTCATAAACACAAAAATGCACAATGAATGTATATAGGATAAGGAACCAATCAAGAAAGTGAGTATAGTTTCAGAGGTTAAGAATGATATAATTTTAAGTAGAATACCCAATTTGAAGTGGCTAGGGAAAATTATTATCTCAATTCCTCAAATTACATCATTTCCTTTCGATTATGCAAGTAAAAATTAATTTAAGGATTAGGTCTTATATCACCATGAATTATTTTTTAGCTAAATTGCTTGCTAGTTTCCAATTATTATAGAGAGAAAAAGGGTTTGAAATTTATTTTAACTAATTATGGGTTTAGTAAAGGATATAAATTTTCCATATATCTTCAATATTTTTTAGAAAAATAAATGAGGTTGTTTGTTTAGTTGATAACCATAATGGATATTCCTCCATCTCTATGACCTAAGATAGACACATGCATTACTATTATAATGTCATCTACATAGGCACTCATCTTGGTACATGTTAACTTGTAATTTTGGATTGTAAATCTAGATATTTTTCAATAATTATACTAGATAATTGAGAAAATATAATTTATATGAATGTATTATATATGTAAGGTTGTATAATGACATATGATAGTCCCATTCATATGATTATCATAGAAATTTATCATTTTTATCCTCATTTCACATGCCTATTCATCCACCTTGACCTGTCACTTACCTTGTTGAGTGTGAGATATAGATTGAGCATGACCACACTATTTTAGTAAGTGCATGTTTTTTTTTGTATTCTAATTTAAAATTAATTTCTAAAATTGGTCACATGTATAGTATGTAAAATTTTATAATAATATTTGTATTTAAGGAAGTTCAACTATAGGAGAACTATGAGCATAGAAGGACCCATAGTCAAACCTTAGAGGAAGCTAAGGCATATGAGGGATATCCATCTATGAGTAGGACATCCCAAAGAGAGTATTATTTGAGGAAGGCAAAGAGATAAAGACTATTTGATGAGTAGGATGCCTTAGATGATGCACCTTTTTGTATTCTTCTATGGAAATGTATGAATTTTTTACATTATATGTGTATATTATATTCACCTGATATTCTCTTACATTGTTAGATGATATAACTTTTTGTATGCCTATATATCAATGTATGCATGATTAACATTGTATGCCTATATGGAATTCACCCAAAATTATATTATGTTCTTATTTTATATGCCTTTATGGATTTTATGGATACACATATATATTCACATTTTTTATGATCATCTTTCTACATACAATTTGGCACACATTATTATAAAACTAAATTTGACGGTTGTATGGCTATATTTAGATATGATCATATGTAATATTTACTTTGTGTAATTTATTAAAACTAATTTAAAATATTTAAATATATTTTATAATTAAAACTATATGATATAAAGTAGTATAATGTTTGAGATAGTCATATGTTATTGTGAAGTGTCTTTCATGATTGGGCTACACCATTTATCACTATTCTAATGTGATATCCTTGCTACACTAGTTTAATATCATTTAGGACTTGATATTCATGTTTTATATTTATTTAATTTATATACAAATGATATTTATATTATATGTAAAAAATTAATAAACAAAGGAATACTCATCTCTTGCATACCTTCTTCAGATGCCATTATACACTTTACTTGTCCAAGTTTGATGAAGTGGTTATATTCTACATCTTCTTTTAGGGTATTCTCTCTTTAGATATGTTTTGAATTATTTTTTGATGATTTATCCTTTATTTTAAGTTTACATAGTATTGGAATCAGCTTGAATTCATCCATTTAATCATGAAGTGATGTTGTACCAAATTCTTCTCCATGGAATTGCTGCCCTGATTTTAGAGGCTCTTCTTTGGCCCTTTTTAGTAGTGCAAAAATGTAATTCTCATGTCTCATGAGGCCTTGGAATATTTTAGTGGTTATATATCTTTTATTTCACCTCATAAACTTTTTTATCTCCCTCTCCACTACACTTAACTTGGCCATTTCTTCTCTTCTCATCATATATTTGCTCCACTATCTAGGAGTGCAGAAACATTGACAACAAATGTTTTCAAAGTTGAAGAAGAAGTTGGAGAACTTTGATTACAATACTTCATGTATATAAAATGGAACTTTTAACACATTCAAGGTGTTATATAACATCTAGGACTAGGTTATTGGCCTCCCATAACATTTGGTTGAGAGACCCACTGTAGACATCTAATTCCTAACACCATTTGTGTTGAAATTATCAATATTACTCGAATTACACTCAAATGCACAATTTAGGCCAAAATCACTAAAAACATGCTAAATGGTTTGAGATTGTTGTATACAAGTGATAACTTATGATAATGCATTCCTAAATGGGGCAATTCATTTTATGTGATTCCTAACTTTTCTTAAATCTTTTTGAGTCAAAATGACGATTTCCCATTTTGATGCTTCGGATCACTCTTTTCTTCTAATTCATGAGCACACGTCACATGCCTTTGTTATTTTGTGTTAGAAACACCCTAATTGGTATCATAGTCCATACGCATATAACATTTCCTTTCAATGCCTTCTGAGTCAAATTACGACCCAATAATATGATTTTTTGACTAGTTTGATTAATTGTGAACCAATTTCCATAGAATTGCACTAAAATTGATTAATCCTACTTTAGAAAATTAAACCAAATTATGAGGTTAAGTAAGAATTACATAGATTAAATTGAATATTTATTGATTGGAAATTGATTTTGAATATCTGCATCACCTAATGATAGGATCAATGGGGTGGCATCCATAAGCCATAAATACAACAAATATCAATTTTATGGGCACCCATGCCTCATTAATGCCTCTTCCTCCTAGATATTTATGAGGATATTTATGGATTTATTATGAAATATTAGATTAATTAATGGCCACACATGTCAATATTGAGATGAGTGATCATGGTTGATCCTGACCCATTTAAAAAATATATAAATAGAAGGGCATAAAACATCATTTTAAACCTTAATTTATGTAAACTTATAATTCATGATTCTCTCTAAAAGTCATTTTTGTAGTTTGATAATGCTTTATTTGCAATATGATAGCTTAATTTGATAGGAAAATTAGTGATTTCATATCATGAGCCTAGATTATGCATGGTGATCTTGAGACGATGGAGAAGCTTGGCATCTATTGTTGACAAAGACAAGAATACCAAATAAAGGGGAAAAACATGCTTGGAGCCACTTTTGGATGGTGGCAGCTTTTGGGAAGGTAATAGGTATATGTTATTTCTTTCAATTATTTCTTATTATCATTTGCAAACCCTGTTAAATATGTTGGCCTAGATTATTAATTCTTATGCATTCTTTTGTGTTTTTCATGACTAATGCTTAAACTAATCCTCTTTTTAATCCAAAAATACATTTTGGCATGCCTGGTGGGACAAAATAACATCCATTCAAGGAAGACATCTTGGTGATCTTAGATTTTCATTAAAGTCATTAAAAAGTCCTTTAACATCAAATTTTATGCTTAGTTTCCCATGATTTTTGATTTTTTCATGCATACACAAGTCACTCAGTGACCGACGTCTGTTCTAGGTGATCAACATCGGTTAAGGGCAACAGGCATCGATTGGGTTGTAGAGAAAACACGGCCAACAAATTTGAATTTTAGAGCTTTTATCAAAGTTATATTAGTTAATTTGAGTTTCTAAGTCTTTGGTCTAAACATATTTACTGATCTAGAAGCTTTTCTTTTGGATATTTTATCCTAACAAGTTTAGAAAGTGATTTTTGTCTAAATCTTTTCCTGCCTTTAGGTTCATAGGTGACTATTATTGGTCATTTTTGATTGATCACAGTTAAGTTATGACTATCATTGATCTTCTAATAACCCACATTAGTCAATAGTGATTGACATTGGTCTCCATGTTTTTTAAACAGAGAAAATTGAAAGAATGTTTTTCAAAAGTGCTTGCCTCAAACTCAATTGTGCTTCATAGCTAAAAATTACTCTCTAATTTTTTTTGTAGGACATAAGAGGAAAAGTGTTTATTTAAGCATAATTAAGTATTTTTATCATTTTATTTGGTCTTTAAAAAGAATTAGGAACATTCCCTTTGGCTTTTTAAAGGAAAATTGGATGGTTTATTTGAATGTTTTGTGGATGTTTTTTAATGTTTTTACAAACTAAGGCCAAGGGGCCAAGAACTTCACATTTCAAATTTGGTGTTATAAAACTCAGCTTTCATTTAAATTTTAGATTTATTAAAGTTGTTTTATGTAATTCATCTATCACTTGCTTGTTAGATTATTTGATCAAAAATAATTACATGTGTATGCTCTCCCCCCATCCCCTATAATGAACTCAGGTGATAAAAACACCTTTTTATTGTAATTGTATCTTTTTCTAAGGCATAAAAAGGAATTTGTCTAGATTCTCCCAAAACTCGTATGGTTTGGGTGATCTAAAAACAACCCTAAAGCCTATTTACTTAGATTTTATTTCATATAATTTGGCTTGGGAGGGGGATGTCATTACCTCCCATGGGTTCTATAGGGAAGCATTGTCCCAAAGCTTCATCTCTCAGTAGTGTTTCAACCCCACTCCATGATAGGGTATAAAAACTAGGATACATATACTTCTAGAGCCAGGGGTTAAGTGGCTAACCTCTCCTTTAGTAATGAAATCTCGAGTTAGGTCTGGTCAATCAAGGGATTCCACTAAGTAGTCTACAGATGGAATCATCATGCAAAAGAATAGACCATTGCATGATAAGTTGATCAATATGAACTCAATTCATGTATTGCATCTCATATATTAACCATAATTGGGACCATCTAGATAGTCATAAATTATAGTTTTTAGAAAGCCCCACTTATTGTGGATTATTATTAAAGCAAGGTGCACCTAAAGGTAAATATTTCTATATCATCACTTGGAAGAAGTTAAGGGTGTAAAATACCTTAATAATTAATGCACTTTTATTTTGGATGAACACTTAAAATTCCTTCCAAGTACACGTATATAGACGAATTTCAATAATAAAAAGTAACCTTACCAGTTTAAGGCTTATAATGATTACTTAGTTACATTTATCTCCTGGTCTTAGCTTACTTTGTCCTTTATTTGAGTCAAAAATTTCTTGTAAACAAACATCATAACCAAACACATTGTCCACAATTTCTTGAACAAGGAGCCATTACGTTATCCAAGTGAAAATAATCTTTTCCTTGTTCAAAATTGTCATATTCAACATTGTGTTTGTCATATCTACATTGGCACAATTATGCTACCCATTTGACTCTAAAACAATTTACAAATTATCTTTAAGTCCTTCATTGATAGTTAAAATTCAAAATTTCACCTTTTTAAGTTCATAAGGTTGATGTGTTAATTGGGTTCACCATTTACACTTAACTTGAGAGAACTTGGGTTTAATTTTCCATTTGGATTGAAGGTTGTTTATAAACTCATCATATTTTCTCATCATTGTGAACTTGGGTCATCAAGTGTATCACTCACACTCCAAGTCCTAGAACACATTTTATATTACCATTCCTATTACAATGTGATGGTGTTGTGCTACCCATTTGTTTTTAGTTTTATACTTAGGAATTCTTACATGTTTTCACATCTTGAGTTTATTGGTTCGCATCATCACCTTCCTAATATGAAGATATTTCTTCTAGTTTCTTAGTAGCAACTCATCAAAGTTGAGATAGATTTTACTGTATTTATGTATCTCTTAACCTACATTTGGTGTACTAGTTTATACTTAGGTATTTGAGTTATCATACCCTCTTCTACTTCATATAATTTCAACCCTACCCAAAATTAAGTAATTTTATGAGCACATTCTTCTAATTATGTGTGGTGCTATGCCACCCTCTTATTTTTTTATTATAGTCTCTTTAGTTACCTTGTCACTTGTTTAGAAAAAATCAAAACACATACCTTAGTTAAACATTTTCAAAACATAGTCCAAATCTTGTCAAACATAGAGAATAATTTTTCTAAGCATAATGCAAGGGTACACTTGTAGTAGGGTCTCTTGTGGCACTAATTGTGAGATAGATAATTTTTATGGTGGACATAAAAACTTTGCCTTGTTTAAAGATGTCACCCTCTTTGATCCTATTTGTTGAAAACCAATCCAATCCATGCTAATTGTTATATGTCATCCTCATCCTTCCCCTTCTATTTTCATACTGCACTCAAAGGTTACCATTCTAGGTTATCCCCCTTTCGCTTATGTGAGTGATCAAGATTCACAATACATGAAGGCTACCATTTTAGGATATTCTTCTTCAGCTTGTGCAAGCCATCAAGCTCTGCAGTGTATGAATGTTACCATTTTAGGAGCTCCTCCTTTGGTTTGCGTGAACAACCAAATTACGTAACATCTAGTCATTACCATTTTAGGCCCACTGCCTATATTTATTGAGCGTATTGTTTAAAAATGTCCATTTGATAAACTGGTCTTTGTTGATCCCTTTTTCAATAGTCTAATTTTTGGAGATCCCATTATTGAACCACAAACCATTGTTTACCTTAAACCAACCATTCCCCACTTTATAAATTTTGTGTCGATATTTGAGTCTCAACAAGAACCATTACCTTTTCAAGAGCCATTTTATGAGGACCAAAATGTGTTTGAAGTTGATATTTTTAAACCAATTGCTAACTAGGATCATGATGTTATTATTGAAATACCCACTGTGATATGTCAACTTGTGATGAGTTACCTATTCATATTTTACCTATTTTTAAAGAGCATCATCTCCTTGACAAACTTGTTTTTGTAGAGTTGTATCTTGATCTTTTTCCACTTGTAGAGGAGTCTCATTTTGATAGACAATATTCTATCAAGTTATCCCTAAATTAGTTCCCTCTCTTTGAGGGGATTCACTTAGACAATCTAGTTTATGTTGAACCCTTCCTAGATGAATCAATTTTTATAGAGCCCATTATGCCATCACAAGCCATTATATGTCCAAAATTAAGCATTTAATAGAACATTACTATAGAAATATCCACATCAGATGAAGAATCAACATTAGAGTTAGGTTCCATTTTTGAACTAACATCAGATTTAACATCAGAAGTAGAATCACTATCAGTCTCAACATCAAATTTAGAGTCCCCTAACTTAGACTCAGCTTTAGAATTAGATTATAGTCATGGTTGTTAAAACATTGATTACACTTGACTTGCGGATCAATTTAAATATATTTGTGATCGTTCTACAGTTTTTGAGGATGATTATTTCAACATTGACATAAATTGTCCTCGTATCTTCTATGAGGATTGTGATGCCTTTCATCATTCCATTACCCCCACCCAACATAGTCATTATATTGACATTCCACCTCCCACAAATGTTGATCAAGATTGACATAATCACACTTTGTTTAAATGCATCTATGGTGATATATCAGATGCAAAATATCTGGGGGATCAAGATCACATTCATTTAAAATAAGAACCATCTTCTAGTGAAACCTTTTCAGAGGTGCTAGGGGATAATAAAAGTCTGAACTTAGAATTTTTTAGTGAAACCTTTTTAAAGGTGATAGAAGACAATCAAGTTAAATGTTAATATCTCTTTGTGAAACCTTCTTGAAGGCACTATCAGATAATTAGGATAAATTCATTGGTCAAAACATCTTTGAGGTGCCAATATCTAAGTACAAAAGTTCTTCACTGCTTGATGAAGATATTATCAAATATTAAACCAGTATAGCTTCTAATCTACAACATAATCAGATGGTAGATACTCTCAATATTAAACAACAAGAAAATATAGTGGATCTATCAAGAGCATATTTAGAGGTCTTTGGCCCCACCACAATAAAAATTATTTCAAATATGCAATTAATAACATTATGTGTGCCTAAAAATACTGATCTTCATTTATTTCCCATTCATTATACACTCCATTATCATCCACATTTTCATTACCAACTTAGACCATTTATCTTATACCTAACATTATTTACCATTTTTTGTCATTATTTCCTTTGTAGAGGCTACAAAGACATATTGTCTTGACATTTGAAGGAAGCAAAATCTACTTTTAATGAAGATCATGAACACATTATTGAGATCTTGATCTGTATCAAGTTCTTAACAGATCAAATATTTAGATGAGGTGTTGGGTAATAATTTACATGGTCATTTATTTTGGTTGTATCACATGTTGACTAGGATATGCATCTCCACATCAGCAAGATAAGCAAAACCCTTTTTCATTTGATATTTTCCTTGTCTTGTCTCTTATGGACCATTTCATTTTAGGCATTTTATACTATTGTGTATCCTTTATCTATCCATTTGAACTAAATTATCTTTAGGTCCTTTGGGACTATGTAGGTAGTGATCAATTTCTATTGAGGTCATCTCGATTACCCCTTAGCCAACTCTCTCACCATTTTGTGAGCAACCTAATCCTACACTCTCACCATTTTGCAAGACCATTCTCATTTGTTTCATTAAATTTCTATTCTTCCATTTTCTTCTACAACATTAATAATATATTCTGGTCATCACCTTTTCTTCTATCCCACTTATTTATAAAACAACATTTGGCCTAAATTTCATGTTGGACGATGTGTCCATGGAACTATGTAGGCAACATCCACTTGTCTTGTACATTTTGAGTCAGCTTGGCCAACCCTTTTCTTATCTTCCCCCATTTATTTTGTGTTATTTCCCTATCATTTGGGAGCAACATTGTGTCCTTATTGTTGTTATGTTGTTTTAGAAAGTAATGCTTCTACATCACATACATGAACAATTGTGTTTATAGTACACTAACTTGGTTTTTATTTGTGTGTGTTTATTATATTTTTATTGGTGTTTTAATTGTTTTTTCTTGGTGTTTTTTTGTGTTTTCTTGTCTCTTCATTTATTTTCTTTCCTTTGGCTCTTTATTCATATTTTATTTTTGATCTTTTGTTTTCTTGTTTGATCTTGCTTCTTTGTTTTCTCTTTTCCAATAACATCTTGATGGTCCATATAGAACTTGGTTATTTATATCTTGATCTCATGTTATTAATTTGTTTTTGTTTTAAACATTCTTGTTCCTAATTAAGTCTTGATTGTTCATATCTTGATGTTAAGTTAGGTTTATTTATGTTTTTATTTCTTCTTTGTCTTTGATTTTTTGTTTAAATGTAAATAGTTGTAACTCTAGTTTTGGTCATTTTTTACCATTATCCTTAGTTATAGGTAATCACATTTGAACTAGGTCTACATAATGGAATGCCATGTCTTTATAATTTATTCATAATTATGATGCCTAATTTATTTTGCTATGGAAAACACTTTATGCTTTGGATTCAAGTCTAAATTTCAATACAAATCTAATGAAAAAATCTCAAGATCACCATGCACGAACTAGGTTCAATAGGTGTAACACTTGAATTTATGCTTAAACATGCATCTCTTAGCATATATCATGAGTCTAATCAAACAATTGGTCATTTTTCATCATCCCTCATTCCATTCTCTCCTGATTCTAGGTGAAATACATTGGCTTGAGGTCCATTTGGACTATGTAAGAAATGCCTGGATACATGACGTATCCTTGGTTAACTCGACCATCTTCATTCTTATTTTCATCTCTTTCATAACTTTGTGCATTATCGTATGCCTATTTTTTTGTGGCTTTTTCAAATCCATTATACCATCACATCTATGTTTGTGCCCACTCATCTTAATCTATATATTAGGTTATTTCCTTGAGTTATTGCTTGCCAATTTTCCCATGCTAAGGCACAACATTTAATCTAACTGTAAGAATAAAATCAGCCCTACAGGGGCAAACCATTCTTTATCAGTGATCAAGATCAGCCCTATTAGGACAAAATTATTTATCAAATGATCATATCTGCTCTATGGGGGCACTTTATTATTTATTCTATCTTTGGAGATGTCATTTTCCTTTTATTCCAATTCTAATATCTATGAAAATTTTCCCTTGTTCTAGAAATATTTTAGTGTGTACTTGTATCAAGATTGATTAGCTCTGGAGCACATAACTTTTACCCTAGATTTGGGTGTGTTTAAAGTATGTCAATTCTATTTTTGAATTTTATCCTTATGATTATCCCCATCCTTGGGGCTCATTATATTCTAATTATATTTTGATCACAAATGGAATCAATGTGTGAAAGCATTAGCTCATCTGACTTTAATCTATTCCATGGATTAATCTCACTTTCTCTCTCTTTTTGAGAGTCCATCTTTTTCTTTCATCTTAGTATGTTCTCTCAAGGGGGCATCATGGGTCATTTTCAATTTTTTGTTGACAATTCTTTTATTTGAAAAGATGTTTATTCACTTGAATGTATCGTTATGATTTCTCAAATATGATCAAAATGTAGACATCCAATTCCTAACACCATTTGTGTTGAAATTTTCAATCTTATTCGAATTACACTCAAATGCATAGTTTAGGCCAAAATCACTAAAAATATACTAAATGATTCAAGCTTGTCATATACAAGTGATGATTTAGGCTAATGTATCCCTAAATGGGGCAATGAATGTTATGTGATTCCTAACTTTTCATAAATAATTTTGAGTCAAAATGATGATTTTTCATTTTGATGCTATGGATCACTCTTTTCTTCTAATTCATGAGCACACATCACATTCCTTTTTTATTTTGTGTCAACAACATCCTAAATGGGATCATGGTCCATACGTATCTAACATCACCTTATAATTCCTCCTAATTTAAATTAAGACCAAGTAATATGACTTTATGACTAGTTTGATTAATTATGCACCACGTTCTAAAGAATTACACTAAAATTGATTAATCTTAGGTAAATTAAACCAAATTATGAGCTTAAGTAAGAATTTCATGAAGAAAATTTAATATTTATTTATTGGTAATTGATTTTGTATATCTACATAACCTAATGACATGACAATGGGGTAGAATCCATAAACCATAAATGCAATAGATATTATTTTTATGGGCACCCATGCCTCATTAATATATCTTCCTCCAAAATATTTATGAATATATTTATGGATTTATTATGCAATATTAGATTAATTCATGGCCACACATCTCAATATTGAGATGGATGGTCATGGTTGATCCTGACCTATTTAAAAAATCTATATATAAAAGGGCATATAATACCATTTTAAAGCTTAATTTTTGTAAACTTATAATGTAGGATTCTCTCCACAAGTCATTTATGTAGTTTGATAATGCTTTATTTGCAATAGGATAGCTTAATTTGATAGGCATATTAATGATTTCATATTATGATCATAGATTATGCATGGTGATATTGAGGTGATGGAGGATATTGGAATCCATTGTTGATAGAGAAAAGAACACCAAATCAAGGGGGAAAACATGCTTAGATCCACTTTTGGATGGTGGAAGCTTTTGGGAAGGTAACATGTATATGTGCTTTCTTTCAGTTGTTTCTTATTATCATTTACAAGCCCTGTTGAATAGGTTGGCATAGATTGTTATTTATTATGTATTATTTTATGTTTTTCAAGACTATTTCTTGAACTAATACTCTTTGTAATCCAACACTACACCCACCACCTATTTCAGTCTCAAGAATGCCCTTCCCAATACAAGAAAAATGTAGTTTTTTAGCCTAACTTCAAGTGTGAATAAAATGGAAATCATACATCATTGGGATGAACCATAATAACCTTAAAATGCATGTTAAATCTATATAATTTCATCCTATATCATGCTGGTGTGACCTTCAATAATAATATGTGGCACAAGTTGCAGTAATAGGTCCTAAAATGTAACTTTTTTGTAGTGAAGATATAAGTTCTTAAGCTCTAATTGGAATTTATGCCTATAGGACTTCTAGGTGAAAATAAATCACTTTGAAAACATATATATAGTAAAATTTCCTATGATCCCATGAATTCAATGTCCAAATCCACCTTGAAGCATGTTTTCACTATTGTTCAGGAGTACAAAAACACTGATAATAAATGTTGTCAAGGATGAAGTGGCAGTTTGATAACTCCACCTTTGGTACTTTGTGGCTCAAGAAAAGAATTTATAACTCATATATGGTGGTATATAATGTATCAAACCATATTATTGGCCTCTCATCACACTCGATCAAGAGACCCTACCATTCATGCCAACCTCAAGAACACCCTTCCCAATAAAAGAAAAATGTAGTTTTTAGCCTAACTTCAGGCATGCATAAAATAAAAAACTATAATTCATTTATATGAACTAGATGAACCATTATGTTAATGTTAAAACCATATAATTTCACATTATAACACATCCATGGAATCTTTAGGATGAATCCATGGCACAAGTTGTAGTAATGGAACCTAAATAGTAACTTTTTTGTAGTGAAGAGACAAGTTCTTGAGTTGGAATTGGAGTTTCCACCTTCAGGACTTATAATTGAAAATATATAAATTTTATCACATATAGATATGAAAATTACACATTATTCCATGAAATTTATGTCTAAATCCATTTGAAATCATGTTTTCACAACTGTTTAGGAGCACAAAAACACTGATAATAAATGTTAAAGTTGAAGCAGTAGTTGGATAAATCCACCTCTAGTGCTTTGTGGATCAAAAATGGCATTTAAAACATGTTTTTATTAGTGTATAATGTCTATGTGTATGTTATTGACCTCCAATCATGTTTGGTTGAGAGACCTACCACCCATTATAGCCATAAGAATGCCCTTCCTAATATAAGAAAAATGTAGTTTTAAGCCTAATATTAGGTGTGCATAAAATAAAAACTGTATGTAATTTGTATAAACCTAAGGAAAACTTGAATATATGTAATTTTTTTCACATTTAACCCTATATCATGTCAATGGAAATTTTTAGACCAATCCATTGCACAAGTTGCAGTAATAAGTCCTAAAATACAACATTTTTACAGTGAAGAGATGAGTTCTTGAGCTCTAATTGGAATTTATACCTAAAATACATCTAGGTAAAAATAAATCACTTAAAGAACATATAAATAGGAAAATTACATGTGACTCCATTACCTTGATATCCAAATCCACCCTGAAGTGTGTTTTCATTAATGTTTAGGAGCATGGAAACACTGACAACAAATGTTGTCAATGTTGAAGTTGTAGTTGGAGAAATCAACCTTTGATAATTTGTGTCTTAGAAATAGAATTTTAAACATGTATATGGTGGTAGGTAATGTATATGAATTGGTTATTTTCTCCCATAATGCTTTTTTGAGAGACCCATTACCCATTCCAGTCTCAAGAATGTCCTTCCCAATACAATAAATTTGTAATTTTTTGGCCTAACTTCAGACACACATAAAATGAATACCATAAGTCATGGTATGAATAAAAATAAACATAAAATTAATGTTTAATACCTATAACTATAACCTAGATCATATTGATCTAACATAGGAGATGAATCTGTGGCATATGTTATAGTAATGGGTCCTAAACTGTAACTTTTTTGCAGTGAAGAGACAAGTTCTTGTCCTCCAACTAAAATTTTTACCTCTAGGACTTCCAAGTGAAATACCATAACTTTGAATGCATTTGGATAGGAAAATGACATATGATTCCATAACAACGACCCCAAAATCCACCAAAAATAATGTTTTCACCACTATTCAAGATCATGGAAACATTGACAATAATATTATCAAATATTAGGTTGTAGTTAAAGAACTCCACCTTCGGTGCTTCATGGGTTAAAAATAGAATTTAAAACATGTCCAAGGTGGTAAATAATGTCTATTAATAGGTTTTTGGCCTCCCATAATGCTTATTTTAGATACCCACTACCCATTCTAGTCTAAAGAATGCCCTTCTCAATACATGGTAATTGTAGTTTTTTGGCCTAACTTCAGATGCACAAAAAATAAAAATCATAAGTCATTGGAATAAATTTAAATAACCCTCACATGCATGTCTAATCCTTAAAATTTCACTTTGGATCATGTTAATTTAACTTTGGAGATGAATTTGTGGAACAAGTTGTAATAATAGGTCCTAAAATGCAATTTTTTTGTAGTGAAGAGACATGTTCTTGTCCTCTTATTGACATTTCTGCCTTCAGGACCTTGAGGTAAAAATACATCACTTTGAACACATTTATACAATATAATGACACATTATCACATGACCATGACCTCAAAATCCACTCAAAATCATGTTTTCACTATTGTTCAGGAGTGTGGAAACATTAACAACAAATGTTTTCATATTTGAAGTTGTAGTTGGAGAACCCCACCTTCAAAGCTTTGTGGCTTAAAATTAGCATTGTTAACATGTCCACGGTGGTGGATAACATCCATAACCAAGTTCTTAGCCTCCCATCATGCTTGGGTGAGAGACCTACTTCCCATTTTAGCTTCAAGAATGTTCTTTCTATAATAACTGAGTACTTATATTAAACTTCTCTTAGCTTCAAGAATATGAAATTATTTACTAACAGTGCCAACCATGTGAAGGTGGAAGCTTATTTATCACCACTACTCTACAAAAAAATGTTAGCAAGAAATAAAAAATGAAATTTATATGTAATACCTACAAAATAAATAAAATTTGGTAAAATTAAATACATCTACATTTGACAAATCAACATACCTTGGAATTTCAATCTAATGAACCACTAGGATCGACTCTAATATTGATAGTATAAAGAATAGCTTCATGGTTTGACTCACAAGATTTTCATATATTCTTATTTAATGTCCTCCCATGATATTTTACCAATTAAATATTTGTTTCAAGAACCAGATTTAAATAGTGTAGTATCTTCATATGTGTTTAAAAGTCTTCAAAAAACCATACATCTAAATTTTTTATAGGATATCACCAAAGCCAAGTTCCAGTGACTACCACAAACCCGGTGGGATATTCAATGTTTTTCCATCTATGATTAGGGAAGTCAATTTTTTATTTTTCTTTATACACTAACATAAGTAGTAATCTATTCCCTCTTCATTGTCCTCATCAGAAATAACTACAAAAACATACCCTGCATAAAAAAACATTTAATGATGTTTTCAAAATAGTTAATGAGAATAAATAGTACATAATGATTAATCTTCTATCTAGTTTCACTAGATCATATACATGGCCAAGTTCATGTGAGGATGTCATATCTATAAGTTGTAATGTTGGTAGAACCTAATATGTGTCAATTTGAATTAGAGGTTTTCAATTCCATTCATCCACCCACTCTTGTGACTCACCCTCATTCCAAATAGATTCCATGCATTCAGAATAAAAACATGCCAAATGTCTCCTATGAATAGTCTAAGAACCTACATTTGAGCTACAAAATGAGTGAAAATCACTTGATCCCATTACAATCATCATACAATCCTAATGTTTTTCCAAGTGTTCTTCCTCCACCAATCATAAATATATATAAATAGTATAATTTTATTGATTAACATGGATTATTTTCTCATTACACATTCAATAATGGTTTTTGCATCGGTCAAAACAACACCATCTTCAAACTTCAATTCCTCTCTTGAAATGACTCTTTTGACACATGCTCCAGAACTATCATGCTCCTTTTCTATATTACCAACCTCAGTGAAACTCCAAATATGTTCTACACTAGTGGTAATATGTATCTTGTTCAACTAGTAAAACATATATGCATTCTTAAATTATGATGTGCAATTGTCTGACCAAATGTCATGTTGATTTAAAATAATGTTCCTCTCAGTTAACTATCCATAAAACATATCAAAAAAACCTTGCACATACTCTATATAATGTGATCGGTCATCAATGACATATAAATGGTACCCCTTTAATATTTTTTGATCTTTATTTATACTATTAGGTGCATGCATGAATATAACAACTTGTATTGAGTTGTAATATGGTGATTGAACTTCCATTTACGGTTTGAATTTGTAATTCTTAGTAAATTCAACTATTGAAACAATAAAAACAAATGGTAATGTGTCCTTGTTTAGCTTTAAATGTTCATTTAAACATCTATTTCTATGTGTGTGACTTTCATACTCATAACAATTTCCTCCCTAAATTTGACCATAAATTATGAAATAGGAATATGCTTTTTAACAAGATTACACCTTTTAGATTTTTTTCCATATTTTACTTGATAAGTCATAAATTTGTATTTTCTCAAACCAACTAATTCCTATCTAATTGCACTTGTAGTCTCATCATGGATATAGTTTTTAATTTTTGCAATCCACCACAAATGCCATAATTTCCATCCAAACATGCTTTGTTATAAAAGAATTGTCCATCTGGTCTTTAAAAAAAAGGTTAAAATAACTTCCCTAGTTGATTTTGGTAGAAATTATATGCCACACTCCTACAAGATGTTGTTATTATGAAAAATACAAAGTATATGGAAAAAAACATCATAGTGCATTGAAAATTCAACATGTTGCCTACAATAAAAAATGGTGCATGTGTGATTTATTTTTACATAAAAATAGTTTGGCCATCTCAAAATATCTTTGAATAATAAAAATTTGTGGATATTTTTTCAAATTATTAGATTAAAATTATATTTGGGTCATATCCAAGAAATGTTTTAGATATGGTTCATGGGTAGGAGAACCAAATATTATTTTTATTACATCTTTTGTATTGGGTGAAACTCTTGTATTGTTTTTATAAAATTGTGCATGTAAATATTTGAAAGCATTGGATGTAGCCTTATCCTTTCATGGAAGTATACCAGAGAATGCTTAGAGCTCAGTGGTATTGGCATCATTAAGTATTTTGTATATTCCAATAACTTTCATTAATGTTTTTCTATTTATGTCCAATGCTTAGCTAGTTTTGGAATTCAATTATTTTTCCTTGTTTGACCACTTATTGCATACGTTATTATTATATGTTGGGCATCATTACAATCTTTGTTGGGTGATTTTGAGCCTATAATATGATATGCATCATGCATATTTTCAACAATTTCATTTTTTTCATAATCCATGTTAGATGTTATTAGTCATAGGGTGTACATTGTAGGTATCATCTTAATCAATTTCATCTACAAAATAAACAATTGATATTTTTAACTATCAAAAAATAATTTATCAAAGAAATTATCCCAAAATGTTTTAGCTAGTCTTCTTGAATGGTGGTTAGACATTGTTTTATGCAATGGTTTCAAAATATTTTCATCAACTTCAATTAAATACTTGCATTTTCTATGCACAATCCTTAGAGGTGTTGTTAATGGTGGATTTTTTTGAGAGGATGTTTTAAAATTTTTATGTTAACTACTGGTTTCTTCATTGTTACTTTAATTATTTAGTGTTTCTATAGAATTTTATTCATTTTTACTTTCATAATTATGTGTTTGCATGAAATTTTATTCACTGGTAGGGGGTAAATCATCATGCATAGATTCATCATCAATAAAATATAAAACTATATACTTTGAATGTGGACGTGAAACATAATTTGGACTTTTACGTAAACATTCATCATCATTATTTATGACATTTAGTTCATTAGGGATAGTGTTTGTACCTTATCTTGAGTGAAATGTTTGAATTTATACCTTTTATTTTATCTCAACTCTTGTAATTGCTTTAGTGTTTTGTGCTTTTATTGCTTCCTCTTCCTTGAAAGAGAACTATCACCCATGACTAGACAAGGAACAATTTGAATCATTTTGATGGTGGGGTCCCAAAGAATAATTTGATTCCTTTTGTCTTCATCTTCAAATCATAAATAATGCAGAGAATGTAAGTGGGGTCAAAATTATAAAAACAACCTAAAATAAATATTGGAAAAAGAGTTTTTTTCTATTGTGTGGTAATGCGTACACACTATAACACATAAGTGTTATATCTATTATATCTATATAATCATATATCATATATTATTATGATATATGATTATATTATGTGATGTAATCATATGTTATATGATGACTAGACAAAGAATAATTTGATTCATTTTGATAGTGGGGTCCCAAAGAATAATTTGACTCTTTTTATCTTCGTCATGCAAAGCACAAATCATGTAGAGAATGTAAGTGGGGTCAGAATTATAGAAACACCCTAAAAATAAATGTTGGATAAAGAGTTTTTGTCTATTGTGGTAGTAATGCATACACGCTTAACACATATGTGTTATATCTATTATATCTATATAATCATATAACATATTATTATGATATATGATTATATTATGTGATGCAATCCTATGTTACATGACTATGTGATGCAATCTAGACTATGTAACATTATTATATCATTCAAACCTATACAATTACGTTTGTATTTACATTTGTGATATAATTATAGGGTTGATTTAACCATATATTGCATCTTATACAATCGATTGAGCCATAATTTAGGTTCACAGGGCTCAAATTAGCTCAAATCACAATTCTAATTGCACCAATTGACCAATTGGATCAATTCATGACTAATTTATCCCCAAATCATGTCTCTAATTGCAAAAATTGACTAATTGGATCAAATCATGACTAATTTAGCCCGAAATCATGTCCTAATCTTGTTTTTTAGGTTGAAGGGGATTAAATTGGCCCCACTTTCCTTCATGATTGAATTGGTGGACTATTTGATTTATTTCGTTATGATATCAAGGTCGATTGAACCCAAAATTACATCTTATATAGTCAAAATTAGTATCATGAGGATCAATTTTATCTAACTTGTATCAACTAATGGTAACCTTAAAGCATAAAACCTAAACCCTAATCCATAATTTAAGTTAATAAGGCTCAATATGGTCCAAATCATGTATTTAATTACAAAAATTAACTAATTTGATCAATGCATGACATGATGAAAGTTAATTTAGCCCAAAATAATGTTTTACTCTTGTAGTTAGGTTGAAGGGGCTCAAATTGGCTCCAATTTCCTTTATTATTAAATAGGTGGACTATTTGGTTTAGGATGTAATGATGGTGGGGTTGATTGACCCCTAATTACATCTTATATAGTAAAAACAAGGTTCACAAGATTGAATTTCATCCAACTTATATCATTGATTGTAACAATAGACTAATTGGCTTGATATGTGAGGAAATATGAGCTAATTTATCACCCAAAAATCACATCCTATACTTTTATTTAGGTTCAATGGGTCCATATTTGCCCCAATTACATTTTTGATACAATTAAAGGGTTGATTAAGCCATATGTTGCATCTTATATAATGAATTGAACCAAAATTTAGGTTCAATAAGTATGCTAGTTTCCTAGGAATTAGTTCTTATTTTAATGCTTGTGGTTAGTCTAAAATACTTTAGCACATGCCCTTTGAATTGGAATGGTCACAATGATCCACTAAATGAAGACCAGTTCACCTAGACTAGGTAGAAAAAACCATGGAAACATCTTTTAAATCTCCTTTCAAGAGACGCAGAGGTTCCTTAGAGACCCCCTACCTTTGTTGTGATGGCTATGTTAAAACACTAAATAAAATGTACATAACAACAATGGATACTATTATAATCACCTTCTAATTTAAATTTTAGATCTTCTCACAAGGAGGTGAATTTTATGAGTAAGTCATGAAATCTCTAGCTTAAAATCCTCAAGATTACATGTATGGAGGAGTTAATTTTAAGAATGTTTCACTCCTAAAATTCAATGGGAGAATGCATGTGATAGATAGATAAAACCTAAGGGTTTTCATTCTTAATAATTTGAATTATGTTTCTTATTTTTTTCATCTGAGAGTGACCAAACCTATGTCAAACTAAAACCATTATAATTTTGGAAGGGAATCAAGAAAGACACAAATTTATTTATATCTAGATTCTTAGAATGTCAACGAGTAAAGGCATAGCATATTCATCATGCTAGGTTTTTAAATCCACGTGACATTATTGAATGAAAATGGAAAATTATTAGCATGGATTTTGTCCAAGGACTTCCCATGTCAATGAATAGAAATTATATTATTTTGGTGGTAGTTGATAAACTCAACAAAGTAATGCATTTTTTTCATGGGAATTTAATTGATGATGCATTAGTTCTAGTTAATATATTTGTGTAGAAAATTTATAGATTGAATCATTTTCTAGAGTAAATCATTTCTGGTAGAGACCCATGCATGAATTTTAGGTTTTGGCAAACCCTTAATGAAATTGTGGGAACTCAGTTAAATTTAAGTACAACCTATCATCTAAAAATAAGTAGAAAATAGAAAGGGTAAATTAGGGTTTAGAGGATATTTTAATAATGTATTGCATGGACTAACAATACTAGTGGTAAGAATACCTTACATTAGTTATGTTTTCATATAATAAATCTTTTAATTCAACTTTAAAAATTGAACCGTTTAAGGCCTTATATGTCAAAAAATTTAGAGCACCTATCAACTGAGATATATTATAAAATATAATGGTTTTTGGATCTCATATGGTTATTGAAATGGAAGAGAAGGTAAAGATAATTAGACAAAGGTTGGTTGAAGCCAATGATAAACATAAAATTTATGCTACTCTAATAAGAACAAAAAGGTAGTTTAGTTTGAGATGAGTTTTTTCTACATGTTAAACCGCATAAGAGCTTTATTAAATTTGAAAAATTAACCAAATTAACACCTAGATATGTAGGACCTTTCAAGATTTTGGAATTAATTAACCCTATAGCAAACAAACTTAATTTTACACCAAATTTAACACAAATTCATAATATTTTTCATGTATTACATTTGAATAAATATGTGGTTGATCCTTCAGATTTAATTGATTGAAATGCATTACATGTTTTGGATCTAGGAGTAGTAATAATATAACTAATCATAATACTTGAAACACAAAAGTTTAACTTGCATAATAGAGAAGTGTCTCAATAAAAGGTTTAGTGGGATCAATCTTATGAAGATAGTGCCACTTGGGATGATTACTAAGAGTTTTTTAGATTGATTACTCAATAGTTTATTTGATATATTGTGCTAACCTATTTAAATGTTTATACATGTTTATTTTGATAATAATGTCATTAGGACATTATACTATTTAAGGGGAGGAGGATGTTACATCATGTGCAATCCTTAACAAACAAAATTTATTTTTGACTAAACATAAGTTGTATTATGATTTATGTAGAATAGATTGATATATTATGTTGTGTTTGTTCATGTAAACTACTAATTTTTTTTTTTATGAATATTGTTTCAATACTTTTATTTATCACATTTTTATTCAAAATTTTAGATTATATTTATACATCTTAACATGATAATACAATGGTATTCATATCATTTATTGATAATGTTTTTTATAGTTAAAATGATAAAATGAAATAACTGTTTTTCTTATTTGAGGTGGATGCAAGACACCTTTCACCCTTATTGAGTAGAACATAGGGAGATCATCATAGGGGATTAGGTGATAGATTGTGACTACTGGAAGTATATCAAAATTGTTAGGAGTTATCACACATGCACATAATTGCTTGTTTCTCTTTGATTTATTAGTTTGATCTTTAGTCCAATTTGGTGTCATAGATACATGCAACTATCATGGGTGATGTTTTCTTGATGTTATATTTACAATATGATAGCATGAGTTTAATTATTTGACTTAGTGAACATTGATTTATGTGTATTTTTAGATTTATAATTGAATAACCTATAGCATTAATGTTCACTTATTTTGATAATTATTTTGGTAGTTGTGTAGTCTATATATTTAAAATCTTATTTATTAATTCATTTAATGTGTTTATTGTCTAACAATTTTTTTAAAGATGTAGTTGCACTTTATCCTTATGAAACATATGAGCATTGAAATTTGTATAAATGAAATTTATTTTCTTAAGTTTTATAAATTACATAAAAGTTTTAAAAGGGTTATCAAATATTTAATAATAAAGTTTGAACACCAAATTTATTGGTGGCATTTGGAGGTAATATTTAAAATTAATGTTTTCTTTAGTTTGAAGGCATTATCCATGGGTTATAAGAGCATGGTGGAATGTTTGAGTTAAAAGTGGAAAAAGGAAAAAATTAAGTTTTTGTTATTGTTGGGCATGAAATTAAACTAGGTATGAAAGGATGTTGCATGAAATAAAATTTTGGGAGAAATTGTGGACTCATTCCACCCCAAAGTTATTTTTGGGGCACCATTGTTGTTTTGCATGGAAGCATGATGACAAAAAAACTATAAAAAATATGGATTTTGAAGGTGATAAAATAAAATGGGGAGAAATTAAAAGGAGGATGTATAACATTTAGAATAGTACAAGTGGATACAATTAGAGAAAAGACTTGGAATAATTTATAGCTTGCATTCAACATATCCAAGTAAGTTTGAATCTCACAATCTAAAGGGGTGCATTTTACTGTTGAAGGTTTTGTGTGATTTTTTTGGGTTTGTTGTTATATATTTCTAAGTTGTTTTAAATAGGCAAAGAAATTATATAATTATGATTTCCTAAGTTGTCATTCATGTGTGTATGTTTTCATACTTATGGACATAGAAAAATCATGTATATTTAATAGAAAATGCTTCTAGTTTGTGGCTATTACTAAAAATTATTTGGATATGGAAAATGTTTGACTAGTTTATCATTTTTAATGATAAAATAAAATAAAAATAGGGTTTTAATTATTTATATCTCATTCTTACCCATTTGGATGTGTGGGTGATTGTATGTTCTCTCCCACAAGCCCATATCATTGAGCACACAATAGGGATTATGCTTGGAATGTTTATATTATAAACCTCGGTAGTTTTGTCTATATAAATGATAGTTGTCCATTATTTTGTTTTCATATGTAATAGATATGAAAATGTGCTCCATTCATATTAAACAAGGTTATTAATTAGGGTTAAAATTTTCATTGGGTTGTTAAACACAATATACATGGGTTTTGTACAACCATATTAAGTTTTTGCTTATAAATATTGACAAGGAATTTCGTGTTATTGATTTGAGTTTGGATTGAGAATTTATCCATGGCCTTAGCTCAACTGAGTGTAGCCTTTTTTGTATAAAAAATAACTTATTAAATATTTATTTTTGAAAAATAACTTGTAGTTATTTAACATACAACCATATTAGTTAATATGATGTCTAAAATTTTAAAGGAAAACATTTAAAAAACTTGGGGCCTTTTAAATGTCCTTATGAATAAATATAATCCTACATTATATGGGATTAAACAAATAATAGTTACAAATTATTGATTGAATGTAGTAAGAAGAATAATTTGCATATTTTGAACTAAATGTAGTGAGTAAATATAAATGGCATTTAGCTTTATAATTTATATCCTTGGGTTATTTGAGAAGATATGATGCTAAAATTAATCTCAAGGATTAATGTAATCTTTATACACTTATGAGTGAAAGTCTATTTTCCCTCATAGGGTTATAAAGAGATAAGCCAAGTTGGAAATGATAAAATTTATTGTAATACTTGGGATAATACATAATAAGGTCCGTAAGAGAAGACTATGAAAATTAAACCCTATAATAATGTTGTAATCATTAAAGTGTAATTCTTAACTAAGAATCATTAACATGATTTAGTAAATTCAATTTGAAATGGGCCTAAATTTAGACCTATATGAATATGATTTAATAAAACACTAGTTGGTTGAAAGTTGAAACCAATACATAAACAATTACCATGATATTATAAAAATTACAATATTCTTGGATAAAATATATTATGAGATGTTGGAATATGTAATTTAATTTAAAATATTTGTAAAATATTCAAAAATGGTGGTCAGTAAAAAATTGAGTTTTTACTTGAATTAAATTGTGAATGAGATTGTATGTGGTAAGTATATTAAGAAGATAAACTTTAATTGAATACCTAGATGAGATTTATTGTGTTGTTATTGAATGGTTTGGTATTAAACCTTATATAATATATTTTATGAATTATTGCTATCAAACCTTTATTTGTATGAAGTTATTTGGTGGTGAAACAATTATTTTTTCTTATCATGTTACAAAGACTAGTTATGTGTTTTTACTTAGGCTATAATTTGTTATGTTTATAAATATTCCCACTTGATAAGGGATGATGAGTATAGGTATTAAGTGTGGTTATGATATCTCATCATTGTTTAACAAATGGAAAGTGATGGTAGTATTTATGGAAGAGATTATACATAATTTGAACTATGACCTAGATTTGGAATCAAATAAAACTATAAAATGCTTTGGCCATAGTAATGTTAACGATGTATACAATATCGATCCACAATAATTTCTAGTTTAAGTATTTGCATAAGGTCATTGGATGGAGTGTTTTTTATTGGATACATGTAATAGTGATTGTACTTTCACATATGATTCTCATATGGTGCTGGTTATTTACATCATCATTATCTATCCCTTTATAAAGGGAACATACACTCTTAGTAGGGAGGTGTGTGGAACACCAATGGTATGTGGTTAGAGGAAAAATGTCCAAATCTACTCTTCCTATTTAAAAATAGAATCTAAACTGATCTTGTTACATACTCATGAAAATTATACTATTGTACTTGTTTAATGAGTTGTTTTAATTGAAGATCCATTGTACTAGTGTATTATTGTACTTTGACATTATTATTTTATTTGTCTATAACATTAGTGGCTATTATAAATCATATTTAATAATTATTTGGCACCTTATGCTACAACAATGGTTGTATATTTGGACTGGCATATTTTGTCATGTATTAATTAATGAGTAATACTTTTATTTCTGTGTTATAATTCACTACATATTTTTTAATACTTTTACACTATTGTAATTATATTGGGAGAAGAAAATGAAAATTTTATTAAATACTCAAATTAGTGGTTAAATTTTTATATTTTACTTGTTATATATAGATTGATTTCAATTGTTAATGGAAATTATATAATGGTGTGTAAATGGTAAAAGTATGATATCATCTAACTTGATGGCTAATGTGAATAATTAATATTAATTAGATTTAAAATAAAATTATGTACTTTTCATGAGTTGAACCCTATACAGTTATAACAATATGATTTACAATAAAGAAGGTATGTTATAAGCTTTTTATTAATGAGTAAAATCAAAACACATTCCTCTGAAGGGTCCCTATAAAAAATGTCACCTCAAAACAATTGATGGTTCAACACACAAATAATCACTATCCAACTACTCCAAGGAATGAGGTCATAACCTATAAGGGGTTGTTGACCATAAAATTTTGATATCCACATTCAAACTAGATATAGGACATGTAAAAAATCTACTTTAGGATACCCCACTATCTTTTTGAGATCATAACCTAAAGGTTTGTTGAACCTAGACATGTAGGACATTATTGTATTTTTGAGATCTATCTCCATGGTATTAAGAACCAAACTAAATCTATCAAATAACTCATATAATAAGTCCTCCAAGGCAATATACTCATGACAATGGTCATGAGAAATTCCCATCGACCTAACACACAAGAGTTCACTAATGAGCTAATAATCACTTGGACCTCATGGCAATATAACTTACTAACACTTGTTTAGAACCTTATTCTAATAATTAATCAAACCTTATCTATTTTAATATATGGGTGAATGTCCAAAAATTAGGGATTTGGGTCTCTCAGGTATGGAGACCAAAACAAGAATCCAAGTGTTTGTTACTTGGATGAAGATTCCATAGTCTAAAGAACTCTTTGTGTGTACTATTATTACCTCTTTAATGAGGCATACCACCAAAAAAGTACACATATAGGTTCACTCTAGAATAAGTGGTACTAAACATATATATTTATATCTCCCAATGTTTTAACCATGCTTTATACCAAAATTTCATGCCCAAAAGCTAACACAATGGAAACACACCAAAACAAATCAATTTTTTTTTTTTGAGAATGCATCATACACATTATACACACTTACACTACCAATAATTTTAAAGCAATTTTTATTGACATGCATAATCATCTAAATAACTTTCATGCCCAAATGACATGGAGGTAATGCACAAATAGACACATAGTTAGTCTGTAACCATGTAGGTCGCACTTGCTCTAATAACCCTATAAGCTACAAACAAGCCTATAATTCTCTAAGTTAGCCTATCAGGCCCCACCCAAGGCCCAAAAGGATAATTTTATTAATATGAGGTGGGTTTGAGTAACCAATGGCTTGAACTATACTATCTAACTCTTGATGGGGCTCAAAAGTGTCTTTGAGCAAATCTAGCCATTTACACAACTCATGTTAGACTTAGGTCATAATCAAGAATTATTTTTTAACATATTTCAAATTCAAGGAAATATCTCAACTAAATACATATACTCCCCCATATGACCTCAAAAAGAGTCTAAAATATCCTAAATAATCTCCTTGAGGATGGATCACTCCATCTCAGCTATTGGATCAATTCAATCTTGACCATTAGATCTGGTCAAAGCAAAAGGTGACCTAAATAACCATGTATGGTCCATAAGGTATCCAAATCAGTTATTAAGTTAAAAATAAATTTTTTAAAGAGGGAGGAGGTGTTAGAGGATGGATTTTTTGATAGTCAACCCTCCTCTCCTTCCTAAACCCTAGATGAATACCATTAATGGAGTCTGAGCTTTTGGTCAAATCTAATTATTTCACTTTAAAGTTTACTACATAATGTAAATATTTTTGATTTTTTTATGTAGTACCTAGTTTTACAAAAATATAAAATGAGGTCTTAGTCTCTTATAAATTCCAAATAGGTCTTAGGAGCTTCAAGCTCCACCAAATCCATTAACAACCATGATGAGGTTCAAGGTGAAAAATTTAGAAAATTTTTAGTTTCAAAATTTCAATTGTACCTTATACTAAAGGGGACACAAAAAATATATGGGTACCCTTTTGGGTTAGTCTATTTTGGGGCTCCTAGGAGCTTATGATAGCCAACAAGGCCTAAAAGGTTTCCCAAAGATAAAACAAACACAAAGTGAAAACTATGAAGTTTAAGTTCCCAAAACCACTTTCATATGGAAGGGGAATTTTTTTATATGAGTCTATCTTGGGTTCACCCAACTTTGATCCACCGAGTCACTGAAATCATAGGTACAAAATAAGTAACTAGTTGTCAAAAGAAGTAAAAATCATCTCTTGGGAGAAAAAGATCAAATCTAGAAAAATACTTCTTTACAGGACTCAAAGCATTTTTTATGTGGAAAAGCAAGAGAAACTTGGTAGGGGGTGGGGGTCCATTTTGGGGCTATCCCACTCTTTGGCCTTCAAATTAATTAAATTGACTATATAAAATTACATGCAGGTTTGGAATTAGTTTCAGGTTTGATATAATTAAAAAAACATACATGTTGAACTTTATGAAAATCAAAGTTTAATAATTAATAATTAATAATTATAATTTTAATAATAAAATATATTCATAAACATTAACAACAAAATGCTTGTGGTGGTCAAAAGGGTGGTAATCACCACCTTTCATTAATGAAAGGTGGGGTTTAACAATTTTTTTCTTCCAAAAACTACCTATGCTAAACATTCCACGTAACACTTGAAATCATGTCTTCATGTTTTCAAATCTGTGGTGGTCACTGCATGGTTTTATAAGAGCCCTCGTTGGGTTTCTACACTATGTTTTGACATCAAATGGGTGACTTCCATCCAAACTAAAAATCTTTATAAAAAGGTGCAATGCCCTTTCCAAGGGCTTGTGTAGTATGAAAATTACCCTACAGAGTAATACTTTTCAAAAATTCATTCTAAACTAACCAATAATCTAAAAATTAAAAAACTAACAGTGTTGGATTCCAAATTTTTATAATGTATTTTTTTTTTAAAAATTTTGAGCACCTGATTATCTTATTTAATGTGATTGAAAATTGTAGAAAGTTGGGTTAATTTACAAAGGAAAAGAACCATTTTAGTGGATGAAGCTTAAAAATTCATAAATTTTCAAATTGTAACAAAAAAATATTTTGTAAATTGCTACAAAATCCTAAGAAGATCTGCTTTCTAATAAAATTGATTTAGGGAAAATTTGGTAAGTTTAAAAACTATTTGCATATAATGGTCCTTCAATGGACTCAATGAAAAACTAAGAACAAAGCTGAATAAATCCTTTTCCTTTTATTTTGCTTTAGTGACATATAATTAAACACCAAAACATATCATTTATAATAGTATTTTCCAACTTGACATTTAATCTCAACAACATTCCATTCAATACATTTGTTTTTTTCTTATTCAACGATGTTTATAAATGAGAGACAATCACTAGTTCACATGTTGTACATCATAATTGAAATTTCACTTTTATTTATAATTTAACAATGAATAAATTAAAATTAAATGACTTCAAAAAAAATAATAAAATTTCTTTTTAAATTTATACAAAAGTGTTGAACAAGTTGGTCTTCTCATGGACTCCACACACAAGCACAAGGCCAATCAAAGGAGGCTCACCTCCCATGATTTTTAAAACATCAGGCAACTTCCCTAGACACCCCTAATGTATGAACCATATCTTGGGGCATCTCCACATCATGATTTATGGTGGACAAGTCGATAAAATGATGTTTAGATGGTAACAAGATTAGGCAAGGTACACTCAATAGGAAAATACATGGAAGAGGCTATAATTTCAACTACAATAAGAGGCATCCATTATTTAAAACCAACATAAAAGGAAACAAAAAAATTATTTAAAATGATAAAATATCACAAGTCAGGTATACACATTAAAAACACAAATAGGCTTGTCAAATGAGAATAACAACATGGGGAAATTTTCACCCTTGTTTTACCATCTCTTAGCCTTGGGAAGGCATACATACCTTAAACCATGCCAACTAACACGTAAGGTGGAATGGGTATTATAGTACCAATTTTCACTACCACTACATACAAATAAACAATATATGAGGGCATGGGAACCGGTTCCATTTCCATTTTCACTATGTATGTGAGCACAAAAAACATGAAAAGTCATATAAATTTTGGCAACATAACACTATAATTTTAAGACAATAAAATGGAATACAAAAATCCAAAGAGTTATTAATCATATTACATCTCTAAGCCCAAATGGGAATTAAAACCACATGGTGGCCATTGGCACTCCCATTGAATACTAATAAATAAAGAGGGTAATCCAAATGGCCTTACACCTATTGAAAATTACAAATAAAGGAATGGATAAAGATAATTTTGATAAAAACAAAATTAATTCAAATGGGGCATGGAACCCTACCTTGATTCCTTATTGAATCCATTCAATACCATTTGTTAAAATCTTGGGCAATGGCTAAGCTCCTCCTTATCTAAGCTCTGCCTCAAGCTCCTCCCTCCTCTTCTTTCTCTTTCTCTTCCTTGTTCCAATTTTAAAAATTTCCAAAATAAGTAAAATTTTTCTCAAGGAAGGCTTTCCTTCCTTATATAAGGTCAAATAACTTTTTTAAAATCCAATGAGAAGGTGACATGTGTCCCTTCCCATTCCTTTTCTCATGGTAAAAAGGTCTTCCCTCTCCATAATTCCACATACAAGCCCATGTGGGCAAGCAATCAATTTCATAAATAAAAAATGGACCCACTATCACATGCCATAAATGGAACATGGGCTACCTCAAAAGTCCTCTAAGACTCATATAAAGACTCTTCAACCTTCAAATTGGTCCAAGGACATACAAATCAACCCAAAATATATTAAAAATACTTTATGTCACTCTCTAAAGTTGGCTTTCGTAATCCATCCGATTTTTGAGTCAAAGGGAACCACTTAAGTAGCTTAAAAATACTTTATGAATGAAAAAAACTTAAATAAACTCCTAAATTTAAGAATGAAATATGTGAGTGAATAGTACCCAATGTGGGTGAATAGTGATAAATGGGTTAAGTATGTCTACACTTAAGACTGGGTCCATAATTGATATAAGATGTGGTATGGGTCAGGGTAGGGTCAAGTAAACATGTCACCACTCTACCAATGATGTGCTCATGCCTGAATTAATCCTAGTTCCCTTGTTGTCCTTCCTTATCACTTGCACAACATCACACACATAAAATTCCCTACCCTAAATAACTAAAGCTCCAAAATACAAATATTACAAATGATCTCAATCCACACAACATTCACAAAAAATATCTAAGTCATCACATATCAATGAAAATAAATTAATATCAATCATATTAACATATGTATAATTCAATTACATGCTTAATAATAATAGCTCTAGTGGTACATAATCAATATGCATCATAATAAAGAACCAAAGAGTGTAAGTGAAATAATATCATAATGCATATAATAATAATCCAATATAAGCATATAATTATTATTTTGGAAGAAAAACATAAAACTCTCATAATATATATAATCTTTGTCTTGGACATAAGGGACAAATAATGTCTTATGTCTCAATAACACATAAGGTACATCTCAACATGATGTTTATACAACATAGAAATTCTAAAGTAATCATTGTAAAAATATGGGTCTCACATCCCCCTCCCCCTATGCAGACTTCCTCTTGAAAGTAACTAAGGGTCAAAAGTATAGTTTATAGGATGTTATAATAATGACTAAGAATCTTGTTGACTTGGCTCAACAATCCCTCTATGTTAATGATCACATATCTTACTAACAAATCACAAATTGTAATTGGATATACAAAAATATCTAAAATCACAACATAACCAATCTATATCACTATCAGAGTTAGGTGGAAACATATGGTAATATTTAACATAAAAAAGGCCAAGGAGCACACCGTCCATCCAACCTCTATAGAAGGAAAAATTGAGATTATGTCACCCCCACTTGCTCAAAAATTAATGAGGCAATTCATAAGTTAAAATCATTCAATAATGAGAACAAGAGAGTATAAAATCATCTAAATGATATATAAGTGATATCAAAACAAAACCCATTCCCAAATCAAGGGACATATGTAATACCAATCCAAGAATAAATCCTAACACATAGTGTGTCACTAAGAAAACATAATACCCTAATATACTATAATGAGGATACACAAAACTCAAGGGTCATACCAATCCTCAAAGGGTCTTCTGATTCCATCCCCTAAGATTGATGTAAAAAAGGAAAAAAAAAATCCATCTAATAGGTGCAAACTTGCTCAAGTGAGAAGCATCTCATGCTTGTACAACACTCACTACACAAAGCACAAGTGGACCTTAGTGAATTTCCTTTCCAATAAGAAATATCTAAGCATAACCAAGGTGTTCAATTTATGGTGATCAAAAAGGTTCTATGAACCCCTTGTTCATGAACTCATGAACTATGTTAGGTACTCACCTACCCAATATAGTAAACAATAATCACTCTTAAGTCACTTAGTCAAACCAACCCAAAATCAACTCTCAAAAGGTATATGTGCTCCCATAAGGGCTCACACTCGTTCTACCACAAATCCTTAACTAAATAATGGGCCTCAAAATAACATCCAAACTTTTAATACTCATCTGTCATATCCATTATAGTTCCTCATCTCAAATGGGGGGCATCATAACAGGCTTGTCAGAGATACATAAACCACCATGAGTATAAAATCACATATGCGTATTGATTTCAAATATTCAAAATGGTCCAAATATCAAAGGGTTTAGAAACATGATATATATTGAAACAATGATACACATTATAGGGTCATATACCATTCATATTCACTCACTTTATAGACACTTAAGCATAGATTCGTACACACTTGGGTGTATATACATAGGCATATGTATAAAGTTTACATGATTAAAAATTAGAATTTTATACATACACATACATTTGAGATATAATTTCTCAAATTCAACATATATGTGCATATCATTCTATACTAATTTTTATAGATTTAGGGGACATGATACTCATTCATGCACACATATGCAACAACATAATTTAAATTTAAATGGAAAATGGTTGTCATTCTACTTCACACTTATCAAATCCATGGTCATGATGGGGGCATGAACATTATTCATTATATTTTGATCATGTATTATATTATACATTGAGTGAATCTACACAATCAAAACCTACATTTATGATGGGTGCATGAACATTATTCATTTACTTCTATTCATGATTTTTCTTTAGATGGAGTGAAATTTATCAAACTTGAGAAAAATTATACAATTGAATCTATAATCCATTAGTATTGTTTGATTCACATTATTTGAGTATACATAACTTGATGGTTATCTTATTTACATGCATATTTATTTGCATTATTACATTGTGTACTTATCCCCAAATTCATGACAATTGGGGAATGTTGTCTTCCCAACCCAAGATCATGTATAGTTACACAAATTTGGGTCACAATAACCATAAATATCCATGTGCTTTAGAAAGGAAGAAAACATTTCTCTAATTCTTTAACAAGGAAGCATAATCTCCAACAAGTTGAAATGGAAACATATATTTCACCAACAGAATGTGTACTATAAGCCTTGTTCTTTCAAAAATTCAAAAATCTAGTTTCAGATTAAAATAATCAATTTATGGACATTGACTAGACATGATTGTAGGTTTTTCTCTTGAGTGTCTTGAAAAAATGGAGTTTCATATGAAATAAAAAGTGTATTGTTCTCACTAAGGTATATTTTATCCTTTTACTCTAAAAATTCCATTGCTATAATATAATGGGGGTAGGTTTAAATACAAAAAATTGGTCTTCAGTATTTGACAATGACAACCTTGACACACATTTACCATGCATGACTTGAGTACACAAATAAGGTCCTAATCCACCATAATATCACACTTGAATGTTATATTATGAGTTGACATTTATTTATATTGTTACATAGCTAAATGAATCCAAATGTATATTACAAGCCTTCTTAATATCGTATATAGTCATCTTCATACTCTCACTTCATTTTGCTTGTACATAAGTTATTTTTTCTAGATATAGTTAGTATTTCCAGTTGATATTGACATGATCTAGTTACTAAAGACCCATTCCCAATGATAGATATTTTATAAATTAAAACCTCTCCTTACGGTTGGCTAATTTTCCTAGTGTGTCAATGGCATGAAAAACTACCCAATTAGAATCATATATAAACAAATAAAGGTATCATTTAAAATTTAATTAACACTTATCTAGAACACATCTATACACTATTGCATATTGAGAAAAATCTTCTCTATTATTGGAAAAAAATAATATGAATAATTGTATAATGTTTTACTTTGTTACATTTTGTATTCAAACATTTTTTCAAAATACACGCTAGATAAAAACATCCATAAGTGATAATCTATGATGAGAGATAGATAACATACATAAAGACCTATACAATAATTTTCAACCATAAAAATACTAGAGAACCACTAGGAGGTAACTTTTATTAATTTTTTTTAAATTTTTTTTTTTTATAATTATATATTTGTGATTATGCTAAGTGGAACTATCATATGATCCCAATTTATAGAGTATATTCTTGGTTGCATGAACATGTTAAACATAAGATAATACTAATACAAGTGAGAATCTTGAAACAAAATTAATCTAAAATAAAATGATCTTTTACCTTCATGATCAATGTGATTTTATCATGTATAAGTTGTGGGTGCCCATGATCTAAAATATTTAGATCTCCTATAGTCTAAAATTCAAACTATAGTTTTCCCACAGTCTATGAACATCTCTTTGATATGACGATTGAGGCTAGGGTTATAACCATGACCTAATTCATTCAATGGATTGTGAATGGATAAATAATTGAAGATATATGTATTCATCATGGTCTCTTGTATTTAATTAGTTTTTTGATTGTGTTTGACATATATTTTATGGTGTTTCGACCAAGGAATCACTCTTATTTCCTAAAGGTTTTGCACAAATTAATAGAGTGACACATTTTAATCCCAACATTTACATAGTCAAGAATAAAGGGGTTATATTTTATTTCCTATCACTAGAGGTCACATTTAAAACATTTTTAATTTGTGATTTATAATGGCTACTTCACAAAATTTTCACACTTATTTCATATTAACTATGTTTTATTGATGCAATGTCTCTCATCTTATGACATATGATCCACCTTCATCATTAACTATCAATAGACCCTTTCCTTATTTTGATAAAAAATTTATTTCTAGTAAATTCTAGATACAATCTTGCATAATGGATACTCTATGATGAGACATGGATAACTTACACATAAACCTAAACACAAAATTTCCACCATCACAAAACTACAAAACTACTAAGATATAAATTTTGTTTTATGACTTAGTTACATTTTATGATTGAAAATCCAATCGAATTAAAGTAATTATTTTGTAAGATAAATCTAATCATACAAAAAATCAATTGGAGGAAATCACACTCTAATAGTCATATCGATATAATTTAAGAGATTACATCATCTTAATCCAAATAAAAGATAATAATAAAAAAGGCAATGAGGAAAAATAGCTATAAATTAGATCCATGAAGCACATTCTAGATTAGGAAATTAAATTAATGATGAAGGATGGATGAGGAGGAGTTTTGGGATCATTGGGTTTATCACCCTACTCTCGACATATCTAAAATAATGATGGGTCTATACCATCAGGTGTAGAAACCCAACCATTTTTATACTTATCTTTATCTTTGTCTTCGGCATTATGCATCTTAGTAGGAGAAATAGTAAGGGCCATCTTAAAAAAATTCCCTTGTGGTGGTGATAACCAACCAAATTGGAAAACAACACTCCCTCCATCATCCCCATTAATACATATATTTCCACCATCCCAACCATTACCACTATAACCTACATGTCTATGAGCTTGGGATCTCATAGATGGGATTTATCTCCAGGGATAACCATTGTAGTGCTAGTTGTGTCACCGGTTCCTCCTTAGGGCCCATGCCTATGGTCCCATGGGGATGATCAATGATGGGGAGAGACTAAAGGGACTTTGATAACTACACAAGAGGTAGTGTCCCACTGATTAAGAAATGCCTAAATATGGGTGAGCTAAAAATGCCTTTTCATCTTAAACTTAAATTTATAGTATAACATTAAATAATATATTAACCATGTTAGTAGTGTAAAATAAATCATCTGATATATCTTGGTTAAAAACAACCTAATTTATGATTTTACATGATTAAAAGAGAATATCACCAAAAATAATATGCCAAATTTGTGAAAATTTTACAATAAACGTTGTTGAGTCTATTAAACGCATCATATTCTAGGTAAACATCTCATGATGGAAGTGTTGGAAGTGTGTATGAGTCCACAATCAAGTAGACTAAACAAGCCTAAAAAAATATAAAATATGTTTTAAATATTCTATATGTTTCACACAGAGAAAAAAAAGTGAGCCATACCAAGGTGTACCAAGATAAAGCCAATAGGGAGGCCCTGTTGGGGAATAAAACATAAGACATGTGCTTGCATTGGCTTGATGAAAACTAAACACACACGATAAAATATTATTCTCTAAAAAAAATTCATTAGAATTGACCTTCCATTTGAAATTGAGAGTTTCCATGGGAAAATATTGTGGAGAGAGGAGTTGGTAACCTAACTGGGGTTAATACCAGTGGAAGGGATCCCAATAGGTAACTTCAAATTAATCCACCATCCAGATGGAGTTTCACTTCAATATTATGGAGATGAATATCAAGCTTGTAATTTTGAATTTATGATATGGACTCATGGTCACTAGTTTTTAGCTAAAATTTGTGGTGCGAGATATGCCAAGAAACTCAGTCTTTGATTTTTATACAAAATAGGTCTTAGATCACTTTCATTTATTTCCTAAAACATTTAATACTTTTAACCAATAATTAGATACCACTATGTGGAGTGAGACTTGAGAGAAATCCTAAACTAAAACCCATCACCATCCCAAATACAATTATTTTTGAGAAACTCCCAATCCTTCTAAATACTCTTAACTAAAAAGGTACCCAAAATAGTGAAAGGGACCTAAGTGAGTAATATAGTTTGAAGGTTTAAACCCTTTAGGATCCTTGGCCCATAATAATATCATGATTAATGAAATTCCTAAGAAGCATTTTATATTTTTCAATTCCATCCAAAACATATAGGATCCATTTAGCACACAAATCATGGCCTTAAATTCTAATATCTAGTAGACAAAATCCTCCCAAGGTCCTTGTCTTGCATAAAACATGTCAAGCTACCTAATGTAACCATAAACTTACTTTAGAGTTTACCCACATAAAATACCTCAAAACATTTTCCAATTTAGCCTACATACCCTTAGAGGTATCCTAAAAAAAGGAGTAGTAAACATAAGTTGCCACTCAAACCTTAAATCAGATTTTGAATTTTCCCACTAGTGAGAGTGGTTTGGATATTTAGTGATAAATTTTGTTACCACCCTTTGAACCACATACAACTACATATTATATGGGGAAGATTGAAATATAAAGGGGATGCCCATAAATTTTAACTTCTTTCTAATTTGAATCCATTTTATTGTACTGTAACAACTAAGTACATCAGGGGGAGAGGGACTATCTATAACATTGGGGTTTTTCTATTGAAAGGAAGAACCAAAAGGCATAAAAAAACTAAAAATACATTCCATAACATTAGATATGGATCAATCCTTTGTTGCTAGTGTAATAAAGGAATTATCATCAAAATTCCCATTATCCAATTGAGAGTTGGTGTTGGTGTAGATAATAAAATATAGTATTTGATTCTTGACAATGATAAACTTGACACACATTTACCATGCATGACTTGAGCACAAAAACAATGTCTTAATCTACCATTCTTTCATACTTACATGTTATATTATGAGTTAACCTTTCTATTATATTGTTACACACATACATTAATCTTATTTTCTATTACAAGCTTACTAAATATCCTATATAGACATCTCTAGACTCTCAGTTTAGTACGTATGTATTTGGGCCATTTTCACTAAACACAATCAATATCAATAGTTAATATTGATTAGATCTAGTATGTACTGACCTGCTCCTAAAAATGGATATTTTTTAAAATAAAACATATCTTTAGGGTTGTCTCATTTCCATAGTATGTTGGTGGCATGAAAAATTACCCAATGGGACTCATATATATATATATATATATATATATAATAAATTTCTCATTCAAAAGGGACTTGGCACTTATCTGGAACACAACTATACACTATTACATATTGATAAAAATACTTTGTATTCTTCAGAAAATGTAAACTTAGCATTAGGAGTAGTCACAAGCCAAATATAAAACACTCTAAATCTAATTCAAATCAATCATATTCAAGTATCAATAGTTGAATCATTAGCTACATACATATAATGAAGGAGAATAATTACAAAATCACACTAGGTAGGAAGCATATGTGTCACTTGGTTTCCCTCCTCATAGTATTATATACATAGGTAATGGTTAATATTTAGACAAGGGTGATTGGGGTCATTTTATCCCATTATAATTTCCCCCATTTTATACGTTTCAAGCCTTAAGATGTAGACCTAGGGTTTCAAGGCAAAAGAGGCTAATTTCTAGAGCTACACACATAATTAGGGACTAGAATCACAAACAAAAAATAAGTATATACATATGTAGGTGACCATAAAATAAATTTTAATTATTTCCATGTAGTTTAGTATCAACTGTTGATACTAACCTAGATTTTTGGAACTAACCTAGTGAAAACAAAGAACCAATCTCAAAACTAAAAAAAACACATTTTATTGTATCTTAGTTTTCACTTCTACAATATAGTCACAATAAGAAAGTTAACTATAAAAGCTAATTATTTATCCCTTTTTAGTATTAATTATATTTTTCAAATGCCACTTGTCAAATTTGAATAATTCATCTTAGTCTTTTCCATTCAAATGTATGCTTCAATGCCATATATTAATCTTTGAATTAATTTTCAAAGTTATATTTTAATTATATTAAGTTCATCACCTTAATTTAATATCGATACTAATTGTAATTAATAAAATTGACCTGAATACCTTTTACTAATCATCCCAATGTTTGAGACAATGGAGCCATAAGATACATAGAATTTGATAACTATCCCAAAAAACATAATGTCTAGATCATAATAATCTCAAGACAAATATAATTATGCCTAAAATTAAACATACATGGATGACTATGGACTAAGATATTATGAAATGAGGATGTAAATTAATTTATCCAAATTCCCTCCACTCCTCATGTATATTTTATCCATGATTACAGTGGTGGCATATTTCTTGCTCTTACTTCACATAACCACACTATCAAATCTAGTGCATAATATACCTTGAAACATGTTGTGGATTGTTCAAATCCCTCTCATTTTTATATTTTTAGAACCATTTACACTTGGCCTCATTTTTCAATATTCAAAAAATATAAAAATATAAAATAACAAAATGATTATAAAATACAAAACATTCAGATATTAAAAAAAATCCAAAATTAGGACATGAACATGACATGATTACTGGATTATAATATCTACATATATTATTTATCACATGTTTGGTAGATAGAATATTATTTATATACACACATGCATTTCATAGTCTGAGTGTTATGTATGACATATGGGTTACACATGAACATACCTATATTAGGCTTCCATCTACCTAATGGGTATGTTAATACAGGGGCATATTATTCCACATGCTTCACTATTACAAGTTATATATTTATATGGAATTTATACCATGTTGAGCTATCTATATTTCTTACATATGCCTTATTAATTACTCATATATTACAAAATGATACATGATATTGCATTATATTATGATGTGACAGTAATATATATGGACAGTGTAGAGTACTTCCTTATTCTATGCTCCACTAATGATGCTAATATTTTGGATAATATGATATTATGCGTTTGATTATTTTGTGTGTCCTTTGGCCTTGTTTGATGTGACATCCTTGACTTTACTTGTTTGTGACACTTTTATGTCCCCTTTCATGTGGCCCTTTGCATTTTTTTAATGAAATTTTAATGACCCTTGTATGTGGACTTTGGCCATCTGTGTGACCAAAACACTTGCAATTTTTGAGCTTGTTAATAGTAATTAGTGCCATAATATATATCATGAAATTTCACTATATAGTTTTATTGAGATACTATTATAATGCATGTTTTATCAATATATTTATCTAGGAATGCCACATATATGCCATTTATTTCATATGTTACATTCATGCATTGATTAATACATACATTTACTATGATGACATATTATTTACGTGTCTACATGATATTACATGATCCTAAATTAGAACATAACATGATACAATTAACATGTATTTTGATATGAGTGACTTATAGGATACATCCATCATCTTAAATTAGGAGAATTATAGTGGGATTGTCATATAGACATAAGCCTCTTCGAGTATAAAATTGGATCAGAATATTTCATAGATTTAGAAGGGTTTATATATCAAAGGTTTTAGATACATGACATATATTAGAATAATGATATAAATTACATGGGAATATGCCATGCATATGCACTCACTTTACATATACTTTAGCATAGATTCATGCACACTTTTGTGCATATGCATGGTCATATGTGCATAGCTTACATGATAAAAAATTATAGGTTTATACATACACATAAATTTGAAATACATGTTCTCAAATTCAACATATAGGTGCATATGATTATATACCAGTAGGTAAAAATTCATGGGTTATGATACTAGTTCTTATAAATATATAGACATTTTCAAATTCATTATACATGATATTATCTCATGCACACATACAAAAAAATGGTTTGTATTTGAATGGAAAATGGTTTCCATTCCACTTCACACTTATCATATTTGTTGTCATCATGGTGGCATGATCATTGTTCATTATCTTTTGATCATGCATTCTATTCTACACTGATCAAAACTACATAATCAAGACCTACATTCATGATGGGTGAATGAATATTATTTATTCCATTTCATTCATGATTTTTTATACATGGATTCAACTTAATCAAATTTAAGAAAAACTATATAATTAAATGTATAAACCATATGCAGTGATTGATTCACTTTCTTTGAGAAAACCTAGTCTAATAGCTCTCTCATTTACCTATATATTTATTTGTGTTAGTACATTATGTACTTATCCACACATTCATTAGGGTTTGGGAATTTTTTCTTTAAATCCCAAGATCTTGCATAATTACACAAAATTGGGGGCACAATCATGTCAACTCTCCATGTGATTCAACAAGGAAACACAAGTTTATCAATTGCTTCAAAAAGTAAGCATCATATCAAAAAAATTAAATATAAACATGGATTTAACCAACACAAATGTATAACCATTTTTATTTTAAATTTAAAAAAATTATTTCAAATTCAAATAGTTAAACTATGGACATTGACTACACATGATTATAATTTTTTTTATTTAGTGTCCTTCATAATTGGAGCTTCATACCAAATAAAAATGGAAGTGTACACATTTAGGTATACTTTATCATTTTAGTATAAAAATTACATTATTATAATAAAATATTTGTATTTTTAAATACTAAAATCTTGTCTTTGGTACTCTAAAATGACAAGCTTGATACATTTTTACCACATGTAAATTGAGCACACAAACAAGGTCCTAATCTACCATTATATCACACTTGCATTTTATATTGTGAGTTATTTTTTTCCAATTGTTACACACCCAAATTAATGTCAATATTTATTTAAAACCTTCTAAATATCCTATATATACATCTCAATACTCTCAATTCATTCCACTTGTACACAAGTCAATTTCTATAAATACTGTCAGTATCTCCAATCAATATTGAAAGGTCCTAAAAATGATTATTTTATAAAATTATACCTCTATTTAGGGTTAGCCCATTTTCCTATCATGTTGATATCATAAAAAATTACCCAATTGGACTCATATATAAACAAATCAAGGTCTCAAGAATTCAAAAGGGAATTGAAATTTATCTAGAAAACATCTAGATACACTATTGCATATTGAAAAATATTACCTATTCTTACCAAATTGAAAATACCTTATCTTGATAATGTATTTAATAATACCTTGATTAATGAGCTTTCTAAAGGATGGGTTGTAATAGCTTCAAGATATATTTTGTGAAAATATGGACCCATAGTAACCAAAAGAGTTTTATAGGGTTTGTATCAAAACCCATCAATACTTGGGGCTTAAATGATGACTATCTACATATCCACATCATTAATAAATTTAATGAATCATATCCTATCACTTTATACCCATTCAACTTTAAATAACTTGTGGGGAAGAAATTATAGTTATTTGTTAAGAGTAGGTTCCCATTTAATTTTGGATGGTTGAACCTCATTATAATGAACCATAAAGTATTTCATAATATTATGAATATGTGTAAGATGAGATCCATATTTTAAAATTGATTTAACATAATCAAATATTTACCTGGAATAGAAGAGAGAGAAAATATTTCAAATTTCTATCCTTGATTTTTAACTAGTGCATGTGAGCAACAACTTAAGATCCCCAAGCTTGATAGTGTTATTCAAATTTAAGATTATTCTACCACAAGGCAATTTTTTTTGAAACATTCATTGAAAAATTATAGTTCTAACTCCTATGAATGTCAGTTAAATTCAAAGAGCGACGCTGTGTGGCCTTTATGACCAAAGGCAAAAAAATTTGGCCATAAATACAAAGAAAGGTTGCAATTTTAATAATGGAATAACACCACCAATAAATCCAACCAAACATTCCAAAGGGATAGGGATAAACATTACATGATCTTATTATGAGATTCTATGTCTCAGAATGATTAATGTGGATGTTATTAGATAGAATTGAGATTTGGTAATCTTAGCTTGAGGAACAACCCACTCCACCTAATTTTTTTGCGAAGGTGGTCTAAGAGAAACACATAAATAATCACTACCATGGGATTGTAAAAATTATTGGTAAGAGATATATTTTTTTAGAAATAAGAACATGGATACACCCTTAAGATATAACATGTTGAGGTATATGTCTAGTAGATTTGTGGCCTACATGACCTTTCATATCATCTTGTCACTTATTATTTTTTTAGTATGGTTGGCCTATGGAATAACCTTGGCCTTGGTAAAGTATATATAGGATTTAGTGGTTAGTATTTGAGTATCATATTGTGAATTCAGATCTTATTAGATTATTGTGGAGGTTTTCCCCTCAAAGTGGCTCAATCATATTGATCAATTATTCTAATATTTAATCAATTATTTTTATGTATCTATTTGTTCTTGGCATATTACTATGATATATTATTCTATTGGTGTGAATTATCTAAGTAATATCATTATAAAAAATGATCTAAATTTTTTTCCACTTTATCAAATTCATGGAAAAAATTAAACCATGTGAGCCAGGGTGGGGTGACAAGAAGGAGACAATGGTGGTTAGGATCAAATACATCAAGATTATTATGCATGTAGATCCATTCCTTTCTTGTGTAAACACATCATTGCATAAGGAGAACCCCTTACTTGTCCTTTGGTTATTAAATTATGTTAAAGTTGCCACAAAGGATCAATATTACATCTGGTAATGATTCAACAAGCCAATCCTAAAAAGTCATTCTTTAAACTATATCATTAGAGGCATAAATATTTACAATGCAAATAAAGTAGAAATTGAAGTCAAATATAGTCCACACAACTTAATCAACATGATTTTATCCCAAATAAATTATACTAGGTGAAAAGGATGGGGAAATTAATGATACCAAAAACCCACATCCATTCTCATGTATAAACATCAAGAAAATATCTCCTATCCATATCATTCTCATAACAAAGGAGAGATAAAAGTCAAATATTTTAATTCATTACAAGAAAATAATTTTCATGTTAACAAAAACTAACATGTATCCCTTGCAATGAATTTTTGGGTTGTGTTAGTAAGCTATCACAAGCTCTATGATTACACTAACATTAATTAATATTTATTTTCATATTGGTTTCCTTGTACTCATCAACCAAAACATAAAAATTATTTGCCAAGTAGAATCAATGGATACCTTTCATGGAATCAATTAAGTAAAAGGCCCATTTCTTTTCTTTCATGTAACCACCATATTTGGGTCGCAAATATATACTATGATTTATTTTCCAAAAATATTTACATTACAACATGATAAGTTGATATGAAAATTTTGGATGTTTTACCTAATGAGCGGGTTACTAAATTTGAGAGACTATTATTTGTCTCTAAGAGACAAAAAAAAATATGTTAGTTTCGGGGTGTAGATAATAAGAGGCACCATCATTTTTTGGGTGGAAAGAGATGTTTCTTTGTGGCCACCATAGAATCCCCTATGGGTTTATACACAATAGATTAGGCATTTCTTGTACTATGAAATTAATGATTTCCATTCTTTGTAATAATAGTCCATTTGTCCAAAGATGTTTATGAATTATTAGTCATCTCAAGATATGTTTTTAATGTTGGGGCTAGTTTGGATTTGACCATCAATGTGAACTCGATTTTCTTGGGTCATCGGATTAAAACCAAAAATAGTGTTGGGCATGGAGATATAAATAAAATCATATGATAAAAGGTTATTTTTAATTTATATGTCAATCATTTCCTTGAGATATTTATCAATATCTATGTAAATTCATTTTTGGGGATGGGATTCATAAAACATTTCTCAATCAAACCCTATGAAGCACCATATGAATTTAATCAACTTATGAAAAAAATTCTTTTTTATTGTTGGGTTACGACATACTAGGTGACCCAATTAGTCTATGTGAAACTATTCCAATATAAGGGGCCTACTAGTTTAGAATATTATCTTGAGAATTTAATGTTGTTTTGGTCCTATCACTATTTAGAGGGAAGGGTGAGTTTATTTGTTTCATTCATGCAGGTTTCAAACATGTTTTAGGAAACAAAAACAAACATGCATTTACAAATTTGCCCAATAAGAAAATCAACATTTATGGGTTTTTAAGGAAATGAATATGGGTGATTTTAACATGTTTATTTCATACATAAAATAATGAATACATGGCAATAAGTTTCATTTTAAATGAGATAAAACATGAATATTAAAATTGCATTCAAACCCTACTTTAAACCTAGCTAATAGATTTATAAAAATGACAAAATAAAGAAGGAAAAGAGAGATAAATCTTAATGTTATAAAGTCATTATCAATTTGTTTGATAAAATGAACCCATTAATTATTCTCAAGAATGGAAAACATATTCACAACCATAGATGTGGATGATGCTAGAGCCTAAAGATGAAAAATCTAGAATAAGAATGACAACACCATCATTTTACATGTATAGGTAATGAAATAACAAATCCATAACTATGATTAATGATTTTTTTCATTTGAATAGCATAAATAGGGTTTACATTGATCATTCAGTTATAGTTTTGGCAACATAATTCTAGGTAGCAAGTTGATGGAGATAAATTATACTACGAATATAAAAAAGTGATTGGTCCAATGTTTTTCTTCGGATCAACAAAGAACCAACCCTTGGAATGTACATAATGTATCCATATATATAAAATCAAGCTCCAAAGGAAGGTGTTTTCCCTAAAAAATGTAGTTAGGTGAAATTAATTTATTCATAAAACCCATCTTTGCCTCAAAAAATCTATGCCACATTCTTCCTTAGCCTACAAAAAGACAAAAACAAGTAAAAAATGGTAATTAAAAACTCTTTAAATGAAACATTACACGAGAATGTGAATAAACTTTAATTGATTAGAATTCTCCTAAAATTGAAGACACCATCGCATTTATATCTGAACTAGATTCTTAGTGTCATAGATGGTTCACAAAATAGAGACCCAAGCAAAATGATATGAAAAAAAAATCATTAGGGGCTCAAAAATTGCCCAACAAACCTATTCAATTTTTAGCTGATTGATAAAATGTCACTTTTTAAATTTTAAACTCCCTTACCTAATTGGGCTTCAAAATCCTAATTAGCAAGGAGGGGAACCTTTTGATAGGTATTAGACCTAATCAATGCTCTAAATCCTAATTTACATTGCTCTTAAAACCTAAGTAAGTTGATATGTTTACAAGACCTATTCATGCATATTAATGCTGCTTAGAACTAAAATTTGAATTTGGGGGACCCTAAGACATAATTAGGATTGGGACACTTGATTACATATATCAGAGAAGGCTTAAGATTTTTTCATTATACTTAGAGTCAAAATATAGGATTGCATTATGCTATGAATGTAGAAGTATCTTATGTTATAAGTGGGGTTTTCAACCTACATAGCATAGAATAATAAATGGAGAGGGAACACAAACCTAATTGGGTATGCAGACCCAAATAAGTATATGTTTTTAGGTATCAAAATCTTAATCTAAGAGCCAATCAGGGTTTGAAACCATGACTATGACTATATGACTCAGTCAATATAAACACAGACTCATGCCAAGAAAAAATCCTAACTAACATAATAAACACACTTTCTCAAAACCCATTTGTATGATTATTTATTAGAGAAAAGACCAAACTGTAGAAACTATGGAGTTGATTCTATTACTGTAGCAACATGACACTTCTCTACAATTACAAAACAGATGATTTCACTAATTGGATGTTATGGTAAGAAATAATGCCTTCATAAAATAAAGGACAATTGGATTAGAGAAAGGGCATTTCTCACACATACATGAATATTGAATTATTTTGCATTTAGTTGGTATTTATACCACAACATTATTATAGAATAATATAACATAGAAGAGATAATATATAGAGAGGAATTATAATAGGTTATATAATAAATTAACTCATGTAATTTATTAAAGTTTTATAGTATAAGATATATATATATATATATATATATATTCTAGCCAATGTTATATATATATATATATATATATATATATATATATATATATATATATATATATATATATATATATATAGAGAGAGAGAGAGAGAGAGAGAGAGAGAGAGAGAAGTAATCATTATGCACTATTTGATTTACTATGAATATAGGCACTACTTATTTTTCAATGAATGTTAAGGATTATAACCAATACTAACCCTTGCATCAAAATAGTCTAACTAAAGTTAGCCTTTATCAACAAAAGCTTTATTTATCCAACAACTTCAAATTTTATGTCAATATTTGGTGGCATTTCACAAACTTTAGTTGACTAATGTTTAGGGGAATGTATCCTTTAGAGTTATATAATATTTCATTAATAAAAATAAAAGTGTGGTGGGAATAAAAAATGAAAATTTTTTCACACAAAATTAAAAAGGACACAAGAAACATTACTTAAAATTAAGGCATCATTATTTAGACTACAAGAATAATGATTCTAGGTTACTTTTGTACAACTATTATTGTCTTTGATACCATGGCAAGCCAAGCATATGGAAGGTTTTTGTATTCACATTAAATGATTATCTCAGATGACTATGAAAAATATTTAGGCTCTCCAAAAAATTAATACACCCATAACTCAGGGTATTGATTATTAGTTTTAGGATACCCTCTATTCAATCATCATATTTTGGGCTATATAAGGTTGGATGAGATTTGATTCTAAGAAAACCAAATTTGTTGAAGGAGCAAGAAAATGTTTCTTGAACAAAGTCTTGCTCCTCATTTTCATGTTTCTTTTGGATCGAGGGCTAGTAAAAGAAGGTAAATAGTTCCTTTAAGGGACATGGACCTAAGGTATGGTGTGTGCAAAGATATGGGATCCTCATAATATGTGACCACTTGAAATATCTAGTTTAAATAGTGGGGGAGGTTAAATAAGATGTAGGCGTTAGGAAAGTAAGTATCAAGAAAAAGTAACTTAATTAATGAGATGAATGTTTTAGTAAGAGGATAAATTAAAGATAGTTTAGAGAAAATGGTGAATGAAGAGATGAAGAATCATATGGAGGATGAGAGAATTTAGTCAAAAATTAAGAAATAAATACCAAATAAATAATGTTATGAAAAATTAAGATGGCAGATAAAACTAATATATCATCTACTAGTAGAAACCCTAACATTAAAAATATTACTATTATCCCTCCACCATAAATGAATGAGTTAGTATTCACACCATAGGAAGGTTTAAACACAAATAATGAAAGTAATAAAAATAATATTTGTTATTTACCACACCTTAAAATACCATGAGAAATATGTGGTAAGGATTAATAAATTTAGTCACACTATTGGGAAAACCTAAACTATTTAAACCTTGGGTGTGAAAGACCAACTACTCATAAGTAGTTTGTCCCATAATGGATGAGGCCTAGAGAGTAGTGGAATAAGTAAAGAGAATATGATTAAGATATGATATGTTAATTAAATAGTAGAACCATGGGAGGAAATGTTATCAATAGAAGGAATTTTGATAGTAAATACTCAGAAGGAAAGTTTTACAGATAATATATAAGAAAAAATAGATGTGAACCTTGAAGAGAAAAGTGATTCTGAGATAAGTGTTAGTAGTCATACTCAATCATTAAAACATAGAGATAAGGAGGAATAAAAATTAATATAAGGAGGATTAGTTAATGAAAACATTGGATAATAAGTTCAATTAGATATATAAGATGTGGAAGAAGAGATTTTAAGTGATGAAACCCCCTTAAACTCTGACTACAAGATGTCTCAAGAGGAAAAAAACCCTTTGGACCAATCACAATACACTGTAATACTTAAAAATAGATGTGTACATCCATCCTTTATAAAAATAGATATATTTATTGGAGAATAAGTTGAAAAAAATTAATATAATGAGGATTAGTTAATGAAAACATTGGATAAGAAGTTCAATTAGATATATAAGATGTGGAAGAAGAGATTTTAAGTGATGAAACCCCCTTAAACTTTGACTACAAGATGTCTCAAGAGGAAAAAAACCCTTTGGACCAATCACAATACACTATAATACTTAAAAATAGATGTGTACATCCATCCTTTATAAAAATAGATATATTTATTGGAGAATAAGTTGAAAAAAATTACAAATTCATAAGGAAGAGATTGAGAAAAGAAAAAAAATTGTTAGGAGTTAGGTGGAAGTGTTAAGAAGAATAAATTTTCAAACATAATTAATAAAAAGGTTGTAAACAAACTTTGGTTAGACAAATTAAGATAAAAAACAACATATTTTCAATAGTATTATAGGAATAATTACATCAAGCAATTAGGCAAAAATTGGTAACAATCGTAGTATTGGGATTCCTAACAAACCTAGGAATACTAAAATGATAAAAAATCAAAAGAATTTACCATTATTTAATAAAGACATAAAGGATGTGGAAGAACATTTACTTGTATTGGAATCATACTAGAGGAGTCACAATATTATTGATTAAAGAGTGATGTTATTTGATTTTTTTGGAACATTAAGGGATAACAAACTTAAATGGTACATTAAGACTTAATTTGGACATGCCAATGCATGGGCTGATGTCTAAAAATATTTTAAGGGTGTTTTTCACTATCTGAACTTACCAACATAAAGTGCTATCAAGATGAGAGATTTAATGTAAAAAGAGAATAAAATTTTCAAATATTATGATCAATGGTTTAAATCCATGGTGTAAAAATTAGAGGAGCCTCTAAATAAAAAAAAATAGAATATAATGGTTTATATCTATATTAATCTCATGCCTTAGAGCCAACATGGATGGGAAAATTTTTAACACATTTTCAAAAATATTAGAAATGACATCCTGATTAGAATCTCATTCCTATAAACAAGATACAAATACTTCATTAAAACACATTATTGAAATATTGAAGTTGGAGTTGGAACAATTAAGATTAAAATAAGAGATATAGATGAAGGAGATGAGTATGAGACACTAGACAATAAGCAAATGCCACTGTGGAAAATAATTTGGTGCATAATTGTTTTTGTGGAAGACATTATTAGAAATAATGCTCCCACAATGACATGGTAAAGATATTAGTGATAATAAGATCAATAAAACCACCGATAGGAATGAATCCACCAATTCAAAAAGCTATATATGATGAGAATATTTGTTGTGAAATCTGTTGATTATATGATCAACATTCACAATACTTATGCCCCATATTTTAATTGGTATTACCCATGAATCAATTAATGTACTGCACTAGTTGTGAATCATTTAATCCCTACAATAAAAACTTCCCTACTATATATGTACTCATGGATATACATGACATAAATTGAAGAGTGGAAATTTTACAACAAATATTGATAATGTAACTACCCATGAACAATTATAGTATATCACAACACGGTCAACATCATCAAGAGGCTCTTACAATTGAAAAAACTTAATCTCAAAATACCCAACCAAAATACTATAATAACAACTGGGGAGGGTATAAAGGAGGTGGCTAGGGAAGCTATAGAGGAGGATACCACAGAATGGGAAATTACCAAGGAGGGAGAGAATACAAATAAAATTATAACTAAGGATATAATAAAGAGATAACCCCATAAACATGCTACAGATGTGGAAAGGTTGGGCACATTGATATAAATTATGCTGAAGAACCAAAAATAGAGTGTTGATTATGCCATGAAAGACGAACACATGACTCATTATCATGTCTTAAAGTGGTACAATTATATAAAATGGGGGAATAAAAATTAAAGAGATAGTAGAAATCCCCCCCATAAAAGGGGATAAACATTTAATAAAAATGGAAAAATGGTAGGATATGAAAGGGTGGTGTAATTGATTTCACCATGGGAAAGAAGAAAAAAATTATAAGAATATGGAAGTTAATCACATAGACCAAAATTTTTGGAACAAATTAGACAATGCAAATAAATAATAAGAGAAAAAAAGAGGCCGTAGAAGAAGGATCTCTATATTATGAACAATGAATCATAGCCATGAGTAGTGGTAACCACCAAAAGTGGGATGAAGACATGTTAAGGTAAAGAAGTAACCACTGACTCTAATATAGAATTACACATAGATGTATAAGGTGAAAAACTTGATATTTATGAATATGACTAAATTTTAGATAAAAACTAGAAGATAATAATAGAAAAATAGGATAAGGATCAGCTTAAGCTAACCTAATTTGATGAAGGTGAGGTCAGGAATCTCAAAATAATGATAAAATTGATAATAAATAATACCTACTCGCTAAACTCACTCAATTCTATACATATTAGAACAAACACAAGATAAAATTGAGTTCATAGAGTGGGGAAAAACCAAAATAAAAATGCAAAGAATGTATTTAAAAAAAACTAAAAATGGAAAAATACTATTATTATACTAAATGCCAAAATTAATGGTGGTGAAATATATAAAACACTCTTAAAACTTGGCACATATACAAATGCATTATCATGGAGCACATGATAATTGTTGGGTAAACTAAAATTTCATGTAGTAACATATGACATTTCTATGGCTAATGCTACTCTACACTCAACAATTGAGACTTTTTAAAATGTTAGAGTTTATTTTATGGGGATAAAGAAGAGGGTATGTTTCAAATTAATCAATATGTATGATACAATATATCCAACATTATTGAAAGTAGAATGGTTTGGGGATTATAATAAATCATTACATTTTGAAGAGGAATAAATCACATTCAAAAGAAAAGGCCTAGTACTTCATTTTCTACTTGAGGTAGGAAGGGTAGTGACATGGTCATAATAACTATGGTTTTAAGATAAGGATAGTGAATTTGATAACCCTGAACCCAAGGATGAGGGGGAATTTATAGTAGAATAATAATGAGAGAAATCCTCAAGGGATGCAATTGAATATTTTATGTACTATGAGCTAGAAACCACATTGTGAAATGTATGTTACGTAAAGAAAACATTGTGCAAATAAAAAATCAACACTGCACTGGAAAATCCATCATCGTAGAGAAGAACAACTCACCACATAGAATGAGATTCACATAATAAATTACCAAAATTTACCAACATTGGGCTAGTTTATGATTATTTACAATAGATGATGTGAATATTTCCTAAAAAAGAAATAAGGGTGAAATACATTGATGATATACTCACTAATATTTCCATGATATGGTGGCATACCCATAACCAACCATACATACCTGGAAAATGTCTACCATACTACTCAAAATGGGGTTTGTAAAATTAGAGAATTACTTTCTAGAGATAATAAGTTATGCTAGAAAAACCAACCTATAATTACATCTTGACACCTATGAAAAGGTATGCATGATAGGAGGGGAAATAGATAGACACCTGTTGGCATAATTATTTTAATGTGAATTAGACACATTTACAAAACATGGTACTTACTTCAGGAGATATATAAAGGAACTAATAGATGGGCAAACGTAAAAATGGATTTTTTTATAACTTTCAATTTTGGGATCCGAATACTAGATTCTATCGAGCAATAGAAAAATAAAAACATTTCTATTTATGGAAGACTCTACTACAAAGTAATAGTTTTATGGATTAAAAACAAAATAAAAAAGGTTAGGACATATGTATGATTGGGAAAAAATGTCACAATTGTAAGAGAATTTTCAAAGACTACAAAAATGAAAACAAACATAAAATAGCTTGAACATATGGCATACTACTGAGAAATAAAAAAATTTAAGAGGATGAGGAAGAAAAACTATAAAACATCAAATTAGACATTGAGTAAGGAAAGATAAAACTCCTTGACACCAAATAAGACAAAAAATAATAATTCTACCGACCTCTTAAAATTAGAGAATAAAATATAGCCACAAAAGTAAATCCAAAGATAGCAACACTAGGTAACTATTGGGCAAAATAAGAGTTGGAGAAGATACTAGAATTACTAGGATAATTTGAGAATTTATTCATGAAAACATTCACCAAGCTCAAATGAAACAAAAAATATGTGGGTATTATAAAAATACAAATAAAATAGGATATTAAACCATTATAGAAACAACCATACATACTGAATCCTAATGTTAAATCAAAAGTTAATATTGAATTGGATAAAATTATATCTAGAAAAACCATAAATCTAGTGGAAGATACTAAATGGATAAGTCCCATGGAGACTCAAAATAATGAAAATGGTGAGATACACATATGTATTGATTAAAAATAGTTGAACATGACATGTTTGCATTATCCCTTCCCAACACCATTTATTGAAGAAATACTAGAGAGTGCTACGATAAGAGAAATTTATTCCTTCACTAATGGATTATTAGGACACCATCAGGTAAGAATAGTGCTAAAGGAGAAATTAAAAAATACATTTGCTACAGAATGGGGATCCTTTATGTATACAATGATGCTCTCTAGATTGAAGAATGCATTGGTTGTATTCAACTACATAATGGTGAATGAATTTAGGGACTTGTTGATGCCTAAATATGTATCATAGGTGCCCAGAGTGTTCAATAAAACTTCTAATTTTATAATTCTAAGAATTTAGTGCATGAGTTGTAGGTTATGATAATCCTATTATTTTTTGATGAAATAGAGGCAAAGCAAGTGGACTGTTTCACAATATTTATATTAATTTTTTGGTTGGGAGCCACCATGGCCAAATAATTGATCTTATAAAATATGAAGTATGATATGCTAAGAACTATGAATTATGAACAAGAAATAATCTAAAGACTGATCTAAGATGGATATTTACAATAAGAATTAAGATAGAGTGATCTGGTTAGAAAAGGATCAAAATGAAAGGTAAGGTAGAGAAGAGATGTTGGTGATCTTTATTCCAAATATCATGACAAAGTTTAAATATCATCTAGGTATGCACTAAAACAATGTATGACATAAAGTAGAATAAGCTCAAATCCTATCAGACATCAAGCAAACATCCAAGGATGGTGTGACATAATGCAAATAAGAACCAAGTTCACTTTAAAGATTCACCTATATAAGCAAAGATCATTAGCCCAAATGCAATAAAAGTAAGGAAATGAAATGAACTCAATAACTTTCAATTAACCTAGCATTAACACAAGTTAATATCTCTACATTTAAATGTACACACCAAGAATTCATAAAAACTATTTAAATCTATAATCAGAACAAACAAGTGAGAGAGAAGCCAAATTAATAAAATACACAAGCAAATTTGGATAAAGTTTGTAGAATTATTTGCTTATATTAATTTTTTAGAAGTTAAAATTAGCTTTTGGCTCTAATAACTCCCCCTTTTTACAAATGATAATTATCCTTTTATAAGATGCCAGGAAGCATGTCTGTTAGTCATATCCAATATAAAAGTACAAGTGTTAGGATAGTTGTCCTTTCTATAAAGGTTCTAAAATACACTAGAGTTTCCCCAATGGACTGGCCTATAGGCAATGTGTCCTACAAGATACATGTGTTTTTAAACATAATATTCCATTTTCAAAATGTATAAATGCTTAAATTATAATAAGAATATTATTAATTCAACTAATCTTTGGGATCCTTGTGTTGTTGAAGTCCCATATTATTGTTGTAAGATTTTCATTTCTCTTTAATATTGTTTATCAATTAGCTTCAAGGCTGACAATTGGTTTCATGGAGAGATCCTTAGTTTGACCTGCATGACTAGGGTGGGTTTGTACTTAAAATCCTCATTAGTGATGAGGCCTATGGAGCTGAGTGTAGTTGGCTAGGTGATCATGGCTCCAAGAAAGAATTTCATCTTGATTTGTAGCTGGTGGTCATCCTCAAGAACACTTTCTAAGTTCCTATACTAGGTGCTCAAACCTTTGATATTGTCCATGAGTAATCCAATGACTATGTTTAGGTGGGCTAAGTTAATGGTTCTGAAACCATGGATTTGATCTTCCATCAAGATGTTGGTCCAATCCTTTATTTTTTCCCTTGAAATTTTCCCTTGAGTGACTAAGCTCTTTGTTATTATACCTTGTTGGGTAAAGCTCCACATCTTTCCTAGGAATGCCTTCATGAGCTACTATGGCTGGAAATTTTGTTAAATTGATCACTAGTGGACTATAACTCATCAAATTCTCTTGCATAGATGATAATTTAGCTTCTCTAGATTGATTATGGTGAATACAAGGCCAAGGTAGGACTCTTGTATGTGCTTGGGGATTTTTGAAGGTTTTTTAATAGAGATCTAATGGTGGTAGCTACTTAAAATTGCATGAGCTTTGTTATTTAGATCCCAATTAGACTGTGTGTTTATGCCCTTGTATTTTATAGGCCTGTAAGCTCTTACACTTGGTACATTATACTGATGTGGCTTTGATGTGGCATTATCATGGAATCCATGTGGAACTTTTGTATTATTTTTCTTGTTCATATTTTAAAAAATAACCATTACCTTTTAAAACTCTTGCTTGATTTTACATCATTAGATCAAATTTTTATAAATCAACATGGACCATTGATCTTGATTTGCTTAATTATATCTTCTACTCTATGAAATGTTGTTCTAAATGTGTACTCTCATATATGGACCATTAATCTTTAAAAGATGATTGAGCTTTAATTTAGTGGCCCACAACTATGTCATGTGTTGTTTCTATGTTTGCCTTGACTTTTCAACATTCATCATGTACCATTGGATTATCCTCATCCTGATCAACATGATCCATTAGATCATGATCCACCAGGTTGAATGCTATTATCTATTGAGTGTTATTTTGTTGAGATTATGACACTTGTCAGCTTCTCATTTATCATGAGGCTCTATTGAATATTTGACTTGATACACATCTTTGGATGAATCTGGCTCGAGAAAACATGTACCATTGATCTCATAAAGATGCTCAAGCTTTATCTTAGGGTCATGGTATTTGACTTTTCAACCTTAATATTGCATTGTTAATCTCATTTATCTAAGAAAACATGAATAATTGATCCTATAAATAAGAATTAAATTTAAGTCAATGCTCGAGAAACATAAAAAATAAGCTAAAGTCTTAGACTAATAATTTTATTTGTATGAATAAATATGGATAAAGGTTTAGGCTAAGGTCTTAAGCTAAGTTAGAAACACAATAAAGGGGACCTCAAACATAATACCAAGACATGGAAGAAAGTCTTAAGATAATGCCTTTTAGGCTAAGTCTATAGATATAACAAAAGGGATCCCATATTTAGTCAGACCATGCTAAGATAAAATGGAACAAAGGCGGCTTAGGATAAATATTTTAGACTAAGGTCTTGGTTGTGTTAATAAACTTGAATAGGAACTTATGGTAAAATATAAACTAAGTTAAATATAAGCATTCATGCACAAATGTTCCCACCAAATTTGAATTCAATTCAAAGGGCATGAGCTAGGGTAATTGGAGTTAGGGTTTTAAGCTGACAAGACATGAATTCAACTTGATTTTAATAAACCAAAGGATAGTAAAAGGTCAAATCATAAAACCCAGACATTGTTCATCCCAAATAGACTTCATTGGAGCTATGACCTAAAACATAAAGATCAAATATTAATAATTTTTTTCAAAATTAAATCAAAATCGTGAACAAATATGCCAACCAAATCAGGTGTGGATGATCCTCAAATAAAGATATAGTGAAAAACACTCTAGTTATATTTTGATCAGATGGATTCTCAAATTTAGGGTACAAATTTGCATTATTTAACACAAGGATCCCCATTTTTCAAAAATGGTGGTATGTTGACCTCAATAAATGGCAACTTCTTGAGGAAACATAGCCATATGTTAGAATTTAGAGACTCTAATTTAGACTAATAATTAAGCTACTTATTCCATTTGATTAGGAACCATTATTAAGATCGATTAATGGTTAGAAAAAATCTTGCACATGTAGAATTAGGATTAAACATCAAGACATAACTATGTTGTGTGTGTGTTTTGATTCCATTTAATGATTATCATAGGATTTAGAGAACAACTTCTAGATTTATGAATTTAATCATTAACATTGACTTTTATCATGATTGGATATTCATTAATAACCATGCCTTAACTCAAGGAAGGCTTGGGTATTGATCTATTACTAGCTAGACATCCATAGCCCTGATAGAGATTCCTTTAGATCCATTTAAGGCCTTGCTCCACTGCTAGCTAGGTGTCGATAGCCCTGGTAGAGATTACCAAACTCACCTTTATTTAGAAAGCTCTTGAATTTTACAATAAGGTTTTTTTTTTTTTTTTGTATTTTTCAAGTCATTTTGACCTTTTTTTAGCAAAGGTAGGGAACAAAGCTAGCTAGGTTTTGGGATTTGGTCAGGTGTTTGATCTTCAGACAATCATCATTAGCTATAAACTTTATCCCAAAAAATTATTATTTTTTAAGTGCAAGCATGATTGTATCCCAATAATCTAGTCTTTTACCCTACATGTACAATCCTTCTTAAAACCATGCTTAGGTTAGAACAAGGTTTATAATCTTAAGGAACAATTAACCTATTCATTATTATTTATTAGTTTTCCTGAACTATAACATTAAGCTCATAGTTTAAAAATCCATGATCAACTTGTTGATAATGGAAATTATACCATCAACAAATCAACCCTTTTGCCTATAACAAAGGTCAAGGTGGAATCGTACCAGTCTAATTATGAGGTTCTACAGGTTCAATTATGATCTGAAATATGCAAGGGTTTTTTTAATAAGTTATAAGAAATAAGCAATAAGTTATCAAATGCAACATATTCCATTATAAAAATAAAAAATCCAAGTTATCAAATCATGAATCATTCAAGATAATAATTTGTAATCTATTCTATCTGACAGAGAAAACCTATGAGTTAGATAATCTATTGAAGAATAAAAATTTGATTTAGTACATATTTGTATATTTAGATAATATTTTGATTCTTCCTGAAATATTCTCTAAGTTAAATTCAAAAATAACCAAAAATTGAAGAGACAAATTTAAGAGAAGACAAAAGATAAAGTATTCAATCACGTGAACAAGAGTGAGACAACAAACAATTAAAAAAAAACTAAAGACAAATAAACAACTAAACTAATAAAAGGACAATAAACCAATTTAAATCAACTAAGTCTAAACTAAATTAACTTAGTCTAATCAAAAGACAAACCTAAAATTAGATAAAAGCTAAGGACTAAAAATAAAAAAATCTAAGGCTAAACAAAAACATAAATTAATCTAATAAACTATGAAACAACTATTAAATAACAAGTCTAAATTAAACATTAAATATTATTGATTAGAAACTTAAATAGGTTTAGAAACTAATTAAGATTAAGATTAAATGCTAAAATAACTTTAAACTCTAAAATAGAACTAAAAGAAAGGACTGATCAAAAGGAAGGTTTAATGCTATCTAATCAAAAGAAAGAAAAAGAACTAAGATAAGGAATTAGTAAACTCTAAAATAGAAATGAAACTAAAAATGATCTAGAAAATAAACTAAGAAATAAAAATAATCTAGATTAAAGAAAACTTAAAAGATAAAATTATATTAAAGTTAGAGTCAAAATAGATTACAATAAAGTGTGAGAGTCTCAAAGGAGAGTCATGTTAATAAAAAAATATAAATTTATTGAGAAAACCAACATTATTCCTTTATAAAAACTTGAGTGACAACTTTACAATCAAAATAGATCAATGAAGTCTAGTAAAATATTGAAGTGTTCATTATTTTTTAGGTGAAATACTTAAAATCTACTCATAGAACTATGAATAGCAATCATCAAAAGATTTTAAACTTTGCAAACTTCAGATAATCAATATTAAATGATAATAAAATATGTATATACCTATGTTGCATAAGCATTTACTCAACCATCAGATAAAGTACCATTGGGTCTATCTGCAAGAGTTGTACTATCTCAAAGAAGTTGTATAGAAAGAAGAAAGATGAATGACTGACTTCACAAAAATGTCTAAGTCTTCAATAACTGTTGTTCTTCTATCTTCAAATGATTCCTTGATCTCCTTTAATACCTTCAAACTTAGTTAAAAATAAGTTATAACTAACTTTAGTTAGTTATTAGTTTATGCTAACTAATTGACTTTTAAACATTCAATTACTTATAAACAAATATTGGTTAAGGACAGGTTTAATCAAGAATTAAAAGTCTTAATTGATCAATCTATTTAAAATATAAACTAAGGGTACTAATCTTAATGGGTGGGTACCCCAATCAATTAATAATATAATAGAATACACATTTTAACCATAAAATAGATACCATAAAATAGATAAGTCAAAGATAAATAAATTCTATTTATATTAAACCATAATGCATGTCAAAAATAACTTAAGCATATATATCTATATCAAAATAAAATCTACTGCATCTCTAAAATATTATCATAAAAAACTATCAAAAATCTAAATTTAAGTATCAAACTAAAAATAAAAGTTTTGCCATGAAATAGTTCAACTGCAAATAAAGTTTATCTAGTGGACATCCAATAATCATCTAAGTTTGAAAGCAATTCAATCACAAGATTATCTTGTGCATTAAGATACACATTATATTCCATCTCTATAGCAGGAAACTAGACCAACTTCATCTTGGAGTCACTTGTGCTATCATCAATTTCTAATTTGATCCTTTTCAACATTCTGACTTTCATAGGTGTATCAAGATCTGACTAACTTTTATCTCTATTTTTGTAGTTCTCTTTTATGTAGTTGGAAGTGGAAAATCCATTATCTTTCTCCTACCATTATATCCATGTATTCCCAAATTCAACCTTTCATATCCCAAGATAGGTTCGCTATGTTAAGTAGTCAAACCTAACCTTTTACCTTTTACAAATATGCTTTCTATGGGAAGGAGAAGGTTCATCCAAATAAATGGCCAAATTTATGAAGTTCTTAACATGGACTGTCTCAATTTCAAACTAGGTAGCCTAATTGGTAGGATTAGGTTCAATAGTAGGCTGCACTCTTTTAGGAGACTGAATGGGAAGATGTTGTGGGATTATCTAAGTGATGAGAAGAAATACTCTGTGAGTGGGATCTTGCTCCAAACTTATGACCATACAAACATCTATTTCCTCTATGGCCTCTATTAACTGTATTAAAGGGCAAGCTATTAAGCACATTCTAGAATTTAGGATCTAAAGCATCAAAATGTATAGACATCCTAGTTCCCATATTAAACTTGGGACTAAAACATCATGCACAAAAACCACCTCTATGAAAATTCCTATTAGGATCAGGTTGCTTTATATTACTACCAAAATTATTTCCCCAACCCTTTTCATCATCACTTCTAGTTGACTTAGGATGGTACCACCCAAGCATTATGAAAAATCTAGAATATAACAATTTTAAGATCGAGAATCAATAAATTTTCAAAATAAATAAGACTAAAAATCCATATACTATCATTTCTCGACAAACTGAATAGAACTATATCAAAAATCAACTGAGACCTCAACTAATATCACACTATCAAGATTTCATTATAAAATATTTCAATGAAATTCCAAATGTAAATTTAATGTCTATCAAAATATCTCACTGATCCATTAACAAATGACTGACCTTTTATAACTATCATTTATTTCACAAATTCCTGATAACTCCATGAATTTCCTATCTTCATTGAATCAATTAAAAATTGAGCATTCCAAAATGAAGATATAAAATCTCAGTAAAATATTTTCAAGGTGACATCAAATAAAATTTGAAATTGATATTATTTTTCAAAATATCATCTTCATATAAATATCCATTTGATAAGTAATTATTTCATCAGGGAACCATAATTTCAATGTCCAATTTCAATATAAAGCTAAAAACTTCAATATCTAGATATAATTTTAATAGAGATCTCATTTTAAATCTAGACCTTAAAAACACACTTAAAACTAAAAATTGATAGGCAATTTATAAATTCAAGACTATCCATATGTATATATTGATGATTATCTGGCATATCTTTTGCTCAATAGTCAATTGTAACTATTCAAACTTCTTTTATGAAAACATTTTAAAAACTATCTGTATGAAACCAAAAATCCTTAGACCTTTTTGAGACAATCAAAACATACAAATTCACAATTTATACATAAATAACCAGGGTAAAACCAATTCTTGCAACTTCAAACTTTGATACTTTCTATATATAAATTATGCATGTATCATAATTTCTCAAGTATACAAATAAAATCATTAAATTTTCAATAAACATGCAGACTATCACCTTATTTTCTATTAAAGAATACTGATATAGGTTATTTCATACATGTAAATTCCCTTTTAAAACTCAAACCTATAGTATAATATCATATGAATAGATATATTCATATTATTGCAAATGAAATTCTCAATCATAGATGTTCTAGAATACCTATTCTCAAAAATATTGATAGAGCCTTTATATTTAACAAATCAGTAAAGTAAAGATTTCAAATTTTAGAGAAGATATGTCTATAATCATCCATATTTTGACCCAACTCAAATAAATTACCAACATAAATCCTTTCAATGTCAACGAAAAAAAATAAAAAATTAGGTGGTGTAGAAAATAGGCATAACACAACCAATACTAAGAGAACATACCTGAATTCCTAAAATATGAAGTTTCCTTTAAGAAATCATATGAATCTTGAGCTAAGGGCTTATCCAAAAGGACTTATTGAAAGTAAGGAACAAATTAGAGAAAATAAACACACCAAATAGAAAATAGAAAATAGAAAAACATAAATCAGAGAAATAAGAAAACAAACATATACACAAACAAGGGACAAGAAGGAAAGAATAAAAAGAAACTAACCTAGCCTACCTACACTAACTCTAACTAGTATTACAATCATTCTATAAAGAATATAGGTGGTACAACAAAGAATTAATGCTTAAGGCATTGCCCATTGGTGGGTAGTGAAAACCCTCATCCTTGTAAGTCTTTCATCTTGAAGGTGTTGTCTCCAACTATCTCAGCTATCTAATAGGTACATATCCATAAAGGTGTGAACTTATCATGTTTACCCTTAGGCTCAGATGCCTTGTCCCAAAGAAGAACTAAGTCTCATTTCCTAAACACCTTTATTTTTGAAATTTTATAAAACCACCTCTTGACAGTGGTTTTGTGTCTACTAAAATTGGAAAAAGCCTCTTCTCTCACATCTTTCATTTGTAAGATTTCAAAAAACCTTGAAATTATAAATTATCAATCCTCTTTCATGTAATCTTGCATGAACCTATATGTTGGCAGTTTGAAGGTGATGGGGAAGATGGGTTATTGACCATAAACTCGTAAGAATGGTGATGCTTTGAGATCTTTTTTGACTCTAGTTCTATTTGTCCAAAGGGCATACTTAAGTAGTTTGTGAAATGTTCTAGGTTTATCAGCTTTAGACTTCTTTATAGCCTTAATCAAGTTCTTATTTGTTGATTCAGATACCCCATTACCTTGAGGATAATGATTTGATGAGAACTTGAGGATGATGCTATTATCATATGCCCATTCTATCATCTTAATGGACATAAAATTAGATCCATTATCACATACCAAAAATACATTTGTCCTGAACTTGGTGCATATGTTTTCTTTTAAAAATTTGATCACCTCTTTGGTTCTGCATTATGTAGTTTCCACTAATTTAGTCCGTCTTGTGCTTTAGTTAGTAAAAGTTAGAATGTACTTATGACCATCAGATGAATTGGGGTTAACAACCCCCATAAAATCTAGCCCCAATTGGGCAAAAGGGGTTATCAATCATTACTAGTCTTAGTGGTATGGATGCCTTAGGCTCTTTGGCATTAAAGACTTGACATGATTGTCACTCTCTCACATTTTTTTGAGCATCTTTAAAGTATGTAGTCCAATAGTAACCAACCCTTGATATTTTGTGTCGTAGTGCTTCCAAATAGATGTTCACTTCCTAGTTTTTCATGGAAGGTTCTCATGATCTCAACTACTTCACTCTTGGAGACACAACTCAAGTAAATACCTTCAATGCTATTCTTGTATAATTTTCCATCCTTGATCAAGAAGTGAGCTGCCTTAAGCCTTAAAGTTCTTCTTTATTCTTTATTTAACCCTGTAGGACAATAAACATTGATTAGTAAGTGGACAATAGGATCATACCAATAATTAGGCCCAAAAATTTATTGCTCTACTTATATAACACTTAGTTTAGGGTTAGTATTAGCAATCAATTGAATTAAACCCTGACACCTTACCAATTTGGAAGTCTTCATCTAAATGTCATATTCTTAGAGCACAATCATCCACTTGCCTCTCTTTTCTCCTAGTTCATTTTGACTGAACATGAACTTGGTGTCAGGGTTTGGTAGAATGACATGCACCTTATTCCTAATAATATAATGCATGAACATTTTTACTACATTAATCAAAATACATGCTTGTTTGTTAATCAAAGAGTAGTTCAGCTCAACATTTTTAAGGTTAGTGTTCATAAAATATATTGGACGGTCACATCCATCTATCTTTTGAGTTAGAACTATAGCTATTATATGATCTAAAGCAAAGGAGTAAAGGTAAAATATTTATTAAAGTTTAGACTTATCAGTATAGGGGCTTGTACCTCTTTGATGTCTCTAAAATCCTTCTTTATCTCTTCATTCCAAATGATCTTAGCCTCTTTCTTCGACATGTCATTTAGAGGTGTCACTATTTCTACAAAACCAAAAATGAGCTTTCTTACAAGGTTTATCTTACCAAAGAATGACTTCAATTCCTTCCTACTATTAGGGGGCTCTATATTAGATATTTCATTTATTCTATCAGGGTCTATATAGATTCCATCCTTAGTGATAACATGTCCTAATAATTTTCCCTTAGTAACATAGAAAATACTTTTCTTTCAGTTAAGAGAAATCCCATAGCTTTTGCATCTTTCAAATACCTATTTTAGGTGCATAATATGATCCTACATGTATTTATAAAATATAGTCAGATCATCCATGTATATGATAATGCACTTACCTACAAGACCTTGGAAAGCATGATCCATAGCCCTTTGAAAAGTGGCTCCTACATTTATCAATCCAAAAGGCATTATCTTGTAGGAAAATGTGTCCCACTTGGTAGTAAAAGTAGTCTTCATCCTATCTTACTAGTTCACCAACACCTGTTTATACCATAAAAATCCATCAAGAAAAGACATCATGGAAAAATTAGAAATAATTTGGATTACTTGGTCAAGAGAAGGTAGGGGTAATTATCTTCCTTAGATGCTCTGTTTATATTTCTAAAATCAATGCACAATCTAATTTCACCATTTTTCTTCCTAACTAGGACTAAATTAGCAACCCAAGTGGAATACCTAATGAGAAACACAATCTTGGCATCTAAGAGCTTCTTGACCTCTTTGTATATCAATGGTTCTAAGACTAGGTTGACAGGCCTCTACTTTTGTCTAAAAGGTTTGAAGTTTTATTTTAAACTTAGGTATGAGTTATGACCTTTGGATCAAATATATTTAGGTCATCATAGGACCATGATATGATATATTTATATTTTGTTAGCATTTATTTGGATCTTTTGGATTCCATGATTTTACAAACTATACCAATGTTAACCAGTTGAGGTTGACCTTGAAGTCTAAGATCAATTAGGTTATAATATTTCCCACTTACTTTACTTTAGGAATCTTGGTAGTCTCAGCTAGTCTATCAAAATCAAAGAGTCTCTCTAAGTCTATCATGCCTTTGGGGATATTGTTGTCATTAAACTGAATGGCCTTGTCATTGAGTTTGCCTTCAGTTTTGTCATCATCAAGGATATTGGCTTCATCAATAATGTGACCCTCAAACACTCCTAAACTAGTCATAAAGTCTATGATTTGGTGAAATTTATTAAATATATATAATTGGTTGACATTATCTGATACTAAGGGATATGGGATTAATTCAATTATAAGGCTTTATAACTTGGAACTTTGATTGGGCATGAGGTTGGCTACAATTGAAGAGAGTTCATCAGCAACCATGTTTTTTCCCCTAGGGATTGACATAATGTTGAAAGCATCAAACCATTCAACTATGTCCCACACTCTAAATTTATACTTATTGAGATAGGATAACTTGAATTGATATTTACTCTTAACCTAATTAACCACTAGTTCAAAATCACCAAAAACTAATAGTTCCTTGGCCTCATGCTTGATTGCAAATTTTAATCCAAGAATAAGTGCTTCATACTCAACCAAATTTTTGGTGCGTGAGAACTAAAGTTTGTAAGAGGAATTGTATTATTTCCCAATGGGATTGATTAATACCACTCCTATTCCATAACTTGATTTACATCTAGCACCATCAAAATAAATTGTCCATAGTCAAGGTATACCATGAGAAGTTTATGAGTTACACACCTTTGTTGTGTTAAGAGTGTAAACACCTAGATCTAAGTTAACCATGTTGACCCTCTCATTGATTGCATCATATTTGGTGATCATATGCTGCATGTTAGGTTCTATTTCTAACTTGATTTGGTGGGGGACTCCCTTCCAAGGCAACCACATATGTGAAAAATCTATTGACATATAACCATTCAAGATCCTAATCTAGTCTCTACTCAATAACATCCCATAAGCATCAGGGATATCCACCACTTGAATATAAATGACCTATTGGATGCTTGGCTCTAAGACAATCTTCATGTGAACATTTAAAAACTCACCCATTACTTTGAATCTTGACTTATCTAACAAAGTTACAACTTTATCAGATTTAATGTGAGTCAAGCCTAATTGTTCATAAACACCTTTGGGAATAATATTTTTAAATGCATCAAAATCTAACAAAAAATTATGCAAATTTTTACTAAATATCTTGACTGTAAGTAGGAAGGGAGGAGCATCTACCTTACTTTTGTGTATTTTAACATTGGCATGTGTAGACTTTTGAGACTTTCCAGGGTTTTTAGACAAAGATTCCAATAATAGATCCCTTTGTTCTATGATCTGAGTCAACTCATGCAAGGTAATGTTAGCTTTGATCTTTTTCATGTCCTCTACTATGTTATACCCAGTCCTACTGGAAGAATTCAATGTATTAGCATTGGGTTTAGAAAAAATTCACTTAGGAAGCTCTAGATTGTTGTCTAAGGTAGTATTAAGAGTCTCAAAGTTATTTGGAGGACTTGAAGTGGTAAATGGTTGCTTGTTCTCCTAGTTTCTTAGAGGGTAAGTCTTCTTCAAAATTTTTTGAAAAGCATGAATCTCTTCAAGAATATCCTTAGGCTCATTGTCCTCTTGGAAAGGGAACTCAAATGTCTCCACCATGAGAATTGAATCAGATGATCTAGATGATCTTCAAGATCTTGATGTACTTACATCAAAATCATTATTAGGGATAAATCAAAAGTATCTAATTCTTCTTGGAAGGATTCAAAAGCATTACAAAATTTAAGATAGTCTATTTCCCCATTATTAGAAGTACAATGAACTCTAAAATATTCAAGTAAAGAAACATCCGTAAGATTTATGTTAGGCACATTATTGCTAGAAGATGGCTCATTATTCTTGTTGTTGTGGTAAATATCATTCTAAAATCTATTAGCAGGACTATTGAACCTTTGAAAGGAGAAATTCCTATCATCACTCTCTCCTGTATTGCTTACTTGCTTTTGTAACTGAAGGAAGTTAGCTCTAAGCTTTTGAACCATCTTGAGGATAGAGTCACTTTCATTATTTAGGGCCTCAAAATTATGAAATTGAGTATTAGAATTGGATGTAGTCATTAAATATTTTTTATCCTATGGATTAGATCCACTAGCAACATTTTTAAGGAATCCCAGGTTTTGAGTAGGATGTGCATGCCTCAAAGGTAGTTGGTTTAAGAATGGAAGTTAGTTTAAGGCAGGTGTATTTTGGTTGTCCTTGGGAATAACATTAAGAATGGGTAAATTTAGATTGAAATTAGGAATGGAGTATGCCAATTATCCTTAGGGTTTCATATGGTCATTTAATAATCACAAACTCAGTATAAGCTAAAGCTAATGTGTTCATGTGCATGATAGCTCTCTTTATAAACACATAAGTAATGATATCTAAGGCATCCTTATATATTTATAAGGCTAAAGCCTCATTAGGTATTTAAGGAGCTATGGTCCTACTAAATTTTTTCTAGAACCTAGCATTGAAGGCTCTTATGGGCTCATTTTCATCCCTTTTCACTATGGTGAATTGCTAGTACAGGACACAAGGACTAATGATTTCACCAAATTTGTTAATGAAAACATTGTTAAAATCAACCCAATTGGTAATGTAGTTTTTAGGGAGGTTTAAAATCCATTCATATGTATCATCTTTAAAAGTAAAAGGAAATAGTCTACATGCTACATCTTCATGAGTCACATTCAACAATCTTAATGCAACTTTGAAACTCTTAATGTGTTCTTTAGTAGTTAATGCCACTAGGACTAAATGTTGGGAAATAATTTTTAGTATTATGAGGAAGGTCATGTACCACACCTGGCACATTGATTTTTGAACCACCTAGCCAATCCATACCTTGATAGGGATCAAACACAAGAGCACTTTGAATTGTTGAAGTTGGCAAAGACTTTAAAAACATGTGCTTACCTTTGTCTCGCTTAGTTCTCCTATGAAATTCTAATGAAATCATATGTTCTCTAGTCTTTGAACATGACCTTGTCCTAATTCTAGGTAATTCCATCTTTCAAGCTTTAAATCCTATTTGAAATACAATGTGTTAGTCTTATCTTTGTAGGGAACAATGACTAGACTTGAACATTAAGGAAATTTTGCAAAGATTTATATAAAGGATGACAAAGGACATCAATATTCGACTAACATAAGTATGATTGATATTTACATGTTTAAGATCAAATATATACAAAGTAGAAAAGGATCTATCAATCTTTGACCAAAAAAACTATTATTAACTTCAAACCTATTGAATTGACAAAGCTTAAGTTGTATTTACCATAATAAATCATATACCTTCAAATAACATCAATATTTGTCTAAAGGAAACATAAATATGGGTTTAAGACCATAAATATCAATGGTATTTACACAATAGATCAAAGAATGACACAATTGTGCAAAGATTACACCAATATTTGAACATGATTCACAAAAATGAGTAAAGATACTTCAAATCTATAAATATTTGACAGACCATCCTTCTAGCACTAGTGAAGCTCCTCCTATTGATGCTTGAATATGTATCACAGGTGCCTAGAGTGTTCAAGAACACTTCTCATTTTAGAATTTTAAGAATTCAGTACATGAGTTGTAGGTTGTGAGAATCCTTTTATCTATTGATGAAATAGAGGCAAAGCAAGTGGACCGTTTCACAATATTTATATTAATTTGGTGGTTGGGAGACATCATGGCCAAATATTTGATCTATGAAAAATATGAAGTATGATATGATAAGAACTATGAATTATGATCAAGAACTAATCTAAAGATTAATCTAAGATGAATATTTACAATGAGAATTAAGCTAGAGTGATATGGATAAAAAGGAGAAAAATGAAAGGTAAGATAGAGAAGAGATATTGTTGATCTTCAGTCCAAATATATCATGACAAAGTTCAAATATCATCCAAGCATGCACTTAACCAATATATGACATGAAGTATCATAAGCTCAAATCCTACCAGACATTAGGCAAACATCTAAGTATGGTGTGAAATAATTAAAATAAGAACCAAGTTCACTTTAAAGATTCACCCCTGTAAGCAAACAACATTAGCCCAAATGCAAGAAGAGTAAGGAAACAAAATGAACTCAAGAAATTTCAATTAACCTAGAATTGGCACAAGTTAACAACTTTGTATTCATATATACACACCAAGAATTTATAAGAACTATTCACATCTAGAAGTCAGAACAAATAAGTGAGAGAGAAGTCAAAATAACAAAATACACAAGCAAATGTTGGAAATATTGTCATTGATGTCAAAGGTTTAGTATTATTGGTGATAAAGGCCCCATTGCATTTAATGTTGTTTGTAATAAATATATCTTGGCTAATATAAGTTAATATTTATTTAATATTAAAAAATATATTTTTGGTTGCATATGAGACAAAAGAAGGGCCCATGGAGAAGTCAAAGAGCCACGGGGTAAAGACAAAAGAAGGATGGGACATATTTTCCCATGAAGAGTCATCTTGGGGAATACCAAGAGTCACCAAGTGAAGACAAAAGAGGAAGGGCGAATTTCTCATGAAGGGACACTTTAAGGAATACGAAAAGTCACCAAAGATAAGGACAAAAGTGGGAAGGACGTTTTTGGTCATGAAGGGTCACCACATGACTTTTCAAAGGATTGAATATGAAGGGTCATCCAAGATTGGCACCATTTTCCATGAGGATTGAAGGGTCACAAAGGGGGAATGCCAAAGGTCATTTGGAAAGATATAAATAAAGGCTTGAGTAGCCATTTGTAATATGGATGTGAGAGGTTGATTTGTTATTGTAATATCTAGCTTAGAAGAGCAATTATGAGAGATGAATATGATTTGTATTTGTTATATCTTGCTTAGAAGAGCAAAGGTGAGAGAGAGGAAGGAGATGTTGTATTGATCTATCATTTGTTGAGATAGCAACATTAAGAGATAGGTGTGTGGTATACACAAAGGGGTTGGCGCTCCTGTGGGTTGGTGCTCGACAAAGGGGTTGGTGTTGCTGTGGGTTGGTGCTCATGAATAGGTGTTGGGTTGGTGCTCGGCAAAGGGGTTTGAAGCTCGTATGGGTTGGTGCTCACAAATTGTAGCTAAGGTTTATACTTGGCAAAGGGGTATGGTGCTCCTGTGGGTTTGTTCTCATGAATATATTTGAGATTGATTCTCTGTGGTTTTTCCCACATTGGGTTTCCACGTTATATTTGGTGTCTCTCTCTATCTTGTGTGATGTTTATTGTTTAATTTTTATTGCATATCTTGAATGTTTGATTAAGTGGAATTTGGTTAAAGGAAATATTTATAAGATATATGATATACTGATTCACCCCCCCCCCCCCCAGTATATTTCGTGCTTAACAGCAAATTTAGACAAACTTTGTAAAATTCCTTATATTAATTTCTCAAAAGTTACAATTAGATTTTTGCTCTAAGAACTCCCCCATTTTTAAAAATTATAATGCTCCTTTTATAAGATGCCATGAATCATGTCGATTAGTCATATCTAATTACATAAGTACAAGTGTTAGGAAGTTCTCCTTTCTACAAATGTTCTAGAATGCATTAGACTTTCTCCAATGGATAGACCTATAGGCAATATGTATTACAAGATGCACATGCCTTTTTAAACAAAATATTCCATTTTAAAAATGTATAAATGCTTAACTTACAAGAAGAATATTATCAATTCAATTAATCTTTAGGATCCTTGTACTTCTTAAGTCCCATGTTATTGTTGTAAGATCTTCATTGCTCTTTGATGTTGTTCATCAATTAGCTTCAAGGATAATAATTGGTTTCATGAAGAGCTCCTTTATTTAACCTACATGACTAGGGTGTATTTGTAATTAAACTCCTCATTAGTGATGAGGCCTATGGATCTAAGTGCAGTTGGCTAGGCAATCATGGTCTCGAGCAAGTGTTACATCCTACTTTATAACTGCTAGTCATTCTTAAGGAGACTTTCCAAGTTCCTATACTAGGTGCTCAAACCTTTGATATTGTCTATGAGCAATCCCATGACTATGTTTAGATGGGTCAAGTTAATGGTTTTAAAACTAGGGATTCAATCTTCCTTCAAGATGTTGGTCCAATCCTTTGTTTTATCCTTTGAAATCTACCATTGAGTGACTAAGCTCTTTACTACTGTACCCTATTGGGTAAAGCTACACATATTTCCTAATAATGCCTTCATGAGATGCCATGGCTGGAAATTCTATTAAAATACTCACTAGTAGACTATAACTCAGCCTCTAGGTCGAATTCTCTTACACATATGACAATTTAGCTTCTCTAGATTGATTATGGTGAATATAGGGCCAAACTAGTGCTCCTGTATGTGCTTGGGTATTTTTAAAGTGTTTTTTAAAAAGATCTAATGGCAGTAGCTACCTAAACTTGCATGAGATTTGTTACTTAGATCCTAGTTGGACTGCATGTTTATGCCCTTGTATTTCTTAGGTTTACATACTCTTTCACTTGGCATATTATACTGACTTGTCTTCAATGTGGCATCACTGTGGCATCCATGTGTCACTTTCATGGTATTTTTCTCATTAATATTTTAAAATTACCACTTTATTTTTCACCATTGGATCATCTTTGTATAAATCAACATGGACCGTCAATCTCGATCTTCTTGATTATATCTCCTACTCTGTAGATCATTGATCTAAATGTGTACTCTCATTAATGGACTGCTGATCTTTAAAATAAGCTAGAGCTTTAATTTATTGGCCCATAGCTATGCCATGTGTCATCTTTGCATTCACCTTGACTTTTTAATGTTCATCATGCACTATTGGATTATCCTCAACTAGATCAACATAGAGAGTTGGATCATGATCTACCAGGTCAAATGCTATTGGATATTGAGTGTTCTTTGGCTAATATTGTGACACTTATCACCTTATTTCTTGTCTTGGGGCTCTGTTGAAGCTTAAACTCCATATGCATCATTAGATCAATCTAGCTTGAGTAAATGCATACCATTGATCTCATGAAGATGCTCAAGATTTAGCTTAGGGTCAAGTTATTTGACTTTTTGACCTTAATATTACACCATTGATCTCATTTGTCTAAAAAAATATGGATCATTGGTCTTGCAAATAAAAATGTCATTTAAGTCAATGCTCGGGAAACATAAAAAATAAGCTAAAGTTTTAGACTAATGTTTTTATTTGTATGAAAAAAATATAGATAAAGCTTTATGTTAAGGTCTTAAGTTAAGTTAGAAACATGATAAACAGGGCCTAAAACATAATAATAAGACATGGTAGAAAGTCTTAGGACAAGGCCTTTTAGGCTAAATCTATAGACATAACAAAAGGGACCCCATATTTAGTCAGACCATGCTAAGATAAAATAGAACAAAGGGGGCTTAGGATAAAGATTTTAGACTAATGTCTTGGTTATGTTAATAAAAATGACTAGGAACTTAGGATAAAATATAAACTAAGTCAAATTAAAGCATTCCCATAAAAATGTTCCCACCAAATTTGAATTCAATTCAAAGGCATGAGCTAGGGTAATTGGAGTTAGGGTTTTAAGCTGACCAGACATAAATTCAACTTGATTTTAATAGACCAAAGGCTATTAAAAGATCAAATCATTATTAAATCATAAAAGCCAGACATTGCTCATCCCAAATGGAATCCATTGGAGCTGTGACTTGAAACATAAAGATCAAACATTAACAAGTTTAGGCAAAATTGAATTAGAATCAAGAACAAATCTACCAACCAAATTAGTTGTGGATGATCTTAAAATAAAAATATAGTTCAAAACACTCTAGTGATATTCTAATATAACGAATTCTCAAATTTAGGGTACAAATTTGTACTATTTAACAGAAGTGTCCCCATTTTTTAGAAATAGGGCTATGTTGACCTCAACAGGACTTCATACATGATTTTTTGAGGTGTATATTGATGATCAAATGGTATATGGTTTAATCAAATACCATGTTTCAGAAATATGAATGATGTTATAAATATGTAAACAACTAAACTTTTCTCTAAATCTCAATAAATGGGTCATTGCTTTACCTTTTGGTGCTTTATTGTGACACATAATATGTAAATAGGTGTTGATGGTAGATCTACTTAAAATTGTCATAATCATAAACCTACCACCACCCAAAACATATAAGGAGGTTAGAACTATCTTGGGGTATATTGGATATAACCACATGTTCATAAAAAATATACAACTATAAGTGCACCCATAAAAGAATTATTGAAAAGGTGGCATAACCAACTGCTATATTGGTTAAGGTAATGTTAGGAATCATTTGATACATTAAATAATAATACTATAGAGTCCCCAATCTCAGTGTTCTAATATTGGAAAATTCTATTCCATATACATGTTAATGCCTCTAGAATCTCAATAGGAGTAGTGCTAACACAACCCTATAGAAACATAGATCACCCAATTTCATTTGCTATAAAAACATTGGCAATAGTAGAAAGGAATTAATCCACTACAAAAAGGGAGGTACATACTATGGTTTATAAAGTGTATAAATTCATGCATTACTTATTCGACACTCATTTAATATTATTTAAAAATCATGAGCCACATAAGTACTTGATAAATATACTAATATTATAAGGAATAATCTACCACTGGCTTCTACTATTTCATAATTCTATTTCAAAATTATGGTGAAGCCTAGAAAAGTGAAAATGGACTAGAATACGTATCAAGAATAATTACAAGGGAAGAAATAAGACCAATTGAGGATGACTTTTCTGTATCTCACCTCTTTTGCATGTATTTATTACCCAAAGACATGGAGGGTATTACATAATTGATGTCCAATAAAGAGTTTTCAAAGGAGTACAATACATTATAGAATAATATATTGACAATTCAAGCATTTAATTTTAAACTAGTTGAAGGAGCACTATATAATAAAGGAAGAGATGATATGTTATGAAGAGTGGTGTTATCACATGATAAACATAATATCTTAAGGGAAGCCCATGATGGATTTTTATGAAGGCATAACTCTAGAGAAGCTACATGAAATAAAATATTACTAGAAGGATTATGGTGGCCATCACTTTTTAAGGATGCACATCAACACAAAATAAATTGTGACATATTTTAGAGAGTGGTTAAACCAAATTCTATAGATGAGATGCCTCTCCACATAGTTCTAGCACTGGCTCCATTTAAAAAATGGGCAATTAATTTTATAGGTCTCATCAAACCTACAATAAAGAAGAGCAATGCCACATTTATTATTAATAATACTAAATACCTAACAAGATGGATAGAATTTGTGCCAATAAACTATTATACCACCAAGATAATGACAAAATTCTTGTATGAAAATATAATTACAAGGTTTGGATTCCCATTAAGCATAAAAAGTCATCAATTTAAGCATTTCATCAACCACCCAATTGCAAAATTTCTTAAACACTTCCTAATCTATCATCACAAAATCACTCACCATCCTCAATAAAATTCCACTATTGATGCATTCAATAAGGTATTGGAGAAGGTACTTACAAAAATATTAAATATAAAGATTGGAGACTGAGATATTAAGATACCAACAATATTATGGGTTTACTGCACTACTTAAAAATGATTGAATAAGTATTGCACATTTTATTTAGTATATGGATTAGAAGTGGTAATGTCAATATAGTACATATTTCCAAGTTTGAGACTTGTAGTAACACTGAGAATAAATGACACATATTGCATTCAGGAAAAGTAGATAGAACTAGAAAAATTGGATGAAAATATATTCTTAGTAGTGAAATGCAAGAGAAAAGCTACCAAAAATCTTGGCATGATAGACATATAAAAGTGAAATAATTTCAAATTGGGGATAAGGTATTGCTCTATGATAGAAAATATTAAAATTTTGGAAAGATAAAAGTAAGATGCATTGGACGCTAAACAATGGACAACATTTTATATATAGGAACAATACAATTGACAACAATGGTAGGAACATTGAGACAAGGGTTAGTAAATGGATCCTGATCAAAACCCTACATTGTAGGCACCTATGGTGAAGGGAAATTAAAACACTAATGAAGTAAATAATGAGGTGACACTTTCCTTCAAGCCATGTGAAGTTTGGTATAATATACTAAGGTTCCCTAGATTATATGCATAAGTTTCTAGTCATAGATCATGTCACCTCCCCATTAGATTGTCACTATCCTCCCATATGAGAAAGTTGAACAGGGCTATTATGGTATCCTTAAAATAGTTGTCTCAACACCTCATTATCTAATGATATGAAAAAAACCTAGTGGGATAAATAAAAATAATATATAGTAGGAAGTGATGATGAAAATATAAAAGAAATTTTAGAAAAAAATAAAATAAAGAGGAAGAGAAACAATTCATAACCTTAAAATGCATATAGAGTAGAGAGAAGCAAATAAGGAAGACATGGATCATGTGAATAATTAAATTATTAGTGTGAAGTAATAAATTTCATATGGTGTTAAAAACATGAGAACAAATATGAACAAAATCCATCAACATTATTTTTGAAGATATACAAAATGGAAGCAAGAAATTATGGGACTATAAAAAAATCTAAGATAAAATGGTAAGATAATGTGATAGTTTACAAATAAAATAATACAAATTTTTTATCATAGACACATAAATTGGAAACAAAGAAGAGATACATCTGCAAAATAAATGGATAGATAGTTATGATAGAAAAGATAAAATAAAACATAGTAGTAATGAATTTTTTTATGCATAATAAAACATCAAGTGAATTAATTTAATATAAGCTAACATAGATAGATGGGTGGATGGTAGAAACTACATTGTCAAAAAATCTGCTAAAACATTGATGTCACAAAGATAAGAATGAATTAAATGAATGATAATACATGTTGTTATGTGTGAAAGCAAGTGAAAGGAAAGAACATACATAGATAATAAATGAGATTATTTGCATTAAAATGGCTTGGTGTGATTAATATATAGATCAAGTGAGTTATAAATCAAGGATTTCATTAACTTAAAAAAATTAGATAATAATTTGAGCACTGACACCCTAAACAACCTTTTGTGTGAAGTGTCCATATCCAATGGATGATCATTTCTAAGTTATGTAGACAAACAAAAGATGGGTATTACTCATGTGATTTATAGTAAATAAATTAATAAACCAAAATACAAGCTGCATTCAATCAAATTAGAAATCCCAAATCTATTGGGAGCATTTTATAAATTCCCCTCTCATAGCACATGTAGAAGATACTTATAGATACATTAAGACACACTTAGAAAAAATTGATCATAAAGTGTTGGAAGAAGAGAAAAACATGATGATGATATTAAACCCATAAACCTAATAGTTAGAATACAATAATGAGTACAAAGTTATCCCAAATCTAAAATTAGAGCATGGAGTCAATTTCCATATTTTAGGATGATGACAAACATGACAAAGGTATTATTATATAGATCCCACAAAGACATTATATATCTGGACCAACCTTTATGCATCATACCAAATGTGATTCAAAAAACTACAAGACTTTTGCATGAAGGACATTCCACCCATAAGTATGATGGAAAGTATAATATGATTACAAGCTACCTAGCCATGCTTACAAGAATAAAATGTAATAATCGATCTTTGTTGATTCAAAACATAAAGGATCTGAAAATCTAATTTGTAACAAATGCCATTACTTCAAAGGTATAATACACAAATATACATGAATCAATAACAATGATAAGTTTTTAAATAACACATGACATGGTCTCCAATGGCATGTTCTATAACTTGGATAACACACTCCACAAACAATATTTGGAAAACCTCTATAAGATCAATAAAGGGAAAATTATCCATGATTTTTACTATGGTTCACTTATTTTGGTACTGTTGACATAGAATATTGCACCCTTGGTAGGAGGCCGAGCTCCTACCTTCCACACGTCAAAATGGAAACTCCCCTCTCACCTGTGGGACCGACAAAGCTAGAGGGGAGAGTCTCTAGATAAGGGCTAGCTCCCTCTGATGTATCCTTTAGGCCCTAGTTTCTCCTACTACTAACAAATAAATGTAAAAAGGGGGGGTTGAAAAGGGAGAGAGAGATGCTGAAACAAAACCTAAACCTAAAATAAAAAAGGGTGATACACCAGAAAAGTTTGATCCACTTAGGCCTGAACATACACTTTTCACCAGGAAGAAGTGCCCATACACTTCATCTGATGTGGGAAAACTCTCTTGTGTCAGTGAGTCAGGAGTCCATGGAGATACAGGGAGGAAGGAACTATCAAAGGTGTTTTGAGACACACTTTGACAACCTATTCACATGCGCCTATATTCCTACTGTAGACACTTCTGGCAGACCTACAGAAAAGAGGCTTCACAATGCACTAGACATACTGTATTCGACCTGTGAGAAGCATGAAAGACAATGAATTAACACAAAAGAAGAACACATACATATACTTTAAAGTGCAAGTCTAGATAGAGGTAAAAATGCTAAGTCTTGATTCAAGGTAAAATTTGGCAGAGTTTTGCCTTACAAGCCTGAGAGATTTTTGGGTAGAGTTTTGCCTTAAGGCTGGGAGATGGATGCCTTATCAAATGAGAATTTTTAAAATATATAGAAAGAGGGGAAGAGAACTTGGCACTTCTTTTGAAAAGACTTTGGCACTCTGTGACAAGCTGGCCCATGCACACTGAAAGCATCAAGAAGAGGAAGTCATTGTTGTTGATGTCATTCTTCTAGAAGAGGCCTACTGGAACCATGCTGTATAATCACTAAATTTGACTTTGGAATTCGAGCATTAATATGAAGCATGGGCGCACCTCTTTTCTACAAATAGACTACTTTTTCTAGATATTCACGTGGTTTGTCCCCTTATAAATGCAAACTAGAGAAGACAGGCTGCACCATTTATTATTTACACCATTTGGTGACCATCTGGCAATAACTCACCTCCTCTTTGCCACTTGGACTACTTTGTCTCTTTTTGCACCTTGTCTTCTTCCTTGCTTTGTCTCCTACTCCTTCAGCCCTCAGGGGCAATCTTCTAACTGGTCACTACGTTCTTTGGGCTCTTTTCATGGTTGGCGCTCAGGAATTTAAAAAACAAATAGCTATTTCACTGCCTTAAAAATGATGTTCGTGCACCTATCACTGTGTTTGAATACCCAATGGCTAGTTTGTCATTCTTAAATTTGATGTCCTCGGGCTCATCACCCTTGGACTTTTCGTTAGCTTCCTACCTCAGCTTTTTTCCATTCCTTCAGGCATTCTACGTGGCTATTTTCCTTTGGATTTCTTGCTTCAGGCTTTTCCCGTGGGCTTTTTTCCCATGGACAAAAAGTTCACAAGAATTGCCTTGTCACTTTGACCTTTGAAATTTTATTTTAGGATTTTAACTCACGGTTTCCCCAAATTTCTTTAAACTTTTTGTTCGAAGGAATTCCTTCAGACAGTCTGAAAGAATTCATTTCTTTGCCTTAACAAAATTTTGAAAGATCTTACTGTTGCGGCTTTATTTGTGGCCTCTTTGAAGTGCTCCTTGCCCTCCACAAGGGCTCTTAAACCCAGAACTACCCTTTGCAAGGGAACTTGTCCTTCAGGAGGCTTGAACCTTTGATTAAACCGCTCCCTTAAACCAACCATTGAACCAATTGATTGAATCGATTCAATGGTTCAAGCGGTTGTTGAACCAAGGCTTTGAATTGAGTGTTGAACCAAGCTCGTTGAATTGTCCGATTGAACCAAAGTGATGAAACCTTTGATTAAACCAAAAGTTATTGACTCAATAGATGAATTGACCGAGTGAACTAAAGCATTGAACTAACAGATTGAACCAAAGTGATGAACTTTGCTAATTGAACTAAAGTAATGAACTTAGGCATTGAACCAAGCCAACTAAACCAAGTCATTGAACCAACGCGATAAAACAAAGTGATGAACCAAGGTGTTGAACTAGTTCAATGGTTCAACGGTTCAAAGCTGCTAACTCTTTGAAAGATCATGTCATTGAGCCACTTTAGCTCTCTTTCCTTATGAATTTCTTCAGATAAGAGTCTGAAGAAGCTTTATAAAACCTTGAACTTCTTTGACTGGTTCTTCATGCACCAAAAAACTACACCTATAGATATTGTATAAGTCCCTGTGAAGTCTATAGAAAACCTGTAGAGTCCATAGAAATGGACATGCAGAGTCTATAGGAAACCTCACTACCGAGTCCGTAGAAATCCAAGCTCTATAGAGTCTATAGAAATAGACCGCAGAGTCTGTAGAAACTTGCAGAGTCTGTAGAAATGGACTAGACTCATATAAAATCAAAAGTACTGGCTCAAAATAGCATGAGAAAAGGGGGGATTGATTTTTTGGCTTGTTGGGCCAAAAATGGTCAACAAATTGGTGACTCCCAGGGGAAGCATGCCTGCTATGCTTAGAGACTAGTTGCCTTGTAGTCCATTGGGCACAGAGTCAATATGCAGCTTTAAAGAAAGGTTAACAATAGCCCCAAAAAGATCCAAGAATCAAACATGAAGATTTTTTAACCCAGACACAAGGGAAAGCACACACAAGACTAAAAAACACTACTTGTGCAAACCGCACTTAGGGAAAGTAGGAAAAGAAATTGAAAGCAAACTACTATATACAACTAACCAAGTAAATCTACTTCCCTCTTGGATCAAAGGGAAAAATTCTCAAGTCCCCTTCATGGCAAGGAAACTTATGGTGCCAGACAAGTGGCTGAATAAAATGGAGAGTTGGTGACCTGCTCTTCTTGCCTGCCACCTTGATCATCTCGTATTCAAGTGGATTAGAATCAAACATGCCTCTGACATACATGTATTCTTCTTGTTCCTGGAGGCTTGTTGAATTCTGGTCCTTCATGCTGGTGAATTTCATTAAGAAATCAATGGCTATTGGCTCATCACCATAGGCCCCTTGATCTGCACAGTCCCTCTGCAATGCATCATGGTTTGACCTATTTCCTTCTGCTTCATTGAAGATCTTATCAAACTCATCCTCTACTTCCTCTTGGCCTTCTTGAAGAAGGGTGACTGTTGTGATGTCTGAAATAGAATCAAAAATTGATTGCTCATCCCACAGAACATCACCTCTTTGTTCAAAGCTTTCTTCTTCAAGGCTTTCCTCAAGGTAGACAGACCTCTATTTTTCCTCCTCAAAGATTAGGGTCTATATATGTTCAAATGCATCCTCTTGATCCTCCTCCAACTTAGGCTCCTTAGTGTCGTCATCCTCCTTATCAAAACAATAAGGAAGTTCATCAAATAGAGAAGGAGAGAGCTCACCATGCTTAAGTTCCTCCTCATATTGCTAGAACATTTGCATGTATGCGTGACCTGAGTCTTCTCCATTGCTGATGATGTCTTCACAAGGAGCATCGATGATGATTTATTCTTCGTTGTCACTCATGATAGCCTCTTGTAGAGCTAAAAATTGGATCTTTTCTTCCTCACTCACCTCTTGTAAAATAGGTTCCTCCTTGAGAAGGGGTGAAGTGGAAAAACCATGTGGAAGAGGCAGTCCTTGAGCTAGAATCAAATGATTCTCCTCCTTCCATTTGGCTAGCACTTCATCTATATCAGGTGTGGCCTGATAGCTCTCTTGGAGGTGTGTAGGTGGGGTGTGTTTAGACATGGAATGCGCCTTTGGGTCTGAACCGTCCATCACACATTGGTTGAGGAAACTCTCTCTGGATTACAACTCTATAATTCTTCTGGCTATATCCTTTTGGAAGAACCTTTCTTAGAGGTCACCAGCATTATCATGAATAGGAGAAGACTCATATTCTTCAAGGTTTTGAGCAAAACCTTTCTTCTCCTCCTTCCTACACCATTATTCTACTGTTTGCTTCCAATTTAGGATCATGGAATTGGAATTTTGCTCCTGTGAATAGGCAACAACTTTGTTTTCTCTAAGGTCCTGGGGCTCCTCCACAAGGTTTGAAAGTTCCATCTCTCTTTAATGAATCAGTCTCATCTTAGCCTCTAAATCCTTAATTTGGTTGGCTATATTATCCTAAAAGAGTCTTTCTTGGAGGTCACTAGCATCATCATGATGAGTAGGAGCAGTTTTGAGAGAGATGTGATGGTTCATAATGTTTCCCCCAAAGGAAGATTCATGATGGAAGGAATTTAGAAGGTTCATCTCCATGGGAGGTTGTTCCAAATCCCTTTGATGCTTGAAGGCTAGGTGTATGGGGTCAAGAGCAAGTGCCATCTGATAGAAAGGATTTGGTGCACAAGAGGGGGCTTTCTTTAGGATAGGAGGGGGTGCACAAGGCTGACTGCCTTGAATGATTGGATTCCTCCATTTTGCTACCTCCTCCTCCATGGATTGCAAGGCCTGAGCTTGCCTAAACAAACACACCTCTTTATACATCAGCTCCTGCTGATATCCATACTGCTCATCCAGTCTATCGATTTCCATTACCTACTTCTCAAACTCTAGTGCCACCTCCCTTATCATTGAAGGGCAACTAGGAGTTCTGCTTGAGGTGATTGCATAAAATTTTTGAGCTTGATCATAGTTAAATAAAGGAAAATAAGGCCCATGATGTTGGATGATGGAATAATACATATAAAAAGTGATTTCTTGATGGCACCAAAATTGTTTAACCAGTTGGTTGAACTCAGAGTCACCATTGGTGTTGATGCAAAAGCCTCCAAAGGCTGGCTGGTTGAAGAACACACCAAAAATTCTTCAACTCTGTGGACACAACTTGTCCTAGTTGGTCCCACTAGGTGTGCCAAAAATGTTGACACAAAATATTGCGCCCTTGGTAGGAGGCTGAGCTCCTACTTTCCACACATCAAAATGGAAACTCCCCTCTCACCTGTGGGACTGGTGAAGTTGGAGGGGAGAGTCTCTATATAAGGGCTAGCTCCCTCTGATGTATCCTTTAGGCCCTAGTTTCTCCTAATACTAACAAATAAATGTATAAAGGGGGGGTTTAAAAGGGAGAGAGAGATGATAAAATAGAACCTAAACCTAAAATTAAAAAAAGGGTGATACACTAGAAAATTTTGATCCACTCAGGCCTGAATATACACTTTTCACCAGGAAGAAGCGCCCATACACTTCATTTGATGTGGGAAAACTCTCCTGTGTCAGTGAGTTAGGGGTTTGTGGAGATACAGGGAGGAAGGAACTATCAAAGGTGTTTTGAGACACACTTTGATAGCCTATTCACATGCATCTATATTCCTACTATAGACACTTCTGGCAGACTTGCAGAAAAGAGGCTTCATAATGCACTAGACATACTGTATTCGATCTGTGAGAAGCATGAAAGACAATGACTTAACACAAAAGAAGAACACATACAAATACTTTAAAGTGCAAGTCTAGATAGAGGTAAAAATGCTAAGTCTTGATTCAAGGTAAAATCTGGCAGAGCTCTACGTTACAAGCCCGAGAGATTTTTGGGCAGATTTTTGCCTTAAGGATGGGAGATGGATGCCTTCTCAAATGAGAATTTTTACAACATATAGAAAGAGGGGAAGATAACTTGGCACTTCTTTTGAAAAGACTTTGGTGCTCTATGACAAGATGGCCCATGTGTGCTTAAAGCATCGAGAAGAGGAAGTCACTATTGCTGATGTCATTCTTCTAGAAGAGGCCTACTGAAACCATGTTGTATAATCACCAAATTTGACTTTGGTGTTCGGGCATGCCTCTTTTCTGCAAATAGACTTCTTTTTCCAGATATTCATATGGTTTTTCCCCTTATAAATGCAAACTAGAGAAGATAGGTCGTGCCATTTATTGTTTGCACCATTTGGTGACCATCTAGTAATAACTCGCCTCTTCTTTGCCACTTGGACTACTTTATCTCTTTCTACACCTTGTCTTATTCCTTGCTTTATCTCCTTCTGCTCCTTCAGCCCTTGAGGGAAATCTTATAACGGGTCACTGTGTTCCTTGGGCTCTTTTCATGGTTGGCGCTTAGGCATTTCAAAAACAAACAGCTATTTCACCACCTTAAAAATGACATTCGTGCACCTGTCACTGCGTTTGAATACCCAACGGCTAGTTTGTCATGCTTAAATTTGATGTCCTTAGGCCCTTCACCCTTGGACTTTCCATCGACTTCCTGCCTCATCTTTTTTCCATTCCTTCAGGCATTCTATGCAGCTATTTTCCTTCAGATTTCTTGCTTTAGGCTTTTCCCGCGGGCTCTTTTCATGGACTTATTCCCTGTGGACAAAAAGTCCACAAGAATTGCCTTGTCACTTTTCCCTCCAAAATTTTATTTCAAGCTTTTAACTCGCGATTTCCACAAATTTCTTTAGACTTTTTATCTAAAGGAATTCCTTTAGACAAAAAGTCTGAAAGAATTCATTTCTTTGCCTTAACAAAATTTTGAAAGATCTTACTTTTGCAACTTTCTTTGTGGGCTCTTTAAAGTGCTCCCTACTCTCTAGAAGGGCTCTTGAACCCAGAACTGCCCTCTGCAAGGGCACTTGTCCTTTGAGAGGTTGAACCTTTGATTGAATCGCTCCCTTGAACCAACCATTGAACCAATTGATTGAACCAGTTCAATGGTTCAAGCGGTCACTGAACCAAGGCTTTGAATCAAGCGTTGAACCAAGCTCATTGAACTATCTGATTGAACCAATCTTTGAACCAAAGTGATGAACCCTTTGATTGAACCAAAAGCCATTGAATTGACAGATGAACCGACTGAGTGAACCGAAGCGTTGAACCAAAGCATTGAACTAACATATTGAACCAAAGCGATGAACTTTTTCAATTAAACTAAAGTGATGAACTTAGGCATTGAACCCAGCCGACTGAACCAAGTCATTGAACCAAAGCGATGAACCAAAGTGATGAACTAAGGTGTTGAACTAGTTCAATGGTTCAATGGTTCAAAGCTGCTAACTCTTTGAAAGATCATGTCGTTGAACTACTTTAGCTCTCTTTCCTTATGAATTTCTTCAGACAAGAGTCTGAAGAAGATTTGTAAAACCTTGCACTTCTTTGACTGGTTCTTCATGCACTAAAAAACTACACCTGTAGAGTTTGTAGAAGTCCCTGTGAAGTCCATAGAAAACCTACAGAGTCCATAGAAAACCTCACTGTTGAGTCCGTAGAAATCCAAGCTCTGCAAAGTCCATACAAATGGACCTATAGAGTCTGTAGAAACTTGCAAAATTAGTAGAAATGGACCAGACTCATACAAAATCAAAAGTACTAGCTCAAATAGCATGAAAAAAGGTGGGACCGATTTTTTGGCCTGTTGGGCAAAAAATGGTCAACAGGTACTAACTATCTACTTTACACATTATTATGAGACATGAGGGTCCATTAGAATGTATTTAATATTAACCCATAGATCCCAAATAATAATTGTACTAAAAGGTATCCCTATAGTACAACATGTATAAGTTTTTTTGCAATGGGAGAAAATTATTAGGAATATGGTATAGGGGAGATTAAAAAATTCAAAGGAAATTTATTCAAAAATAGTACACGTAAGTTTAATTCACTATAGATGTAAACATAATTTATATAGATCCATATTCTACAAAATTTGTAATCCTTCTGCCTTTACCTTATGAATTTAGTGATAAACAAGTTGAGGTGGTAATTACTAGAGTTAATACTCTACCATTAGACCCTAGGGCACAATAATTATTTAGTGAACTATGGATGGGTTCTCAGTAGCATGAGGATGATGCAGATATCCCTAAAGATGAACACCACTACTATAAGAAGAGATATAAGCATATTAGTCTCAATCCATCACCCACAGATCCTCAATGATAAGGATAAAAGTCATAAATTGGAAACACTCAATGAAGAATAAGAGGAAGAAGAGGAAAAAAATACAATTTTAGTCAAGTATTTTACCATTGGGGAGGAGTTAGGATAAGAATAGATGATAGAAAAAGGTACTCCCCCTTACTCATTATGGAAGAGGAAACTGTCACCATGAGAAGGGTTGTCCCCAAAAATAATAAGGAAAATTAAAACTATAGAGGAAAAAGAGAGTTCACCTAGATCATGTCTAGTAGCTAACCAAAATTTTATACATATTAGTGGAGGGAAAATAGAGAGAAGTTACTTATCACAGCTAGAACATAAGGGACACAGGAATTAGAAAGTGGTAAAATTGAAGGGCCAAGGCAAAAACGTGGCAACATATTTAGAAATAGAGTCATCCAAACAAGGGGATGAAGAACAGATAAAGTTAGAAAAAGAAATAGAGGTTACCATAGAGGTACCAAATATGAATACTCTCTTAGGTATGTAACACAACAATGGTTAAATATATAAAGTGGGCAACTTACATAAGGATGCAGATACCATAAACAAAAATAGGGTGATCATAATATTTATGGACTATGTTGAGCTTAGTTCATATGAGTTAGATAATGTAATAGGCAACCTTCTAGAGTATCTACAGGATATAATCATACATACAAAATAAAATATCAGAGAGGCCAAGATGATAGTTAATAAATATGAAGAGGATGTAATAATAAAAACTACCATAGAATCATAGATGTCTTGTACAGAATAGGAAAGACTAAGGAAACACCCAAAAATAGAGTTATTAACTAATAAAAAGACAAATATTTTATATTGATCCTTGTAAAATCAAAATAATTGGAAAATACAAAACATATGAAGAGGAGATCATCCACAAAGCAAACAACTAGAACAAGAGTTGGTAGAAGAAACTAAGAAGATCCAAAAGATTATAGAGTCATCCACTCAAGAGGCTAGATAATTGTTATAAATGAAAAAAATATAAATAAAAGAGGTAGATAAAATAATTATAAAATAATAATTATAAAAAAACTAAAGAAGTGAAGGATAATCTAATATAAAAGTAGAGGAGAATAGGAAGAAGGAACAAGAGGAAAAAATGATGGAGGAGTAGAAAAATAAGGTAGCAGAGAAGAAAAAAATAAAATAAGAAAAATAAAAGAAATTAGAAGAGGATAAAATTAAAAAATAAAAATAAAAAGGAGGAAAAAATGAAAAGCATAAATTAGAGGAGGAAAAGAGAAAGGAAAATGAGGGGGAAAAGAAGAAACAAGAGGAACAAGAAAAATTAGAAAAAAAATCAAAAGAGCAATGGAAAAAGGTAGATAGCCAATTGAAACAATAAATGATACAATCTATATTTAAACATAGAACACCTTGGGAAAATTGGTAACCAAACAAAGTATCACATCTACTCCCATGGACCCCTTGAAGCAAATAAAATCAGAGTTTTCAAGGCATGGATAAGTTACATCACTATCTTGGTGCCAAAAAACTTTCTTCAACCTAATGCAAGAAGGTAAACTCAAGTAGCCCTATAGAAAATGACCTCAATAGAAAATATAACTATGGGGGAAACACTCATTAGGAGTGCCAAAGGAGATTAGATAGTGTAATGTGTTTATTTTAAAGAGGGCATTAAGACATGCCTCAATGCATTAACCAATGCCCACCCAAAATATGATCTTGATATAAAATTTCAAATAAAGAAATAGTTTGAGGATAATGTGGAGAATTTTATAAGTCATGAAGGAGCCATATTTGATAAAATATTAATAAAACTTGAGGCCAAAGAGGAGTATAAAGAAGTGTTATTAGGGCCACATAGAGGAGAAAATCAAACAAAAATAGTAGAATACAAGTATCAAGTAGGGAAGATGAAGGAAAAATTAGAAGATAAAGATACCTAATTTTATTTTATTATTCAATTATTTACTCTATATGGACATAGGAAAATAATGCAGAGTTAGAGGAAATGAAAAAATAGTTGAGTGCAACCTTCACTAGCTTTGGATCTCAATGCATACCTTCAATGATAGAATGAGATAAAATGATATCCCTGCAAAATTAGTATACGTAAAAATAGGCACAATGACTATCTAGATATGAGGAAATGGATTGATATGGTGTCCACTTGAGCACCCAAATAGAGACAATGGAGGTTCAAATAAAGACTCATACAGACTATTTAGACACATTAGAAAATGCTCTAGTCCTAAATGACATAGTCATGGAAATAAAATAAAATATGACCATAGGATATAAGATTTTGGAATTAAAGAGGGCCATTATTTACTAGGATAATTTTACTAAGACCATGATGAGTAAGTTTGAGAATAATTTTCCAAAATAAGGGAAACCAACTCTATAATGACATGTAGTTTTAAATCAACTCAAAAATTTGTTACATAGTCAAATTAAAGAGTTTTGGTACATGTCAACAATTGAGTTTGTGTCGAGGATGATAAAAAGGTATAAAATATAGAAATTTCTATAAGGATTCTCTATTAGTCAAAGGACCAAACCATATACACCACATAGTTGATTCTATTATGGCATCAACATGACACTTGTCTAGGCCTATAGAATAGAGGATTTCACTAACTAGATGATGCAATAAGAAACGATGCCTTGAGAAAACATAGGATGAGTGGATTAAATAAAGGGTGAGTCTCACATAAACATGAAAATTAAGTTATTTTTTATTGAGTCAATATTTATACCACAACATTGTAATAGAATGGCACAACATAGAAGAGATAATATACATAGAGGAATTTTAAGAGGTTATATAACAGAATAACCTATATAATTATTGAAGGTGGTATAGTGTAAAGAGATATATAAAACATTGTATTAAGTAGTTGGAATATATACATAAATAAAAATAAGTTAGAGTAGGAATTACTATGTACTGTGTGATTTATTATGAATATAGGCACTACTTTTTTGTTGAATGCTAAGGATTCTAACCAATACTAACCCTTAAGTAACATTAGTCTAACTAAAGTTAACCTTTGTCAACATAAGCTATATGTATCTAATAAATTCATATTTTATATAAAAAAATATGGACATGGGTGGGGGAAAACCCTAATTATGACAATAATACAAAACCACAAACACCCTAAACCTAATCGGATGAAACAAGACTTAAAGAAAACTAGTCAAGACCTTTTCAAAAAATAAATTTTGAGTAACACTAAACATGATGATATTGTAATTCAAATACATATTCAAGCTTATAAATCTCGATTAGGTCTTGAAACTAATAATTTTTGAATTCACCTATAATATACCTATTTGGGACTACGAGCAAATTTTTACAAGATTTTCAACGTGTAATAATGTGCATCAAAAACTTATTTTTACACTAAGTTACAAATATGAAACTTTATCACATGAGCTTAGAAATCTCAATGGAATAGGTTTCAGGGTTCAATTTGGAATGTAGACTAAGATGACCTCTTGGAATAGCTTGAGATAGTTGAGAAAATAGGATATTTAAAGGCAGACTAAGGCATCAAGACTTTGCTTTCACATTAAGTGTAAAATGTGAAACTTTATCACATGGAAGTAGTATTTTCAATTAAGTATTAATAAATAGGTTTTGTTGTATACTAATTATATAATATTTTACTATAACCCACTTATCATAAACATAATACAAATATATAATAAAATAATATGTCAAAAACATGAAATAGAAATCACATATCTCATATCAAAATACTTATCAGAGTTCATAATAAATTTAAAATAAAATACCATAATTATCATGTAGTACAGTTTAGGTGTAGATAATCTCTAACCAACATACCTATTTATATATTTATGATTGCCTTACATTTCCCAAAAAGGTTTAATGTTTACCCTACACACTCACCAGTGTTCCTTATGGATCTTTGACCTGAGAAAAAAATATAATATCCTTATGTGGGTAACAATATTCACTTTCATATTTTTTTGGTGTCATGGTCACGTTACCATAATCCATTAATATCTTTAAATATAATTTACCTTTACTAAACAATTGAATCACTTGAAATAGAAGTGTTATCATAGCCTTGATGGGCTTAGTGTAAACTATCAAGTAATATAATTAATCCATAAGTATAATAATAATATTATTTTATATTATTTTAAGAAAATTGAATCTTATCTTGCTTGAAATACTCTAAGTTAACATATTTATATCAAATCAACAAGGTTATATAAGTTCTAAAAGTACAATAAAGTCATTGATCAAGGTTGTATAACTAATAAATTATTAATCTAAATCTTGCCTTCTTTTAAACATGAAGATGTATTACAAAGACCATTAACCAAAATTATAATTCAATATCTTACATATATTTTAAAAATTTTACTTTCATAATGAAAAATAATTCATGTATAAAAATTGACCTTATAAACCATATAAGGTCACATTTTTTACTTGCATTGATAAATCATACAATTTCCAAACCAATTTATCATACATATTTATAAATTTTCTATAGAGTTCCTTCCATATTGAAAATAATTTTTAACCAAATAGAGTAATAAAATTTATAAACAATTATTTTTATTCCAAAAAATATAATACATTAACCATCTAGTTAGAACTAAAGGCAATCAATTCTACAAATATGCATTTACCTTCAAGGTAAAATGAAATAAAAAACCCTACTTTAAACATTGCCCAAATCAATATCCTTGAAATACCACTACAATAGTGCATATACCATTATTTAAGTGATTATTGTGGTAGTTGAATGAAGAAAGAGTTTCCACCTTTTCCATAACACCACCAGGTGGAAAGGGTTTTCACCCAACCATCTATCATTTGAATTATACAAACTTATCTAAAACATAAAATTCATAACCATTACATAAGATAATTTTTATTAAAAAGAGATCATACTAAATATAATTTATTTATCATTATGGAATCAACATATATCTTTTAAAAGTCAATATCATAAACTATTAAACACAAAATTATACATTAAGACTTAATAACTTACTTAAAACAAAATCAATCCACAACATATAAGATTCTAATAATTTGAGATAGCACAATCGGTCTTTCAAAATTGGGATATCAAACCCCTTCCAATTAAAATTTAATTCTAACCAATATTGAACTTGTATTATTGTGTTCATAGGGTTAAATTCAAGGATAAATAATTAATATGATTCAAGATAAAACTCATGAGATAACATAAGTATTATAATTCATCATAAGATCATTGACACCCTACTTCCATCACTTCTTCTACTTAATCCAAGTTACCTTTTAAAATAAAAGCTTTAAACATAGTAGTAAAAGATTGAAACTTCAATGTGAAGTCACTAAGGAAAAAAAGTGAGTAAGATGAGCCCAACCATTGGTGTCCTTGACCACCCTATCAGATGGTTGTGAGTTTTCATGCGTTATGAAAATAAGATCATAGAAATATAAAAATACAAAAGAGAAAGGAATAATAATATCTTGGTTACACCATTTCATATCAAGGTTTTAACAGTATTCATAATAGAGATAAGCAATGAAATCAATTAAAACAATAGTAACATGAAAACAAGGTGTTCCACAATAACCAACTTGTCAATGACCTAGCTAGGGATAATAGTGATGAATCATTCACCTGTAACACCATCTATGGGTGAAGTGCATACAATCCCAACCTAGTTATTCTAGGGTTTCATGAGATATGCAAATCATTATCCCCACATTCTTCAAAACACTTATTTATCCAAAGCAATAAGTAAAAACAATGTATAGCTAATATTAAGGTATACTTAGGAGTATAATAAAGGAGAATGGAGGTCAATAAAAACCTAGGGTTTTTCATGATCCTCATTATTTTTGTTACTCCAAGTAAACCTAATCAAACATAAGTATATCCATCCCATAAATTATAAAATGGAATAATTAAAAAAACTTAGGGAGAAAAAGATAAGAATCATAACTTACTTTATCAAAAGTCAAAGGTCTAAACCCTTTGGTGTTACATTCCTTATTCTTCTTATCTTTTCAACTCATATGTTTTCATTATTTATCTTTACCTCTAGTATTTGTGTGTGTATTTAAATACAATATACCTAATTTAAAGTTAGATAAACATGTTCTAAACATGACAATCATTATGGTGGGGCATTATGGATGCCAAAAATAGAAATCCATAACTTTCAAGGTAGTGAAGTCTACAAAAATGCAATCTTCTACCCTAAACTTTCTTCCCCACTTTCTCCACTATGCACATCATGTCCTAGTTTTTAATTGTATCTAAGATGAGGATAATGGTTTAATCCTTAATTTTCACAAATAAAAGCAAAAATAAATCAATTTCATATTCTTTGACATAATCTAGGTGTAAATATTATGTTAATCTAAAGTTTAAACTTAACCTTAAACAAGGTCTTTAATCATTTTAATCAAGTTCCTTGACTTATACCATGATCTAATGTTGATATCAAACCAATTACCCAAGTTTACAATAAAATTTACAATATTTTCCAAGCCTTAGTCAAGACTTGATCAAGAAAATATTAATTCCCAAAACCACACCATGAATTAAGGTCCATGTCAAACTTGACTAGATCATAATGCCACAATGGTAACTTTATGTCAATCAAACCTAGGACTAAAGACCCTAGTCCTTGCAATCTTAATGAAATCATGGTGTTGCATACAAAAATATCAATGGTACTAAAAATTATAACAATAAGTAGCATGCACAATTGGCTCCATTCCCATGATGCCCACTCAAACTGAATACAATAATATACACACATTGTGAGGTATACATGTATAAATAATATAAGGAATGAAAATTTAGAACTTTATTATTATTTCATGTGTCTTACCATTTTATACCTGTATAACATTGTTTTGTGATGGTTTTCAAAACTCTGATATCCTTAGGTCATGATCATCATTCAACTATATGTGCAACCATTCCAATGAAACCAACAATACCTATATCAAAGGTATAATAGTAAAAAAAGACATATGAAAAATCATCATATAAATATCAACATGAAACTAAACTTCAAAATAGATAAATCCTATTATTATACTATCATATAAGTGTTGTGAGTGTTTTATTAAATTTTAACAAGATAGGATATGAATTTTTAGACATGATTTATAATTTTTTGTTAATAATACACATTAATCATGACCATATTTAATTAAAATTATTAGTTAACACAAATAATGAAATTACTCTTTTCATATTCTTCTACATAGATAAAGTATCTTCTTTGGATAAATTGTGGAGGAAAATGGGCAAAAAATATCAAATCCAAATTCAATAATAAGGCTAAAATTACTAATGAATAATCCCAAGCCTTCCTCCAATCCTATTATTATAACATCCAACCTGAGATGCCTATTGATACCACTAAATGCCAAATAAATTGTAGGAATACCTCTCTTCTTTCCTACTATGGTTTTTAAAACGTTTCATATTCACCTTCGGGATGGACTTGTCATGAATATTGATATTAATAACATAATTTCTAAAGATTAACAAGATTCCTTATAAGATGAAAAATTTATTGAATATCTTAATTTGAATCCACATTATATATATATGTTATGTTATATATATAAATAAAGATGAGCATAAAAAGTTATCTCAAGCCTCCACATCAAGTTTTCATACCAATATAGTTGGTATTTTTCCCATGCATACATCTTTAGTGACCTATGTGACATCCACCCAAAATTTGGGGGAAACATGAGGTCTTCAATATATTTTGATGTTTATCACATAGGAAAATTTCACCCCTTACATGATGGCTAGTCAAATTGTATTACCAACCTCACATAATGTAGATTCCTTTGATAAATTTCTTACAACCATGCATACCAAGGTGTTGTAATTAGGTCAAGGTGCATAGAGAGCTATTCATGCCATGATTTCAAATGATTTACTATATAACCGATTATCCATTGAGATATCAACCTACCCATTAAAACCAAGCTTTGTAGATCCCAAGATCTCATTCTATAGAGGTAAAGATGATCCTAAGAAATGTCTTAGATCATTACATGCATCTTGTTTGGATTATTCATGCAACAATAAAGTATTGACCAAGTTATTTTGAAAAAATATTTAAGACTATGCATTAAGATGGTTTCATGACCTCTATCTTTAATCTATACGAGAATTAAAAATCTTGGCCAATCAATTTCTATCAAAATTTATCATTATCATTGATGAGAAGTATGAAATAATGTCTAGATATCAATGTGACCAACTTAATTGTTTTGGGGTTTTTGTCACCATTGTATTTATGTATTTAGATTTGGGATATATGTTCTCATTCTTTTCTAATTTATCAAACCCTATCTCTTTACCTTTCTTCACCCTTATAATGAGTTTGATAAAAATGGGTTAGTGGGATCATGGTGTTGATCTAACCCCAAGGAACCCTTTGTCTATGGACACTACCTATATAGCCAATAATCCAAAGAGAGAAATAAACTTGTGTACTTATGTCTTATATGTGGGAATGTATGCACACAAGGGTGAAATATACTATATGAATATTCATGTAGTGATCTAGCTTATAATTTTATAAATATCATTCATGTGATAATATTTGAATGCTTCAAACCTATAATATGATTGCTCCTATGCCTGATATACAAATAAGGATAATAAGGTAGAATAGATTGGTTGTGCATTTGATTATCTAGTTTGATTATCTATAATAGGTTACAATCAATTTTTTTATAATAAGTATACTACCAACCCTCTTGATTATTATAAGGCCTAAATATGTTATTGCCCAGTCCTTGTTATATAGGAAGAGATATTAAATTTGGATCCCACTTACATTGTTGGAATCAATTATGTATTATGAGAGTAATCACTTGTTGGAAATTGGTTCATAACTTTATAAAATTTGGATTTTCACAGTTCAAAAAATAAAACCCTAAAATTGAAATATAAAATCCTATAAGGATGAAAACCTAAATGAAAACTAGTGTTTCACATTGTTTAATATATGTACAGGTTTAACAATATGTTTTAAATGTAATTTAGATATATAAATATGAAGTTCAAGCATGCATCTAGATGTAAGAGAGTGAGATTGATTATTTTGATTTGATAAGGGCATATGTTAAATATTTAAAGTACTAAATCAAACTTGATAGTTTACTTTTGTGGTTGACTATTTGACTATTACTAAATTATAAAAGTGAAAATTAAGGATAAGCATTCCTTTGGTTCATTTAATTCTGCAACTAATTTATCATTTATGATGGGTTAGTTCCACATGATAAATTTAATATTATTAGTTAACCTTGACCTATTAGTCAGTAATGGCTTGCACAAAATTATGGCACAATGACTAAATGGTCACCTATGATTATCTTCACTTTATCTATATTTACAATCCTGAACCCTGATGATGCATGAAGATCCAAAAATTAGCCTCATTTTCCTTGATACCCTAAATGTTCTTGTGAGCACTAGAAAGATAAAAAAATGGGTAAAGTTTAATGGGTTAAGCTAAACCCAATAACCCCATCCCAATGATTGGTTATTTCCTACATATCAAATAATCTAATGAGAGAAATAAAGCCAATTATAGTTCCCCCACCTAGTGTGATTATGCAATTTTGATCCTTCGCTATGTGTATACAGCTAATGATTAGCTTTAGTACTTGATATTGATTATTATGACTTGAAATTTGAGTGCTTTAGAGTTAGATTGCTATTGATCCTAGTGATAGGTATGAAAATTTGGAAGAATAGGGAAGATTATCAGTGTGTAAAATTGTATAGATGTATATCAAATAAGTGTCCAATCCATTTTGAATGAGACCTTGATTTTTTTATATATGGTGTAGACACTAGAAAACCATACACTACAACTTTAAATGTCATATTACCCTTTAAACCACCCTTTGGTCCACTTTTTATTATATTATTCCTTAAACATACCCTTTTACCCATTTAACCCTTTAGCTAATTCAATTATTTAAATCTTATTTCCACCTAACCTACCCAAACCCATGGCTAATTGATCGACACATAGACTAAAGACCATTTCTACCCTGACATTTAATATCTTAACTCCCTAAGACTTATTTTGCATGCATTCCCATACCCCCTTAATTAAACTCAGACCATTTTATAATATCTTAGCCATACATCATTAGTGAAATTGGATAATTTTATCCATTATAATCTTTTCTCCCTAACCATTGATAGTCACCCCTTAATCAATAGTGGTCAACTAGGACCGTCGATGGTTGCTTAACACTAGCCCAATACCCATGCCCCAAAAGGTTGGAATGATGGAGGACGGGATGGGATCATTTAGAGAAAATGAACAACCCTTGGTGAACCAAAACCAAACCAAAACCATTCAAGAGACTTAGAAATCACCTCGTCATCTTAATACAAAGGATTCAAGTGCTATCACTCTACCCACATAGATCTAGGCTCTTTACAACTCTCCCTAATAGACTTCTTTTACCAAAACAAATTCCATAGTAACCATCGATGGTTGGCCCTAACTAGTGACAGTCACACCTAACCTCTGATGGTCATTGTGTGTACATTTTTATAATAAAAATCTGATTTTACCCATCAATTCATACTGAAATCCCACTTTTGGAGTTTTTATTTTATCACAGAGGTTCAAATTATTTTATAAATTAGGTTTGAATAATTTAGCATTAGTATTTATCAAGTTATTGTTATTTTAGTAAATTCACTTCATTTATCTCTTGCATTTGATTTTAGTACCTTTTGTTATTTCATTAAAGCATCTATTTTCATTTTATCAAAACTTAAGTGTTTTAAAAGTGTGGATTTATAGCCTCCAAGGAATCTAGTGCTTCTTGGATCTAGCTCACGTTAAGCTGTCCACCCTACTATCTCACTAATACACCATTCTTCTAGTTGTTTTATTATCTACAGGTCATCCTCCCCAGACAAAGAGGAGTATCTAAAACCATTTGGATTCATGTGTGTACAATCATAACTAGGACATTTTTACCACACCCTTATTATAGTTTTACATCATTTCTTAAAAAGAAAATAAACAAAAAGAATAGTGAAACATTATGGCATGCCTGGTGGGAACCTTGAGTCTTTTCTTGGGTTTTTATTTTGAATTTAGGTGATTTTATTCTTGTTTAATGCTCATTTAAATGAAATCAAAATTTCTTTTGGGATTAAAATTAACCTTTCATACATTGTTTTATTGCATCATTATCTCATATAGCTTAATTAATTAATTAAATTAACTGTAGCCTCACTTTTTTGCAGACACAAGACCAAACCACTTACAACAAATCAAACATAAAATAATTTAAATAAGGCCAACTAGGGTTTCATATCCTAGCGATAAACCTTAACCCATTGGCTATCCCACTTGGATGTCATTACCAAGGGGAGAAACCAAATCTCAGTTCACTGATTGAGTATAATCTCTGACATTCGATATATCTTAGCGAAGCCCTTGATACCCTTATCATTTTAGTGTGTGAAGTGAGAGGGTAGGCCTTAAAATCAATCCATGTATCGATGATAATACAAATAATTTTGAGAGCCTAAACTACCTAAAACCAGCCATAAACTTCTTTTCTAGTACCCGCTCTACAAAACCAAGTTGAGTCACACTTCTAAAAAATTAAGGCATAAGCCACAAGAGATACAAAAAGAATATTATGATTTAACATGCTTTAGTGTGTGTTTCATCTTCTTAAAATTTTTCATGTCTTCTCTTTGTTTGAGTTGTGATAAATCTAACTCCCTTTGGAAACATTCTACCATCTTGCCTTCATCCACCTCATCTCCATTGCCTTGTTTAAAGGGGATCCCTCCTACATTTTATCCTAGAGATCCTAAATTTGTTAGAATCCTAGAAGATAACCCTATTGCCTTAAGGTTTTACCTTGCATCATGAGCCTCTTGTGCTCCTATGCCACGTTATAATCAACCCAACCTTGCTTATAACCAACCCAACCTTGCCTATAACCAATCCAACCTCACCTACAATCAATCTGATCTCAACTAAAACCAATCAATAACCTCTCAAAAACCATTTGAGCATCATCGTAACCAACCAACAACCTTTCAACACCATTGTCATAACCCACCTCAACCTCAACTATCTCAACCTCACCAATCCTTGGACTACCTATCTCAACCATCATATCAACTACCTCAACATTATCAATATTTAGATTACCTACCCCAAACATCATACCAATTACCTAAACCTACTTAGTCAAGACTTGGTTTATCCCCTTATTCATCCAACCAATAACTATCAACTAAAATTTTCAAACTAACCTACCTTATCAACTTTATCAAACCAACCCACCTTATCCACCTTACCTACCCTATCAATCTTACCAAATCAACTCACCCTACCCATCTTATCAAACATGTCAAACCAACCAACCTCATCCAATCAAACTAACAACCATCAACCAACATTTTCAAACCCACCAAGCTTATCAAATCAACCCAACATATTAAATCAACCAACTTTATCAAACCCACCAATCTTATCAAACCTATCCAACCTACCAAATCAACCAAACTTGTCAATTCAATCCAACTTATTCAACCAAACAACTTCATTAAACCAACCAATTAGCTTGTAACCACAAGAACCATTGATGCACCCTCTTCCTAGGTAGTATGCCCCGCTAGGGAAATCATATGCCTCAATTCTTGACAAACTCTTGGAGTCTTCTATCATTAGACTTCTTCAAATCAAACCCATCAATCACTCTCTTCTAAAACCAATTTGGTTTATAGATAATGAGTTTTGTGCTTATCATCACATAAATAGACATGTGGTAGACATATGTGGGTCTTTTAAGATGTTTATCCAAAACCTTATCGATCAAAAGGAGGTTCAAAGGATATTCTCCATGTTCCCCCCAACCTAGCTTTGAATGTCTTCAAGCAATCCATCCTTGAACCTCTTCCTACACCCATTGTTATGGAAACCCATAATCAAATCCCTCAACATAATGAAGTCCCTTCAGTATATTTGGTCCTTAGTGAACCTATAACTAAGGAAACCATAATAAAAACCCTAAAAAATCCACTTGTTGACCAAGTATAACCTCATTTTACCATTTTACCATCACCACTAAGGAAGAATTAACCTTAACCCAACCAATTATTGACCAAGTAGAACCTTCTCAACTTTCCTTCAAAACCACAATTAAGAAAATACCCTTGCCTCTTCCACTTTCCCTTATAGTGGGTCAAACTCCAACCAACCTACCTCTTAGACTTCCCCTTTTAGTAGATCAACCTCCAAGTAACCTACCTCTTCCACTTCCACTTTTACTGGATCAACCTCCAACCAAATTACCCTTTTCACTTACTATTTTAGTGGAACAAACCTCAAACCAACCTATCCTACCTCTTCTACCTACTCTTTTAGTGGATCTGACCCAAACTCAAAACACATCACCTATAACCAATCCAACCTCAACTCAAACTAACCTAACCTCAACCATAACTAAATCAATCCAATTCCTCTATAACCTACTCATATTCATCTACCTAATGACATTGTCTTTTATTTTATTCCCTTTAAAATAGGGTCAAATCTTTGCCATCTTACCTCACCAATCAAACCAAAAAAATAAGCAAACCGAACCAACAAACTGAATCAACCATCCAGACTATCTACCTCAACCAATCAAACTAGCATCTAAACCAAATCAATCAACATTGATCAACCCAACTTTTGATCCAACTCCAACCAACTAATATATCAACCTAAACCAAAATCAACCCTTCATTCGATATTTCTTAAATCTCGACCACTCTTTTCTCCAAGCTACCCATACCTCACCTAAGCTCCCTCATTGGAACAACCATACATTCTTATCCAACTAGTATTTATTCTAAGATGGTGTTTCTAACATCATTTTTGAACCTCAAACCCACCAAATCCTAATGCAATAACATTCTCCTCACCCTAGTATCATAGAGTAAATCCCACATGAACCACTGCCTACAACTAGAACTCCAAATAACAACTAACAACCCTTATAAATTTGATGAACTCATCTTCATTGATCTTAAACCCTCTTTACTAACCAACATCTTCACCTGGAGCCTTTTTACTCCTCAACCATTCTTAGAAAGAGTATCTGGGGGAATTCTCCCTCAAAACATCAACCAAGCAATAACCCAAACATTAACTAATAACTAAACTAAACCTTAACCTTTTTCCTGCCAACATTAACCAATGACCAAACCAACCCTTGTCACTTGTTCCTCAACCTACACCTAGAATAAAACCAAACCAACCTTAAACTTAAACAAACCTTAACCTTGACTAGCCTTTTATCAATAACCCAAACCAACCTAAACCATAGCCAACCACCATCAAGCCTAAAATCCAACTCAAGACTCACTATCATCACCTAACCAACCTTGCCTCTTTCTTTGTCAATCCAAACTCTTTTCCACATCTAATCTACTGTTATAAAGTAATTGGGGGACCTCTTTACTCTTGATTTGATCAAACCATTTACATGTAAATATGGATCTAGGGCATATCTAAACCTAATCACCTGAATGCTTTGCATTCGCATCCATTATTTTGTTAAACCAAGTTATTAGTCATCTTGTGTCTAACTTAATCTCTTCACTTGTTTTCATCCACCTTAATTTCCTTATTTTAAGGACAAATGATTAAAATTGGATCATGTGATTATCCCTCATAGCCTTAGCCTAATCCTAAACATGGGTACCATGGCTCTATTCATGAAATGATTCTCATGGACACTTTTTATCCCTTATAGGATGAATCCCCATGGTCATTATCACTTAAAACCCTTTCACCCATCATTAACCTTATTATGCTATGGATTTTCCTCCATAAAAGAAAGCCTTAGGACTATATAGACTATTCCATGTTTAAAAAACCATAGAATTAAATTTGGGATACCAAAATATCACTTGGGTCACAAATCTAAAACTTGTAGACTATTCTCTTGAAGGATAGCTTCCCAAAACCATAAAAATTGCTTAAAACTAAGGTAGACTATTTCCTCGAAGGACAAATATCAAACATAAACAAATCCAAAGCTTAGACCACTCCCTTGAAGGATGGCTACGTCAAACATCAAAGCAAGCAATCACTTAGAAGCTTCCTGCATCGATCAGCTTCCCAAACCCATTAAATAAAAGCCATCAAAATACCCAAAGTCAAAATTAAAAAGTAGAAAACAATCCCATAGAAAGCTGTAATTAGCTTTCAAAAAAATTTAAAAAGTAGATTTCCTACATCAATCAGTCTACACCAATTAAAGGCATAGACTTGTCTATAATGGTTCATAGGTCACCTATAGAAGGGGTAATCCATCCCCACAAGAAGGTTACACTATCATCCATTCACCTATTTCACCCACCTCCCTTTTTACCTTCCAAATCGAGGGATTTTGAGCTTACTTGACACTACATGATATAGCTACTTCTTTTAACTAATTAATTAACACTAAAGTAAAGCATGATAGGGGTTTATGTTCATAAGCATACACCCATATTTCCATCATGGTCTTTATCAATTGGAGTTTTTAACCTCCTTATACTTTCATGACCACTTGAAAAGGCTTATATCTTCCCCTTTTGAGTCATTGAACCCCAAATATCAAATTTGCACCCTTTTACAAGAAAATGGGTACCCTTTTACCCAACTAAGTGGCACACCAAATTATATAGCCAATTAGAATACCACCCAACTAAACCTTTTTTAACCAATCATATTACCACAACCATACACCTATTAGAGAGCACCTTATTCTCCACCAACCAACTAGCCAAATAACCTCAACCTTGGTCATTTTAGCCTACCTTTCACACTTTTTATAACCAACCTTGCCTTTTTTATTTTGATTGCATAGATTACCTTTCCATTCTTGACAATTTTTTCTAATTTTATGCACAAACCATTTAGGTGCCTCAGAGTATGACCCTTCATGGTCCCAACACCTATGACCATTTTTATCTTCTCAAGATGTCATCCTAATTTTAGATACCTGAGATCACATCGATCTTATTTAGGAGATTTGATTTTATAGGAGTAACCCATATTAGCTATGCCTAACATTGTGGCTTGGTTACCTTATCACTTATTCTTCTAGTCCAAGCCTTATTTACCAATTACCTCACCTATGATAACTTAGTCTATACATGATCTATGATATCTCCCTTAGTCATATTTTATACACTGCTCATGATTAAATGCCCAACCAACCAAAACAACCTTATCACCCCACCTCTCTAACTTATCAAACCCATGACCTTTGACCATTAACCTTTTAGATGCTTATGACTATGCCCATTGGTGATTATGACACCTACAAGCTATTTCATTTTCTCAGGCTCACCCAATTTTTGAACCCCTAATAACATGGTGACCTTTGCATAAAGACTTACATTTATAAGTAAACCCATATCTGCTATGCCTAATTTTGGTGGCATGGTTCACTTATCACATATCCTCTTTGTAGTGACCTATTTTCCACTTTGTACAATCTTACCCATTTTTGCCACCCTTATTTACTTGTCAAACCCACACCTAATTTTACTTCACCTCATTGATTCTTGATTTGAGGGAGAACACCTCATCCTATACTTGGGGCTCCAACCTTCCACCTACCTTCCATTTTTGATTTATAGCTTGCTGATACAATTTCATAACAAAATAGGGCAAAATATAGACACTAAAAAAATGTACATTACAACTATAGATGTTGCATTAACCTTTAAAATGCCCCATGGGCCCATTTTGATTATATTATTCCTTAAACATACATTTTTAACCCTTTGCTATTTTAATTATTTAATTAAATTAGTTAAATCCTATTTTCACCTAACTTACCTAAACCTATGGATATTTGATCAAAAACTAGCCTAAAGACTATTTATACCCTAGCATTTAATATCTCAACTCCATAATACTTCTTCTACATGCATCCCCATACCCCCTTTATTAACCTCAAACTATTTCCCAATATCTTAACTGCACATCATTAGTTCAAGTGGCTAATTTTAGCCTTTTTGACCTTTTCTTCTTAATCATCAGCTATCAATCCTTGACCAATGGTGGTTGAATAGGACCATCAATGATTACTTAACACTAGCCCAAAACCCATGCCCCAAAAGGTTGGAATGATGGAGGATGAAATGGGATCATTCAGAGCAAATGACCAACAACCCTTGATGAACCAGATATGAACTAGAACCAGTCCAAAGACTTAGAAAGTACCTCATCATACTAATACAAAGGTTTCAAGTGTTGTCACTCTACCTACATAACTCCAGGCTCTTTGCAACTCTCCCCAACAGACTTCTTTTCCCAAACCAAATTCCATAGTACCTATTGATGGTTGACCCTAACCGCTGATGATTACACCTAACCTTCGATGATCATTGTGTGTCCATTTTTATAACAAAAAGCTAATTTGACCCATTTGTTCATACCCAAATCCCATTTTTGGAGTTTCCATTTTATCAAATAGGTTTGACTTATTTTATGAATTAGGTTTGAATAATCTAGCATTAGTCTTTATCAAGTTATTTTTATTTTAGTAAAATCACTTAATTTATCTCTTGCATTTGATTTTAGTATATTTTATTATTTCATGCAAGGATCTATTTTTAGTTTATCATAACTTAAGTTTTTTAAAAGTGTGGATTGATAGCCTCTAGGAAAGCTAGTTCTTCTTGGATCTAGCTCACGCTAGGTAGTCCACCCTACTATTTCACTAATACACTATTCTTCTAGTTGCTTTCTTATCTAAAGGTCATCCTCCCTAGAAAAATAGGAGTATATACAACCATATAGATTCATGCATGCACAATCACAATGATGTATTTCTACCACACCCTTATTATAGTTTTACATCATTTATTAAAAGGAAAATAAATGAAAACAAATAGTGAAACATATGGATATGTTAGAATAATTGCTCAAATCAATGGCATGCAAGGATTATATGAAAACCCTAAGGATGGGTTTGATTTTATAAAATAGTTGTTGATGGGATGGTTATTTATAACGAATAGGTCATTATTGACTAATGATGACAACTATAACTAGCATAACTAGCATGTGTGTAATTGGATTGCTCTAAGAGTTTGGAGATGTTTGTGTAGGATAGTTAGGTTTAAAATAAATTGTGAGGTTTATGTAGGTGTATTAGTATAGAATATAAGGGTTGATTCATAACATAACATGAAAGTATGATAATATGATGACTTATCACCTTGTTTTATTTCTCAAGTCATGCATGGTAAATCTGTGTCAATATAATCATTTTCAAGTACTAAAGACCATATTTTAGTATCTACAATGTTCCATTTTTTGGTATAAATAGGTCACCTACACTTCCAAATTCCCCTCAAAATAAATTTATTTTTAGTGTTGATGTAATTACAACATACGTGTTTCAAATTATATATACAAAGATGTAGGGGATTTACAAAATTAAAAAAAAAAAAAAAACATTAAGTATCTTGCATGATTTTTTTGAATTAAAATTTAAAATGTTTTTAATCCAACCAGTGGGACAACTGTATTATGTTTTGATTATATATATTATATTTTTATAATATGGTTCATGACAAAAAAAAATTTTAAATACATTTAACATGTGTTATTACCCTAATAACCTTGTATTTCATTATTGATCAATATTCCTATTATTGAAGTTTGTCATTGATGTCAAAGGTTCTTAAGAAAGGTTTTCATGAGGTCATTAATGAATGTTCTTGTTTGATAGAATAATTGATAGGCATGAAATTTTTTTAAGGATAATTTAAGGAATGTGATCAAGTTTTAGAAGCATAAAGTATTTTTTCAAGGCCAATTTTCTAGTTTTAAGTGCTTGACAAGCCTAGTCATGGCACTAGTAATAGGTTATAAAGTCCTAGTGAAAAGGTTTGAACATGGTGTCTTAGTGAGATGGATGCATAGAGTAATAAGAGGTTGTATTAGGTTTATTGAGTATGAATATGATGCATTTTATCACTCAATATAATTTCAAGGTGAGCCTACAGGGGTAATACCTTAAGTCTAAGTATGTAACTAGACTAGTTCTAGACCCTACCTAGTCTAATGAGGTGTCATAAAGTGTTGTCAATGAATATGAAGGATAGTGGATTATCATGATAATAGGATTTATGACATGTGTATGATGTTTTTAGATCTTAGACAGTGGTTATAAGCTCAAACTCAAGGCCTAATATGGTTTGAAGGTCAAGGTCTAAGAGAGCAAAGAGAGAGAGTGTGGTCTAATGAGGGGTCATGATCAAATTTCAAGATGTTTGAGATCATATGATCATGTAAAAAGGGATGATATGTTTTCTCAATAATGTTCATAGGTTTTGAGGTCATGGTTTGTAAGATAAGTCATCGAAAGTGGTTTTGAGGTCTATCATGTGCACAAAATGAAGGGTTCTCAACCTGATAAGGCATTTTAGGTTTTCATTGGCATGTGTAAAATTTGCATGGGAACTTGAGATATTAAGGATGTATGAGGAATTTTCCTATATAAGATATATAGGCATTAGTTTTGGAAATAATGAGTAGTCATTTATGAATAATTGTTAACACTAGAAATAGTATTAACCCTCTCTAAAACCCTAACAATGACCCGATGTTGAAGATGTTAATAAAAATAGCCTATAATGGTCTAAAATGAAAATAAAAAATATTGGATCATATATTAAACTCTCCTAGGCATCTTTAGGTGTGATTTGTTTATCAAGTATGTGAGTAGACCCTATAGGACAGTGCTACTTTCTCAAAGATTTATTGTAGTAATTAGAGTTGACCAAGTCAAAATATTCAAATCATTGGAAGGAAAATTTTGAAAATTTTATTTTATGTCCATGGAGGTTTATGGATAGGTTAAAACCTTAAATTGTGTAAACCAATCATCTAAGTTGACCAGTTGCTAACAGGCCTAATGATAAAAATAGTGAGAAACCTAAGCAACAATGAGAAGATGTTTAGGAATGTGTTATCATGGAATAGAGATGAATCTAAGTGCATGGAGGTTTTTTCAAGACTTGTAAGAAACTCTCATGTTTTTTATAGTTTTTGGAGGTCAATGGTTATATTGAAAAATTTGCTCACTAATTGACTCTTCTGGCTCAATGAGGTTTGTATATAGTAAGGTTATGATATTGGTCTGCAAGACCAATATTTCCATTTGACCATATTATCTATTTATATAAAAATGTTATAATGATCTCATAAGATAATATACATGAATAATAAGTCATTTAAGGTATATACATAGGTGTTGAAGGTCATTTTCACCATGACTATGCTTGAAGGTATCCTGAAAGTTCTGAGTGGGCTATTTGCCAAGAAGGGTTTGAGTCCTTATTCCCTAAGTTATGAAGTATAAATCATATGGTGATGTATATAAATTCATACATATTTTTTATATGTGTTTTTATTTCTATGATTGATTAATTAATTTGTTTTTTATCTTCAGTAGTTCAAGACAGACCTTCTAGGTATGCACCAGCCTAATTGTGAACAATGTTAATGGCATGCTTCAAGTGGTGGTTGGAGATAAAATGTGTCATAGACCTAAGATGAGTTTATTAGGGGTATATTTTAATGGAATATTAATTGTTATTTTTTTATGTAGTGTTTTAAATTTTTCCAAGAAGATCAAAGGGTAACATCTGCTAATGAAGGCCTAATTGAATTAGGTCTCCTTAGGGCCTAAAAGAGGTTTGGGTCCTATAGGCTATGAATGACATATTTTAATGATTAATTAATGTATGAAACATATTATTAGACATATTTTAAGGTTAATCCATTTTTTCAAGTGATTATGGACTACCAATAGGTATATGATCAAGAGCCTAGTGATTTCTCAAGCCACATGACAGGAGATATAAATAATTTCATCTCATTGAAAAATAATATTATAAGATTAGTGAGGTTTGAAGACAACACAACTGCCACTATAGTTTTCAAGGGTGTATTGAGTTTAGATAATGGGAAGACCAAGACACAAAATGTGTTGTATGTGGAAGGTTTGAAACATAACTTTCTTAGTTTAAGTCAAATTTTCAATCATTAACACACACTAACCTCTCATGATATAGGGTGTGGATAAGGAGAGCTAAATCAAGAAGCCTAATTTCCAATGCCAAGAGGGCTAAGACAAATATATATGTCTTAAATGAGATCAAGAAGGAGAGATTACTCATGATAAATATGGATGAAATTTAGCTATGGAACATAATTTTAGGTCACCTAAACTTTGAAAATATAGTCAATATTAGCACTAAGGATTCTGTGAAGAACATGCCTAAGATCACCCAACCTACAAACATACTTTAAAGGCTTGTCAACATGGTAAGCAGACTAAAAGAAGTTTCAAGTCCAAGGAGTACTCTACTACAAGACCATTGGATTCGATACACATTGATATATATGGGCCTATAATAATTTAAATCATTCAAGGAGATAGATACTTCATGTTACTCATAGATGATTACACAAGAATCACTTGGGTTGCATTCTTGAAAGAAAAGTTAGAAGCTCTTGACAAGTTTAAGGCTCTTGTTTAGAATGAGAAGAATGGGAAGATTAAGTGACTAAGATATGACAGAGGAGGATATTTTTGATCTAATTAGTTTGATGAATTTTATGAGGTTCATGGAATAAGGAGACAATTCTCAACAATTAAGACACCTCAACAGAATGGGGTACTAGAAAAGAAGAATATGATAGTTCAAGAGATTACTAGAACTATGATAAATTATTCTATATTATCTGATGGATATTGGAGAGAGGTAGTAATAACTATAATCTAAGTTTTTAATAGAGGATAGATAATGAATAATGGAAACAAGACTCCTTATGAACTATGAAAGGGTAGACTTGCCAATGTGGAACACTTTAGAGTGTTTGGGAGAAAATGTTTCATCAAAAGAGATGATGAAGACTTGGGAAAGTTTGATTCCAAATATTATGAAGGAATATTCTTAGGATACTCATCAATGAACTTACCCTATAGATGTTATAACCAGAGGATACAAAAGTAGTGGAAATCACCAATGTGAAGATTCATGAGACAATGAAATCACACTCAAAATGAAAGGACACTTCAGAGAATATAGACTTACAAAATGAAGAGGAGGCTATAGAGGTTGATGATGAAGAATACGTTGAAGAAAGGCATAACTCAAAAGGACCCTCAAAGTAGATTCAAAGAGATCACCCTAAATCTAAAATCATTAGCAATAACAATACAGGTATGCAAACAAGGAGAAGATGGGTAAGTAATCTAAACCATGAGAATGTTGCTCTATTATCCAATATTGAACCTAAGAATCCTATAGAAGCAAGAAAAGACAAAATTTGGATATATGTTATGAATGAGGAGTTAGATCAAATAGATAAGAATGAGACTTGGGAACTAGTTCCTAGGCCTAAAGATAAGAATGTCATTGGCACAAAATGGGTGTTTAGAAACAAGTTGAATGAATATGGAGAAGGCACTAGGAATAAGGCTCAGTTAGTATGTAATGGATATGCACAAGTTAAAGGGGTAGACTTTGAGGAAACCTTTGCACTAGTAGACATATTGGAGGCCATCAAATTATTTCTAGCATATGTAGGTTTCAAAGGATTCATGGTATACTAGATGGATGTCAAATCTACCTTTTTGAATGGGATTTTGGAAGAAGTGTACATTAAGAAACCTAAGGGTTTCTCACTCTCATATGAAAAATACTATGTTTTTATATTTAAAAAGGTTCTCTATGTTTTAAATCAAGCTCCTAGATCTTGGTATGATAGGCTAGAAATGTATCTGTTGAATCAAGGATTTAAAAGAGGAGTTGTAGATGGTAATATGTACATCAAGACATAGGATGATCATTATTTGATAGTATTTATCTATGTGGATGACATTATCTTTGGTTGAAATAATGAGAAAATTACCAAGGCTTTTGTAGAGGTGTTGAAGAAATAGTTTGAGATGTTCATGCTAGGAGATCTATCATTATTTCTTGGGTTGCAAATCACTCAATCTAAAAAAGGTATATTCATCTCACAAGCCAATTACATAAGAGAGATGTTGAAGAAGTTTGAGATGGAAAATGTAAAGGTAGTTAGTACACCCATGATCATAGTGTGTATGTTGAATAAGGAAGATGATTATTCAAAGGTCAATCAAACATCATATAGGTCAATGATTGGAAGTTTATTATACACCACTACCTTTAGACCTGACATCATGTAAGTAGTAGGTCTTATGGGAAGGTTTTAATTAGATCCAAAGAAGAATAATCTATAATTAGTCAAAATTATACTCAAGTATCTCAAGGGAACTATGAAGTATGGGTTTTGGTATCCAAGAAGCAAGGTGTTCCATTTGATAGCCTATATGGATGTAGACTGGGTAAGAAGTATAGATGATAGGGAGAGTACCAGTGGAGGAAATTTCTTCTTAGGTGGGTACCTAGTTTCATGGATAAGAAAGAATCAACCATCAGTAGCATTATCCACTTGTGAGGGTAAGTACATTTTAGTAGCCTCGTGTTTCACTTAGGTCATATAGATGAGACAAACCTTAAAAGACTAAAAGGTGGAGTATGATGGTCCTGGACCTATCTATTATGGTAATACAAGTGTTATACGCATCTCAAAGAACCCTATCATGCACTCAAGGATCAAGAACATTCCCATCATGTGTCATTTATAAGAGAGCAAGTAAGTGAAAAAAGTGTCAAACTTGAGTATATTTCTACATAGGATTAGATTACAAACATCTTGGCTAAACCACTTCCAAAGGTAACATTTGAACACCTAAGGTAGAAATTGGGTGTAATTTCTACCCCTATAAATCATTGAATAAGTCAAATCACTTAGTGAGAAATAATAAATTTAATTAGCTCAGATTAGAATTGGAGATCAGATCAAGGTAATTGGGTTAGTGATTAGTTGACTAGGGGGTTGGTTCCTCCTTATGGGATGGGTGGCTCACTAAATTAAGGTATTTTTTTCCTTGATCATTTGGTGTTGATCTAAATGTTTAATCTTGTCTTTATAGGACTGTATTACATCTTGCAAGGTTCAATGGGTTCTATTCCCCAAGAGGGTTTCCCACATATATCATTTTTTATGTGCTTAATCTTGATATATTTTAATTATTCATTGCAATGGTTAATTTTTATAGATTATTCCTTATGTGTGTTTAGAATTTTGGTTGCAAGGAGGGCGATCCAAGGAGTTGTATACATCACTTTGTCATTTATGTCAAAGGGGGAGAAAGACTACAATGGGGAGATAAGAATGATCAGTATATAGTATGTTTTGCCATCAACGATAAAGGGGGAGATTGTTGAGCATTGTTCATGTTGTTGAAGTTTGGCATTGATGTTGTCATTAATGTCAAAGGTTCTTAAGAAAGGTGTTCATGAGATAATTAATGAATGTTCTTGTTTGATAGCATTATTGAGAGGTATGACATTGTTTAAGGAGCATTTAATGCATGTGAGTAAGGTTTAGAATAATTAATAAGTGTTTCAAGGATAGTTGTCAAGTTTCAAGTGCTTGAAAAGCCTAGTCATGGCACTAGTCATAACTTGTAAAGTCCTGGTGAGAAGTTTTAAGCATGGTGGCCTAGTGATATGGATGCACAGAAGCATAAGAGTCTGTATTAGGTTGATTGAGCATGTATATGAGGTATTGGAGCATTCGAGATAATTTTAAGGTGAGCTTACAGGGGTAAGACTTTATGATCTATAATCATAATCAAACAAGTGTCCTAATAGTAGAAAACACACTTATAATGGATCAAAACCTTAACATAATGATTTATTTTAAATTGATGTTTTAAATGATTATGAAATTTTTAAATATCCAAAATAGACAAAATTTAAGAGTGTAACAATAAAAGAGAAAATTTGATAGAAAATACCAAACATGATTTGATAACAAAGTTTGGCTATAAAGCCTACATCTCTAGATCCGATCCAATGGGGGATCAATCCTTATTAATTATATAAAAATAACTTTAAAATAATAATAAATCTTCAAAATCATCTTCACAGACTTTAAATCTATTAAAGTATTACTCTAAAACCATTTACAAAGTTTGAGGCAAAATAAAATACTTCAAAAGTCTCTAACACTCCTTTACATGCCTTGGAATAACACTATTAATGTCCAAACTTAGCTTTAAGTATACATTCATCACCTTTATATAATGTTTCCATCCATAGCCCAAACGGTGAAGCAGTTATCATTTTACCCAAATTTGCTAGGTTTGAATTCCAATCCAATGGTTTCGATGGTCTATGTAAATCTTAAATACCACATTAGGAAGGTGGGAGGTTCATTGGATATTTTTATACTATAGAATTCATGGTTTATAATGCCAAGTAGTTGGAATTATCACGTATTGTGTGGAAAGTGTGGTGGTAAGTGGAAAGTGTATGGCATGGCATGTGGAGTATGTGGGAACTATGAGTTGGAATGTGACATTTCATGGACTTATTTGGATAGAATCTTCAACTGACATGGATGTCACATGGAAGGTGGTATAAATGAAATTCAAGTGGCATGGAATGTGGGATTAATTAATTACATAGTTATATTACTTAAAATTAGACCATTATAAATGGTGGTAAGCCACGTGGTGGCTTGAAGACCCACCACATGGACCAATCTCCATTTTCCACTTGTCATTCATTCATCAATTATGGATCACTCACCGCTTGTCAACATCTAAACCCTAATTTTTTTTACTTGCCTATTTTGATCTTCCACATGTCATAAATTATGCATATGGGATTCATTTTATGAACCATGAAATGCACCAAAAATCTCTTAATGAGACCTTTTCCATGACAATGATCATCCTATGATTTGATAACTTATTTTTTAGAGCAAAATATAGATCCTCCTAGATCAATCCTCCCCACTAGGAGATTCTGGACCTCCAAAAGTAGATTAATTGGTAAAGAGGTGAGGGTATTTCTCCCTCACTCTTTCAGCTTCTATCCATTTGGCCTTATTTAGGTACATCCCTTTGAGACTAACATGAAGATATTAAACATCTCCCCTTCATGAAGTTTGAACCTTCCTATCAAGTATTATATCTTCCTACAATTTTTTTAGATAATCAAGAGCAAAATCATCAACAAAAGGAATAGATACACTCTTATCATGATCTAAAATCATCATAGCCTCATACAATTTCAGATTTTCCACACTCACATCTGAATAAATCTACATATAAGATGGTAAATCCAACCAAAAATCATTTTTACCAATCTTTTTCCTAATTAAAAAAAAACCATAATAGATTGGTTTCAACTTTTTACCTTCACCTATCAGCCTTTTCTTATTGATTTGAAGCCATACAAAATCATCTATAGAAAAATAGTGATCAACATGATGTTTGTCATGTCTTGCTTTGTACTTTCCCTGACTTTTCTCTAATTCATCTTAAATAGTCTGATGTACCTACTGTATCTTTTCAATGAACTTCTTGGATTTAACAACATCATTACATTCATCAGTAGCTAAATCTTGTCCATAACAAACATCTAGAGGAGATTTAGGCAAATATCCATACAAAACTTCAAAAGGAGATTTCATAGTAGAAGAATGAAGTGCACAATTGTAAACATGTTGTATATAGCATAAATGATCATCCCACAACTTGGGATGTTTACTAAAATAACACCTAAGCAAATGTACCACTGTATGGTTTAAAACCTCTATCTGACCATCGGTATGTGGATGAAATGCATTTATCTTATTCAACTTAATGTCCATTAATTCCCACAATGTTGACCAAAATTCCCCAAGAAATCAAGAATCCCAATAAAAAATAATTGAAGTGGGAAAACCAAAATGAACCCATACATGTTAAAAGAACAAGTGTGTCATACCTTCCCCTATAATCTTCTTAGTGCAAGGAATCAAAACACACATCTTGATAAATCTATCCACTACCACATACAAGTAATCATGTTTCCTCCATGACATAGGCAAACCCCCTACAATATCCATGGAAATACTTTCCCAGGGATGAGTAGGAATAGGTAAGGGAGTGTAAAGTCCTAGTTTCCTGTTACTAGGTTTGCTTGTGGCACAAAAAACACACCCTTTGATATATTTGGTAACATTTTCAATGTATTGTCATTCACATTTAGACAAATTCAAATAAATTTTCTCCCTTCTCAATCCATCCATGAATTTCCTAATATGAATCACATAATATTCCCAAGACTGACTGAAGATCAAAATATCATCTAAGTAGACTATAACAAAATCATCAAGGAATGGCCTGAAAACATCATTCATCAAATGCATGAATGTAGCTAGTGCATTTCACAACCCAAAAGACATGACAACCCACTCAAACAATCCCTATTTTGTCTTAAAATTAGTTTTCCAAATATCACCATTATTAATTCTAACCTAATGATAACCACTTTTCAAGTCTAACTTAATGAAATAGATAGCATTTCTTAATTGATCAATCAAATCATCAATATGAGGAAGAGGGTAATGATTCTTAATAGTAATTATGTTCAAAGCATGAAAATCAAAACACATTCACCATGTGCCATCTTTCTTTGGCTCCAAAATGATAGGTGAACCAACAGGAGATGTATTAGGATGAAGAACACCCTTTTCCCAAAATTCCATCACCTGCTTCTTGATTTCCTCATTTTCCACCACTGATAACCTATACATGCCAATTTTAGGAAGAGGAGAATCCTGTAACAACTAAATTTCATGTTGAACTCCCATTTTAGGGGGTAACTCTTTGGGATCTTGAAACACATCATCATAACTAGAAATGATTTCAACCAATTCTTTCTTATGTCTAGGATCAAAATTTTCCATAGCTTGGGAATATTCTTTTTCCTTAGAGTTAATTAACATGAGACAAAAATTCTTGCTTGAATTGACTAGTCTTTTCATTTGCCCTACTATAACCAAGGAAAGTCTTGTCTTAACATGATGTGCTCTGACTATATATATAATGTCATCCTTAATAATAAATTACTTATTCTTCTCCCTATATAATATTACTTTTCTATCATAAAGATAAATACTTCTTAAAAAAATCCCACATATGTCAAGAGGGACTACATCCAGATCAACTTCATCCATGAATTTGGATGTGATGACAAATTTCAATATACAAGTTTTAGTTACTTGCAGTTTTACATCATCACACACCTAACCAAGTGGATAGGGTTTCAAATAGGGAGTTGTTTTTAATTCTAACTTTTTCAAAATATCTTCAAAAATCAAATTTACCTGTGATCCACTATCAAATGGAGTGTCAATCTTAGTATGCTTTGCCACAACCCTAATGTGGAACAACTCATTTCTTTTCTTATCATCATGCACATATTTTTGTTTGAAGAGGAAGCAAAATTAGATGACTTAGTGTTATAAATAGAAAGAGAAGAAAAATTCTACATACTCATAGTTGTGATCTTAGTTTCATCCCTAGACTCTAAACCTAAATCTTGAACTACAGTATTAGATTTCTTATCTTTCTTCTTAAACCTGTTAAAAGGACTTAACTTAAGATGCAATTTCCAACACTTAGACTCATCATGATTTTTCTTGTAATGATTACAAAATGGCTTACCCTATTATTTATGAATAGTAACAGTGGATTTTTATTTACCCTTTCCATAAATTTTCCCTTTAGAATGCTTAAATTTAGATTGCTTACTTTTAACTTTAGGAAAAGATTCTTTTGTTTGTTTTCCTCTAGCCTCTAAATGAATGGATTTAACACATGCTTCATCTAAACTAGTGGGATTGAGAATTAGAATAATGTGTTTTAAGTAACTATGCAACCCACATATATACTTAAGAAGTGTTTCCTATGTATAAAGAGTAATACTCAAAAGTGAAGCTTTTTTAGTAAATTCTTGTGTATAATCTTGAATACTTTGGCCTTTAGTTTTTCTGAAAGATTTCCAATCCATCACAACTTGCTGCATATATCCTAAAGGATAAAATTGATTTCTAAGTGCATCAAAAAATTCACTCCAAGTGGAAATCAAGTTACCTATATTAATCTCACTTTCCTTCAACTTACTCTCCCACCAGATGAGATTTGTGCCTTCCATTCGAAGAGTAGCCAGGTGCATTTTAGCCTTATCATCTGTAATATTTTGGACCCTGTAATATAATTCAATTTGATTATCCATTTATCAAAATTTTATACATTAATCTCACCAGTAAACATCGACAATTCAAACTTAATATCTAGCTTTGGTGAAGGAAGAGATTCAACAGGTTTTTTTTATCTTTAACGACACCCGAAGAGGAGGAAGGTTTCTCAGAATTTTTACCACCTCCATCATGATCCATCTAAATTCATCATTCATGGTAAATTTAATTGACCATGTCCTTCATTTCAAAGAAGGATTATTGGAAATCTCATTCAGACTCAAAGTCATCTCCCATTTCTATAGTACATCTTGATCCAATATTTGGATTATATTCTGTTAATTCTCCTTCACCCTGTCTAAATATTGAACTTGTCAACATACACTATCAATCCACATGGTTAAATATGAATTCTACTCTGATACTAAAAATTTGATCTATAATCATAATCAAACAAGTGTCATAATAGCAGAAAACAAACTTACAATGGATCGAAACCTTAATATAACAATTTACTTTAAATCGACATTTTAAATGATTACAAAATTTTTAAGTATCCAAAATAGACAAAAGTTAATATTTTAACAATAAAAGAGACAAAATTTGATATAAAATAACATGATATGATAATGGAGTTTGGCTATAAAGCCTACATCTTCGGATCCACTCTAATGGGAGATCACTCCTTATTAATTGTAGAAAAAATAAATTTACAATAATAACAAATATTCAAAATCATATTAATAGACTTTAAATCTATCAAAGTATTACTCTCAAACCATTTATAAAGCCTGAGGCAAAATAAAATACTCCAAAAGTCTCTAACACTCCTTTACATGCCTTGGAATAACACTATTCACATCCAAACTTGGCTTCAATTATACATTCATCCCCTTTATATAATGTTTCCATCCACAACCCAAGTGGTGAAGCACTTATATTTTTACCCAAATTTTCTAGGTTTGAATCCCATTCCAATGGTTTTGGTGGTCTATGTAAATCTTAAATCCCACATTGGGAAGGTAAGAGGTTCATTGCATCTTGTTATACTATGGTATTCATGGTTTATAATGCCAAGTAATTGGCATTATCATGTATTGCATGGAAAGTGTGGTGGTAAGTGGAAAGTGTATGGAATGACATGTGGAATATGTGGGGTTGGAATGTGACATTTCATGGACTTAGTTGGATAGAGTCTTCGGTTGACATGGATGTCACATGGAAGGTGGTATAAATGACATTCAAGTGGCATGGAACATGGGATTAATTGATTACATAGTTATATTAATTAAAATTGGATCATTATAAATGGTGGAAATCCATGTGGTGGCTTGAGGACCCACCACATGGACCAATCTTGATTCACCACTTATCATTCATTCATTGATTGTTGAGCACTCGCCACTTGTCGACATCTAAACCCCAATTTTTCTACTTGCCTATAATGATCTTCCACACATCATAACTTATGCATATGGTCTCTATTTTGTGAAATTTAAATTGAACTATAAATATCTCAATGAGCCCTTCACCATGAAAATGATCATACTACAATTTGATGACTTATTTTTTGGAACAAAATATAAATCCTCCTGGATCACCTTAAGTTCAAGTCTATAACTAGACTAGTTCTAGACCCTACCTAACCTATTGAGGTGTCATAAGGTGTTGTCAAGGAATATGAAGGATTTATATTAGTGTTTGAGCATGATAATATTTTTTATGACATGTTTATGAGGTGTTGAGAGCTCGTAAAATGGTTATAAGGTTAGTTTCAAGGCCTAAAATGGTTTGTAGGTCAAGGTCTAAGAGAGTAAAGAGAGAAAGTGTGGTCTAATGAGGGGTCATGATAAAATTTCATTATTTTTGGGATAATATGATAATTGATATAGGGTTGATGTGTTTTTTTAGTCATGTTCACAAGGTTTGAGGTCATGGTTTGCAAGATAAGGCATGAAAAGTCATTTTGATGTCCTTCATGAGCACATAATGAAGGGTTCTCAACCTGAGAAGGACTTTCAGGTGTTCATTGGCATGTGTAACATATGAATTGGAAATTTATAAGTTAAATATATATGTTTATAGGTATTATCTAATATCTCTATTCATTATTTATATAAATAATGGGAAGTCCTTTATGAATAATTGTTAACACTAGAAACATTATTAACCCTCTCTAAAACCCTGACAATGACCTGATGTTGAAAATGTTGATTAAAAAAACCTAAAATGGTCTCAAATGAATATAAAAAATATTTAATCATATATTCAACTCTCATCAAAAACTCCAGGTATGATTGGTTTGTCAAGTGTGTGAGCAGACCCTACAAGAAAGTGCTAGTTTCTTAGAGATTTATTGTAGTAGTTAGAGTTGACCAATTCAAAGTATGAAAATCATTGGATGGAAAAGGTTGATAATTTTATTTGATTTATATGGTGGTTTATGGATAGTTTTAAACCTTTAAGTGTGTTAAACTAATCATCTAAGTTAACCAGTCGCTAACATGCCTAATGATGGAAATAGTGAGAAACCTAGGCAACAGTGAGAAGGTGTTTAGGAATGTTTTATCATGGAATAAAAATGAATCCAAGTGTATGGATGTGTTTTTCAGGAATTTTAATAAACTCTAATGTTTTTTATAAGTTTTTTATTTTATTTGTTATAGTGAAAAATATACTCACTAGTTGACTTTTTTGGCTCAGTGAGGTATGTATATAGTAAGGTTATGAGATTGGTCTAAAAGACCAATATTGCCATTTGAAAATATTATCTAACTATCTGAGAATGGACTAATGATCTCATAGGATCATATAAATGCATAATAATTCATTTAATATATCTACATAGGTGTTTAATATTATTTTCACCATGATTGTGCTTAAAGGTATTTTGACAGTTCTGAGTGGGTTATTTACAGAGAATGGTTTGAGTCATTTTGCCCTAAGTTGTGAAGTATAAAGCATATGGTGATTTATATAAGGTCATATAGGTTTTATTTATTTATTTTATTTCCATTATTTATAATTTAATTCATATTTTATCATCAGTAGTTTGAGATAGACCTTCTAGGTATGCACAAGCCTAATTATGAATAGTGCTAATGGCATGCTTCAAGTGGTGGTTAGAGATAAAATGTGTAATAGACATAATAAGAGTGTAGTATGGTTATATTTGAATTTAATATGGATTTTTATTTATGTATTTAGTGTTTTAAAGTTTTCAAATAATATCAAGGGGTAACATGTGTTAATGAAGGCCTAATTGAATTAGGTTTCCTTAGGGCCTGAAAGAGGTTTTCATCCTATAGGCTATGACTAGCATATTTTAATGATTTATTCATGTGTGAAACATATTATTAGACCTATTTTAAGTTTAATAAATGTATTTATTTTAGTATGGCCTACCAAGAGGTGTATGATCAAGAGCTTAATATACGAACAAGGACTAATAGGCTTAATTGACTGGTTACAGAATGAGTGAGTTAAAGCAAAGGATATAGTAATTTGAAGAGATGAAGTAGGTCCTATAGAACATAAAATTGGTGATGATAAACTATAATTAAGATATAATAGGGTTAATATGTAATAAAATCTATATCAGATGACCTAATCAAGTTAAGAAGAGGGCTAGTTGAGTGAAGAAGCCTAGAAGGTAGTTTGAGAGGGATAAGAGTGTGAAGAGATGAAGAGGTGGTTATCATCAATGAGTTGAGTAAAAAGGTGATAAAATAAATCATATGGTTGATTTGGTTCTGAGTCATCTAGGGGGTTGGTTCCTCCTTGCAAGTGGGTGCTTGCTAAAGTCTAGTTGGGTTGGTGCTTAGCTAGTTGGGGTTGGTGTGCCATGTGAAGTTGGTGCTTCACTAAATTTGATTTTTTGACTTATAAGACTGTATTTAAATTATAGAGATCAGTATTTTTTATTCTCCTTGAGGTTTTCCTACTCATATGTGTGTTTCTTATGTTAATCGCATGTGAATGATTCTTTATGCATTGTTATATCTTTATATTGCTTTGACGGTTCAAGGAATATTGAAGTACATGTGAAAGAAAGTTTTAATAGACTTATTCACCCCACCTCTCATTCATTGTGTTTCCAACATTCATGATAGTAATGGTGACATTATATTGTGATTGTGAGAATAATAATCTATTATGAAAATTGAATGAGGTTTTATTCTAATATATCTAGTGACCCACAAGCCAAATGAGGATTTTATATTTTATGTCCAATTAATAAAAAATTGCAATCATTCTATAGGTTTTTAAATTATTTGAATCTAAATGTGGGGCCAATGTTAGCTTTCAAGAAACTTGGGTGAATTTTTTTATTAAGGTCCTTAAAATATAAGTCCAAGATAGTATCATGGCATGTGCTTGTAGAAAATAAATCAAGGTTAAATAATTAGTCTACCCATTTTAATTTATTATGATTAGTTATGGATGTATTATATTTTGTGTGTATGTTTAACATTTATTTCAAACATTTTGTGTAAGTGTGATTTGGTTAAATAAAATAAAAATTTTGTGGTTGGTTTTGGAGTAGCATGGGAAGGTGATAACATATGTTGGTATTTTAAATTTTTCATCAAGTTATTAACCATGCTAATTATTTTCATTAACCCATGTAATATCAAAAAACATGACTCCACCACAATTTGACATAAGCATGAATCCCATGTTATCTACCTATGTTCATGTGAAGAGTAGGGTAATAAAATTTGGAAATAACTTTACCATAGAAGAATAAAGTCCTATACATGATAATTCCTCATGTTATATTTTCAACTCAAAATTCAAGACTAAATACATTACCTATAACTTAGTACAAATAACTCACTGGTTGAACATCCACAATTGATCATCTTACCTAGACAAAAGACACTCAACTTGATATACTCATCAATGATGCCATATAATAATTTGATCAAATTGTATCCTATATTAAAATAAGGGATTCATGAATTTTCAATATCAATCAAATGATACTAAGTGTTTAAAGAAAATATAAAAAGATAACCTTTAAACATTTAAACTATCTTTCAAATGTGAACTTCTAGGAATTTTATATAATTTTTAAATTAATACATTTCAGCACTTAAACTATATATCAAATGAATCATCTACGTAGTTTAAAATTTGTAAACAAATGAAAGATTTTAGAGATTTAAAGATTTGATTTATCTGTCCAATGAGATATTAAGCATATGCTTTATCCTTTATGAATAAACTAAAGTTTTTTGTATAATTGATCAACTTATCAAAATGATCCTCTATAAAATGGATAAAATGAAAATGTGAGCACTAATGATTAACTTATCAAATGAATTAAAAATTAATCCTCTATCAAATAGATCAACTAAGCTTGTTAGAACCAATGAAATTATTATAGGTAGACCTTTCCACTTTTCTTGATTGGAAGTATTATAAGCATCCATTTACTAACTTTGTAAAATAAATAACTATAACCATGTATTAGTTATGGTTAGTCCAATGAAAGCATCATTACACTATTCTAGTCCATGAAATTGAAACTTTGTTATCCATAATCAAATGAAAACAAAACATTTATATTTTATTCTAATGTAAAAATTATAACATGCTTATTCTATATTTTGATTAAATTTTTTATAAGCACAACATTGATATAATTTTTTATTGAAAATATTATACACATATTAGTTATGTTTAGTTTGAATGAAAACATCATATAATACACTAGTTAAATAAGAACATTATTTCTATATAGTAATTGAATGAAAGCATATTTTTTATTAGATAGGGTAAACATATGTGTTAGGGGTCCCATTCTTGATACATAGAATTTTTTTAAAGATAGACAATAACAACCATCAGTACAAAAAATTGAAATAGAGTATTAAGACCCAAAAACTAGCAACAAACAAGAACCACGATCAGGTCGATGCCAAAAACCTACAAAAAAGATAGAAAAAATGTAGAAACCAAGAAGTTACTAATATGATTCCTCCAACTCTAATTAAATAACTAGCTTACTAGTCCTAGAATTTTCATGTTGCTCCTCCCTACCTCTTGTTCGATCACCAATTCCCTAGATGGGTTTTGTGGCTTCCTTACTCTGCTTAGTCCCTGTGGTTCTAGTTTATGCCTTACCCTACCCTACATTTCTCATTTCCTTTTTCCCTCCTCTATTTTGAATAGTATTTTTAATATGTGGGGACTAACCCACATTCTCTTCTTCCTCTTTTTGGTTTTCTACCTTCCCCATGGATAAATCCCCTAGAGATAGTTGCACCTTTAGCTTGTCAAATTTATCATAGATTTTATAGCTCAACAGCCTCTTAATAGCCACCTTGGTTTGAAAATTTTGTAGGGATTTTTCAATTTCATCAATTATGTTAAAGTTTAAATAAAAATGACCCATGCTAGAAATAGGGTTAACATACACAGGGATACCCTTCTAACTATCTCTGAGATGTAAATACCCCAAAGCATTTTCCTTGCCTAACCCCTCAATCTTCCCCTCTTCTGGATCAAAATAATCCTCACTGACCCTATCAAAATCCTCCTAGTTATTATGGATATGGATGGCCTCTGAGACTACCTTACTCCAAAGAGGATCTCCTCTTTTGAAAATTAACAGAATAAGTCACTAATGGATAATGTCAGCTGATGGGTTATTCTTGAAGTTAGTAACAAAAAATTCAAGAGACTTTATTAGGAAGAAAGGGATGCTAATGGGATGAACCCTAAAGTGGTTAAGTATGAGGAAATGATTATAAAAAATGATAGTGTGTTTACCCTCAAGGGTTATATATTTCATGACCTATAAGCATACATCAGGGCAGTTTCTTGGTAGTTTAACCTAGAAAAAACCTTTCTAGTTGGAAGACTTAGGTTTTTTATTTATAAAATCATAAAAATGCTAAAAATCTCCTCTTTCATTTTCTTATCTTTAAATGATTTAAAACCATTACAATCCATATCTGTGACTTCTCTAATTACTTCCTCAAAAATGGTGATTTTTAGACCACACATTTTGACTTCTCTCTCCATCCATCCTCTAGTGAAGTCACAAGATTTTTTTACATCATGACTAACTATACTTTATATGAAGTTTGAAAGACCTCCTTTCACCATTTTTTCCACACATAAGGATCTTCTTTGACCTTTGTGTAAGAAATTGGTTCGACCCTATCACAATCCCCACCCATGTTGAGAATTTTATCTTCTATATGATTTTTATGAATATAAAAAGTAACTATCTAGTCTAAAAATCCCTTAATTGTCATTCTTAATAAAAATCAAGAATTTCCACTTGTGTATCACCTTGAGGAGTGAATAAATCATGATTTCAACACATGTGACAATGCTACTATTCACACACAACTTGGATTTATCGATGATTATAATCATTAAATCACACATTGGAATGGGATTTATTTTGAGGAATGATAATCATGACATCATTAGTAAGGTCCACATCACCTTGAAGTTTTTTGAGGGAGTCATGTGTGACCCCTAAGTTCACCATCTTATCAGCACTCTTATTACCTTCCCTTTAGACATGATCAATAGCCAAACCTTTGAATGATGTCAAAAGAGATTTGGCATCCTCCATTATGTTGGTAATCATTTAAGAAGATTGTGAGGTTCCCTTTAGATAGTTGATAATATTCAATGAATTGCCTTCCACCTAGATATTTTTCAACCCCATCTTAGTAGCAAGCTTGATCCCCCACCAAAATACCATGGATTCTACTAAATGGTTAGTTTTAATCCACAAATGTCCTACATATACTGCCATGAGGTTTACATTGGAATCTTAAATAACCCCCCCACCCCCTGATGGGTTGGTATTCTATTTTGTTGCTCCATCAAAATTTATCTTGTACCATAAATTCAGAGGATGAGTCCACTTTATTAGTGATCTATTAATAGTTTACTTTTGAGTTTGAGTAGGGATCATTAGATTTAATGATAGAAGGATCTAATAAAAGTGGAGAGGAGGGGAGTCTCTAGAAGAAGTAAAAGCTAATCAATCCTCCTTGATAGATGTCATAATCCTCTTAAATATGTAAATGGGACTACGATTCAAGTTATCAAATATGTCCAAATTTATGGATTTCTAAATTCCACAAAAAATACGGGGGAGGGATAAGTCCCCCAAAATTTTAAGGTAGGGGGCGAGGGTTAATCCCAAGGTGCCTCCAATTGATAGATTAGATATTGTATGGATTCTATAAAAACCCAAGAGGAATTAGAGAAATTGAAAAAAGATAGAAAAATGGAAGAGGCAAAGGGGAATAAAAGGAAGATATATTTAGAAGATTTAGCCTCCTCCTTGAAAAGAACACACCTATTAGGAATTGGAAGTCCCCTTTTCATTAAATTGTCCATTGTTAGGATTTTATATTGGACATCCATCCAAAAGAAAATATAAATTTTGGGGGTCAGATTTTTTTTCCACAAGATATTATTATTTTTCTTCTAAATCATCTTGGTCCCATAATGATTAATACCCATATTTTATGGAGAATAGACCACTAGGATTGGCCATCTAAATAAGGTCATCATATTTAAGAAATATGTTGATGTGAGTGTTCTAAAGCTAGTTTTTTAATTCCTAGAAAAAAGTGCTTCTTATTGATTCAGCTTTTCTTTATGAAGAGTCTTGCACCTTTTTCTTCCATCAACCTCCTACCAGTAATTGCACTATTTATGTCCTATTTCCTCCTTAAAGTTAATGATTAGTCCTATTGAAGCTTGAGAGGAACCAAGTAAAAGCTGATTAATCCATAGGCCATCCTAAAATTCCACCATATTACCTTTACCAATTTTACATTTTAGGCCTCTCTTAAGAAGATCCTTTCCTTTATACATGGCTTTCTAGAAATTTGAACTATTGATAAGTCCTTCGTTTGCAAGAAAATAAAAGCCCTCCCTATAATTCAAATATTTAGATTTAATGATCCTCATCCATTGGTTGGCTTCCTTTATCACCCTCCATCCTTGTTTAGCTAGTAGATCTTGGTTCATATAATTAACCCTCTTAAGGCCCAAACCCCCTTTCTCTTTTAGTAAACAAGATTTTTTCCAATAGATAAGAGGAAATATGAATCTATCTTCCATCCTCCTATAGATGAATTTATTTTTTAATTGCTCTATTTGGTCCACCACTTTACTTGGGATAGAAAATAAGGACATAAAATAGTCTAGGATACTCTGCAGGGAGCTTTTAAGTAATTGCAATTTTCCAACTTGAGAGATTAGATTTCCTTTCCATCCAGCCAACTTCTTTTGAATCTTATTAATTAATGGTTTACAAAAATATGATTTCATGTTGCCTTAAAATAGAGGTATGCCCAGGTAGGAAGAAGGTATATTATTTATTGTGCACCCTAAAATCTTGGAAATCTTCCCTTACAAGGTAACCAAAGTATTGATGAAAAATAAAGAACTTTTAAGGAAGTTGACACATTTTCCCACACTACCTCATAGATTTCAAGAATTTTCTTAAAAAAATTCACTTATGACACCGAGGCTTCTCCCATCATCAGAGTATCATCCAAAAATTGTTGATGGGTTACTAGACTAGTGTTAGGTGTCAACTTAATTCTCTTGATTATACCAGAAGATCTGGTAGTTTTGATGATTTTACTCATAGTTTCATCCATCAAAATGAATAGATAAGGAGATAAAGGGTCTCATTGATGAAGACCTTTACCCAATGAAAAAACCTTTGGGAACCCCATTGATAATAACTGAGTACATAGGGGAAGAGATTAGATTCCTTACCATTTTATTGAATCCAAACTTTTGTATGACTTTGTTGAGAAAAAGCCATGAAACCCTGTCATAGGCCTTATTCATGTCAATCTTGAGGAACATTCCCTATCTAGAGGAGTTGGAAACCAAATGGATAGTTTTGTGTGAAATGATAATAACATTTGATATCTATCTGCCAAAAGTAAATACCCCTTATTATTTCACTATCAACATATCAAGTAACATTTGGATTTTAAAGGCCAAACCTTTGGTGTAGATATTATAAAAAGTGGAGAAAAGGTTGATAGGTATAAAATCCTTCAATTGATTTACACCATGTTTCTTAGGAATAGAACCAAAAAGGTATTGTTAAATTCCTAAAACATTGTTCCAGATTTAAAAAATTTAGTCACTGCTTGACAAACTTCATTCTGAATGATTTCCCAAAAAACCTAGAAGAAGAAAGGAGTTAAATCATCTGGGCCAGGGATTTATCTCCTTCCAAAGAGAATATAATAGATCTAATGTATTCATTATAAGATGGATAAATAATGGAATCATTATCTTCTTGGGAAATAACTCCCTGAATGAGATTTAGAACCTATTCTTCTACTGGGAATCTTGGGATGGGATGAGAGCTAGAAAGCTCCTATAGAAGTTGACAATTTGTAGTTCAATATATTTTTATTCTTTGTATAGAGACCCATCTTCTCCATTGATTTCAAAAAAAAATTATGCTTTAGATTTCTTGAAGCTAAGTGATGGAAGTACTTTGTATTCCAATCTCCTTCCTTGAGCCATATTTTTCTTGATTTTTTATGCTAGAATATTTCTTCCTTGGCTTCGAAATTTTAAAATAAACTTAGGATTTCCATTTATTTAACTTAAGAGGAAAGGGTGGATCTAAAATCATTGATTTCCTCCTCAATTATACATAAATATTCCTCTATGTTAGACTTTTGGGTGAAAATATTCCCAAAAACTTCCTTGTTCTAGATCTTAAGTTTGTACTTGACATGTTTGAGTTTCATAGCCAGGATGAAAATCATTGATCCTTGAACTAGAAAATACCGCCACTCTTTCAAAGAATCAAGCAAAGACAGATGGGATAACCACATTTTTTAAAATATAAAAGGATTACACTTGGGATTGGACATCTTTTCTCTAATGAAAATTAGGGGGTTGTGGTCTGAACTGGTCCTGGGAAGAGAGGGTAGAGAACATTGAATTATATACCCAAATTCATAGAGACCAAAAATATATCTAGATGAACTTAAATAAGATTTTTGCCCAATATTCTATTTGACCAAGTAAAGGGATTGGCTTTCAATTCTACATCTATGAGGCCAACTTCAATAATAAAGTCACTAAAATCCATCATGTTATCATTGAGCGAGTAGATTCCCCATTTCTTTTCCATTGGAGATAAAGGTTAATTAAAGTTGCCTGCCACAATCTAGTTCATATCCTTGAAAAAAAATTTGATCTCAATAAAGTCTATGAAGAGATTTCTTCTATCATTTCTAGTGTTGGGTGCATAGATTTTTGTAAGAACCCACTCTACTTTATTATGAATATCTATAAAAAGAATAGTAATATGTGAATAAACTTTTAATGGAATCATCCCCTCCAGAACTAGGGGATCCCAAAAAACTATCATTCCATCATACACACCTTTAGAGCTACTACTAGGCATTGAATATTTATTCCAAATGTTATCTTTGTTCTTCAAAATTTTATCTTCAGACATCTTAGTTTCTTGGAGGATCAAAATATCTAGTTTGTGCTTAAAAACAATGTTTCTTACAAGTCTCTATTTTCTAGGATTAGTTAAACCCCTTATATTCCAAGATATAATCTTCATTTTTTAGTGCTTAGAAATTGTATGAGGGTCTTTTGAGTACCCTTTGCAAATTGTTTATCTATTTTAGATTTTTTGGAATTTTGATTAGTTAGGTTACTAGTAAATTTATGATATTCTCCAATATTTTATTTTTTCCTACCTTTTTTGGTTGTACCTTTATCCATTGGTCCTTTACTTTTTCCTTATTTTTTTCACTATTTTCATTCTTTCCTACTAAAGAGCATTGGACAGGAACTAGTGAAAAAGTTGTATATTATCATTCATTACAAATTAGGGTTAGCATAAATTATGTAGGAAAGCATTCTTGTAATACTGGATCCTCACTAGAGATTAAAGATTCAAAGGAAATAAGAGAATTTGAAGCCTCATGATCCTTTGCATAAGATTCTTTTTAATCCTAAGAATAGGATCAAGGGAAGTGAAAGCTACTTCCACTAGTTTTTATATCAAAGAGGGGTGGGTTGGAGAGGCCTTCTCCATAAGAAATTCAAAGAGGGTAACCTCTTTAGATACATCAGCTAAAATGGGACTACAATGGAACAATAAAGGGGGAAGCTTATCTGGGGTATGTCGAGAAGGACAAGGAACCATCGAGGGGTTTGGATCTTTAACAAAAGTGGCAACTAAAAACCTCTCTCCCAAACTAAGATGAAAAAGAACAAGAATGGGTGCTTGGGGGGATGGGGAGAAGGGTTCAAAGAAATATTTTTAGGATGGTGATCTTGGGGGGGCGGGTAAGGGGAAGGGTTAAAAGAAGGAGGTTTCTTCACCCATTGAGGAGTGGGAGATGGGAAGGCTTCTTGGAAAGAGGGCATTCTTTTGAGGAGTGGTTCAAGACATTATAGGTTTTATAGATCTTTGAGTCCCTTTCAAACATAATCTTTTGGTTTCACACCCCATAATTGGATCTAATCTTGATGGAATGAATCATTGGTTTGTTTTTTGGGATGAAGACATAAAATCTAGCAGCCAAAAGTCTACATCTGAACCTAGTTATGGGATCAATGGATATAGGTTGATTGAGAGATCTTGTAATATCAAGAATAACCTATGAATCCAAAAATTCTAGGGGTCATTCTAGTTAGTTAACCTAGATGGGGATGTCCTCCATAATCTCACTATCAATATTAAAACCCACTTTCCACTTGTGGAGACAGACATTTGATTTACCCATAAACCATGTGCCCCCATTAGGATCATAATGTAATCCTTAGAGTTAGACAAATTAATAAAGAAAAAATTCTTTGGCATGGTGATGATGTTGATCTATCTCATAGGTCACCATTTGAAATTAGCCCATTTTCTAAATGAATTAATATTAGATCTAAAATTGCTAAATTTGGCTAGGAGAGAAGTTGATAGCGAAGAGTCAACTTTATCGATGATTGAATTAGGGACATCAAGGCATACCTCATCTCTTTCATAGGTGGGGACCAATGGGGAGTATTTAATGATTTTATTTTTGGTCTGATCTCTAGACACCATGTTTGCCCATGAAATTGATTTCTTCCCATTATACTAGTCAGATACTTTACCTGTAGAAGTGGTAGGTGGACCCTATCCTAAAATGAGTGTGTAATCTAGTGTCTCCTTCATGGGATCATCCTCGATCTACAACTCACCCTCTTCCCTCCCATCATTAAAATTCAAAATTGTACCTATAGTCTTCCCGCTCCCCATTCTACACATTGATAATGAAATCATACTTAGTAGTATTAGTCAATTACAAATATATCTCCACTATACTTAATCAAATGTGAGTTTTATAAGCACAATTTGTGTTAATTTTAAAATGAAAGTACAACATCTATACTATGATTAATCAACTAAAAGTAACCATGCTATTTGTAAATAATGAAAATTGAGAGAATTATGATAATTGAGGGAAACTTAAAAAAATAATTTAAATTATTGAAAATTTGGAAAATAAGGAATTAGCGATTTTTTTTGAAAATTAGATAATTTTTTGAAAACTAGGTTAAATTGTAAAAAAATCAAAAGATTAAGGGAAACTTCAACAAATTTAATAAAAATATGAAACATGTAAAATTAGAGAAAATTCATAAAAATAGTGAATATTTTAAATTTTTAGGGAAAACACCACATGTTTAGAGAAAATTCTAAAAATTATGATAATTTAAATAAAATTAGATAAACTAGATTGAATGATGGAAAATTCCAAAAAATGGGAAAATCATGGAAATTTAGGGTGAAATCATAAAATTAAGTTAAATTAATGAAAATTTAAAAAATTAATAGCAATTTCAACAAAATTACAGATAAATTTGTAAAATAGATAAAATTATATACATTTAGGGAAAATTTTAAAAATGAGGTAAAATTAATAAAAATTGGAAAAAATCAAATTTAAGACAAAATATTTAAGGCATAATGGGGAAATTTTAGAAAAAAATAGAAAAAATAGGAAACTAAGGAAATCTAATGTAAATTGAAAAAATGTACATTAAATTATCAAAAATTAAAAAAACTTGTTTAACCCTTTTTATGATTAAAGGATGGAAGAGTAGCCTAATCAATTAAGAAGAACACTATTCTATCAACAAACCAGTTAAATATTTTAGATTCACAATATATTTTGATACAATGCTAAATTTTGAAAATATGCTAAATATATAAAGTATAATGCTAAATAATAGTTTGATTTCTTAGACATGAAGAATAAATAATACTTAGCTTAATGAATGATGTGAAAGCAGATCTAAGAAGTGTAAGTAAAAAAATAATTTAAAATGATGCTCAATTGTGATTTATCAGGTTTTATAAATTAGTTCTTTGTCAACCTAGACACTACTGTTGAAATAGAGATACTAGTGTCGATGTTTATGTTCTAAAACCAATGCTTCTATCTATAATAAATTATAGGTCATTTTTTATAAAATCCACCTATGCCTATTAGGGTTCCTTGTCACATTTCATATTATTTATTTAGATCATGTGTTGAGGTTTTAGATATCAATATTAGCTCAAAACCCTAGGTCTTCTATTTGGGAAATGCCACTTTGAAATACAAGGGTTAGTGGGCTCAAGTTAAGTCCATCTGACCTCAAAGACTTGATGCAGGAGCATTAGGATTTAAATGTTAGGTATAGAAAATTTTGGCTTGAATAGGTATTAGTGGCCATATTTTGTCTATGGGAAGCATTTTCATGCTTTAATTTCCTTTATTTTAGTTATTTTGGTTTGTTTTTCATTTTTTCACCAAAATTGAGAGTTTGAATTTTCAAACTTATTTTAGTTGTTTTTGGAGATTTTCTCATTTTATAATTCTTCCAAAGGTCATTATCCTTCTTGTAGGGGTCAGTGAATACCTTATGACATGTGTTCAATAATCCTAATGACTTAACTCATGATTAGCCATGTAAAATTCAATTCAATTTAAAGCTTGTGTTGAGTTTAGGAGTTAGGTAGTTTTGAGAGAGTTTATGAGGTGGAGTGAAGAATAGAGGATCAATAAGGATGAAATATATATTATGAAGAGGTAGGAAAAAATAGATATCAATAAAACTCCAAGAAATAATAAGAAAAGAAAGAGAGAAGTTATTAAAATGAGGGTCTATACAGGATTGTGTATATGTTTTATACTCAAAGCAATAAAAAATTGATTTATTAAGACTATATTTCCAGTTCAATAATATTATCATATGCAATTGAATGTATTTTATTATTTTTTAGTCATGTTTTATTTTATAATAGGTTTTAAGTATGCTACAGGCTTGAAAATCAATTACAAAATTTTTGAGTCAAGAAAGGTCATTATATAATTAGGAAAGTGCCTTTAAATCATTTTTTAAGATTGTTTATAAATCCAAATTAATTGACAAAGGAGGATAATTTTGGGGTAGACCATATCCAATTGAAGGATTTGGAAAATAGGTCATAAAATTTAAACTATCTTTTTTTTAGTGCTCTTGACCTATGTTCAAGCATCTTAGGTTTTTGAAGACTAAAATCCCTCTAAAATGAAAAAAAAGCTTTAAAAATTAATAAAATTTGGTAGAAAGGTGTGTGATAATGTTTTTTAAGTATTTAAAGTGGTTTAAAAGTGATTTACTATTTGGTGAATGAGTTATTGAAGAATATCAGTTGTACATCCCTAATTATAAGGTTACAAATCCTATTTTAGTGTTTTCTTGCATTTTTAATCTAGGAAGAAGGTAAAAACAAATATCATGAGTTGAGATAACATCAAGTGAATGTGTAAACTTTTATTGTATTAAAAATACTCCTTATTTTAGGGATGAAATTCGTAGTGGAATGTGGCATTGAGTCTTTGATTACTGAAGGAGACTCTCTAGTGGTGATTAGAGCCCTCAAAAATCAAAGAGCCAAATCCTAGAATATCAATAATATTATATCTAAATCTTGAGTTATTATTCATTTTTTTAGAAATGGAAAGGGGAGCATTGTTTTCATGAAGTAAACATGGTTGCATATTTTCTTGTCAATTTTAGGATCGATCAAGTAGAAGGGATTCATATAGATAATTGTAAATCAAGGTGGATTGATATTAATGGTATAACTCATATTAATATATAATCATTAGTGAATATGATGAAAGGTACATTGATCAAATGGATGTCTTGCCATGATGATGGTCCTAATGTCAAGGCATGGGAATTAGTTAATAAATTTGGCAACATGTGTTAGTTATCTTTATCCCCCATGATCATTATTAATGGTGGCATACATTTGGGTTTACAAGTTTGTGTGGATCTCCCTTATCAAAGCAAGCAGGTGGTGGAGATCATCTTTTGAAATGGACAAAGCTTTGGCAGAGTTGTTAGTCTATTTGATAATGTTTGGTAGCTTCCATAAGCAAGAGATGGGATTTTTTGGGTTGGTTTCCTCTTGTAAAATGTAGCATATGTTATGGTCTCCCTCGATTACTATGGTAGATAATTTATATTACATTTTTAGATTGGAGGAGATCGATCATAGTCAGTGCTAATGTGTAAATTCAGAGCGACTTGCACTCTTCACCACTAGCCTTACCTGCACTCTTTACTCATTTCTGACAAAGGTATCATTAAAGATTTGATTGAGTTTTTTCTTCATCCAGAGTATAGGCTTAATCTTCTATCTGAGATAGATTTGGTAGATTCAAGGCCTTTCTCAAAGTTTCATTTTTATGTTAAGGATTTATTAAGATATATTCTAGTTTCTATTTTTAAACTCTTGGAAGAAAGGTTTGTAAATATTCTCTCCTTTTTGAAAGAGATGGATTCCTTATGCTTAGAAAAAGAGGAAGAGGTGGTGGAGAAAAAGGTGGTCCTTCCCAAGTTGTCAATTATTCAAGATCCTCTACTAGATTTAGAACTTTGGAGGGTAGTAAGGTGATTTCCTGAGTGAGTGATAGCTATCAAGTTTCTCCTCCATGGCTTTTGTCATGGGAAGTTCTTTGTTCTATAATGGTTCGATAAGTAGATGTCTTGGGTTGTAGAATCTTCTTCTAAATTTGGTATAGTTCAGGGTGAAGGGGAAAGTGAAGGAAAGAGGTTGATTTAATGGAAAAGTGTCTTGTAAGGTAGAGTGATAGATCAATCTCATGAGCAACTGATGTCTCTAGAAAAACATGTCCTAGATAGTGAGATTTCACACGTCAATTGGGATGATTCCTAGCTGGTAATTTTAGAATATTTTTTTACATGTTTTTGATTAGCAGTTAACCTGCATAACTATGTGTAAATGCTCATAGTATTAATATAATACTTATGGATTTTTTGGTCAATTTGGTTTTATGGTATTATGCCTTTCATATTTTTATCCCTAAGCTAGGCCTATTAATTTTTGGTATGCTTTTTATGGGCAAGGGTCCCAATAATCCTGAGAACAATCCCAAAAAAAAGACTCCTTATTTTGTTAATATTAGCTGTCAAGAAGGCTTGTAGGCCTAATATATCTCTCATAAGCAACCTACAAGACATATCTTCCTTAACCCCTCCATCAAGACACCTCTTTCAGTAAGTGATACCTACATAGACAATTATCTAAAGAGGGCCTTATACCAATGTTGTTCTCTTCATTATGTGGGCTTGTGTGTGAAAAATTATGAAAATTAGTATATCTGAGTGCATTTAGCAATATATCTTGAAAATAGGCAAATAATATTCATGGGCTACTCTTTTAAAAAAATGGATCCTATCATTGATAGGAAAATAGGAAATAATAGGTAAATTTTAAAATCTTGAGAGGTGATTTTAGATAGATGTGGCTTGATATTACTTGATGACAATTATTGGTCTTTATCTTGTATTTATAAAACACATTTTGAAATGGTCTCATGGGAGGGTTAAAATAACATTATAGTTCAACCCATACATGTCAAAATTTTGCAAAGTTGAGTGTTTTCAATGTAAAAGCACTAGTGTTATAATTGAAACACTAACATCAATGTTAGTTTCCTAATTTAGATGGCAATATCTGGGAGAATAGGAAAATGTTGAATATATGTAACTGATAATGAATGATATATATATCAAATTTTAACATATTTTGGGCTATAGGTAATCTAGGTAATCAAAATATTAGGGTCACATTATAATATAGGCATTTAGGCACAAATAGATGGTGAGTTTTATCCTTTTGGTAATGGGAAGGTCTTAAACTAAAGGGTTGATCCACGAGTGATATTTTCTAGGTGTACAAGACTATTTTAAAATATAAAAATCTATTTATCATTTACATTCCCTACCCCTTGCCTCTAAATATAATAATTCATAAGGATGAAATTATTAGGTTAAAGGAAAGTATATGTGTACCTTGATGTGTTTAACACATTTTGTTTTGACTTGATCCTTGTTTGAATTTTTGTTTGTGTATTACCTACAACCAATAACATGTTATAGTTTAATTAGTGATATAATCCAAAATTTTATATAATTGAAATGCTTGAAATAAAAGATAGCAAGGAAAGATTACATCTATGTGTCTATAGAACCATGTTTCTCCTTGGTAGTTTTATTTGGTAATTATGATTCATAGATGAATAATTAGAGAGATGGATAGGTTCACAACTAAACCTTGGAGATGTGAAGAGGAGAATTAGAGGGTGATCATGCCCCCAATCCACTGTAATGTTGAGTTATGCTAAGTTCATCGAGTGTGTTAAATTTAGATCACACATTTTAAGTATATACATAATCTAATCTCTCAAATGTCAAATGATATAACCATATCAACCTATAAAAATAATTTCCAAGGAAATTAGGGTCATTAAATCTTGATGACACTACTCAAAGGAGCCAACTATTGCAAATAAATAAAGGCTTAAACATGGCATTTTGGTAAGGTTGTTGCATAAATGTGTATGTAATATGAATATTTATATATGATTTGGTATATTTTCATGGCATATGCACATGTAATGTGTTTCAAGATGAATTATGTATCAAAATGTAACCTATGATGTGTAAATTATGTATAATATATGTCACAAATATGAAACAAATGTTTCAATTCTATGAAAATCTATGCTAAATGGATAAAATCCTAACCTAAGTGTATATCTGAATCACATAAACTATATAAAATTATGTTAATTCTACAAACTATGTGTATGTGGACTCATTTCTCTATGACATTTCCCCACTGATATGCCCCCTCTTTTGAGGTGAGGGAAATGTAAAATGGTAGTCACCTTATCTCAAAAGGATAAGATAACAATGTCATATTTTATTAATCATGTAGTAAATAAACATATAGTGGTATCATGCCTAAGAAGATGCATCAATAAATCTCATAGTAGAATACCAATATGTATGATATCGATCATGGTAACATCTAGAAGTAACAAGAACAAGCTCAACAAACAATCAAGCACACACACAAGATAGCTCGATATCACACAAAATGGTTCTAAGGATACCTCAAACAAAGGTCATGCTCAAATTACTCACACTTAAACTTGAGGACATGTTCAAATGTCCCCACATAAAATAAAAAATCAACACTTAGGGTATTATGTCCAACACACAAGGAACATGTTTAAATTTTCCACTATCAAGACAAGGTAGAAAATAAGAAGTACACTCAAGTAAGCCATGTGAAATGATGAATAAGTTAAATATATAATAAAATAGAATAAGCATATCATATTAGTCCCTACATACATATGTTATCAAAATTTTATGTAGCATAACATATTAAATACATTTTATAAGATGTAAGCATGATTATAGGCATGTGTAACCCTTAGTATATAAGATCAACATGATAATTTAAAGTGATCATTAAAAAATATAACATGTATCAATCATGATCAATAGAAGTATATGCTACCAAAAAATTGTGTCACTTGGGTAGAGAAAAGGTCCAACATCTATACATGAATGTATCATGGATCTAACATATGCATGTATCACACTCAGGTACCCATGAAACATATACAATATGGAAATAAAATTATATTATATCTACTAACATAAGTTAAACCACATATGTAAAATATAGTAAACATGTGAAGGCTAAATATTTTTACATTTTTTATTTATTTGAATATTTTTGTATTTTCTTGATTTTTTTTGAATTTTTGAATTTTTAAGGAAAAAATGGTATATCTGATGATACCATCTTAGGTATGATCATAAGGTGATCTATACTAAGAATATGGTACAAAAAATTAGTCATGCTACCAATGATCATATATACATGCCAAATCTAGAGGTGTATAACTTATGATACTCTGTGTATGCCTCAGTTGTGAAGTGATAGGTGAATATGAAGTGGTTCATGAAACCCATTTTTTAATGATATGTGACTTATTCAAATAAATTTTAGGTTTTTTAACCTCTTCAAAACATGTTTATCTTATCTCAAAAATTATCTAGGTCGTGCGGGTATAGATGGGTCTTTTTTGGGTCTACCATGTATCTTTGATGTAATGGTCTCTCAAGTATCAATCAATTAGGAAAGAGGATTTCCTTTTCTTACCATTTTTCTCATGATTAACCTTAGTATGTTGAATTATTAAATATATTGGAATAAATGTCTCTTGTTTTAGCATACTCATGCTCATACTGAATCCCTAAAACTTTGATTACCCTATTGAAATGAATAAACTTAATATATTTATTCATTGTGGAGGGAATTGCATGGAGCATATGAATCTAAGGTTATCCCAATGACATATCAAAGACTCTCATGTGTGGTATAACTAATTTTTTTGTGGTCACATGTGTTGGACCAATTTTTAAAGGTAAATCATTCTCACTAAAAACCTTTTATGTTTTCCCATAAAATGCCTTGACTATCTTGGTCAAAGGGTATAAATTATCATGTGTATATCAAAAATGTGTGATTAATGTCAAGGTACATACATTTTAACTATAACCATTATCAACCATAACTATATGTATAGGTTGATGATCAATATATATTATAATAAATAATTTGTGAATCTAAGTCATCATCCACAATTTAACTATCATTAAATGTGATAGAAGGCCTTTAAACAAGAGAAGGTATTTCATTTGTAATTATGACAATAATCCCATATAATTTTCCTATAATGTGGTATAGGATAATATGCATGATATTCCATTTGAACTTTTGGTATTTCCTTAGAATTATCCTATAATGACTTTTTGAAGACTTTTTAGTTTTGGTGGTCAACATATTGTGACCTTGAATCCTTTAGAGCATAATAAAATTTAAGTTGTCACTATCATTTAAGTCTTGTATCTTGTTATTTACTTTGAAATATATATTTGTGGAATGCCCAAACATTAGTGATGGTCAAAACAAGCATTTTCATCATATCATTTTGGTAGAGTTTGACTTGTATCAACCTCAAAGGGAGGATGGAAAGATATGAGACAACACTCCACTCGCTTCTTAAGGAGTGACATTGGATATTTAGATAATCATGTAAATTATTTTGAATGTGCATTAGATAAGATGATCTAATTAGGTTATTACGATACCATATTCACCATTTTTTATTCCTTTTTAACCTCTTTAGGTTTTACCTTATAGTTTGGTTCGATATGAAACTTGGTTTTAGATATAGTTAGTGTGTTGGCTACATACTTAAGATTGTTCAATTCAATGAGTTTCATTTCTCTATCCCTAAAAATATAACATAACTCATCAAAATATTTAAAATTATTGAATAAAATAGACTCATGTAATGGGGTAAGTAATTTTTTTTGAAGATATGTTGAAGCTCTTTATATGCCATTGCATTTGTAATTTTAGCCAACATTGTCTTGTACCTCAAAACATATTAATTGAAAGGCTCATTAGTTCCTTGATCTTTTAAATTTTTGCATATGACATGTTTTCAATAATATTGATATAAAAATGTGGTAGAAATCAATTTGATAGAGATTTGAATGTTTTTATTTATTGTATTGATAAATCATAAAAACATCATTGAACATAGTCCTTTTGAATTATTAGGAATATTTTGGTAAAAAAATATCATTAAAAACATAATAAAGACATGTTGCTTAGAAAGATCCCAAATATTATTCAAGATAAACCTTGCCATTATAAAGTGATGACTTGGGTGTTACAAAATTGGTTGGAAAAGGGTGAAAAGATATCTCAAGTTCAAGACTATTATGTAATACATCTTGTGAGTCAATACCATGAGTTGATTTTGAATCATTTTTATTAATATGTGTAACCTTAGCTTCCAAATCTTAAATAACTTAGAGAATATTTTTCACAATGTACCCATTGACATTAATATTTAATGTTTGGGAAGTCACCAAAGGGGATGAAAATAATGATTTTGTTGATGTGGGCTTTAGAACCAGTAATTGTGTTGAAGCATTATTTTTCACATGAAGGATGTAACAATATTTATTTGATCTTTGGGAAACAAAGGCTTTAAAACATAACATGTGCCTACAATAGATGTAGTAATTAATGGTGTGTATGAGGGGAGGGATATTGGAATTGATGTTTGATAGGAACCTCTAGTAGACCCAATGTTTTTATCAATAGAGAATAATGGTTGTTGACATATGATTTTATATTTTTTTAGTGTCTAATATAGTATTGAGGATCTTCTGGAGTCTTAATATTTTCATGAATATGCTTTTGAAACATTGTAATATCCTAAAATTTATACTAATTTACTTTTTCATATTATTCTCACATGATTCGCTATTTTCATGATCAGATTCATCCTCTATGATAACACTTTCAATATGTTTCTCATTCTCATTATTGGCACTATAGAATTTGATAGGGCATTAGCTTGAGACATTTTAGGTGGTAAAAGAAGAAGCTAGATATGTTCAATAGGTACACCACCTATTATAACACTAAGATTAGGTTACATACAAATTAATTAATTAAAAATTTATATGAATAATACTAAAATATTAAATTCTAAAAGGATAAAAATCTTAGGGAAAATTAAGATTGGCATAAGAAAACTTTGAGTTTAACTTCACCAACTGTTTAACAATTTTTGGAATTAAGGGTTAGGAGAATAACCTAACTAGTTAAGAACAAGACCATTCTATAAGTAAGCCAATTAAATAATTTAGATTCCTAATATATTTTGATATAGTTCTAAATTATGGAAATATGTAAAATATACAAAATTACAATGAAAAACAATAATTTGATTGATTAAACATGAATAAGGAATAATACTTAGCTTATTTAATGATATGAAAACATATCTAGGAAGTGTAGGTACATAAAGAGTTAGGATGATGCTTAGTTGTGATTTGTTAAATTTTGGAAATTAGCTCTTTGCTAGCCTGGACACTACCATCAATATAGGGACACTAGTATCAACACTTCTATCTCAAAACCATTACTTCTATCTATAATGAAGTATAAGTCATTTTATATAAATTTCACCTACACGTATTAGGGTTACCTTCCACCTTATAAATTATATATTTGGATTGTGTGTATAGGTTTTGGATATTAGTATGTAGTTAAAACCTCTAAGTATTTTGATTAGGGCATGCTACCTTGAAAAAAAGGGGTTAGTTAGCTCAAGTGAAGTTGATTTTACCTCAAATACCCCTTTGTTAGTGGATGGTTCCACCATATCCAATACTCCTAAGAGGGCCTTATATTGATGTAGTTATTCCCTTTAGGTGGGATTGTGTATGAACAATTATTTAATATGTCATATGTAAGTGCATGTAGTGATCTAGCTTCTAACTTGGAAAATTCTACTCATGGGATGATGTTTAAATGCTTCAAACCTATAAGAATATTGTTCCTATGATTTATATTTAAATAGGGAAGAATAAGGGAGTTTTACAAGCTTTAGAGGTGTTTTTAGATAGATGTGTGCTTGAAAAGTACTTGATATTGCTTGATGATAATGAATGGTCTTTGGATTATATTTATACAATAAATTTTGAAATTATCTCATGCAAGGGTCAACATAGCACAATAGGCTAATCCATACATGTTAAAATATTTATAAATTTGAGTGTTTTTGAGGTAAAAACATTAGTATTAGAACTGAGCATCAACTATAGTGACCTAATCTGGATGGTAGTGTTTAGGAGAGTAAGAAAATGTTGAATACTTATAAGTTATAGTGAAGGATATACATCAAGTTTTGAGCATACTATGGACTACATGTGATTTGGGTAATCACAATATCAGGTTCAAACTATAAGATAGGCATTTAGGCATGTGAGATGGTGATCACAAGCCTTTTAATAATGGTAAGATCCTAAACTAAAGGGTTGATCCATGAGTGACGTTTTCCAAGTGTACAAGACTAGTTTATCATTTCAAATATAGATTTAACATCTAAAAAAAATTAAGGGATTCTTTTCCAAATTTGGGACAAATTTGAAAATTAAGGAAATTTAGGAAAAAATAAGAAACTATTAAAATTTTCTAAATTTAATGAAAACATGACAAATTTATTTAAAATTGCAATAGAAGTGGAAAAAATTGGCAAATTTGATAAATTAAAGGAAAATTATAAATATTTGAAAAAAAAAATTGGAAACATTGGTCAAATACAAACATTATATTAAATTGGAAAAAATAAAAAAAATTGGAAAATTTAGGGTAATTACAAAAATTTAGGGAAAGTTTCAAAAAGGGGGAAACTTAGGGAAATTTTAGGAAACTTCAAAAAATTAGGTTAATTATAAAAAAATGATAAAATTAGGTTAAAATATTTAAAATTCTCAAATCTATGAAAACTTTGAAAATAAAAAAAAATTAAAAAAAAAATTGAAAAAATTGGTCAAATTTGACAAATTAGGGAAATTAGAAAAATTAGAGAAAATTTTATGAATTTTTGGGGGAAATTATGGGACTTAAAAAAAATTGAGAAACTTTAAGAAAATTAGAGGGAATTCAAAAATTGAAAAAAAAAAGAAAAAAGAAAAAGAAAAAACGCAAGGAGAATTCAAAAAAAGGGAGAAAACTTGAGAAAATTCAAAAACTAGAAAAATTATGGCAAGTTCAACAAATAAGGGTAATTTCAAACAATCAAGGAAAATTATACAAATTCAATAATGAGGGAAAATAATAGGGAAAGTTTAAAATTTTGGTGAAATTTAGGATAACTTTAAAAAAATAAAGATATTTAAGATAATTTATGTAAATTTCGAAAAGTTAGGCAAGTTAGGGAAATATCAAAAAAATAGGTTTAATTAGTGAAAATTAAACAAATTAGGGGAAATTTAAAAAATTGAGGATTATTTGAAAACTCTAGGAAAAATAGTGGAATTTAAAAAAAAAATGACTAATATTGAAAATTTCTATTAAATTTTATGAATTAGCACAAATCTAAAAAACATAGAGAAAATATAAAAACTTAGACTACAATTGAAAAAAAATGGATATTTTTAATGTATGTAAATTTATAATTTTTTATAGTATCTAAATAGTTTTATTTATTATTTTTTTATTTGGGTTTTGTATAATTTGAAGTTTTTTGATTTTTTTTAAGCCAACTTTAAGGTAAGCTTGAATTTTTTAAAAAGTCGTTATTACTTGCCTCCATCATTCACCCTCTTGCATTCCTCACCTTCTTCCTCTATTTTACCATCTCTTGCTTTCAAAATACCAAGTCAAAATCCTTAAAATAGTGATTAATATATCCTTTCTGTCCTACATCCCATTTAATCTCACCATCAACAAGATGTTAGAGGTGATGATTGATTTGACCCCTCTTTAGAAACATTTTTCACTCTAAAGACAATGTGAGATAGTGAGAAATATACATAGCCCTATCAATTTATCAGGCACCAATATACTAAATCTTATTTTTGCACAAAAAAATAATATTTACATAGATTCTTACAGTGATATAAACATTCATAACAATGACATGTATATTAATATGTTTTAAATTATATGTATATTTTAAATTTATCTTTTACTATGTTTAAAATTAAATGTATATTTTGATTTTTTATTTTACTAAATATTAACAATTTTTTTGATGTAAGGAATACAAAAAGAGATTATACATTCTAGCGAAGAAGGCAGTGAGAGACTATATTTATGTTTTCTATGTCAACTTCCCTAAAAAATGAAAAATTTGGTTGGTAAAGGTTATAAAGGATGCAAATGGTAAACTATAGGATTTAATGAATATTTTTTATATAAAAATAATTTGAACAATTATGTAATGTTTTACTATGTTACATTTTGTATTCTAACATTTTTTTACAATATATGTTAGACAAAATCATGTACACAAGATAATCTATGTTGAGACATGGATAATATACACAAATAACTAAGCAATAATTTTTAATTATCAGAATATTAGAGAATTATTTGGAGGTGATTTTATTTTATGACATAGATATCTTTTGTTTTTGTTTTTTGAAATGTTGTATATTTTTAATCATATGCAACAATTTTTTAAAATGTTGTACTAATCAAGTTTATACTTTTTAATTGTTTGAGAACATATAAATTAAAATTTGATCCTTGGACTAGGCTTATTTATTATTTATAAATTCTTGAAATTCTATGTCAAATAAGCCACCAACAATAAGCTACAAATGCCTTACCTAAATAATTGAGAAAAATAACCAATCCCACAGGGCTTATTTATAAATTCTTGAAATTCTATGTCAAATAAGCCACCAACAATAAGCTACAAATGCCTTACCTAAATAATGGAGAAAAATAACCAATCCCATAGGTCTTATGAGATTTGAAGGAAAAAAATACTAATTCGAAAGTATCATAGTTTTAATTATTTTCTATTAATAAAAGTTTGAGTTTTACTTTTTTTTACAATATCATTAATTGTTTGAGTTTTAATTTTTTTTTACAATATCATTAATTATTATATTGCATTTTATAGGAAGAGGGAGATTATGATGATCTTTTATAAGTTTGATAAAAGGACCACATCCATTATGATAAATATACTTTTTTTAACAAGAATCTATTTATAATTTGTATGCATTTAGAGGAATAAAGAAATCATTAGTGTTCATTTTAGAATTGAAGTCATAAATAGTGACATATTATATTGTAATGGTTTACATGGATCAATAACTTATTGAAATTATTAGTGTTTTAATTTGGATAATATACATGTTTATGGGACATGAAATTTATCAATATAATTTAGCTAGTCTATTGTAGATGTTGATATTTGGTATTAAGCACCTAGAAATGTGCAATTTGAACAAACCTTAACTGACTTAACTGATGCTCAAATGCATGACTCTAATTTTACATTCCCCTAGACATTTGCCTATACATGGGATTGATAATCAAAATGTCCATATTATTTCACAAAAATTTCTAAGTCTTTTTCTTAAACTACTTCATGTCATTGTTAGACTATTTCTCAACATAAATCCATTTTTTCCTTATTTTCTATGATAGGTCCATGCTGATAATACATTATCACCACCACTGACTTATTCACTAAGATTAGATTCATCCCCATTCCCTTTAATGACTATTTTCTAAAACTTGAAATGCCAATAAGGGTCAACCTACACATTTTTTAAGGCTTGACTGCATGTTTCATTTTAATATACAAGATTTTTCATAAGCATGTAATGATAAAACTCAAATATAATTCATTTAAATCTAAAATATATGTTTAAAAATCATGTATCCTTCTTAATAATTCATATTGTTTAAATACTAAATTTAAAATTACCCTGGATGTAAAATGACGTGAATTAATCCTTTTATGGTCTCACAAACTTCTAGGTTGTGATAGCTAATAACTCACTCCCATTATTTTCCCAAGTCTTATTTGGGATTCTACAGTCCATATTATCAAATCCAGGTCAGGTAGGGTGCCCCATCACATGTGGCTAAACACATGTAATCAATATGTTCCTCATCAACCCCCTCCACCTCCCACACATCCTCTTGAGGGTTATTATACACAAATTAAATAAAAATTAAAAAGGTTTTGTGCTTTTGAAATAATTCTATATTAAATGGTTACAATGAAAAAATACAATAGAGTAATTTAAAATGTAAAAATGAATATTTAAGTCTAACATTTTCATCGTCTTAAGGCAAGATTACACATATAGTAAATATTAAGCATGCTAGTGTCAATCATATATCTACATCTCCATTTAATGGATTTTTACCTCAACATATTCTACTTAAAGAATATATTAAATAAAATAATTTATCTACAATTAGTAGTTCAAAATTTTTACATAAGGATAATAAGAGATAAAGTGAAATTTAGAGGTAAATGCTTCAAAACAAGTTGATCACATTTCCTCCTATGCATTCTATAAGGAAATAAAAATAATAATTTTCCTATCATAGAATGCATGAACATCATACATATAATAATTTTTATTTTAATATTAAAATATAAATTATTACTAATAATAGGGTTCCTACATTAGATACATCCATCAAAGCGCCATCTGTTTCAAGAACACCTCAAATTGTTAAGAAACCTAGTCAAACTATGATTTCATGTTTTAAGGAAACATTATAGAAATAACAAAAGGAAAAAGAATTTTTTAATAAAGAATAATAATAAAATAAGATATTACAAAAGAAAAAATTAGAACAAGAATAATTATAATAACAAAGGTTAAAAAAAGAATAGTTGGAAGAAGATAAGTTAAAGCAAGAAACTTACCAAAAATATAAAGTATCAAAATACAAGTTACAATAATAAGAACAAAATAAACATCAAAGTGTACTTATGAAAGATCAAACCAAGAAATAAAATTTGATTAAGAAATATTCTCCCAAGATTGAATTATGAAAGAAAGATGTATTAGAAAAGGCTAGCATTCTAACCATAATTTCCAAGGGGTTAACTAAAAAACATTATTCAAATCTCAAGCCTTTGATTCTTAATGTTTCTAGTATGACACTACTTAAATCTCTTGGATATGATAATGAACATTCAAATAATATTACTTCATCTACACCATTTATGGAATCCATTGAGTTTCTTATCACACTTGATTCAAAAACATGTTTAGTTATATTTAGCATTTTCTATAATTTGGTCCAATAAAGTGGTGTATTAGGAAGGCCATGGATACGAAAAATGTGTGTTACACTTGGTGAAGATTGTGACTAGATCAAATTTTATCTTGAATGTGTGGTTTTTACAAATTTATGAGAAGAAACATTTTTAGTGCAATAAAAATAAGTGTAAACTATTTCTTCTACTAATATTCAAGGAATGATACTGAATTATTCTATAATTATAAATAAGATGTAAGATTTTGATAATAGGAAACATATTTAAGAGCAATATAAATTATAAAAATGAATTCCATAATATGGAAAAGTTAGTTTTTCATATTCTACTATAGATACAATAAATGATGAGAATGAAATCAAAATTTCAAGTTCAAAGAGATCATTATAATAATTATGATGATATCAACAATTGGTATTACAATGATAATGAAGAAGATCATATTAACGATATAATCCAAGAGCTTCTAGTTTTGAAATTTGACACAATAATGGACTCAATAAGTGGTTAAATATATGGAATAAGAACTCCATTGGAGGGTTATCTTAATGAGATCATTCGTTAATATTACAATAGTTATCAAATTTTTAAAACTCAAAAAATATATTAATTTTTTTTTTCCAGAATACCAAGACCTATACATGACACGTAATGTTTATTTACATAATTTATTTATGATTTATCATATATAGTGCATTATATATATAATTTTAATATACACATGTGTTTCAAAATATACATGAGTTAAATTCAAGACAAATTGGTTTTATATGACATGGAAACATAGATACAATACTTTCCCAAACCTGTGACTACCTTACTACACTGGGGCATGTTTAAAAAAACTAGATGAGGTAAGGTGGCCCATCATGCATGGAAGAAAATATGTAGTAAATATTGTCCTCATTGACCCCCTCCACCTCTCACACATCCTATTAATAATTATTTTATAAAAATTCAATAAAAACTAATAAGGTTTTGTGCTTGTGAAATAATTCTAGATCAATTGGTTATTATAAAAAAATGCATAGAGTCATTACAAATGAAAAATGAATATGTAAGTCTAAAAGCTAAATTACTTGAAGGAAATATTACACACATATTAAATCCTAATAAGGTTACTTTCAATCATATATCTACATCTCTGTTCAAGGGATTTTTACATTACAATATTTTATTTTAAGAGGAGATTCAACAAAATAATAGATCTACAACTATAGGTTCTAATTTTTTACATAACGTCAATAAGAGATCAAGTGATTTTTAAAGGGAGATGATTCAAAAAAATTAATCACATTGGACCTTATGCATCTTATAAGGAAATAAGAATATTATTTTTCATATCATAGAATGCATGATCATCATACAGATAATAATTGAGCCTTGAAGAGTAAAATAAAAATTATTATTGATAACAAGGTTCCTACATTGGATATATACATTAAAGTACCACCTGATTCAAGAACACCTCCCATAGTTAATAAACCTATTCAAACTATGATTTCATTTCTAATGAAATATCAAAAAATAATAATAGGAAAAATAAAATTTTAATAAAGAATAATTACTATAAAAACAACTAGAAAAGGAAAGAATACAAAAGTAATAAATGGAACAAGAATAGTGACATTAACAAAGGTTAAAAAATGGAAAATTGGAAAAAGATAAGTTAGAACAAGAAAAGTTAAAAAATTATATAGTATCAATAGACAAGTTACAAAAATAAGAACAAAATAAATACCAAAGTTTAGTTATGAAATAGCAAACCAAGAAATCAAATTTGATTAAAAATAAGTTCCCAGGAATTATTTCCAAAAGTAAGATGTATTAAAAAAGGCTAATGTTAAGGGGTAAACTAAAAAACATTCTTCATATCTCAAGCCTTTAATTCTTATTCATCTCATAGATGGAAAGTAATGTACCAATGTTGTGATAGATAACACTATCAAATTGAATGTTTCTAATATGACACTCCTCAAATATCTTGGATATGATAATGAATATTTGAATAAGATTACTTCATCTACATCATTTATGGGATCCATCAAGTTTCATATCACACTTACTCCCAAAACATGTTCAAGTTTATTTAGGATTTTCCATAATTTGGTTAATTATAGTGTTATACTAGGAATGCCATGGATAAGAATAATGTGTGCCACACTTGGTAAGGATGTGACTATATTACATTTGATCTTGAATGTGAAAAATTGAAAATTGATGAGAGAATCATTTTTAGTGCTAAAAAAATTGAAAATTCTCTTTTTTATTAACAGTCAATCAATGATACCAAATTCTTATATATTTATAAATAATATGTAAGAGTTTTAAATAAGGAACATATTTAAGATTAAAAAAAAATTATAAAAATGAATTCCATAATATGGCATAGTTGGTTTTTCATATTATACTACATATACAAAATTTGATGAGAATTAAATGTAAAAATTACAATATCAAGGAGATAATTATAATAATTATGATGATATCAACAATTGGTATTATATTCATAGTAAAGGATATCCTATTAATGATAAAAGCTAAGATCTTCCAGTTTTGAAATTTAACACAATAATGGACTCAACGAGTGATTACATATATGGTGTAGGAAATCCATGGGAGGGTTACATTATTGAGATCATTGGTTAACCTTATATTTTTTATCATATTTATAAAACTTAAGAAATACTCAAAAAAAAAATTATAAGAAAACCAAGACCTATGCATGACATGTAATGTTTATTTACATAATGATTTTATGCTTCCTCATATATAGTAAATTATGTATCCAATTTTCATATACACATGTTTCACAATAAACATGAGTGAAATTTAGGACATATTAGTTTCATATGACATGAAAACATAGATGAAATACATTTCCATACCTATGACTACCTTCCTACTCTAGATCATGTTTAATGTGAGCATGTTCAATGGGGGCACATTTTTATTTTACATGGGTTTTATATTTTTATGATTATCTCCATTGATTATTATTAATTACTTTACATCCATTATACATGACTTGATCAAACTCATACTATTTACATTGTTATTAGATTGGGTAAAGCAGTTGCTAAATGCAATGATGACATACATGGATTTTATAGATTACCCTTGCTTTTTTTTTATGTATGATGGATTATGTTACTTTTTTGAATTTGTTTGCTTGGGACATTAATTTTTATTTTTGCATATGTGAAATTAAATTTTCCATTGTGTATGGGAAACTACATGTATTTTTACATGTGTGACATTTAAACTATCCATCTAATATGGCCCTTGCCCTTTTGAGACATGTGATTCCTCAATGTGTGTGACTTATAAACTTTATTTTCTATGTGTGGATAAATAATGGATTTTTTGTTGAGATTGTTGAAATTGTTGATCTTCTTTGTGATATGATATGCATCATGAAATTTATTTATTATTTATAGATCCATGATTCATATAATGCACTTTATTTACATAGTTTTCACTCATTTTGTGTGTACTCATTTCTATGTTCACCACGTTGCTCATTGGTATATTTGTCTTGACATGAAACTTGTATGATTAGGATATATGTCTCATGCATACTCAGATGTTTTAGTATTATTTTGATAACATATTCTCCACATGTTATTATATGATTAATTTTTACCCTAAGTTGGATTAATGGGTATGATTAAACTAATTAGTAAATAAACTTATTAGACTAATTTATCGATTCAGATTTGAACAATATATACAACCACACATATCAAATGTAGTAATGATCAAATAAAAAATGGGTAAGAAAACTCTTAGATTATTTTATGATCATTAAAATATGTTTATATTACACTCTAATTTTCATTAACATGGACCCTTTCAAGTCAAGGTGTTCCTCTCAAATTATACATCATAGAAAAATAGCTAAAATGCTTATTTAAGATGAATTATAACTCTTATGACTTTCATTTAAAAAAAATAAAAAATAATATGTAACCCTTCACATGATACATACATTACATATATTCATCCACACTCTAAGCATGCTACTAATCCATACATGATTGCATTTAAAATGCTTGCATGGGGTTGAAATACCAAATGTGGATTTGTTGAACCTTAGGGATAAATATTGATCTCTATTAAATGTTTTTACATTATCCTAGTTGTAAACAATGTAAACATTCAAGTAAATGGAAAAAAAAACATATCAACTACAAAGAAAGATAACACAAGGCATACCCTAGATAAACTCAATGTGAACAAAATCTAAAAAGAGTGAAGCTTAAAAATATAAAACAACAATTTAATTTCATTCCTATAATTCATTTCTATAAGCATTCACTTACAAAAATTTAAAATTTATTCCAAGTGGTTTAATTCAATTTAATAAAAATGTGTTTTATATATGTGATGCTTAGTACCCCATCCATCAAAAGTAACTAGTGTTGCACTATACAATGTTGACATCTTGGAAACTTACTTCCCCACTTGACAATTAATGAAGAAAGTATTTACAATTACTAAGTGGTTTCCTATATAGATCATATTTTTTGGGTTGTATGCAAGCATTGTATATTTCAAGTGTAATTGGGGAGCTAGTTTTGATCATCAATACATTTGATGTGATAATCTTTGTCTTGGGAATTGGTTAGTGTTTTTATTTATAGTGGGTTCTTTTATAATTCTTCAAGTCTTATTTTCAAATGTTAGAGGAAGGATTTGGTGGCACATTTTAAATTTTTTCCCTCATCCTCAAATCAAAGATATTTTTTATGAGGTCATCCAAAATGACTTCTTAAGAGATTGGAAAACTAGGCTAACCATACCCTTGTTTAAAAAAGATATGTAAATAATTCCTTAAATTATCAAACTATCATAGCCAATCCTATTTTCATAAAATTATTTGGGAGTATTATAGAGCATAGGATTATAAATTAGGTTGAGAAAAAAGTAAAAAGAGAAAAGGGGACATTAGGCTTCAGACCCAAACACTCAACTATTGATCATTACATCATGCTTAGACACCTAGTTTAAAAAGTTTTGGATTAAATATAAATGCATATTTTTTATTTTTAGATGTCTAAAATGAATTTTATAGAGTGAAAAGGATGAAATTATGGATCATAATCAAGGAAATATGATGTATTCATGGTTATGAGAACTAATGAAGGATAACATTAGACCACATAACCTAAAGAGTTAACACCACAAATTAATTGACTTGCAGTCCTATACATAAAAACAATATGCTTGTTTTTTCTCATTTAAATGAGGAAATACATCTTATATACAAACAAAATTATAATTACATAATTTTACAATTACCATAGTCTATTAATGAGATTCATTGAAACCTTTCACACTCTCAAATCTATGAATTTCACAAACATCTACTTGAACTAATATAGGTTCTCTCTTTATATAAATGAATCTAAAATACTTACAATAAATATCAATGAACTAACTCCCACAAAAATTCTTTTCCTCACAAGTGTAGGGATCTTTTATATAAATATTTGATCCACCTACTTACATTAATGCTCTTAAATACCCACTAATGTCACAATCATTAAATACATGTAACACATCACCATAAAAAGTAATCATTAAATGATTGTAACCCATCATTATGAATCATAATTATTAAATGTACAATACATTTTCAATGTACATAACACATTGTGGGTTCTATAACATGTCACCAAGTCTCATCACAAATTCTATAATTACTTGAACATATCATGTCTTGTTGGGAATCAACCATGCACAAGTTTTAAACAAAAAAGTATCTATGGAAACAATATATAACCTTATGCCATAAAATAATGTGATATATGAGCTTCAAATGATGTAAAATTGATTATTATAGAATCATGGGTTACCATAACACCTGTAGTGTATTTTAAATTTTACGAGCAAACCATGATAGTGAGATGAGATCTATTTTGATAGATGGATCTCAAATGATGATAAGAATGTCCCTATAAAACCACACATTATCATAAGGGCTTTATAATTTTTTATATTTTCATGTAAATATGTAACATGGTAAGATCTAATTTGATAGATGTGCTTCTTTGGTCATTTCCAGACATCCTCTAAATTCACAAGCTACCACAAGCTTTGTAACTCCATTACAGTGAGGTATAACTCTAGATTAGGTTTTCAAGTGTTGCACTAGTCTAAGGAGCTAAATCTTGTCATAGACCTATATAAGTGACTCCATATTACCAAAAACCTTATAATATCAAATATATATATATATATATATATATATATATATATATATATATATATATATATATATATATATCCAAGTTTATAATGTAGGAGCATCCATAGCCTCATGCAATCTTGCATTAGCCAAAAATATTAATAAGTTAGGCAATAATAAGTGGGGTTATATGTATATATATATATATATATATATATATATATATATATATATATATATATATATATATATAACCCCACTTATTATTACCTAACTTATTAATATTTTTGTCTAATGCAAGATTGCATGAGGCTATGGATGCTAACCCCACTTATTATTACCTAACTTATTAATATTTTTGTCTAATGCAAGATTGCATGAGGCTGTGGATGCTCCTACATTATAAACTTGGGGCAAGAGTTTTTTGAGAATATGGCTCAAAACATTAGGCTATATAGGATAACCATCTTTTTGACTTGAAACATAATCCATAGTGTGTCCTTGCACCATGTGAGATACCTCAACTATATTCATTCAATTCCTCATTTATTTTCTAGTCAACTATTAAACCATAGACCATTATCCTCCACTCAACTCTAATAAACATTTTAATTATCTTTCCCATTCCTTGGGTAAAATATCTCCATCTTGATCTAGAGCATACCAAATTATCACACTTATCTTTGTTTCTAAATCCACTCCCTTAATCAATGCTTACTAGATCAATTCTTTATGCAAGATTATAAGCTTCAATTCACTGTTATGAGGACTCAAATAGGTTTACCAAATTATATATGTTCTCATTACCCTCTCAATCCATTTCATCTCCTCTATTAACCCCTTCAACTCACAAACATCTTACAACTCCTTTCACTACACAACTTGCATACTCTCTACACTCTCTTTGTATCCCTTTGTGGCTCAAAATCATTTAGTAAAAACACAGTATTATTATTTAATACAAAAAAAAAACTAAATTTTATTTTCACATGTCAAAACATACTTGTGGACCAATTTTTGTGACTTAACTCTTCATACAAGTTCACTTTCCTTGTTAAATCTATTCTATTAGCTTTTTTCTAGGCCTAATGCACACTCAACTTCCAAAATCCATACTTCCAATTCCTTAAACATTTTTAAATCATCATAATCAGTTAGGGAACATTTCATTTAGCTAGATTACAAATATTTAAGTATTTTGAATGGTTAAAATGCAAATTATCAAGCAAACCCTAGTTTAGGGTTTTTGTGAACACTATCTTATTTGAGAGGCTTAAAAATTCTCTTTCATGTCTTATAATAATTTTAAAGGATTAAAATTTGCTTTTTGAGGTCTGTCTAGACCCAAGGTATCTTTTCCAAACCTTATATGCTTGTAACCAACCCACTGTTACAAATTTCTATGCCAAAATGTGTTTGACTATGTAGGACAACAACACAACTATAGGTATGTGAAAAGTTTTGAAAACTCATATCACATTATTGGTCATTATAAAGGTTTAAATACCTTATAACATACTCACATACACTTTCTCAAACATTATATAACACCTACATTTCAATTCTTAGTTCATGACCTTTCAATAATTTAAATACACATTCCTCTTTTCCAAGATTCAACCCATAAAGTGGGGTCAAATTTGAATAGAAATATAATAATAGGGTTATTTTTTAAATATGAATCTCAAAACATCTAATCACACTCAATATGCCTTTATAAACATATACAACCACTTACCAATCTCAATGTATTACCATCTTATGAGGCATAGTCTATAAACAGGGAAAATTCATCCAAAATAGGGGTCTGCATACATTTGAGCACCTAGTATCTTGCATAGTATACCATGTAAACTTAACACAAATCACATTAAAATATATTTAAAAATCATGTATATCAACTATCAACTATCTCTTGATCTTTTATCATACTAGAATCAATCTGTGCACTTTAGAACAATTTCAATAGGGTGTTCATTGTTATTTATCTTTTCAAGGTTTCTTCACAAATACATATTCACTATCCTTCAATCACATATTAAATTAATGATCAATTCCATTCTTGAATCAATCAAACTATGCAGTGAACAACAATATTAGCAATGACCACTGAATAGGGTCTATTTCCTTTCCTTTAACAATAGATCAGGGGTTACCATCATCCCCTTCATACAAAATTGGATATAATTTTATTAGTCATCTCCACAAATGGAATCATATTCTCAAAAAACATAACTAACTCTTTTTACCCTATATAGGTGCATAACTATTTCTTACCACCTTTTCTATGTAGTATTGTGGTTACATTTTCATCTTCTTGATTTTGACACAATTGACTATATTGAACATAACCATAGGTTAATGATTACCTAGTGGACTTAATATAGTGTCCAAAACCTCTAGAAAATTTTAACACATATTCCACCTTTAAAAATTTCTCAAAATTCCTTATACAAGACTTTGACACATTCAAATTTTCAAATATAAACTTTTGGGAAGAAAATGAGTAATTCAAATTTCATGCACTTTAGGATCATTTAGAATTCACATATAGACTAATTAAGACCTCTAGTACTTATTAAAAAACTATTAGAAACTCTATAGATAAAAATGAAACCATTTTTGGGTCCTCATAGAATGCCCCTACATCATACTACCAAGCTGAGAAATCTTTGCCATATGTGTTTGAGTAATCCACTTGGTATATGTTGTTGTTGGAATGCAATGGACCTCCTCATAAAATTTATTTTCCTCCACTTGCCTCTCATAAAGGTGAACATGATCTTGGGTCCCACATTTAGGCCTTTTTTTCTTCATCTCCTCAATCAACATTCCTGCACACAAAACCAAATTATTAAAGAAAATATGTTCATTGCCTTCTTCTTCTTTCCATGTATTTGTATACCAATATTCCTTCTCTTCAAACTGATTATCCTTATCCTTAACTCCATCCTCAACAATTGTTACAAGTATGTAATCCTCTTCTTTATTCAACAAAACTCTTTGCCTGGTCCTCTTCACCTCACATACAACATATTCTTTTTTCTTACATATCACATGTTTGTGTTGCCTCTTGTTTTGTTTTTGTTCATCTCTATTACAATTGCTCTTCTTCTCCTACTCATGCAAGGGATATATGTTATTTTTCTCTATATTATCTCTTTGATCACTCAACTTTCCCTCATAGGCCTATTGTATATGGACCAACTCATTATCATGCTTTTCTTGTGCAAATCTCTCCCTCAAGCATTTAACCTTGCCTTATTTGGTTACTTGTTCCATACATGTATCTTCATTACAAATCAACTCATTAGACACAAAACTTGGAGCCTTTACCTTGTAAATTTCAATCTCCATCTTCTTCTCTTACTTGGTGTCAATCTCAATCCATTGCTCATCCATCTTAGATACTATATAAATCATTATACTACTATCTTTTCTCTCACATGCTTGGTTGCCCTACTTTCTTTGACTATTCTCATGCTTGAGCACTCTCTTAGGTGCTATGTCTTCCTTAATTTGAAGACCACTTACTACCAATCTACATTCTTCACTACTCATATCAACCAACTCAAGAAAACTCATCTTCTTTTCTTCCTTGGGTGCTTTGACCAAACCCAAAATCTCCATTACTTGACTCCAATACCGTCTTGTCATCATCATCATCATGATTCTCTCATCTCTTTTATCTTTTTCACCCTTCAATAGAACAAGTATATGTGTCTTTCCATCCTAATTAATGGTATATATTTTTTCTTGACTGTCATGTATTTCATGCTTATCAAACTTCCATTTTCTCCCTAGCAACAAGTGACAAACATCTATAGGCAAAATATCACATAGCACTTCATCTCTATACCCACCTATCTGAAACTCAACCCAACTCTGTTCACTTATCAATATTTGATGTCCTTTCTAAACCCATAAAAATTTGTATGGTTTTGTATGTGTCATCCTCTTCAAGACTAACTTTTGCACCATCTCCAATGAAATAATGTTATTAGTACTACCTCCATCAATTACCAAATTATAAAGTTTACCTCTTGTCTTGTATTTTATCTTGAATAAGATTTTCCTTTGGGTTGGTTCTTTGCCTTATTTCTACTATAATTAGACTCTCCTCATAATTAATGACTCATTCCTATCATGCCTTCTCTTTGCATTCTCTTCTCTTGGTTGATACATACTTATATGCATATTCCTTGGACACTCTACTTCCCTATGCCCCTCTCTATGGCAATTCCAGCATTTCCCCTAAAATTTCTATCTTGGTCTTTGTCTCCTTAGACCTTCATCTCTCCTCAATCTTCTTATCTACCAATGGTCTAACCTGCCTTACATAGTGTTTCACTCCCATGCCTTCTTGAATTACTATTGCATGTACTTGTGGTCTCTCTTAAACCACCTCTCTATTATCTCTCTCTTCCATACTTGATACCTATCTTATCTTCCTATTTATGCTCTTTTTTCTCTCTCCCTGAGAACATCCTCAATATCCTCCATTCTCATAACCAATGGAGAAATTAGTAGGGTCATTATCCTGACAAAATCATCCTCATCTCTACTAGCTCTCTCCATGGAGCACTGTCTTTGATCACTTATCTTGCATTTCACTTCAAAACACATATGATCAAATCTTTCAATAATCTAAAAAATATTTCCTTTGATCTAATACCAAAATGATGTAGAAAATATACCAAATGATCACACTTATCCTTCTTTCTTAATCCACTCTCTTAAGCAATGCTTACTAGATCAATTCTTTATAAAAGATTCCAATCTTCAATTCATTGTTAGGAGGGCTCAAATAGGTTTACCATATTATATAGGGTCTCATTACCCTCTCAATTCCTTTCATCTCCTATGTAAACTCCCTCAACTCATAAAAATCTTACAACTCCTTTCACTACATAACTTGCATACTCTCTACACTCTCTTTGTAGCCCTTTGTGACTTAAATTAATCTAGTATGGACATTTTATTATCATTTTATACTAAAAAAACTTATTTTGTGTTTCACATGTCAAAACATACATTTGGACCAATTTTGGTGACTTAACTCTTCATACAAGTCCACTTTCCTTATTAGACCTATTCCATTAGCCTTTTTCTAGGCCTAATGCACACTCAACTTCCAAAACATGTAATTCAAAATATATACACCTTATTCAATCATCATAATCAGTTAGGGAACATTTAATTTATATATATTACAAATATTTGGGTATTTTGGATGGTTAAAACTCAAATTATCAAGCAAAGCCTAGTTTAGTTATGAACACTATCTCAATTGAGAGGCTTCAAAATTATATTTCATGTGTTATATTGATATTAAAGGATTCAAAATTTATTTTTGAGGTCTATCTATACCAAAGGTATCTTTTAAAAACCTTATATGCTTATAACCAACCCACTATTATAACTTTTTATGCCAAAATGCATTTGATTGTGTAGGACAACAACACAACTACAGGTCTGTGACAAGTTTTGACAACTCATATCATGTTATTGGTCATTATTAATGTTTAAATACCTTATAAAATATGAAAATACACTTTCTAAAATGTTCTATAACACCTTCATTTCAATTCTTAGATCATGACCTTTCAATAATTCAAATACGCATTCCTCTTTTCCAAGATTCACCCTAGAAAGCAAGGCCAGATTTGAATAGACCTATACTCATAGGGTTTATTTATTAAATATTAATATAATAATATATAATCACACTCAATATACCTTTTTAATTGTATAAAACTACTTACCAATCTCAATACATAACCATCTTGTGAGGCACAGTCTATAAACAGGGGAAATTCACCCAAAATAGGGGTCTGCATACAATGTCTGAGCAACTGGTATCTTGCATATTATACCATGTAAAATTAAAAAAAATCAAATTCAAATATATTTAAAAATTTTGTATTTCAAATATTAAATATCATTTTATCTTCTATCATACTATAATTAGTTTGTATCACAAATATCAGGGTTTGCACTTTAGAACAATTTCAACAAGGTATTCACTGCTCTTTATATTTTCAAGGTTTCTTCACAAATATATATTCAATGACCTTAAATAACATATGAAATAAATTATAAATTCCATTATTTCATCAATCAAACTATTTATTCAACAACAACATTAGCAATGACCACTAAATAGGGTCTATTTCCTTTCCTTTAACAATAGATCAAGGGTTATCATCATCCCCTTCATAAAAAAATTAGATATCATTTTCTTAGTCATCTCCTTGAATATAATAAAATTCTCACAAAACTTAACTAAATATTTTTACCCTATATAGGTTAATAATTATTTCTTTCCACCTTTTTTACATAGTCTTGTGGTTACATTTTCATCTTCTTGAGTTTGACCCAATTGACTATATTGAACATAACCATAGGTTAATGATTACCAAGTGGACTTACTAGAGTGTCCAAAACCTCTAGAAAATTTTAACACATATTCCACATTTAAAAATTAATCAAAATTCCTTAGATAATACTTTGACACATTCAAATTTCCAAATAGGAACTTTTGGTATGAAAATGAATAATTCAAATTTCATGCACTTTAGGATCATCTAGACTTCACATATAGACTACTTAAGACCTCTAGTACTTATAAAAAAAATATTAAACCATCTACAGATAAAAATGAAATCATTTTTGGGTCCTCATGGAATTCCCCTACATCATATCTATTCCAATTAGATGCTTATCTTCATTTACATCTTCTTTTGTGATTTGACCCACCTCTATTCATCCACCTACACCATTTTGTCTTCATGTTGCTATTCCACTATTTTATGTATTGGAAATTTATATAGTCTAACCTCCACCACTAAAATACACTATGGATTCATTAATCATTTATCTAATCTATTATTAGACTTCCAAACCAATTGTCTTCATCTAATTGTAATTCTCCCTATTTCTCATTAACTTCCATCTTCATTTTCAGGATTCAAAATATTTTCCAATAAATTCCACTCATGTGATCTTATTTTTCTAACTCATTTTGGAATCAAATAATTCCAATATCTTTGTCATAATAAAATATTTATCTATTGGACCTACTTTCAATGTATTTAAATAATTTATTTTACCTTGTTTCAGAATGTTGGTCCTACTAACATTTATTTACCTCTTTCATAGACTATAGTGATTTGTGATATTATTCCTCCAATGACATATTTATTGTAATATCATTTTAATCTACACATGTTTGGGATAAACACAACATCAACTACTTTAGTTTTTTCTTTTCCTTTATGTCATATATGTAATGCTCCTTATCTTCTGTTATTAAAATTATATTTGAATCAACGTCTTCATCTAAAAACTAAAATTCACTGTGACCTACAAATGTGTTTCACATATTTTCCACCACTAATTTTATAATGTACTCATGTTATTTTCCTATGTGGAATTAGTCTCAAATTTAAATAACTCTACCACTTCCAATACAATAGCCTCTACATCTACCACTTCATTTTGTATGATGACTTTAAAATTTAATCTCCCTCTTCACTCTTTACATCCTACTTTATACTCTAACTACTATATATATTTGATTTTGTATTTATATCTATACTTGTATTTGTATTTGTACTTATATCTATATCTAATCCTAAGTGCTCAAATATCCACTCAATCACCTTCATCACTTTTGAAATTAAGAGAGGTTCCCCGCTTCTACTTTTAAATATGTAGCTCCATGAAATAACATCATATTCACCATGTTTATATGTTCTACATGTTCCTCATATTCTATAAATGGAATATATTATAACTCTACATCCTTATAGTATTAACTCACTTGCACATATTTTACTTCCATCTCTATGTCTTTCAAAGGACACATTATTTATCTCTCCTTTGCTATAGCTTCTTTCCTTATACTTATCCAAATCAAATTACTTTAATGCTTCATGACTCCACTATCTTCCTCCTTGGTTGTCTATATTGTACCTTCACATAACTCATCAACCTTTATTGATAAGTGGTCTATACTATCAATTTCAATTTTCATAAGATATTCAAAGAATTATTTTATCTCATAAAAATATTCATTCCATATGATCTCAAATATATCATCCTATTCATTTTATAAAGCTTCTCTAATTTCCTTTTCTCCTTCCTCTGGTACACATGTTTTAATGTAATTAAAAACAAATTAGAATTTTAGGACTAAATAAAACCTTTATGCACTCCCTATATCCATTCCTTTGTTACACCCTTATTAATTATATCACATGAATTGGCTGATATAAAACTTATATCCTCATCCACTCCTCTTTTTGTTTTCTTATCTTCAGCCTACGTTGAATGGTAATCATTTTGTTCATGTTTTTGGCATTAAATATAACCCATGTGTAACTAAAATGTCAATCTCTTAATCCTAATAATGACCTCATTTTATTTTATTTTCTCATTTTTTCTTCTCTTATTCATAAATACATGTAGATGTAGAAATCAACTATTATACTTATTCTTTACAAAACTTATAAAGGTGCAAGAGCATGCACTTTTTTATTCATATTTATTTTCATTTATTTACATTTCAAAAGGAATTTTTATTCCATAATGATGTTTATGTAATCATCTTCTTCTTCAGTTATATCCCCTTTAGTGAGGATACTCACCCTTACTTCACACTTGACTTGATGTTGTTCAAGATTTAGTTGCCCATGATACAACTCTTTTCCTTTCATCTTCTCCATTGTGCCTTCAAGGAGACATAATATGACTTCACCACTATTTTTTTCATTTTATTTAGCTTCATCATCCTCAATAAGGATCTTTTACTCCATTTAAAATACTATAAATGCCAAGAATGCATCTTCAATTTATTTTTCCTCTTTAGCTATGTGGTCTTATTGTACCATTCTTGTAAATGTTTCTTCTTTTATTTTCTTTGGTAGAATTATATCCACTGCCTCCATCTCGATATCTTCATGTAGGTGTATATTATTTCACCTCTTTTCCACTCATATGCATCTATATTAAATGACATAATTTTTTTATTATTATTCTCCCACTCTAATGTAGTTTGATTCCACACATTTATCTCCTTGTGCAACCTCCAAGGAATGGCTTAAATTTCCATCTTTCCTTCCTTCATCCTCCCTTTAGAGGATTTCATCATCTCACTCTATAATTATATACTCACAATATCATATGACAAGGAAGTAATCAAGGATTTATCATTATTTTGGGTACATTCATTTACCCCTTCATTCTCCTCATACTTACATATGATGGATTTATCCTCATATTGAAATTATTCACTTTCTTCTATTGTTATTATTATTTTAATAGTTTCTTCCTCAAGGATTCATATTATGGTTTGCACCATTCTCAAGTACTTTTAAAAATTTTCAACCACTAATTTGGGTACTTTTGATTAAACCTTCCTATATATCTTATCTTGAGTCGTTATTATTTCATGCATAGATTCCATCATGCTCTTTGTATATGTTATTTGGTTTTTTTCTCTTCAACCCATTCTCTTTCCTCATGACAACTTATTATTTCCATATCCTCTTGGTTATATTATTTTCTTACTAAGGCTTATCCAAACCTTTATTCACTCAATTTTTCCTTTATGACATCTCTTTGTTTCTTTCTTGGCAACTTCATTCTCTATAACTTCACAATTTATATTATTCTCACTTAAATTTTTACTACTTAACTCTTAACCCATTATTGAAATCCTCTTGTCATTATACACATGTTATCTTATTTTATCACTTCGTAGTTATCTAACAACCTAATAATATGGAGAATAGAATAACCTAGATCTAATTTTGTACCACTTAAAAACCTACACATATCACACCATTTTCACACCCCAATATCTCTTGTTACACCACTTGCAAACCTACACCTATCTCTCCTTCATATTCTATCATCTTTTTTGTTCTCTACCCACCCACACAATATGGAAAAAACTTATATGTACCCTCTACCCATTTTTTATTTAATGGAGTATGAATCTATGATCCTTTACCCATATACATAAGATGGAGAATAAATCAGACACTCTTGCAACTCAGATGCTACAATTTATCTCTTTGTCCTCTACTCACTTTTATTTATTCTGAAAGAATATTGAATATAGTTACACCTTATATCCAACCCTTTTTTAAAATATATAATATGTTATTACACAATATTAACATCGTACATTTTTTCTACCAATACTTTCTCTTATGGAAAACAAACTCTTCAAAATCTCTCAACCTCCTTTGTATTCTAATTCTCTCCTCAAATCAAAGAACAATCTATACATCTACCCAAAAATATTGTTGGAATATGTCTACAACAAATTTCTAACCACACTTGTAAATGTGTAAATAAACAATCACTAATGATAAATATAACTATTGTCATGTTGAGTTGCATCCTTTGAGATGGTGTTTCACATCTCCTAACCTAATTGACACAATGGGAACACTTGATTTGAATTCCCCTGATGGATCACCTAAAAATAATACTAAACTACTATACTCACAAGTAAAATAAAGAAAGAGAATATAATTGAACATAGGATCTAATAAAAGTGATGCACCAAATGTGTTATGTTCCCTACACCAGCATCTTAATAGCACTATGTGACTCAATATGGGATGAAACTCTCTTATACTCTATTCAAACTAGGTTATTCATACATCGATGTTTCATATGGAGCTTTTGATTCTATGCATAAGAGAAAGAATTACTAAAAGTTTGTGTCAAACACAATCAACCAGTTTCTACAATAATTCACTAGCCTAGACAATTTTAACATAACATATGACCTGTATGAACTCAGCCTATTGATATCAAGGTGAAAACTAAGGACATACAAAAGGAAGAACAAATTATAACATAGATGTAGATAAAATAAGCATCAGAATCACATAAATATATTAGTTGAAGAAGGAAAATTTTATTTTCTATGGATTCAAAAGGACTGAAGACAAAGTTATAAAATGGTAGAGTTTAGTCATACCCAAAAGAGGGATCTAGGATGGGCTAATTTATACAACATTTTTGTGCTAAAAAAGGGTCCCCTTGAAATGATAATTATGCTATTTTAAATAGGCAAAATATTCAGAGCTCAATTTTGATTTGGTCTTACCCACTATCGAGGTGGTTACAAATTTGATGATGATTAGGGAAGGGGGTTGAAGAAGTGGGGATCCCCTTAGGATTATCATATCCATGATTGTATAACTACCTACCATGTCCTCATAAGTATACAATTTGTACTCTACATGCTCTCTATTTCCACTTTTATGATGAATGGGGATAAATTCCAACACCCTCTCACCATTTTTCCAATTAGAGTTGAGTTATGCCATGATTTTCACTTCAGGCCACTCCATTTTTCACTTGATTATTTTGACTTGTAGACTTAACTTGGGTTCATCTCTAGATGCAACCTGGAAACCCATCAAAGCTTCTTGTGAGCCTTGGTGAGATTTTCATCCTTCTAAGATCATGCCCAACAACACCCCCAAGTTGAGCTCATATACTTTGAGATAGTATCTTAGAGAAAATTGGGTTCCATATAATGTTTCCATCTCATCTCAAGCTATCCTTACCTTGATATTGTTAAAATTAGGTCATAACCATGAAACATCTATTGAGATCACTACATTTACCCTATGAATTGTCTCACATTTACAAGGGGAAGAAAATGAAAGCACTTTAATATGAAGAGTGCTCTCTTAGTTACTTAGTCTTGAAAGACCACTTATGCTCGAAACTTGGTCATCAATGATGTCATATGTTAACACAATATTGGTCCCCTTGTTACACTGAGAAAGGGGTCATGCTTACCGATGGGACCACCATTTAGACACATGCCCATCATCCATTAGTTAATCTCCTACCACTCTATCCTTAGGATTGCTTTGTAGTTTCCACTTGTCAAACTACCATTCAATCCTAGATCTTTCTAATTTACCTAATCATCTCTATCACATCTGAGTGGTGGGTGCATATGATAACTAATTAACGTATCATTCCATGGTTGGGTCAAGCTTTGGAAATTTTGAAAATTCTACCACCTTAGGAGACTGATGAGTCCTACTAACTATTTATATCATGGAGAAGTAATATTTCACCACATGGCATCATCCCAGTCACCTGATGTTCTGACACGCTACTCTATTTACATAGATATCCCCAAGGGTATATAACAAAGGGATTGTACCATGTGGTGCCATCCCACTCACCTACTTTCCTAAAGCTATGCCATCATTATCTATGTTGTATGAAAATATATAATATAATAGAGGAGTGGGATTATGCCATGTGGCATTATCTTACTAACCTTTAGCCCATAGGGTCTTAAACTTGTACAAATAGTTTTGAGATGTTGGTTCATCAAGATTTCAACACATAAAATCATCTGACTAACCTACTTCCTTGTTACTTTGTTGATGTGGAAATTGATGAAAGGCATTTAAAAGGGGTTTCAGACTATAAGGAGATCTACATATGGCACTAGGAAACTTTTAAAAAATTAGTCAAGTGTCAAAATCCCTTTGAAAGAGGCAAAGACCTTTGGGAGATGTGAATGATTATTACATAGCACCATTTAATTAGATTAGAATCATAATGAGACTAAAAAATTGAGAATTCATCAAGACATCATTGGGTGCCCATCAAATTAGTTTAGTCACCTCTTAAATCCATCAGCAGGAGATCAAAGAACCCTAAAATAGATAAGTGTTGAAGTACTTTATATAAAACTTGGAGCTATTAAGAGATTGAAATTTGGAAATCCTCTAAGTGTATAAATTTACTTTGGGATTACAAGTGACTATGCATAATAGGCTAAGTCTTGAGGATCCTATGAATGATCCTAAAGCTTTGAATATAACTCAGATGATACTCTTCCATGGTGATCGAGAATAGTCAACATTCAGGTAACCTATGCGGGCTACTTTCCTACTAAGTAGGAATATAGTAGCCTTTGTAGTAATCCATTGGGCATGTATTCATATAAGCATATGAGCTTCTCAATTATAAAACATAACCCTTTTGTAACATGCTTGTCTTAATACTAAAAAATATAACTAAGATTCACCTCCAGATGGCTAACAAAAGAAAGAATAGAAACCAAAAAAGTGTCAAATCCCTTAGAGGAAAGAAGAAAAACTAGATTAATATATAAAAATATGAAAATAGGGCCTTAAATCTACCCAAATTAAAACAAAATCTTTTGAGGTCTCCCCTATTATGCACAATTATATTACTAAGTGAAAGTCATAAATGGCAAATGTCTTGCTTCCTAGAATGATAGTACAAATTTATAGCTTCTAAGGGGAGGTGTTTTGTGATGAACACCTACTTAGGCCCTTCCTTTTCAATGAGCATGTCCCTTTGTTTATTCTATAGTTTCTCATCCAAGTCATCTGTGCTCTTTAGAAACTCCTTTGTTCTTAATTGAATGACCATGTCACTATGAGATTCATCTTCCTTTAACTTATTCTTGGAATTAAAATTAGTTTCTTCTATTGATTTAGCTTGGTGACCTTACTCCTCTACAATATACATGGGCATGTATAAATGATCCCTACTTACTGTTGTAGCTTCCTTTTTGTCCTCATATTGCCTCTTAGGTTTGATTGGCCTATTGAGATCTCTAAACTCCTTAATGAAATTAGAGTACTATTTTCATATATATTTATCCTCCACTTTTGGATTGGCTAGGTTGTGCATGAAATCACCTTCATCATGAATGAAATATAATTCTAACGTTATTCCTTCATTTAGGTTCATGCCCCCAAAGTCACTCTCTTGTCAATTCAAGAGAAGAGGCTCAAACTGTGTCCATGATTTCCCCTTCACTTCTACCTCTTGTGAATTTGGCTTACTTGGTTTCCTCTAAGGGAGTGATATGTTTTAGATCAAGCTATTTTGCATGGGTAAAAGAGTTTTTGAGACATCGATAACATTGACACTATGCACATTGAGTGGCTTTGCATATGAGATCCGAGCATGAGCTTGTGTGTTTCCTTGGTAGGGTTTTTCATGAGGTTGATATGGATGATAATGTCCACTCTACTATGCTTATTTATTTTTCATATTCACCAAATCATTGGTGAAGCCTTATAAGAGGAACTTAACCTCATGTAGAACATCTAAGGGAATGTCAAGAGGACTTGGTTGGTTAGTTGTGGGTGGAAGAGGAACAAATTTGGGTTGGGTGGGTAAGGGAATATTAATTAAAGGCATTATATGCTTGGGCATGATCTTACCCACTCAAACTAAGTAATTATCTACCTCCATGGTGAACTCATAAGTGTAAGGAAATGTGGCTATTCCCATTGTTTGGATCATGATCACAAGATCAAAGTCAATTTCCCTTAAGAAATATAAAAATTCCAAATCATTAGAGGGATTGACCAATGGATGGATTTAGTCCCAAGTTATCTAAAACCTCATATTGATATTTTTTAAGAATTTAGGGAACACCTGATTGATGGTGATGATTTGCTTGATGAGGGATAGATGGTCACTTCTATCTATGAACTACCTAAAATACTACTTGCCTAGCTTATCCTAGGTGTGATTGGAGCTCAATTTCAAACCTATATAACACCATATATCTCTCATTTTGAATGATTAACCAAGGATTCAAACAACCGCATTGTCTTCAACCACATGGTGAACTACACAAACATGGGCTATATATTTGATGTGCTCAATGGTGGTAGTCTCATCTTCAACCATGAATAATGAAAGGATTTTAAAATCATAGGTTAGAACATCATAATATTGGGATAGGGCTAAGGGGTTATCTCCATTGAAAGGGGTGAATACATGGACTCTTAGAGTAGCCATAATAAGAGAAGGAGTTGGGCCTCTCTTGGGTAAAACACATAGGGTTGGTCTATATAACCCTAAGATGAAATGGAGTCTCTAGTTACTTAAAAAATGTCTTTAACATATTTAACCAATAATATCATTGAATTCTTAGTTAAATATTTGACGTTTCCCATTGGGTGTGATAACAAATATTGTCACATTGAGTTACACCCTTTGAGGAAGTGTTTCAGGTCTCCTCACCCAATAGACACAATGGGAACACTCCAAGGCTATGGGTCATTTGTATTTATATTGAAGATCTAGAGGGGGTCATCTTCCCCTGATGGATCACCTAAAACTAGCACTAAAATACTAAACTCACAAGGAAAAGAGAGAAAGATAAAAAAATTGAACCTAGGATCTAAGAAGGGTGATGTAGCAAATGTGCTATGCTCCCTAAACTAGCCTCTTGATAATAGTATGTGACTCAATATGGACTAAAATATTTTGCACTCTTTTCAAACTAGGTTCTTCATACATCAATGTTTCATATGGGGGTTGTTATTCTATCAATAGGACTTAAAGGAATGACCAAAAGTTTTTGTGTCAAATACAATCAACCAATTTTTAGAATAATTCACTAGCCTAGACTATTTCAACATAGCATATGACCTGTATGAACTCAACCTACCGATATCAAGGTGCAAACTAAGGATATACAAAAGGAATAATAGCTTCTATCACATATGTATATCAAATTATCATCAAACTCACACAAACATGTCATCTTAAAGAAGGTAAATTTTAGTTTCTATTGATTTAAAAGGTTTGAAGCCTAAGTTATAAAAGGGAATAGTTTATTCATAACCAAAAGAGGTATCTAGGATGGGCCCATTTCTATAGAATTTATGTACCAAAAAAGGGTCCCATTGTAATGATAATTATACTTGTTTAAATAGGAAAAATATTCAGATCTTGGGTCTAATTTGGTCTTACCCAATATCAAGTCAATTACAAATTGGATGATGATTGAGGAAGGGGGTTTAAGAAGTGGGGATTCCCTTGGGATTGTTAGATCCATGCCTACATAGATTCCTTCCATGTCATCCTAAGGCTACATGTTTTCTTTGATGTGTTCTCCATTTCCACTCACTTTTATGATGAATGGGGCCATATTCCATCACCCTCTCACCATTTTTCTAGTTAGAGTTGAGATATACCATGATTTTCATGTCAGTCCACTCCATTTACCACTTGATTATTCTAACTTATAGACTTGACTTGGTTTCATCTCTATATTTCATGTGGTAACCCATTGGATCTTCTTGTGATCCTTAGAAATCTCTTCATCCCTCTGAGCTTGGGCTCAATACCACCCCAAATTCAAACTCATATACTTCAAGATGGGCTCTTCAAAAAAATTGGGTTCCTCACATTGTTTCCATCTGAGCTCAAGTTATCCTTATATTGAGCTCAATGAAATCAATTTATATCCATGTAACATTCGTTGAGCTTACTACATTCACCCTAGGAATTTTATCCCACATTCTTAAGGGGAAATAAAAAAACACTTTCATATGAAGATCACTCACTCAGTTACTTGGTCTTGAAAGACCACTTATGCTCAAAGCTCATTCATTGTCTATTCCATGTGTTAACACAATATTTTTACCTTTATCACATTGTGAAATGGGTCAATATTTCCAACAAGACTACCATTTGGATACATGCCCATCACCCATTAGTTTATCTCCTCCCACATTATCCCCAAGCTTACTTTGAAGCTACCACTTTTCACACTACCATTCAATCTTAGATCTTTCTGTTTCACTTAGTCATCTCTATTAGGTCTATGATAGCTTATTGATATGGAATTACCTATTTGGGCTAGGATATGATAAGTTTGATAATTCTACCACCCCATGAGATTGACGGTTCCTATTAACTATTTATATAATGGTGAAGTGAGTTTTCACCACATGGAATCATCCTACTCATCTACTACTCTGACACACTACTATGTTTTCATGGCCCACCTTAGGGTTATACAATAATAGGATTATGCCATGTGGTACCATCCCACTCACCTATTTTCCTAAGGCTCTAACATTACTCTCTATGTTGTACAAAAATATATAAGAGAGAGGAGTAATGGGATTATGCCAAATGGCATCATCTCACTAATCTGGAGGGTATTGAAATTATATAGATAGTTCTAAGACATTGGGTTGTTGGGATTATTACATGTGGAAAAATCCCACTAACCTTCTTCGCTGTTACTTTGTTGATATGTAAATTGATAGGAAACTTCATGAAAATTGATTAAGTGTTGAAAGGCATTTAAAAATAGCCCAATACCATCATAATATCAACATGTAGCACTAGGAAACTTTTAAAATTTTGGCTAAGTGTTGAAATAATTTTGAAATAGGTATAGGTCACCATGATATGTAAATGATTATCATGTGGTGTCATTTGATTTGACCAGAGTCTTGATGCAATTGAAAAATAAGGAATCCATCAAGATGTCATCAGGGGCTTGTCAAATTAGTTTTGTTAGCTCTTAAATCCATCACTGAGAGATAAAATAACTCTAAAATGGCTAAGTTTTGAAGTGATTTCTTGAAAAAATAGAGATGTTAGGAGACTACAACTCATAGATCTTCTAAGCAGAGAACTTCCCTTTGGGCTTACAATTGACTATGTATAATTAGCTAGTCTTGAGAAGCCTGTGATTGATCCCAAATATTTGAACTAAACTCAAATGTTTTTCTTCCATGGTGAAAAATAATGGTCAATAGTAACATTGATATAATACCAAATGATATGGTCATAGGCAGGGGGTCCAATGAAGGATAACCTTAGAACACACAAACCAACATATTTAACACAAAAAATGGACTGACTTATAGTCATATACACAAAAATAATATGCTTAACTAAAATAACAATGTTATTTATTGATTTAAATGAGTAATTATAGATTTCATACATACACCATTCTAAATATAATCTTTCATAAATACTACAGTCTCTAAATGAGATGCATTATAACGTTTCACACTCTCTGATCTATGACTTGCGTAAATATTTGATTAACCTGATTTAGGTTTTATCTTTCTCTAAAAGACTCTAAAATCCTTCCAAGAACTACCAATGAACTATCTCCCCCAAAGAACTATTTCCTCACAAATTTAGGGATGTGTTTATATAGATACATAATCAACCTATTTCCATTAATGGTCTAAACTACCCTTTTTTGCCATAATCATCAAATACATGTAACACATCACCATGATACAAAATCATTAATTGATTGGTAAAACATCGCTATGCATCACAATTATGAATACACAATACATTTCCAATGTCCATAACACATCACCAAGGCTCATCAATAATTTTATAATTACTTGAACAAATCATGCCTTATTGGATATCATCTATGGACTAGTTCTAAATAAATATCCTTTATGTAAATAATCTATAACCTTTCACCATAAAATAATTTGACAAATAAGCTCTGAATGATTTTAGCATACTTCATATAGAACTATGGTTTACTACAATGTGTGTAGTTTATTTTACATTTTATAGACAAATAATGATAGTGTGATGAGATATATTTTGGCATATTTCTTTAGAATGATTATAAGCATGTCCCTATAAAATGACATGTTATCACAATGTATGTAGCATTTTTTCCATTTTCACATAAATACATAATAACACAATAATAATTGATTTTATATATGTGTTCCTTAGGTCATTTCCATGCTTCCTGTATATACGTAAGTTAATGTAATATTTTTAGCTACATTGTGATGATGTATAACTCTAGATTAGGTTTTTAGGTTTTGCACTAATCTGAGGAGCCAAATTTTATTGTAGACCTTAAAAAGTGACTTAAAATTACCACAAACCTTATAATATCAAATATATGTAACCCCACTTATTAATAACTATCCTATTCATATTTTTAGTTTATTCAAGATTGCATGAGGCCTTGGATGTTATTGCATAGAACTAGGGGTCCTAATGCACTATACAAAAATAATTCTAAAATTATATGAGCAATTAAATACTAAAATCAAAATAAAGGCAAGGTTCTATGAATGTTTTGAGACTGATAGAGGAGTAAAAAAAGGTTTCCATCTATCCCAAACTTTATTTAGGTTATATATTGACAAATTAGAATATTGTATAAATAATTTTATAAGGGAAGGGGTCCACTTGGATAAATATGTGGTGAAAATCTTATTATATGCCAATGACCTAATTCTGATGGAAAATACAATCAAAAATCTTAGAGAACATCTTCAATCCTTAGAAACTGAAATATTTTTAAATAAGTATGGATGGAAGTGAACATTGGTAAAACTAAAATTATGATTTTATTAGTTAAATGGAAGATGCATCATCTCAAATTTTAGTTTGTAGGGGAGTCTATAGAAGTGGTGTTAGAATAGAAATATCTCGACCTTGACTTTAAAAGGAAGCTTAGTTGGAACACATGCATGATGAAAATAACATAAGGAGGTTGGAAATATCTCTATGTGCTAAAACTTAGGTGAAAGAATGTTTACTTATGGGATTGGAAGAAAACCATGGTCTTATTAGGTTACTTGTTATGCCAGTGGTATTGTATGGTTGTGAGGTATGGGAAGTGGAATAAAAAAATTGAAATAATGACAAATAAAAAGGATCCAAAATTAGATAATCACAAAAAAATTATAATTAAGTATTTATTTCGCTATGAAATCATCCTTGCTGAAATAGAAACTTCCCCACTAGAGGAAACTCATATGACCAAGTTACTTTGTCAACTAAAAAACATAAAATGTGAGGACAATAAAATGTCCCAAGGCCATAAGAGATGAAGAGTTACATAGCCAAAATAATAAAAATATGAAGCAAAACTTCAAATGGATGAGTATATGGGACATCAATATACACAAATTCTAAAACCTTAACAAAGACATAAAAAAAAAATGTGAATAAAAATTTCAGAACAATGTTGTGGAGGAAGAAAACAAGAAGCAAATGACAACACTATATTATAGATTACAACTAGACTTATGAGAATTAAAATAAATGTTATATTGGAGATAAAATTAAATGGAAACAAAATATCTTCATTTCTCAAGTAAGAAATAGATTCCATAGGCTCATATGTGAAACACACATATGGATGTCACCTAAGGAACAATGGGATGAGAGGGTTTATGTTTTATGCACCATATGCATAGTTGGATGAATTAACATTTCATTCTTGAATGTTTGAGGTATAAGGTCATCCTATCCAAATATGTGAAAAATTTAATAGATGGTTCCATGGTATAACTATTTGAAGAAAACAAAATAAAAGGGTTGGAGGATATGTTAACTCAAATGAACAAAAAGAGGAGCAAAGTTATAAAGGACATAGCTAGGACCATGAGTATTTGAGTGGTTGGATAAATTAATGTAATCAATGGTCCCATATACCATTTTCTATCATGGATTCAATTAAAATCATTTCATTTAAATATTATGTTTTCTCTTGGGTGACATTTTATTTGTATTATTTTTTATGTTTAATTTTTTAGCTTTGTGATTTGATCTTCACCATCCTTTCTATATTTTGGTGGTGTTCTACTATGTTTAACAATGGAAATAAGAAATAGAGGGAATAATATGGGATCAATAATAATAAGGGTGTCAAAATGAGAGGATGGGATAATTCTTCATCGATATATGTTATAATGAACCCTACTGAACACATCTGTTTATAAATTAGATTTGGGGTCTTTTGAATCTTCCAGTAGGAAAGGATGTTATTGAAGTAAAATGGTTATACAAGACAAAATTTAATGTCGATGCAAATATAGAGAATCATAAGGAAATATTGGTTGCAATGGGTATTCACAACAATGTGGAATTGGTTTCAATGACACCTTTTCCCTATAGTAAGGTTAGATATAGTCATATTGTTAAATCAATTATAGCTCAAAATAATTGAAAAGTTTATCAAATGAATGTAAAGTCACCATTTATTAATATAATATTGGAATAATAAGTACATATGAATAAACCACCTAGATATGAGATTATGGTCAGGAAAACAAAGTCTAAAAGTTGAATAAATCTATGTATTATCTTAATAAAACACCAAGAGCCTGGTATAGTCACTTTGAATCTTATTTGTTGAGTAATGGTTTCAACAAAAGTAGAGATGAACCAAATATTTATATCAAGGTGAGATTTTTATTATATGTTTGCATGTTGATGATTTGATATTCATAAGAAATATTTCAATGAAATTGTTCAAATTAGAAATCAATAAATAATTTGAGATGATAAACTTAGGTTTGATGAAATATTTTCTTGGATTTGAAGTAAATCAAACAAATGAAGGGATTTCCATTTACCAAGTCAAGTATTTTAGTGATGTTTTGAGGAGGTTTCAAATGTTTAAATGCAAACTAGCATCTACACCTATTATATCAGGTTTGAAATTGATTAGGGAGGATAAGAGCAATAGAATTTATCCAACATTATATAAAAGACTAGTTTCAAGTTTGATATATTTGACATAAACAAGACTTGACATAAAGTATGTAGTGAGTTTAATTTCAAGGTTCATGGAAACTCTAAAAGACTTAAATTATCAAGTATGGAAAATAATTATGAGATACATAAATGGATCAAGATATTATGGTATTTTATATAAAAAATAAGATGAATTAAATCCAATTAGTTACATAGATAGTGATTATGTAGGTAACATTGATGATAGAAGAACACTTCAAGGTATGGCTTTCATTTTGGTCTAGGACTAGTGTCATGTACTTCCAAAAAAAACCCATTATAACTATTTCAATATTAGAATTAGAATATGTAGTATCTATGTTGGCAACATGTGAAACAATATGGGTGAAAATATTGTTTTAAAAATTGAAGCAAGAGCAAAAAGGAGCAGATCTCTTGTGATAATAATTCAACAATAACATTACCAAATAATCTTTTTTTTATGAAAGGAGAAAGAACATTAATATTGGATATAATTTCACATGAAAACCCATCAATAATGTTGAAATATAATTAGAGTTTTTCATAATCTAAATATCAAGTTCAAGATATTTTCACAAAGCCTTTATATAAGGATATTTTTTAGCATCCAAGAGAAATTTTGGGTTTCATCAATATGGGAATTCAATCTTGATGGGGAGTGTTGGATATATAAGATTGACATTATATGAATTTAATATTTGGAGATCTCTTTAATATTTTTTATCTTTTAATGACTAATGTTGTTATATTGTTTATTTATTAAGATACTCCATCATATATGATGAATTAGGTAACCTTATAGAGCAAACTAGAAATAGTCAATAAAAATTGAAATGGGAGACAAATAGAAAGGATCCAAAATAAGATAATCACAAAAATTTTCATAATTATGGTTTCATTTCCCTATGAAATCATCCTTACAAAAATAGAAATGTCCCCATTAGAGGAAACTTCTATGACCAAGTTACTTTGTCAATTAAAAAAAAACATAAAACATGGGGACTAACATGTGTTCCAAGGTCATGAGAGACAAAAATTTATGTAGACAAAATAAGAAATAGATGAAACAAAACTTCAAATGGATTATTAGATGGGACATCAACATACACAAATGTCAAAACCTTAATAAAGAGAAAAAATGATGTGAATAAAAGTTTAGAACATTGGTGTGGAGGAATAAAATAAGTAGGAAATAACAACACCATATTATATAATACAACCAAACTTATGATTATTAATAAAATAAATTATTTAGGGGATAAAATTAAATCGAGAGAAAATATCTTCATTTCTCAACTAAGGACTAGCTTCTATAGGCTTAGATGTGAAATGCATAGATGGACGTCACCTAAAAAACAATTGATGAGAGGTTATGTGTTTTATGCACCATAGGGGTAGTGAAATGAATGAGCATTTCATCCTTGAATGGTCAAGGTAATAATTTATTCAATCTAAATATGTGTAGAAATTAATATATGGCTCTATGGTAGAACTATTTAAAGAAAACAAAATAATAGGATTACAAGATATGTTAACTCAAATTAGAAAAAGGAGGAGCAACATTCTAAAGGACATAGTTGGGCCCATGAGTCTTTGAATGGTTGGAGAAATCAATGTAATTGGTATTCCCATAGACCATTTTATCTATAGATGTAATTGAAATCATTTCATTTCATTTCACAATGATGTTTTCTCTTGGGCAACATTTTGTTTATATGTTTTTAGTGTATAATTTCTTCACTCTATTATTTCATCTTCACCCTCCTTTATATATTTTGTTTGTGTTCTACTATGTTTTATAATGGTGACAAGTAATAGAGGGAATAAGAGGGACTCAATAAGAATTAATGTGTCAAAATTTGAGTATGGGAAAATTTATCATCTATAGATGTTATAAAGAGCCCCATTGAGCATGACTATCTATAAACTATATTTGGGATCCAGTGAAGCTTCCAATAAGAAAAAATGTTATTGGAATAAAATGAGTATTTAAGACAAAGTTTAATGTTGATGTAAATATAGAGAATAATAAAGAAATATTTATTTCAAAGGGATATTCATAATAACTAGAATTGATTTCAATGAGACCTTTACACCTATAGCAAGGTTGGATATGGTCAAATCTATTTTATCAATTACATCTCAAAATAATTGAAAATTTTATCAAAAAGATGTCAAGTCACCATTTCTTAATGGAATATTAGAATAAATGTTGTGAAAAAACCACCTGGTTATGAGATTCATGGTCATGAAAATAAAGTCTACAAACTAAATAAATATATGTATGATCTTAATAAAAATCAAAGAGCTTGGTATAGTCACATGGACTCATACTTGTTGAGTAATGGTTTCAACAAAAATAGAAATGAACCAAATATTTATATCAAGGTGATATTTTTATTGTATGTTTGTATGTTGATGATTTGGTATTCATAGGAAATATTTCAATGGAGTTGCTCAAATTAGAAATCAATAAATAATTTGAGATTACAAACTTAGGTTTGATGAAATATTTTCTTGGATTTGAAGTAAATAAATAAATGAAGGAATTTTCATTTATCAAGTCAATTATTCTAGTGATGTTTGGAAGAGGTTTAAGATGTTTAAATTCAAACTAGCATCTACACATGTTGTATCATGTTTGAAATTGAGTAATGATGATAAGACCAACAAATTTGATCCAACATTGTATAAAATACTAGTTTCAAGTTGATGTATATGATTGTAACAAGGCATGACATAAATTATGTAGTGAGTCTAATTTCAAGGTTCATGGAAACTCAAAAGACTTTCATTAACAAGCAGGGAAAATAATTTTGAGATACATAAGTGGATCAAGAGATTATGGTATTTTTTATACAAAATAAGATGAATTAAAGTTAATTAGTTACATAGAAGGTTATTGTGAAATTAGCATTAATGATAGAAGTGTACTTCCAAAAATGGTTTTCATTTTGGTTTAGGAGTAGTGTCATGGGCTTCCAAAAAAAACCCATTATAGCTCTTTCAATAGTAGAAGTAGAATATGTAGCAGCTATGTTGCTAACATGTGAAACAATATGGATGAAAATAATATTTTCAAACTTGAAGCAAGAACAAGAAGGAGAAACAAAGATCTTGTGTGATAATAATTCAGCACTAACATTATAAAATAATTGTGTTTTTTTACAAAAGGAGTAAGCACATTTATATTGGATATAATTTCATAATAAAAACCATCAACAATGGAGAAATATACTTAGAGGTTTTTAGAATATGAAAATAAAATTCAAGATATTTTTAATAAACCATTAGCTAAGGAAATGTTTGAGCATCTGAGAGAAATTTTGGGTGTCATCAATATGGGAAGTCAAACTTGATGGGGAGTGTTGGATATATAAGATTGACATTATATGCATTCAATATTTATATCTCTCTTTAATATTGTTTATCTTTTAATAATTAAAGCAAGGAAAATTTTAGTGGTCTATATTAAAAAAACTTAGAGGTCACTAGATGAATCGGTTTTGTAGTGGTGGTGAATCAGGTTGGAAAGTGTATAATAGCATAAGTAAATTAGGAGGTGGCACATAGTGAATGCAATACTATGTAGTTGATTAATTGAATTATAAAGTTATCTAAATACTTTATGCAGTCACCCAACTATGTTATCCAATCACCTAACTACACTATGTGGTCATCTAACTACGTGATGGAGTCATCTGAATGCATGATGTAATCATCTAACTACATGATTTAATCATCTAATTGCATGATGTAATCATCTAACTACATGATGTAGTCATTTGGCTATGTGATTTAGTCATTTGACTACACAATGAAGTTATTTGATTTCATGGCATAGTCATCTAACTATGTCTTATAGTCATCTAACTACATCCTATAGTCATTTGACTATAGTGTGTAGTCATTCGACTACATGGTGGAGTCATTTGATTGCATGTTGGAGTTGTCTGACTGAATGGCATGATCATATGATTACATAATATAGTTTTCACCAAGATGACCCCATATAATCACCTATTTAAGGCATCCACACACCCCATTTACCACTTTTAAATTTATTACTCCCATTATCCTTACTCTCCCTCCTCACCTAATTTTATAAAGTAATTTATTTTCTCCAGCTATCCTTTCTCTCCATCTTCACCCAATTTATAAAATCAACTTATTTAACATACATGGCTTCCTAAACCTCTTCTAGAATAGGTTTCAATATAGACTCGTCTAAATATTGATACAAAAGTATCATGTGCATTGGGATCTTATGATTTCTTGAGTAGGATTATACATACACAGAATGGATTGACTAGTACAACTTTAAAGGGATTGTCTACATGTCACAATACAAAAGAGAAACTTGTCTTATAAATTATCTATTATTAAACTTCAAGAGTTCTACATAAAAAAATTCTTTTCATTTGATCTCCCTTTCTATTTCATTTACAATCACTCCAAAGGAAATCCACATATTAATAGGCTTATTGTATACGGATGTAGAGGAGGTCATAATGAAGGCAATGTTAAGCAATAATGACAAGAAATATTTATATTCCATTTATATGTCATAGCTTAATGGTATTGATCTTTTCATTTTATAATTCATCAATTATTTATACTTGTTTTACATTTATTAGTCATAATTTCTTAACATGTTAATGTGTTTTTTTGTTATAGTTCTCCAAAGTCACAATGGAAAGGGATTTAAAGTTGAAGCAGTGAAAAAAATATATTCTTAGAATGATTGAACTATTCCAAGATATGTTTATAATGCAAGAAAGGATTTTAAACATTCCTTACTGGGAAATTATTTATATTCTATGTACTTTCAGTGGTCATTAATTCAATTGGTGTTCATTCCTTTAGAACAGAATTAAGGATGATGTGAATTCTTCCATTTGAAATGAAAATTCCACATTTTATTTTACCAATTTTCATATTTCATTATATAATGAGTATTTTTATGACTTGTAAACCATAGTTGTTCCAATGGCTCTTCATCACCAACTGTTTGTCAAATCACTCTCCCTAGATGACTAGGAAGTTAGGTTGCATCACACTATTATTATTTTCAAATAATTGAATAAATAATACTTTTTTAAAGATAAAAATATTATTTTTGTTTCTTTTAGAAAATATTATCTCAATTTATTTCAATAATGAATACATCCATAAAGGTTCAACAACCCCCTCAGGCAATTGTGGATATATACATGGAGGGTGACATATAATCACCTCTAATGCAAGCATTGTAAAGGAGAAAATGCAAGTAGAGTTCAATTGTGTCTTTGGTTATTATTAAACCTTCATTTTACATCCTGATTTATTACTAAGAAAACTTATTTGATTATTAATGGATTTTTTATAGTTAATAATTTGATTTTATTATTACTAGCTAAGTTGTAAGACATATGTTGTTATGGGGTAGTTGTATGTTGCTTAGATTTCATGATTTCATTATTATGAGTTAGTTTTAGTTTATATTTTTACATTATGATCATTATTAGTTATTATTTTATCTAAATTTTATGATTTATATATGTCATGGTTTTATGGACTAACTACCTACTTGTTGTGAGGTTGACATAAGACAGATTCATCCCTCAGAGCTTGACAGAGGGATAACATCATAGAAGAGGGTGATGTAAATGGATTTTCTTAGAGATGATAGAGAAATCGACTAAAAACCTACACACACCACATTATTAATACATGTTAGATGCATAGTAGAATATTTAGCATAGTGTGTTTTGATGTTTCTTGCATTTAGATAGTCATTTACACATGGTTTGATAGCATAGTTTAATGGATTATATGGAATTTATCTTACATTATTGCATTTATGACCATTAATGTTATGGAGATGTAAATTAAATTCAAGGTTATTGATTAATATATTTATCATTAAACTATTATGAAATTAGAGGTGCTAATTTAGTTAGCAAATAAACTCTAATAGATAAATAAATAAGAAAAAGTGGGTAAAGGGATTTTTTTTATTAGATTGGTTAAAAATAGTTTACAAGGGCCCATTCCCATAAAAAATAAGCCAAAATATAGGTGTGATAAAGCAACAAGACCTAGAGAAAGAAATAAAGACCCAATAGAAAACACCCTTCCACCAAAAAGACACTAAACTTTAGCCAAAAGTCCCAGGGAAACAAAAAGATATAGAAAAGAGTTCGACTAGTCTAATTTAGAATAAATGACAAATTTCTTGGCCACCAAACTTTCACCTTTGATGTTCATTTTTCCTCTGGTGCAGTTCCCCATGAATTGATCTTTGTCCTCTCCCTTCCTCTTATGCTTCAAGCTGGTCAACTTTGTTTCTTACATCTCCTTCTCAAGCTCCTTGCTATCTTCCACCCCACCACTCTGAGTGTTTTTATGTGGGGTGAGCTCCTAAGTTCCTACCTATTATTTACCAACCTACATTTATGCTATCCCAATACCCAACATCCCTTTAATATTGTCAAATTCCTCCATAATCTCATTACATATCATCTTCTATATTGAAATCTTTATGAACAAATTATCCATTAATTGTTCAATACCTTCCTTGTTCCTAGGGTTAGGGATCCCCCATCCCCTACTAGAAATAGGAGACACATAAACTAGAATGACCCTATTAATGCCTCAAGATTTGGAGTCCCCCTGGGAGTACCCACCTCTAGCCCCCTCAACCTGTTCCTTACCATATTTTTTAGCATCAGACTTGATGAAGAAATCCTCATCTTTGTTTGATTCCTCTAGCTCACTTGGAATATTGATCACCTCCAAGATTATTTTGGACCACAATGTTTCCCCTTTCTTAATCAGTAGGAAAATTAGGCCTTGATGAATGATGTCCATTAACAGTTTTCCCTTAAAGTTCATCACCGTATCTTCTAGTGATTTTAGAAAAAAAAAAGGAGACTGATGGTGTGCCCTTTGAAGTGATTAAGTAAGAAGAATTGATGAGAGAATATCACATAATTTATAGATAGACCTCAGGCCATTTCCTCAGTAGTTTTATCCTCATGAAACCTTCTTATGATAATGCCTTGGGTTTTTTATTTTCCTTGCCGAAGAAGATATTTATGAGCTCCTCCTTACTCTTCTTGTCTTTGAACACTTTGATCCCAAAGAATTCCATTCTTATTATCTCCCTAATGAGTTCTTCATTTATCAAGATTCTTAGTCCATGCATACAAACCTCTCAGTCTTTCCACCCTCGAGTGAAGTCCTTAGATAGTCCCATGTCATGGCCTACTAGTCACTCCATAAAGGTCAAAAAGAAATCCTTCACCATTTTATGACAAACATACTCATCCACTTTAGCTTCCTCATAGGAAATTAGCTCAAAAGGATCACAATCCCCACCCATAATTTCTTTCTATAAGCTTCTACCATAGACTACCATATTCAAATCCTTTGTGGTGCAATGCATGTTGGAATTGAGACCAAATAAATTAATGTTGTGGGATGCTAAGTCAATTCAAGCATGAAAAATCTTAAGAAAGGGCCAAATAATGATCTTTTTTCATAAAATACCATCTACTCCTTTAGGCTTGATTTGATTCATCATTAGAGGGGTCATCATTTCATTGTGTGGGTTGTCTTCTATCCATTTCAATAAGGGGAGCGACGTCAATGGGAAAATTTTTACCATGCCAAATATTAAATGACCTTGAATGAACCCCAATATTTTCCATCATATCAGCACATTTGTTCCCTTCTTTATACACGTGCACCAATGACACCCCTTTGAAATGAGACATTAGCTTTTTGACTTTATTTATTATCCTGGCAATGTTTCAGGATGAGTGATTCAGACCTTTTAGGCAATTTATAATGTTCATGGAATCACCTTCAATTAGAAGAAATTATATCCCCAATTTGACTATGAGGTTAATTCCCTAAAGATATGCTTATGATTCTAGAACATGATTTATTTGGGTTCCCAAGGGACCTGCATAGGCTGCCATAAGATTCCTAGAAGACTCCTTGATGACACCACCTACACCTACTAGGTCTGAATTACCTTTAGTAGCCCCATCAAAATTTATTTTAAGATAGTTAAGTGGAGGATGAGACCACTTAACTTTTGATCTATCTACACCCTATTTATTTTAGGTACCTAGTATGACAAGATTTAACTAGTAGAGAATTTGGGAGAGGAGAGGGGAGCTATGCTTATCAAAAGAAGAAGCATAGGACAACTAGTTCTCCTTCACCAGGGCCATGATTCTCTTAAATGTGGGAAAAGGGAATAAATTAGTAAATAAAGAAAAATAAAATAAATATAATTAAATTAATTTAGAAATAAAAAAGGTTTAAAATAGGAAAAAACAAAAAGAAAGATCTTGATGAAAATAATAAAAATAAAGAAAAACAAAAAAAATGCAAAAGGTAAAAAAATATTAAAAGAGGAAAGTTATGCCTGTTTCATAAAAATGAGAAAGATAAATAAGAAGAGGGCATAATTTTGAGGAGGGCATGGAGCATGGAAGTGAGGAGAAGAAAAAGAATGTGTTAGAAATATCATTGTATATTTCCAAGTAGGTAAAGCAATTAACTTCTGAGTATCCATCTTGCAATATAGTAAAATTATAACCATTACGATAACACACACACACACAATAAAAAATGGTGATGGTAAAGGCAACATGTATTTGTTACAAGTGTATCAATCTAGTTAGAGAAATTGATAGATGTATATTGTAAATGTAATAATAATGTTTGTATGCAATGACTTAAGTTACATTTATACCGTGATACTAAAATACAAATTAACAAAATAGCATTAAGTATTATCTCTATAAATTAAATTAATAACCTCTATAGAATATGCAGATATATTACAATGAAATTGATGCTACAATGTATATAGCAATTATATTAGGTACGCATGATATAACTGAGTAGGTCAAACTACCTATTTAGATGCAGTGATTCCTATTAAAATAGGTAAATCAAACTATACTAAATATATAAATAGAGTGATGGCCTCAAGAATTTTGCAATTAAGAAGCACCATAATAGGCATGGTACAATTATAACTATGGCCACTCCTATAAATAAAAAATAGGGAATATGAATGGAGATGTATGGTTACTTCATCCCTTTCAATGAATCAACATGTCAAAGCTTTACTGCCAACTTCTGGTGCTGACCCTCACATTCCTACTACTATTCTCAATGGCTTCCTCGACTCTAGTAAGATGACACTTCTTGACTGTATTTTGATAACCTAACATGGAAAGTGAATTATTGTTATTGAAAATGAGTTTACTGAAGTTGATATAGATGTATCATTAGTATATACTCAAACAATAGGTGTCAAGGATATTGGTATGCTCAATAATGGGTTCTTGTGTTGTATAGTACAAGGTGATTTGGTTTGAATTCGTGTTGATCTGGTGCAAACAAAAAGATATAAGTTTGATCATATAGTGATAGAGACAATAGTTAGATCATCATTTATCTAATGTACCTAATTTATTTATCACATAAGTCTAATGATTTATATTGGATGAATTATAGATTGGATGAGTTATATATTGCAAGTGGGATAATCTACTTTAAACCCCATGTTTTCCCTTTGAATGACTAGGGATAAAGATATAAATACTTTTATCTTTTCCTCTCCTATTTGGGTAGCTTGTGAATGCTATAAAATCATATTTATATATTTGTTGCATATATTATACTTCTATAATAGTATGAAGTATATGATTTAGAAATAACTATATGATATTTTTTTATAGAAAATAACCCAAATGTTTAGGTCAAAGTAAATTAGGTATATATCAATAGAATTATGCGTTGTCTATATGAACATGATTAATAGATGTAATTTTTACCGATGAATGTTTTTGTGTGGAGATAGAATATAGATATATGGATATGTATATATAGAAATGTATATACCATATATATATATATATATATATATATATATATATATATATATATATATATATATATATATATATATTCTAATGTAGTTGTTGTCTTTAGTATGAAGATGACAGTGTTGAACTTGGTAGAATATATATAATAACTGGTTGCATTGTTCAAATACTCATACAACGACATCAAGGTCAAAAGTATTTGGTTCTCATGAAATTAGATTTAGATTTGGTCAGAATGAAATTGATCATATTTTAATTACACCCTTTGTGTAGGGATAAGTGAATTAAAGTAAAGGAAGAAAACCATGCATAGATATGATCCTTTTTCATAAAAAGATAAATAGTTGCTAAGAAGCTCATATGTTTTATTTAGAAAATAAAGAATATTGTTCATATGGTAGAAAAATAATTATGTGTTAAAATATATGTAATATGTATTATATATTATGCAAGGTACATAAATATACAAACATAGGTACTTTATTTCATATATAACTTTTATATACATTGGGACACATGCCTATAGCATTGGTTTTTGATTAGTATATTGTCACAGCTTTAGGTGGTTCAAATATCTATATACTTGATGAAAATTTTGTGTATCATATAAGAAAAGTTTGGGTATTTCCAAATACATATATGTGAACCCTCATACGAAATACTATGTAGTCTTAAGAACTTGTGTACGGAGTTATATATGTTTTGATTAAAATCTATTTAGTTAGGGATAAAAACTATGAAGGAGAATTACATTTTAGAATCCCTTATCTTATAGAGATCATCAATATACTTTGTGAACAAGAAAGTTTTAATGATTGATGAAATCATGTGAATTTCTTGATTAAATCTATAAATTATTGTTAGGATGTAGTAGTGAAAGGTTATGTGCAGTTCATATTATGAGGATATTAAAATGTATAAGTGTTTTGACATATATAGCATATATTAGTGCATCATGATGTGTGCCTATTTGGTATAATAGTATGAAGTATAAACATAGGATGTACCTAGTTAGTATAAATTTTACTTGCTGACCTATTATTTACAACTAAGGTGCATTTGATTCTTGAAATTATAAGACTAGTTGTTCATGATTGAATATTGTGCTCATGTACAATAAATTATGATATTATGGGATGTCATAGAGTGCATTTTATTTGGAATACATTTGATGAACTAAATGTATTCATGTTGTTTAATTCTATGAATAACACATTTTATGATAGTAGGATGTATTATACTGTGTCAACTAATGTAAATTAGAATATGTAGTCTTATATATATATATATATATATATATATAATACCTGGTCGATATAATCTACACTTGTTTGCTTATTAATTATGTAATAAATAATATTATGGAGATTCATTCATATGTTTGATGGACTAATGTATGCATTTGATTATTCATATGCTTAGCTTGTTTTGTAATTTTTAGTAGGAAGTAATGTGTATAAAACTATTGGCTATATATATGTTAACCAAATATCACATTGTTGGTACCAAGTAAGTAGTGGGATGGACTTCACTAGATTATTAGCGTCAAGATGCCAGATGAAGATAATCTGATCAAGTTGTGTGTATGAAATTGACTGATCCTAGAGATCAATAACTATTAAAAAACTTAGGCCAAGTAATGTTAGTTAGATATTGTCATTTCATGTGTATGATTTAAATTTTTATGCGATATCTTGTTAGAATTGATTTATTTATGATACACCACATGTTTAGTTTTAAAAATCATATAGGACATAGGTACTAGCTTGTCTCTCTATATTCCCACATCATCACTATCTACTCATCCATGAAAGGAGGGCCATTCCTTGATAGGAATTGTGTGGGGGATAGATGTTTTGTGTTTGGTGTGTAAAATTACTTAGATGATGCTCTCCCTCCCTAGAGCAGTACTTAATTAGAGATGACACTTGAGATTGATAGAGATACTGGAGTTTAGGAACTCATGCTCTCAAGACCCACGTATATTATATATTTACATTATATTATATTTATTATTATTGAGACAATATTTTGATAAAATATAATTATTACTTATTGTACATTGATAGCAGTGGTTGTATGGTTGTACCATCCTAGTTGGACATTTGTAATTACTTTCCATATATGGTTATGATGTATTTCATATGTTGATAGTGATCAGTGATTTTTAGAAGTTGCATGCTTATTTATAGATACCATCCTTAAAGTGTTATAAATGGATCACTAACTAGATTCTCATGTTGAATTATAATGAAGAATATGTTGATCAAATTAAAAGATATATATCACATTTTCCTAAGTCAAACCTAGTGGGGTTGTTATATGTGGTATCAGAGATATGGCTCAAACTCTATGACCTAATGAGTCTGCTAGCATTTTTGTATCCTTGTGGTTACTATAAAATAGAGTGGTGAAAACTAGAGTATCCAGAGAGGATCTTTTGAATGTTAAATATAGTAACCCTTTGTTTGATCCTAATTGATTTATTTGAGCAATTAGAAAAGTTAGATCAGATTTTCTCAGCAATGAATGAAACCAAGGACAAAATATTAGCCCTAAAACATGAAGTTCATGGCCTTGACAAGGAAGTATACCAGGATGAACCTAAAGAGAATTATGTTGAGCGGGAAAACATCAGGATGTGAGATCAAATTTTTTACTCACATATGTAGAGCCTTGTGACAGGTAGTATTCTACTAGTTAAGAGAAGTGTATTTTGGACTTGAAGGGCCTTAATGAAAAGTCATGCTACATAATGTTTGGAATTATGGGATTTAAGAGATCCTTATGTATGGCTTGATGACTATTGTAGTTAATAGACATCCATAATTCTTGGTCTAATTTTCCTAAGAACCTATTTAACTGAATTAACTAGTGTGTGAGACATCAAGAAAAGAGAAGGGAATTATGAAAAGGATAAGACATAATCATGTGTGAAATATTTTAACAAATGATAATGACTATCAGTTGATTCTAAGAAGTGTTTTGGGGTACATTGAGTGTGTACCCTTATGATCATGTGTACCCTCTTAGAGTTGTTGAAGGGTTGGTTTATCGAGTATCTTGATGGTGATGAGTGCATATCATAGTCTTGAATCATGAACAAGATATTCATATACTATTTTTGATCACTTATATCGAATACCTTAAGAGTGATTACATATTTATTGGGTAATCAAATGACCTCCATCACTTGTGTTTTATATTATGAGTGTTAAAAAAAGAGAGCATGGGATGCTTCTCACTTGAGAATATGTGAATTTTAAATAGAATTATGTGTCTTATGTAGGAGAGGGAATCCTAAAGAACACTTATGGAGCACCACCTAGTGTAGTGGGAATTCTCCTTGTAGTGGAGTGTAGTTATCTTTGTTGAGGACTCTAATGTGTTAGGATTTGACTCATGAGTTGGCAACTCATATGTTTATGTGGATTGGGAAGAAATGTCATCACATATAGTTAGTATAGAGGTGAATTTTTACTCTCTAGCCCTCTTTTTGACATCATTATAAGCCCACTGAATGGATTCATATTTTCATGATGTTGATTTAGTGTTCCCTTTATCATAAGCTTGTTTTTGAAATGTTGTTTTGACCATAGTGCCTAGAGTTCATGGGATAGTGTCTTCTACTTCTTGTTGATATAGAAGTTATAAGAATGGAATGGATTAATGCATCTATATGGTTAATATTTTTATTTTTGATTGTTGAAATAGGAGATGATACTACATTTACATATTTAGTAAGTGTGTAGTGATTATGGAAACTTGGGTTGTGGTGTTTTTATTCATACAATGTGAGGGTATTTAAAATTTTTGTTACTAAGATGTTAGTTCAATACCTTATCTTTTGAACTTATACCATGTGGAGTGGTGAACCTTGAATTTATATTGGTTCTAGATTAAGATTTATAAGTTGATTATAATCACTATGTTATGACTTACCCTTGATTAGATTGGTATTATTCTCATCTTGCTAAAAACATATTGTTTTGATGAGACATTTATGTACCTTCACCTAGAATAATTGTGGATTTGGATGTACGAAACATATTTTTAGTCTAAAAGGGTTGAGATAAGCTTATAACTTGTTATGTATCTAGCCGAGCAAGTAGAGAAGCATTGCCTCACTTGTTATTTTTATAAGGTTGTAAGGATGGTGTGATCCTTGGCCTTTGTATGTTATGTTAATTTTAAAATAATTTTCTCTTAACTAAAAGTATAACAAAGATGGGTTAAGAGGTAAAATTTGATACTAGTTATGTTTGGCTAGTGGCAACATAATATAATTATGGAATGATTGTATGATTTTTCTTGTAATGTATGTTGGTACATCTAGGATTATTTAGCATATATCATTGCTTTCTATGATCTGTTAGTATGGATTTTTGATTCATTGAACCTTGTACATATTTTGGAGATCATTAGGTCATGGAGACCTAAGGAACTAGTGGTGAATTAGGAATGTGAGTACTAGGATATGGGAGTGGACCCTAGTTAGTCTCGAATTGACTCGATATTTATTGAGTTTTGATCAGACAAGGGAAGCTTGTTGAATCCAAGATTTGACAAGTAGGACTTGTCAAATTTGGTCATATAGCCATACACATGTATACTATGGAAGTTTATTTCTTAATTATGTATATATTAGAAATGTAGTATTTTCAGTTCCTATTCATCATCATACTTGTTAGGAGCTATGTGAAGTAATGGTAGTATTGACATGTTATACTTATCAGGAGCTACATAGAGTAGAATTGGTATTAAATTATACCCATCATTTTTCTAGGTTCCCTAAACACTTTTCTCTAGAATGAGAAAAACACTCTCTAGGATAGAGATATGTGTAAAGGGACTAGGGGGCTTTGTGTAACTCTCACTGGCCATTTGTTTTTGGTTTTTACAATGATTTTATGTCTTTTGGTTGAAGACTAAATTTGAGAAGTTAGTGAACTTTTACCAAGATATGTGGGACCCTTTAAGGTATTAGAAGTGGTCAGTCATGTAGCATATAGGCTTGCCTTGTCAGGTTTAGACCCCAAGGTGGTCATGATAGAACCATTCAGAGTAAATGACACTTGCAAACCTTGTTTGGATAATAGGGAGATGTCACAATGCAGGGTCTTGTGGGACTAATACTCTGAGAATAGTGCTACTTGAGAGAACTATGATGAGTTATATAGGTGATTTACACATTTATTTGCTTGATTTGATACTTTATACTGTGTTATTTCTCTATTGAACAATGTTTTTAATTCAAAACTTATGTTTGAATAAGAGTCATTTATGATGATGACTATCTTTGAAAGGGAAGGATGTTACATCCTAATTTCTTGCTAAGCAAACTTACTTGATTATTTATGGATTTTCTATAGTTGATAATTTGATTTGATTATTACTAGTTAGGTTGTGAGTCATATGTTGTTATGGGGTAGTTGTATATTTCTTATATTTCATGATTTCATTACTATGAGTTAGTTGTAGTGTATATTTTTGCATTATGATCATGATAAGTTATTATTTTAGCTATATTTTATGATGTATATATATCATGGTGTTATGGAATAACTACCTACTTGTTGTGAGAATGATGTAGGAGAGATTCATCCCTTAGAACTTGATGGAGGGATAATGTCATTGGAGAGAGTGACATAGATGGAGTTATTGGGGGATGATAAAGAAATTGATTAGAACGTTGCGCATACTACATTAGTAATACATGTTAGATGTATGGTGGAATGGTTAACATAGTGTGTTTTGATGTTGCTTGCATTTAGATAGTCATTTACACATAGTTTGATAGCATAGTTTAATGGATTATATGAAACTTATCTTCCATGATTGCATTTATGCCCATTAATGTTCTGGTGATGTTATTTATGTAATTAGAGTAAATCCAAGGTTATTGATTAATGGATTTATCATTAAACCATTATGACATTAGAGGTGCTAGTTTAGCTAGAAAATATACTCTAATAGATGAATAAATAATAAAAAGTGGGAAAATGGAATAAATTAGTAAATAAAGAGAAATAAAATAAATCAAATCAAATTGGAATGAGAAAGTAGAAAGGTTTAAAATTAGGAAAGAAATAAAAAGAAAGATATTGATAAAAATAATAAAAATAAAGATAAATAAAAAAGGGGGGATATTAAAAGAGCAAAGCTACACCATTTTCATAAAAAGGATAAAGATAAAGAAGAGTGCAATTCTAAGGAGGGCATGGAGTGTGGAAGTGAGGAGAAGAAAAATAATGTGTTAGGAACAACATTGTAGATTTTTAGGTAGGTAAAGTAGCTAACTTCTGAGTATCCATCTTGATTATTGTAATAATTTGGTAAAATTATAACCATTACAATAATATATACACTTTCTATCATATAACCATTACTTATATATATATATATATACTACAGGAAATCATGATGGTAAAGGCAACATGTATTTGTTATAAGTGTATCAATCTGGTTAGAGAAATTGATAGATGTATAGTGTAAATGTAATAATAATGTTTTTATGAAACTACTTACATTACATTTATACATCAATACTACAATATAAATAAATGAAATTATCATTAAGTATTATCTCTATAAAGGAAATTAATAACCTCTATAATATATACAATAATACTACAATGAAATCAATATTACGATGTATAAAAAAAATTATATTAGGTATGCGTGATATAACTAAGTAGGTCAAACTACCTCTTTAGATGTAGCGATTAATATTAAAATAGGTAAAGGAAACTATACTTAATATATAAATAGATGGATAGCTGCAAGAATTTTGCAATTAAGAAGCACCATAGAAGGCATGGTGCAATTAAAACTATAGCCACTCCAAATAAAAAATAGGGCATGTGAATGATGAGGCATGGTTACTTCATCCCTTTCAATGCAATAACACAATGGAGCTATACTTCTAGTTGTCGATGCTGACCCTCATGTTTCTACTACTGTTCTTATTGGCTTCCTCAGCTCTGGTAAGATGACACTCCTCAACCATATTTTGATAACCCAACATGGAAAGCAAATTGTTGCTATAGAAAATGAGTTTGGTGAAGGAGATATATATGGATCATTAGTCTCTACTCGAATAATATGTGGTGAGGACATTGTTATGCTCAATAATGGGTGCCTATGTTGTATAGTATAGGGTGATTTGGTTTGAATGCTTGTTGAACTGATGCAAACAATAAGAGATAAGTTTGATCATATAGTGATAGAGGCAATAGTTAGATTGTCATTTATCTAATAAGCCTAATTCTTTATCACATAAGTTTAATGAGTTATATTAAATGAGTTATATACTGCATGTGGGACAATCTACTTAAAACCCCATATTTCCCCTCTGAATGACTAGTGATAAAGATATAAATACTTGTATCTTTTCTTCTCCTATCTGGGTAGCATGTAAATGCTATAAAATTATATTTATATATTCATTACGTATATTATACTTCGTTAATAGTATGGATTATACAGTCTAGAAACAACTATATGATAGTTGTTTAGAGCAAATAGCCCACATTTTTAAGGCAAAGTAAATTAGGTAAATAGTAATATAATTATGCATTGTCTATATGAGCATGATTAACAGATGTAATTTTTATCGATAGATGTTTTCTTCAGGAGATATAATATAGATATATGGGTATCTATATATAGACATGTATATAATATATAGGTATAGTGATATATAAATAGTAATATCTTTTCTAATGTGGTTGGAGTCTTGAGTATGAAGACGATGATGTTGAACTTGGTAGAATATATATAAGAACTAGTTGCATGGTTCAAATACTCATACAATAGTGTCAAAGTCAAAATTATTTGGTTCTCATTAAATTAGTTTTAGATTTGGTCAGAATGAACTTGATCATAGTTTAATTATAAACTTTGTGTAGGGATAAGTGAATCAAATTAATGGAAGAAAACCTTGCATAGATCTTGATACCTTTTTCATGAAAAGATATATAGATGCTAAGAAGCTCATATGTTTTCTTTAGAAAATGAATAATAATGCTAGTATGGTAGAACAATAATTGTGTGTTAAAACATATGTAATATATAGTATATATTATGGAAGGTGCATAAATATATAAACATAGGTACTTTATTTTTTATATAGTTTATATATACATTGGGATGCATGCCTATGGCATAGATTTTTATGAGTATATTGTCATGGCTTTGGGTGGTTCATTTATTTGTATACTTGATTAAAATTTTGTGTATTATATAAGAGTAATTACAATATTTCCAAATACATATATGTGAACCCTAATATAAAAGACTGTATAGTCTTAAGAACTTATGTACAGAGTTATATATGTTTTTATTATATCATGATGAAAATATATTTAGTTAGGGATAAAAACTATGAAGGATAATTAAATTGTAGAATCCATTATCTTATATATATCATCAATATACTTCATGAAGAGGAAAATTTTAAATATTGATGAAATCATACGGAGTTCTTGATTAAAGCTATAAATGACTACTAGGATACAGTAGTGAAAACTTATGTGCAGTTCATATCATGAGGATATTAAAATGTACAAGAGTTTTGACATATATAACATATATTAGTGCATCATGATGTGTGACTATATGTTATAGTAGTATGTAGTTTAAACATAGGTTATACCTGGTTGGTATATTTTGTACTTGCTTACCTCTTATTTATGACTATGGGGCATTTGATTCTTAAAATTATAAAAATAGTTGTTCATGACTGAATAGTGTGCTCATGTACAATTAATTATGATATTATAGGATGTCATATAATGTATTTTATATGAAAAATTATAGTCTAAATGTATGTTATACCCACGTGGTACAAATTGTAATTGTTATATCTAGATTCATTCATATGTTTGATGGACTAAATGTATGCATGTTGATTAATTCTATGAATAACATGTTTTATGATAGTTAGTAGGAATTATTGTATTATTTATATTTACAAAAATTTAAATATGCATCCTAATGTGTGTGTGTGTGTGTGTGTGTGTGTGTGTGTGTGTGTGTGTGTGTGTGTGTGTATTATACTTGATCGGTATAATATGTACTTGTTTGTTTTTTAATTATGTAATAAATGATATTATGGAGATTCATTCGTATGTTTGATAGAATAAATGTATGCATTTCATTATTCTTATGCTTATCATGTTTTTTGATTGTTAATAGGAATTAATATGTATGAAATTGTTGGTTATATATATGTTAATCAAATCTTGCATTATTAGTACTGAGTAAGTAGTGAGACAGACTTCACTATCTTATTAGCATCATAATGCTAGATGAAGGTAATCTGATCAAGTGGTGTGTATGAAATTGATTGGTCCTAGAGATAAATAACTATTAAAAAACTTAGTCTAATAATGTTAGTGAGACATTGTCATTTCATGTGTATGAATTACATTTTTGTGTGATATATTATTAGAATAGGTTTATTTATGATACACCACATGTTTAGTTTTAAAAATCATACAACACATGGGTACTAGCTTGTCTCTCTAGATTTCCACACCATCACTATCTACTCATAAATGAAGGGATCATCATTCCCAGATGGGAATTGTGTAGGGGATTAATGGTCCATGGTGGGTTATGTAAAACCACTCAGATGATGTTCTCCCTCCCCAAAATAGTACTTACTTAGAGATGACACTTGAGATTGTCAGAGATACTAGAGTTTAGGAACTCATGGTCCAAGGAGCCATATATATTATATATGTATATTATATTGTATTTATTATTATTGAGACAATATTTTGATAAAATTTATTTATTACTTATTATACATTGATAGTAGTGGTTGTATGGTTGTACTAGCCTAGCTAGACATTTGTAATTATTTTCCATATATGGTTACAATATGTTTCATATGTTGGTAGTGATCAATGACTATTAGAGGTCACATGCTTATTTATAGATACCATACTTAGAGTTTTATATTTGGATCACTAACTATGTTCTTAAGGTGAATTCTAATGAAGAATACATTGATCCAATTTAAAAAAATACAATTTTCTAAGTCAAACCTAGTGGGGTTGTTACACTTCCCCTCATATTGCCAATATAACATGATACACAATCTCAGCATTGATTAATTAATAAAAACAAGTTTATCATTGTCATTATTAAAATATATTTTATTTTTATAGTGGCACAGTCTATAGTGTACCCAACATTGGCTACAACTTCTAGAGTTCATTTTCAACTGATACAACAAGGTGTATGAATTTATTCAAAGATTTTATTTTTAATCAAATAGATTACGATTGGAACATATAATGTTTTTTTATTAGATAGGGTAAATAAAGCTAGTTTTATAGGGATAAAAAAAACCACAAAGTTTAATAAAATAGATCTAATATCAAAAAATAAGCATATAATGACCATAGTACAAAGAAAAACTTCAGCTTAAAACCAAAAATAGAAACCAACAAAAAAGGAAGACACATGAAATGAAAATTTTGGGTAAAATGAGAAATTTCATCAAAACTAGTCTTGAACTAAGTATCCTCATATTTCAACTGCTTGATAGGTTCTTTATATATTTCTTTAATCATTCTACCCCTCATGCATTTGGAAGGGCCTTTAGCATAGCTCCAGATGGTCTTCTTTTGGGAGGACCTAGGGTTCCATTTGGGTTGATGGATGGATTAAAGGTGGTGAGTGTCTTTTGAGACCTCCACCATATCAACAACCTTGTTTTTATTTGTTTCCTCCAACATTAAAACCATATCAAGATCCTTTTTGAATGCCATGGTTTTAAATTTTATCTTATTCCAATATTTGATGAGGTCTGACATAGTAATCCCAAAATATTCCAACCTGTCCAAGAAAACCCCTAATTCCCTAATGCATTGCTCAAAATAATTATCCAAAGTGAGATTTACACCCTCTTTCAGGCAAGTTCCCTCCTTGCCTAGGGTACAAGGGATTTGGGTTTTATATTAGTAGAGTTAGGGGAATGGGATAAAAGTCTCTTGACGGAAGTCTTGTCTATGATGGTTGGGGAGGAAAAGGAATGGGGCCCAAGGAATCCCTCCTCCTTTTTCAAGGGGTGGAGATTCTTTTTCAAGAAGGTATTTAGTTAGGGAGGATCATTTTACCATACAGGGTTTCACCCTTTTAGAATAGAAGGAAAATCAAACCATGATAATTAATGTCATTCTTATTACAAACTTGTAGGCTATGGTAGTGTTTTCAATCAATTTGAGTAGATAATAGAGTAAGTTAAATCCATGGCCATATAAATGGTAAATAACAGGAAATGGTGTGAGAATATGTAGGTGAACTTAACTTCCAGTGTTAGGTACTTCATGACATGGGGGAAAATATTTGGCTAGTGCTTGGGAATCTTCTATCTAAAAAATCCATTCTTATCCATCTTCATGACCTCATCAATTCTAAAGAATTTTTACACGAGTTAAAGATTTTAGCTGTTATCCTTGAATGCCTTTATCCCTTCATAGGACATGCCTATCACCTCAATATTCTCCTCAAACACAATAGTTCTCATTCCCCTCATTCTCATTGTGTGCTTGATCTATAAAAGCACAAAGTCCATAGAGATCTCTTTATCATGGCTGATAATGCATTTCATGTAAGAAGTTAGGACACCCTTACAAAGTTTCCACCACACCTTTTTATTTCCCTAAATATCTAAGTAGTAAAATGGTTTGAGGTGATCTCTATCACCTTCCATAGTTGCCTTGTTATAATTTTACTCGTTACTAAGAATTATGTTCATTAACACATTACCTTACATTTGATTTCTAGAGAATTTATCCCAATTGTTATTACCAGTGGTGAGATTATAGTACATGATTTAGAAATCATTAATCAGCCAAGGAAGCAAAGTATGTACACTTACCATTAATGTTATCACAAGGACTCAATGAGCCATGTCACTATGATGTGTGCTTTCTATCATTATTTAATGTGTTTAAAATCCAAGATGGAATATATAAATTAATATTGCTAATAAAGGATTGATATTTTTTATTTTTAATCTAATTTACAGGTCTTTTTTCCTCTCCTTCTCAAATGATAAATTTCCAATTTCAACCACCACCACTACCACCCCACCCTATAAATATAGGAAGATGAAAAATTTAACAAATCTAATAGAGAGTGGGGGCACATTACAATTTGTATCATCAAAGTTTCCAAACTTTTTGATTGACAGTCTCTCTAGTATGTCAGGAACCATGGCATTGCTTAGAAATATTAATCTTGATGAGGAGTTCTTGGGGATTGATAGTGGCACCTTCATACCATATTTTAATCCTCATGATATAATATAGGGATTCCATCCAACATATCAATCTCAACCTTAGTCTACACCTGATAGTCCACCTAACAGAGACATCCTTAAGGGGACTCCACAAAATGATGGCCAATGCACTTTTTTCTAGTTTCTAATTTATTGGTAGATAGTACTAAGGAATTTTTTAATAAATGTATTATTAATAACCTTGATGAATTAAAAATATGGGAATATAGGCTAAAAATATTTATATAGGAGATAAATGTGTGTTTTCACAACGACAACAAATGAGATCAGTTGTATGTAATGTTTGAACATCAACTTGGAAAAACTAATGTTTTATTCAGCCATATAGTTTTTAGTACTATTGTAGTGAGTAACAACTTTAATGATAATGTTATTGATATAATTTTAAATAGGATTGATAATTTGGATGCATAATGTCAAGCATAATACAACAAATGGAGCAAAAAATAAAATCCTTATGGATATTGTGAATGCAAAAAATTAAAGCCATGGTAATTTTTGGTTTATTATTTTTTTAATAAAATTTATTTTAAATTTTTTAACTAATTAACATTTTTTGCTCATTTATATTCAAAATATAATAATTTGAAGAACCAAGTTTTTGTCCTTAACATGCACTTAGATAGTACACACAAAAGTATATCTACAACCATTTCTTTCAAGGAAAAACTTATTTTAATGAACAAACAAAATAATACATTGAATAAAATCATTAAAGAACATGACTTGGACCTTGAAATCTTATTTAAATAAAAATCTAAAAAGGACCCTTGTTATCACCTGAAGATTTTTTTGTTACAGATGAAAGGGCAAGTCTTGAAAATATCATTACCACAACAAAAGATCTTACTAAGTTAAGGATCCTTTCAGAGGCCATTACTTCTAGCCAAGTAGATTCTTAGGCTAGTCAGGGAATAGTGACAGACACCCAAGTATTTGAAAAATAATGAAATTTCTATTTGGCATTGTATTTTTGTTTTGTGATATTAGTGTTATTTGGCATTGTATTATATTTTTGTTATAAAAAAAAATGAAATTTATATTGGATTTTATCCTAAACAATATAATTTGTAATTTTGGATTTCATACTCGTATCGTTTATTTCTATGGATGTGCATGGTTTTTTTGTTTAAATTAGTAAAATGTTTTAAGAGTTTCGAATTTTAGTGGGTGATTATGTAATAATGTCTAATAAATTAATGAAGTCTTCAATTGGTTTATTTCAAGGTCTAATATTATTTCTTTTGATTTAACAATATAAATTTTGTTTAAAGGTGTAAAAATTAAAAATAACATAAATACAATAAACATACTTTTTCATAACTTACTATTTTAGAATGCTATAGATTACAATTGAAAATTATGTGCAAAATTAAAAAATTTATAAATGAAAAATACTATTAAATAAATCAATTATATATAGAAAATATTGTTAAAGAAATCAATTATAAATAGAAAATAGTGTTAAATAAACAAAATATATTTATCACATGACTGCATTTAACTCAAATAGATTGCAAATATATACAAACTAAAATTTAGATAGCTTCTATAACCTTCCAATTGTCCATGTACTTCTCTTCTTTTGCACAATTTTTTTAGTTCTTTTTTCAACTGAAGATTATGTTAGCTGACTAGAAATCTCATCTGGTGGTGTTGAGTACTCTTTATTGACATCCATGATGATGTGCTCTAATTTCATTTTCTTTGAATTTTGTGAGGGCATTTTATAGTTGGGGATGTCTTCTAGTGGAGGCACATCTTAAAAAGGGTTATCAATGGGTTTTACTTGCAAAATAGGTATAGATCTTGCAATTATTATTAAAAATTGCTCCTTGATATGAAAGTGTAAATAATTAACAATATATTAAATCAGATAATGTTTAGTACCTCTATTTATAATTTGATATCCAGGGATGTCTTCAAGTGGAGGCATATCTTGAAAACTATTATCATTAGGTTTTGCATGCAAAATGGTTGTAGACTAATTATTAATAAATATTGTAACAAATGTGAAAATAAATAACACCATAGCATATCAAATAATGTTTAGTACTTGTCTAGTATTTCATACCTAGGTACATCTTCCAATGGAGGCATATCTTTGATCATATTAGCATTACATTTTACATGCAAAATGATTGTAGATAATAATTATTATTGAACCCTAATAGTAATGAATGTAAAATGGTTTTAGGCATTAATTATTATTAAACCCTAATCGTAATGAATAAATAGTAATAGTTTATAGATTAATATTTATACATGTGTTTTCCCTTTGGCTAAAATAAGATAATAGTTTAATCTATATTTTAAATATCTTAATGCCTTAACATTATCTTATTATACAATGAAGTTATCTAACTACATAATATAGTCATCTGACTACACTATTCAGTCATATGACTACACTATGCAGTTGCCTGACTATACTTTGAAGTCATCTAACTACATAATGTAGTCATCTGACTGTATAGTGCAATCATCTAACTACATCTTGCAGTCATCTAACTGCACCCTGTAGTCATCTAACTACACCATGTAGTCGTCTGACTGCACCCTGTAGTTATCTAACTACACACTACATCCATCCAACTACATCATAGTTATTTGCCTATATAACATAGACATTTGGCTATAAGGCATAGTCATTCAACACCTTTTTGTTGTCATCTATCACCTTATTGTTGTTGACCATCACCTTTTTACTATCACATGACTATTGGTTAGAAAATAATGATAGTGAATATTGACACTTGAGATAGTTTGTAATTGAGGAGTGAATTATATATATATATATATATATATATATATATATATATATATATATATATATATAGTGGAGAATGCTCCTATATTGGATTTATTTGTACCTAATATATACATTTATAAGGGTAAAATTATGTTTAAAAGTAGGTAAGTCATGGTTACTCTGCAAAATTTCCAAATTCTAACTTTAAAAAATGAAATATTCATGAATTAATGAAGATTTGCCACTAAAAAAAATCCCTGAATTAAAGTTGTTATCTTGTTTGTTGTATTAAGATTCTCCATCATATTTGATGTATTAAGTAACAATCTAGAGGAAAATATAATTAATCTATAAATAAATGTATTGGGATAATTTGGTAAAGATAAGAAGTAGATAAAGGAAGTCAAGAGAGAAAGAATAAGAAAGGAAAGAATTAAAGAGTATACAAAGTATTTGTATGAAATAACATATATTTTAATATAATATTTTATCATGTCATTTTTTTTATTATGTGTGTGTGTGTGTGTGTGTGTGTGTGTGTGTGTGTGTGTGTGTGTGTGTGTGTGTGATTTTCTTAAAAATATGTGTGAGAATTTTATTTAAATTGGTATTATAACATACCTTCACTCTTTGCCTTTGTTGTCTATATTTTTTCCCAAAAATCTTTTGAGGCTTGAATGTCAAGGGAAATTCCCATACAATTGGATCTCTTCTTATTTACCATATGCTAACTATAATCATATTTTTTTGAGTTATATGTTATCCAAAAACAATGCAAGCTTGACAATATGCATGGGGGAACATCAATGACCTTTCAAGATATAATAGAAGTGTATCTTTATGTACGGTTATGAGGTATGGGATAGTGGAACAAAACATTTGGAATGGAAACAAATATAAAGGATCCAAAAGTAGATAATCACCAAAAAAATCAAAATTCATGTTTTAGTTCCCTATGAAATCATCCTTGCTGAAATAAAAACTTCCTCATTAAAGGAAACTTATATGACTAGGTTACTTTACTACCTAAAAAAGTAAAAAAAACATGAGGACTGACAGGTGGCCTAGGGCCTCAAGAGCTGAAGAGTTGCACAAAAAGAATAATAAATAGATGAAACAAAACTTCAAATGGATGAGTATAAGTGACATAAACATAAATGAATGCCCAAACCTTAACCAAAAAGTAAACAATTATGTGAATGAAAAATTAATAATAGTTATGTGAAAGAAGCAAATAAGCATTTAATGAAAACATTATATTATAGAGTCCAAATCAACATATGAGCATTAAAAACAATATTATTTAGAGGATTAAATTAAATGGAGGGAAAATATCCCCATTGCTTAACTAAGGATTAGCTCATATCGGCTAAGATGTGAAATAGGTAGATGGCCATCACCTAAGGAGCAATGGGATGAGAGAATTTTTTATATGCACCATAGGGGTGGTCAAAATAGATGAGCATTTCATCCTTGATGTCTGAGGGACATGAACATTAAATACAAATATGTGTAAATATTAAGATTTTGATCCATCATAGAACTATTTAAAGAAAACATAATACAAGGTTTGGGGTATATGCTAACTCAAATCAATAAAAGGAGGAGCAGATTTATAAAGGACATAGTTGGGCCCATGATATTTGAGTGGATATATAATTCAGTTTAATTGATGCTCCCATAGACAATTTAATCTTGTGGATGTAATTAAAATCATTTCATTTCACAATGATGTTTTCTCTTGGGTGGCATTTAGTTTGTATTATTTTTAATGTTTATATTATGAGCTTTATGATTTCATCTTCACCCTCCTTTCTATATTTTGGTGGTGTTCTTCTATGTTTGACAATGGTGACAAGTAATAAAGGGAAGAAGAGGGTCTCAAGAAGAATAAGGGTGTCATAATTCAATATGGTGAAATATGTCATCGTAGATGTTAGAATGAGCCTTATTGAGCATGGCCATATAAAAAGATGTTTAATCCTTCCTCAAACTTATGTTTTTAGAAATGTAACAGATAGTAAGGGTTTCATGTTATTATTCAAGAAACTAGTTTTACAATGTGAACCAACATTTCCATGTTTATTTGTATGTTTCGAATGGCTTGGAAATGTTACTTATCAATCCCCCTCATTGTAGGTGTTTAATCCTTCCTCAAGCATGTGTTTCTATAAATGCAATAGATAGTAGGGGTTGTATGTTAATATCTAAGAAACTAGTTTTACAATGTGAAGTAACATTTCCATGGCTATTTTCATGTTTTGAATGGCTAGAAATTTTACTTGTCAATCTTCCTCATTACATGTGTTTTTTACATCATTTTAGGTGGTTTCAAACCAAATATGTGGAAACATTAATATTTGGATCCATGGTAGAACTATTTGAAGAAAATGGAATAAAAAGGTTGGGGCATATCTTAACTCAAATTAGTAAAAGGAGGATTAGAGTTATAAAGGACATAGTTGAGCCCACAAGTCTTTGAGTGGTTAGAGAAAGCAATGTAATCGATGGTCCCGTAGACCATTTGGTCTCGTAGATGTAGTTAACATCATTTCATTTCATAATTATGTTATCTCTTGGGTGGTGTTTAGTTTGTATTATTTTTAATGTTAATATTTTGATCTTTGTGATTTCACATCCACCCTCATTTCTATTTTTTTTGTAGTGTTCTACTATGTTTTACAATGGCAACAAGTAATACAAGGAAGAAGAGGGTCTAAATAAGAATAAGGGTGTCAAAATGTGAATATGGGATAATATGCCATCGTAGATGTTATAACAAGCCCTGTTGAGCATGGCCATCTAAAAGAGTGTTTAATCCTCCTCATACCTGTGTTGATATAAATTTGATGTTGAGATAGAATGGGTTGCACATTAATATGCAAGAAACTATTTATGCAATGTGAACCAACATTTTCATGGCTATTTTCATGTTTCAAATGGCTTGGAAACATTACTTGTCAATCCTATTCATTGCAAGTGTTTATGATGTCCTTGTAGGTGGTTTCGATTTTTTTTGTTGAAATGTTTCCATATTTCCCTATAAAAATGCTTATCTTCATCATATTTAATTCAAATTTAAATTTTTTTTACTGTTGTTAAATTTAATGTTTTGTTATTTGTATGTTTTTTGCATCCATTTTAGTATTATTAATATATAATATGCAAGTGTTAGACTTATTAATTTAATTTTTGGTTTTTAATTTATTTAGAATATTCTATATATTTGAGTTATATTTTATTTTAAAAGATAAATAATAAAATTAAAATTTAAGAAATTATGTTTTTACCACAAATTTTTAAATAATAAAAATTATAAACTTTTAATATTTGATTATCATTTTTTTAACTCCTCAAAAATTAACTTTCATAAATTTTATTACTATATTGTTAGTATTTTATTAAATTTTAGGTTACTATCATTTTATTTCTAATATTTTTAAATTTAATATATTGTTATAACTATAGTGTTAGTATTATATTATTTTTATACCATTGTATTATTTTTTACCATTAATAATATATTCATGTTTCTTACTTACAACCTTTCAATAGCCTTTCTTGTCATGTTTTCATTGTCATAGTGGTTTTTTCATTACTAGAAACATAGCCCTAGAGTATGTTTTGGTCTTTATTTATGATATAATATGACATGATAGACCATGAATTGAGGGCAAAGGAGTATTGAATGAAGATAAAATTCATTCATAATTTTTATTGGTATTGGAAAGAATAAATTATGATGTTGAAATACAAAACTTCCATCTAGTTCAGAATTACCATAGCACACAACAAAAAATTATGGATCATTTTAACTAGCAGGAGTGTTCTCATTTATAGCTAATATGTCTATAGGACCCACCAAATTGATCAAATTCTATCACGCGTAGTTGGGATAATATCCATTAATAACACATTAAGGCAAACAATAATGGTTAAGACATATAACAATGGTTAAATGAAACAAAAATGGTTAAGAAAAATGATAATGGTTAAGGCAAATACTAGGGCTTAAGCCAAATGCTAGTTAAGAAATAAGATGCTAATAATATCTATTGGAATTTGACTTGTTACTTGCATACCTTTCCCCTATTCAAACAGTATACCAATTCTCATTTTTCATTGCCTATGCAAGATCCCATTCTCCATTACTCGATTCAAGAATCACAAATCATAGGAGCATCCCTAGGGAGGCATTTTACTATACAAGTTGGTTAGCTACAATGAATTGTATTATTTGGATTATTGAATCCTCAACCCTTGAGCATGATATTGGTTCAACATATCATAAGGGCATATTGATGTAGATTGTGTAATACATTTGGGTTTGTTCTATTTTGATTGTATTGTTGACTGCTTGAAGGAATTAATGACTAGTTAGGGCATAATCATTCATGTAACATAGTTTATTGAATAGTTTTTATAATTAGTATATGATATATATATATATATATATATATAATTCAATGAACACATAGAATTCAACTCATAATAATTGTTAGATATGCTACATATAAATGAATTTGAACTCTATACCTTTGTATTCTATCTTAATACTATAAAAGAATTTGAATGTTTATAAATTTGACCCTTGTTGTGTACATACAATCAAGTATAGTTATAACCACCCTCAACATGAACTTAGTAATATATGATAGATGCATTTTTAAGCATAGAATAGGTTATGATCCTAAAATCATTCCCAAATAAGCATACCATCATGGGGTTAAGTAGTTAATAATATAGTTAGTGCCCTATTATAGGAGCTAAAGTATAGCAGTGTGAGTTATGTTTGAAGTAGTAACTGAAATTGAATGAATTATGCATTAAATGAATTCCATGTTGTATATCCTAATTACACAAACTATTCAAAAAAATTACGTTAAATGAATGATTATTCCCTAACTAATCATTAACTCCTTTCAACAAATCAATAATATAGTAAACATAAAACAAACTATGATGTAACTAATCATTAATTCCTTCAAACAATCAACAATATAGTTAACATAATACTTACTAATGCATTATTGATTTTATAATTGATTTTAATATTATAAACCCATGTGTATTAATGCCATATTCTAGGATATAGAGTATCAAGTGTAATTTATGTTTCAATAAGTAATTGACATGGATTTCTATATGGTAATTAGAAATAAAAATTTCTATACCATATTCACTATACTCATTATGATAATGCATGTAAGGCATTGAAATAATCTTTTATTTTTATGTGTAGTTCCCTTATATTTGGTGTGTACATACTTTACATGTTAGTTTTCTCTTGATAACATAATTAAGTTAAGATGAAATGATTAGCATGTGAAATTTATCCTTGGTTTTTAAAGTGATAATTATGCTAATGTGAAGGATGGGCATATATATCCATTTATTGTGGGATTGCAAAACACTTATGGTGCTTATTTTATTGATAATCAAGTTAGTAATAGAAGTATCATGGAAATCCATTGTTTGTATTTTTTACTACTTGAACATAATGATATGCTTATTTGGGAATGATTTTAGGATCTTACATTGTTTATCTTTAAACCTACATCTATCTTTTATGACTCAACTCATGATAAGGGCGGTTATAACTATTCCCTTAAATGGTGATATAAATGGATGTTTCTAATGTTTGATTTCTTATTTATAATGGAAAGAGTGACATAGGTGGTGGATAAATTAGTAATATTTTTATCTTAATGATATGTTTCTCTTTATTTAGTATTCAATATTAGTGTTTCTTGTGAGATTTCAAAACACTTATTATGTTCATTTTTGTTGATAGCGCTCAAGTTAATAGTAAATATTAACTTGACTGTATGGTTGACTCTATCAAGTTAATAATCATGGAAACCCATTGACTGTATGGTTGACTACTTGAACCTAATGGTATGATTATTTGGGAATGATTTTAGGATCTTAACCTATTTTATATTTAAACTTGCATCTATCTTTTATGACTCAGCACATGTTGAGGGTGGCTATAAATATTCCCTTAAATGATGATATGAATGGATGTTTCTAATGTTTATTTTCCTATTGCTAATGGAAAGAGTGAGATATTGTGGTATTAGTTGGTATTTGAAATGTTTCATTTGTAGCCTTACATGCAATTTACTAATGAAATATATGGTAAATATATACATTATTATTTTTTGACTTGCTTGAATTCTTTAAGGATAACCATGTCAAAAAGTTCAGGTAATTTCCCCTTGTTTTTCAATGTTAATTGTTTATAAATGTTGTTTTTTTAGGAATGATAATTATTTTTTAATGTCCATTGTTTATGTAAAAATTAATAAGTATAATTTTTTTTGGTTTGCTTACTTTATAGATGATGTCCAAGTGGAAAAAATTGTTATATCTTAAAGTGAAAAATCCATGTCCTAGGGAGTTCTCTTCTAATGAATTGGAGTGAAGGGATGTGGAGTATAATTTGGGAAATGATAAAGATATCATTTCCTATAAATAAAGAGATTGTATAGAAGACTTATTAGATGGTGAATGCAAGAGATCAGGGTATCCCACTACCTTCTACATCAATTATAGTATATTTAATCATGTGCCTCTAAATTGCAAAAAATTAGGATTAATAGATCTCTCTAATATATAGTGTGCATATTTTGTATTGTAACAGTAATTTTTTAAAATACAAATTAGTTTTTTTATAACAATAATTTATGTATGTATTATATAGGTATTGGTTTATGTACAACCTTGAGGATTATAGGGCTTCAGATGATGCACATTATGACATTTCAAATGTTGTGAAGGTTGAAATTGACATCTAACCTCACCATAAGTATTTGTGTCACAGATGTCAATCTCAATTTTCTATCTTTATGTTGATGAATATGTAAAAACATTCTTTGATAATGTATAACAACATGGGCCATATAGACCAGTGGGGCATGATTTACCATGGCAATGATATCAATGACTTTAAGGGTAGTCATTGTAATTTGACTCCATTCATTAGTGATGCATTTAGGGATTGGGTGTAGAGATTATTTCTATTAGGCTTGACTCCTGAACTTATTCCCCAAAATCATCATGACATGGTCCATGAAAAACTTACATTTTTAAAAGGTTAGATAGATAGGGATGATTTCATGACTAAAGATTAAATCCACAATATTTTGATAATGTTAAGGAATTAGAATGCAAATTTTATCCTATGGATGTGGATAGTGTACAAACATTTTTCACTAAAAATCCTAAAAAACATTTGTATATGAAGAATTTGAAAAATTAGGAAAAAAGAAGAAACCCTTTGTCTTAGGCTTCCACTTTTCCTAACAATGTTAATGCATGTTAAAGTATGCATACAATTCTATAATTTCAATGGAATCCATGTATGGGATAAATGCATATAATTTACTTACAAATTTCCAAAATTGAAACTTCACACTTGTTATTGTATAAGACTTATGTTTATGTTTTGTGATGCAATTCATGTTGTGCACACTTTTTGTATTTGATAGTATACACAATGGACTTCATATTACATGGGTATTTATGTCTATGTATAATAGGTTGGTTTTGACTTCATGGATGCAAAATCTAGTGGTTAGTGTGCATTCTCACATGTTGGAATGGAAACCAAATGCTTTCATGGTGAATGATGCTCATGCTGAAATTGTTTCTATTAGGTAAGTTGATCCCATCTCTATTATAAATATTTATTTTTTTCATTTAAAAAAACTATTTTTTTGCATATTTTGTTATGTTTACTTTTTCATTGTGAGTCCAAGGAAGTGTTTTAATGTGAGTTATACTTTTTCGGTTGGCATGTGAGGAGAGTGTGGCTAAAAAACTTGATTTCAAATTTCAATGATGCTAAAACAAGGAAAACAATGTTTAGAATCCTATATGAAATAATGCACAAGTTACCTAATTAAGAGACAATAGTTTATGATGTAAACATGTTCATTTAATAATATTCATCTCAATAATCATTCATCAACTATTGGAAAGATTCATGGTTTGACCATATTGACATGTGGGTAAGATGTTTGCATACAATGCCCCATGTGGGTCAAGAGACAAATTATGCCATATAAATATATCACTCTCATTTGAATCACATGTTTATACATGAAATTAGAGTTTCATCCGATCTAAGAGTGGATTTTTTGGTGAATAAGTTGGTGTTATATATATATATATATATATATATATATATATATATATATATATATATATATATATATATATATGTATGTATTACTAGTGGAGACAAATGTGCAAGCAAAATGGGTTTTCAAGGAACTTAAAGCTTGGGAACTTAGATAACAAGTCATGGATGAAATAAAAAAACATCCATGATAGTGATGTGATGTTCAGTGAGATTAAAATTTATGTGGCATGGGTGATAATCCAAATCAAATAAGAAAATTTTTACAATTTTATAATGGGGAGTCAGTATTTTGCAATGTGTGAATGCATGTGGTCAACCCAAGGCCATCTGTGCAAGAACATGTTGACAGATGTTGAATTGAGAAAGGAATTTGGTAATTAATTTTCATCAAGATATAGTGTTTATTCCCATGTATATGCCCATGTTGATACCCATGTAATTATTATTTGTGTAGTGATTCATATTTGTCCTTCTTTTGTTGAATTTCTAAATGATTTTTATGGATTATCATATGGTTATTGAGAAACATCTATTTATGACTTGTTTAGGATGATTTAAATACAAATTTAGATGACCTTTCCCATGAAAATGTGTCTATTTTATTTTAAATGATAATATTTTTAGTGGTGTCTATGACCCAAATGATCCACAAATTCTCAAGATTTGTGGATTTCTAGACAAATCACTTCTCACTTTTCCAGTTGATAGGAGAAATCTTAATTTCCTTGAGAATATGGTTGTAAAGGTTTTGAGCAAGGTCAATTTTAAATAATGGTGAGGTGAATCATCCCCATGCAAAACATGTATAATATGGTTTTAGGGCTAGTTTGCAACATTCAAGAGATTTTGTGGAGAATATGGTAATCTACAGGCATGCACCACTGGAATGACCAATTCATTTTGAAACATAAATTGAGATCAAATAACATTAATTTTTCAAGATGAATTGTACATACCAACTAAAAAATTTGTATACCAATAGTAGTTTCTATGAATAATGATATATATACATTGAACTAAAGTTGATTAGTTTTCTTTTTATTTTTAATTAAATGTTATATGTCCTAAAATTTTGGATCCTTGTAAATATGAATCCTTCTAAATAGATTCATAAATTATTTGACATATAAAATCATGTAAAGATACACAACTAACTTCATTATTTTTTTGTTCTTTAAAATTATTTAGTTATCCAATTCAGTACACATGGTGTTAGGAAATTTTCAAAATTTCACATTCTTGCGAGGAATACATATTCATATTTTACAAATTTCACAGACTAGAATAACCAAAAATTTAACAACTACTATGAAATGAACCATATATATGTAGAAGCTAACAACTGTAGTGAGATGAACCATAGTAAAGGAACACACTAAATATGATCAATATTATCGGCATTAGAGTTAAGAAGCATGGCTGTAGTGGGAGTGGTTGTCAGGAAAGTAATAAGATGGATTTCAAAGTTTGTCCACACTTTGATTTCTTCTTCATAAAGCATATTTTGTCTTACATTCCTATAATGTTATAATTCCAAAGTAATACTCCTATCACTTGAAACAACTTCATATACTCTCATTAATATAATTTGATCCTCAAGCCACATCTAAGCTTATAGTTTTTCTTTCCTTACATTTTCAATACAAATAAGAAAGATACATAGCATTATACAAATTGTAATAATATGGACAAGAATAGACCATTATACATATTGATGGCTGATTTCATCATTTCCTTTATGTATCAAGATAGACAATAGTCGACCATTATATATAATGTGAAGGGTGTTATAAAGCCAAGAAAGATGGTCATTATACATATTATAATAAGATGGACAATAATAGACCATTATACATATCAATGTTACACATAATGTAAATGGTATTATACATACAAGCAAGGTATATGGAATTATAAATACTATAATAAGATGGACAACCATAGACCATTATATAGATCAATGGTTCATTGTATCCTTTCCTTTATGTAACAAGATGGACAATAGAAAACCATTGCATATAATATATATGGTATTATATAAACAAGAAAGATGTAGGGAATCATACAAACTACAATAATATGGATAACATTAGACCATTATATTTATTTATGGTTCATTGTATCCTTTCATTTATGTATCAATATGTACAAAATATACCATTATATAGAATGTGAAGGGTATTATATAGACAAGAAATATGTAAATTACTATACAAATTGTTATATAGGTTTTAGGTGTTATAAGTACAATCACTGAGAGAGGGAGTTGAATCAGTGAGCCTATATATTTCAATTTCAATTCCAAAACAATCATCATATATTAACTTGATCAAGAAACATTAACAAGAGAGATCATTCATTCAAAGCATACACAATATCAAACACATAACACATAGTTCCTGTGAGAAACCCTCATGGAGAATAAAACCCACTCTCAATATTATAACACATGGATTAATATCCTATAATAAATTACAAAAAATAGACTGGTCAACTCCTTTAGACCAACAAACCTTGATCATATCCTTTTGACCAAAGGCATTTAGTGAAACACTTGTTTCACATGGAGAAACTACCCCTAAGGAAGATCAAGTTCTTTAGACCCTCCTTGAAGTGAACACCTCCACCTTATAACTTATGTATTCAATGCCTGATGATGGATCTCTTTTTTATCTAACCCCTTCACAAACTCTCTCTCTATCTCATGTAGGCCTCTCACATAGGCATGCCACAATCTCTCTCCTTCTTCACTCAAACAATCCTCATATGCACACTTAGACCTCTTCTCATATCCTTAACCTACAAGAGCACTTTTTGGACATAATAAATATGACCTATAGGTCATACAAAAAATCATCAATGTAATCTACTCATCAATTGATCAACTAGAAACTCTACCTCTCCTTCACTCCATAACTCTCAGATACACCTTGCACACATTTCTTTAAGTCTTCCACAAGTCTAGAAATTAACACATTTGGTTTCACCATTTAAAAAAAAATCATGAATTAAAAATATAAAAAAATTTCCTTTTTGGTCATAATACATGCCTTCATCCTTAAGTTATCTCACATGGGCCACACTTGAGCACAATCCACTTTCAAATAGGCCTAAGTCTCTTTTAGGTCCTATGAAGACCCATTCATCTCTTTGACACTACTTCAAGAAAATTAAGAACATAATAACACTTTAAAAATGCATTAATCCATTCCACATGATCTATAAGTCCTCCTTAAGTTCTAATAATCATCATATTACTCTTCTATTTAAGCACAATTTACTCAAACAACATTTTGTGCACACAGTCACCATGAACGAATACATAGTTGACTTGTAAACCTTTGTTCATACTTTATATGATTTATCACACCTAAAAATTCCACATAAATAATCCTTATGGATTATAAAACACTCTAAAATATCTTATACATCTTGAAACATCAAAACAACATCAATACAATCTCAATTACCCTTCTCAGGTTACTTACAGAGTATACACAAACGCATAGTCAACTTTGAACCTTCATAACTTTGAATATACACACTTTAAAATATTCAAATTTATATTTATATATGAAAATTTTAGTCCTATAAAAGTTATTTTTCCACACCATGGTTAAATTATACATAGATCAAAATATATATCACAAAAACTAGACATTGGTTTTTCCTTTGTTAAATTCAAATATTTGAATTCAAACGATCATAGTTAAACCTTGAATACCATGCTATCATCTCAAGTCATAGTTTCTTAGATTAATCATTCACCCTAAATATATTCAAAATTTAAATCATATTTTATCAAATCCCAAATTTTAAAGTTTGAATGATTGACCTTATCTCGTGTAATCTTGCAATCTTGGCCCAATGCACATTGTCGATCCTTGTGAATCAGCCAAGTCTTTATCATGCAGCATGCACTATTTGATAAATATTTAAAAACACCCACTCACAATTAAATACTTATCCTATAAATTTTATTAGCATTAAACCTTTAACACGTCTTACCATCTCTCTCAATAAACACCATTAGATCATTCTAGTACGATCACCTGCACACCGTTGGATCTCCATTTGGTCCTGATATTTAACTCTGTTAACCAATGAAAAATTTGAATTGATGTGAACCATATGTTTTTTAGTGTGCATTAAATCCAATTAAATTTTTTATCTCCATTTGGTCCTAAACTTTAACTTTGTACAAAATTGACTATGGGGACCATTGCTTACCTACTTGGAAGGCCAATTTTGCACCTCCATATCTTTTGCTTCGTTCAAGCTCATGTTCTAAAATTTGGATCATATGATCTCATTACATAGGAGAATCCAAAAAATTTTAAATATTCTATTATAACCCTCACACATGTGAGATATAATGACATTAAAATGCCTCCTTAGATTTATCTATCATAGAGCCAACTTGCCAAGAACTATTTGGAAAGGCCAACTTTGCACATTTATATATTTTGTCATGATTCATCGCATGAAATAAAATTTATCTAATATAAAATAGGTAAAAAAATAAACAAACCCATATGATCAAATTCTCATGAAACATCCACACATGTGAGATATTTCATCATAAAACTACTTACTCAGCTCTTTCTTACCTCATGCAAATTTGTCTATGGGAAAACACTGACAAAATGCTTGAGATCCTAGCTTTACACCCATATAGATTTGACTTCCATTAGTAATATAACCTAATATTTATAACATAAAAACTAGGGACTAATATGATCAAAACCATATGACCAACTCCCCTTGACTTGTCCACATGTGGTAAAGATGACGTCAGCAAACTACCTGCTCAAATTTTTTGCCATTAGACCTAACATATTTAAATGAAAACAATGGACTAACATATGAATTCCAATCATACACATAAGCACTTAAATCTTATAAAACATCTTATAAAACCCCTTTCACATGTTCAAATCACCATATTCATCCCTAACCATCTCTAACCATGTTAAAATTGAAGATCAACCAAGCCTCCTTCAAGCATACTAGGACAAGCACATTATACACTTCGCCATTATCACTTAAGATATAAAAAAACTTCATACACTCACTAGGACACCTCCATGACATCATTAAAAACTCTCCAATAATATCCCTCTTTTTCATTGATGTCAACACACATCATACATCTCACCTTCCTTCTCTCTCATCAAGCACTTTCACAATAGGAACTTTCTCCCACTTTGACACAATGACAAAGTGGGCAAAAACTGATCTTGAGGACATAAAATAACCATATTATAAAGATAGTATAAAATCCCCCTTACCTTGAACCTGCCTCTTCTTGCCTTGACAACTTCCTCTTGCTCCATGCCAACACTCTCTTCAACCAAGCACTACAACCAATGAAGAAAGAACATGAAAAACACTAAAACTAAGAGAACTCACCAAGAAAAATCTAGGAGGGACTCCTCATAATATCTTTGAGACGTTTCACCTCTTTAAGTGTCTTCAAATATCCACACACCATGAAGAACCACCACATAAGATTACTAGCCTTCTCTCTCAAACCACCTCAAAGACCACCAACATAAATTCATGCCACACAAAAAAAAGAAAACATTCTCTAAAATAAATTGGGAACTCACCTTGAAAAAATCATGCCTTTCTCTTTTGGAGAAACTAAAAAATAAGCACATCTTCAAGACTAGGTATATTTAGACTCTTTGTAGCCCTACCTAAAACTTGCAGAGCCCACAACATTCAATAAACACATCTTTATGATATAAAACCTCATATCTATATCACTCTCATATGCCCCATCAAGCACATCAATTTTAAACTATTATCTCATCTTCTGTAGTATACTTCCTTCACAAACCAACTTGCCAATTAGGCCTCTATCAAGACAAAAACTTTAATGACTTGAAATCTACAAACCTTAAGATCTCTATGAATCTTGATTTGATAACCCATTTGGACCATTCAACATATTAATAATCCTCATATGTCAAATCACAAGGCAAACCACTTTTCTAGGATATCCCAAAACCCTAGAATCTCAAAATAAATAAGGTCAACACAAGACATTCCATTCAACATCCACCTCTAAAACTTCTTAAACATTTGGAGACAGCCATTAAACACTTTTGGACCAAGTTTTGAACTTCCACATGTTTGGGAACACATACATCCTATAACCCATTTTAGGACTTGCATACTCTTAAGCACAAACTAGGAAACCTGAGAGCAAAAAAAAATCTCCAATTTGATTTCAACAATCCTTTAGACCACAAAACTACCTCAAACATGCTAGAATAAGGTTAATAGACCTTTTTATTAAAAAAATATCATCTTGAAAAAACATAAATACTCTTTTTCCACTTGAAAACCTTCAATCTGACCTTGTAGAATGACCAAATATAGCTATGACATAACTCTGACATCACCACAGTATCTCTTCCACTTGAGCATACATGTTTTAAATAAAAACACTCATATCTAACCTTCTAGGATCATCTGAAGAGCACCCAAAAAAAAACTTGCTTCTCCACTTTAAAGGAGTTTCTTAATAAGCATAGATAGAGACATCCTTTACACCATAATGCACTAAAACAAAGTAAAGCCAGGAGTGGCCCACATCTCCTCAGTAGCCACTGGAATCCTCTTATATCTATAAGAATTTTTACTCTTGTTCTTATTCTTCTTATGATGAACTACAACAATTGGTTCCTTTTCTATATCACTCTCCTTTTATAAGATAGAATTGACAACATATGGAGCAACTATGGAATTTTGACATACCTTTTCATTTGAGGAATCAACCTTGTAGTTCTAAACCTCATAACTAAGCACTAACAATTGATGTTCATTGAATAAAACTTGATCAACAATAGTAGGATGTTTACTTGGATCCATAATTACCTTAGAATGATCCTCAACCAGTACCTTGGCCTTCTTCTTGAGCTTGTTCTCTTCATTCTCAAAATGGGAAGAGAATGAGAGCCCTGGGTACTCTTCTCCTTCTATAATATTCTCCACCATAGAAAAAAAATTACTTGGACCTGTAGACTCATCTTGACTCACCTTTGGTTTCCATGAGCCAACTGGCCTTTTTATTTTCCCTCTTCGAGCCTAATTGAACTTATTTTGACTTAATGGTCTTTACTTGCATAATCTAGCAATGTGACCTCTCTATTCATAGTTGTAGGCAACCATACTCCTTGATGGAAAATTAGCCTATCTTACCTTTTTTGGACAATGTATTTCAAAGTGTGCCACATCATGATAGCTGAATAACTCAACATTGCTCACACCTTTTGACTAATTAGCCCATCATAGTTCCATGCAAATTCATTTTTAGTAGGTCCCCTACATTCTCTAGATCTATGTCCAAATTGATTACAAGTATAGTAGAAACCATTGAAATTCACATACCTCATGGAATTTGGTTTTCTAATCTAATTTGTCTTCATTCTTCTAGTACCTTAATTCCTTATCTAATGATTTATCTTCAAAGGTTGATCCACCTTTCTCTCATTGGCATTCAAGTCAAATTGAGAAACAACTTTGGGCTCTTCATTAAAACCCAATCCATATCTATCACTAGCTGGCTTTTGAATCTTTAGGAGATCATCCAAATCATTATAAATTTTATAAAACTTGACAAATCATTTCACCTTGCTTGTAGACTTATCTAACTCATCTTTCAAAAACACAATCTTAGAAGCATACATTGAACATTCATCTTATTTAGCTTTTAGGCTTGTAGATAGTAATTCCAACTCACAACTAAGATGTTTGACCATATCTTCATGCTCCTTGGCATCTTCATTCATTCTTGCCTCAAATACATTAAATTTATCCTCATAGTCCTTGAGTTTAGATTTCATATATTTATTGATCTTCTTCTCAATCTTCAGTTCTTCATGAACATTTATCAATGCAGTCTCATAGTCCATCTCATCTTCATCATCATATAAATCACACCAAGTAGACTCCTTTTGCTATGATTAACTACATTCCTTATCCATGAATAGGGCTTCATCTTTAACAATACCATCATCTTCATGATCATACTCTGAGTCATTAACTTCACTCTCATCTGATGAGCTGCAATCTTCTTTGATGTAGAGACTCTTCTTATCCTTAAATTACTTTTTCTTATTGTCAAACCTTATGAATACCTTTTTGCTTTTATCAGAATTGAATGATCTCATTTTATCATCATAACCTTGATCATGATCTTCATCATCATCCTTCTTATACTTATGAGGGTACTTATGAGAAAAATGTCCTATCTCACCATAATTGAAACGTTTGAGGAGTAGTTTACCTTTATACTTTATTGAACCTATTCTTAATTTCCTTGAAATCAACGCAATTAGTTCATCATCATCTATATCAAAAATTTCATCCTCTTTGGGTTTCTTACCTTGGAACTTCTTCTTTGGCTTCATCTTTGTCTTGAAATTTTCTTCCTTATTTGTTGGTATATCATCATTATTCCTCATCTCATAGGTAGTAAGGGTGCCATGTAATTGATCCATCTTCAACTAAGTAAGATCATGGCTTTCTTCTATATTATATACCTTTGGATCAAACTTGAGGAGTAAATACTTTAATACCTTTTGAACTATAGTAGCTTCTTCAAGGTTTTATCCAAGACCTCTAATGATATTCACAATCTCATCAACTCTCTAAAGAAAGGATGCCATATAATCTTCTTCATTCATATTGAGACTTTCAAATTGCCTTTTATGAGTTTATAAATTAGCAAGCTTGACCTTTTATTCTCTTTCATAAATTATCTACATTTTTTCCCATATCTCTTTATCATATTTACAATTGATTACCTTGGTGTATTTAGTATCTGAAATACCACAAGTGATATCATTCATTGCCTTGGAATTGTTCTCAAACAACTTCTTGTCTATAACATTAGATGGAAGAGTAGTATTAACAACATAACCATCCACAACAAATTACCATACATCAAATCCTAGGTACATAATGTATGTCCTCATTATTTCACTCCAAAAATCATAATTGGATCTATTAAACATTGATGTTTGCTTAGTAGAGAAACCTCCTTGATGACTACACATATTTTACCTTGGATCACCTTCAAACTATCAAGCCTTTATCAAAGGACCTGCTCTGATACCAATTTTTAGATGTATAATCACTAAGAGGGTGGGTGAATTAGTGAGTATATATATTTTAATTTTAATTCTAAAATAATTAACATATATCAACTTGATCAAGCAACATTAATAAGAGAACTCATTCATTTAAAGCATACACAAGATCAAACACATAATGTATAGTTCCTATGGGAAACCCTCATGGGGAATAAAACCCACTCTCAAGCCTAAAAAACATGGACTACTATCCTATAATAAATTACAAACAAGAGACTGGTCAACTCCTTTAGACCAACAAACCTTTATCATATTCTCTTGACCAAAGGTATTTAGTGAAACACCTATTTCACAAAGAGCAACTTCCCCTAAGGAATATCAAGTCCTTTAGACCCTCTTTGAAGTTATCACCTTAAAAATAATGTCTTCAACACTTTATTATGGATCTCTTATTTATCTAACCCCTACAAAAACTCTATCTCCATCTCATACAGGCCTCTCACATAGTCATGCCACAATCTCTCTCCTTCACTCAAACTGTTCTCATATGCACACTCAGAGCTCTTCTCATATCCTTAAACCTATAAGAGCACTATTTGGACATAAAAAATATGACCTATAGGTCATAAAACAATACTTAATCTGATCTACTCATCAATTCATCAACTGGGCACTCTACCTCTCCTTCACTCTATAACTCTCAAATACACCTTGCACACATCTCTGCAAGTCTTCCACAAGTCTAGAAACTAACACATTTGATTTCACCATTTATGTAGAAATCATGAATTATCAATATCAAAATTTTTCATTTTCAGCCATAATACATTCCTTCATCTTTAAGTTATTTCACATGGGTCACACTTGAGCACAATCCACTTTCAAATAGGCCTAAGTCACTTTTAGGTCCTACGGAGACCCATTCATCTCTTTGACAATTTTTCATTCAAATTAAGAACATAATAACACTTTAAAAATGCATTAATGCATTAAACATGATCTATAGGTCCTCCTTAAGTTCCAATAATCATCATATTACCCTTTTTCTTAAGCACAATTTACTCAAATAACATTTTGTGCACACAGTCACCGTGGATGAACACATAATTGACTTGTAAACCTTTATTCATACTTCATATGATTGATCACACCTAAAAAATCCACATAGATCATCCTTATGGATTATAAAACACTCTCAAGTATCTAATACATCATGAAACATTAAAACAACATCAATACAATCTCAATTACCCTTCTTAGGTTACTTGCAGAGTATACACAAATGCATAGTCATCTTTGAGCCTTCATAGCATTGACTATACACACTTTTAGATATTAAAATTTATATTTCTATATGCCCCTTAGAGTATTATACAAATTTATTTTCTTACACCATGGTTAAATTATACATAGATCAAAAGATATAGCATAAAAACTAGACACTAGTTGTTCCTTTGTTAAATTCAAGTATTTGAATTCAAACGGTCATAGTTAAACCTCGAACACCATGATATAATTTCAATTCCTCATTGATTATATTAATCCTACACCATTAATATATTTTAAAATTTAAATCATGGTTTACCAAATCCTAAATTTTAAACTTTGAACATTTGACCTTATCTCATGCAATCTTGCAATCCTTGCTCAACACACATTGTCAATCCTTGTGAATCAACCAGGTATTTATCATGCAGCATGAACCATTCAATAAATATGTACAAATACCCACTCACCATTAAATCCTTGTCCTATAATTTTTCTTATCATTAAACTTTGAACACTTCTTACCATCTCTCTCAATAAACACCATTAGATCATTCTAGTACAATCACCCGCACACGGTTTGTTAGGGTGTGGAGCTAAAAGCTACACCTTAAGGCAAACAGGAGGGTTTCTGGCGAAAGCAGTCACCGGCGTCGGCAGGCCACACCAACATTGGTCAGGGGACGTAGAAGGGAAACCGGCATCGGCAGATGATCGGCCGGCGTCGGTCACCTCCAGGAGGGTAGGGACCGACGTCGGTCACCTGTAGCGGTCTAAACTGTTATTGACGAACAGTCAGTTAAGTGAACGCCGAGTTTGCATGTTAAAGGCTTGTTCGAAGCCTTGAGCCGCAAGTCTAATCAGTGTATGCATGAGATCTATATAATAGACTCATGGGCTGTATTGTTAAGTGGAGAATTTGGAGAAGAGCTATGTGAAGCTTGGAGAGTTCTTCCCATGGTGGAATCAAGTAGGATTCCCCATGTATGTATAAGTAAGATCAGGTTTGATATGCAGGGATGTGTGTATGCGAGGGTCAGAAAGGAGATCAGCGGGGGAGCTAGATCCAAGGTGACAACAATACATTAGCAGGATCATGGAGAGATCTACTTGGAGTATGGTTGTGTACTCGATTGTATAGATGTGCAATGAGGTGAACAACATCTTGTGTTAGTTGTGTGTTGTGACATATGAGAGAAGATTACTATGGAGGGAAGTTTACTGTAAGCCCACGAAGTGGAAGAAAGAGTGCCACCTCTTTGTTGTAAATTCCTTTGTAATGAGTTGAATACAATTGTGTGTTGCCTCTCATATTCTATGTGTTTTCTCATTGATAGTTATTTGTTCTTCTGGATTCTGCATGTTTAGTTGCTTATACATTGGTAATCATGTGTGCTCTTAAATATGACAAGTTGTGTCAGAGCTTTGGGGAGTTTCGGTCCTGTCAATTGGTATTAGAGCGAAGTTGGACGTTCACAGAGCGAGTTTGATTAACAGATGTCCCAGATCTATTAAGTATTTGTTAATTACAAGTTACTCATAGGGGTTACTGTTTGAGTGGGAGTATAGCAAGGCAGAAGATGGTACGATGAGAATGAAGAAATCAGGCACAGGATTAACACCACAAGGAGTGTGGTGGGTTGTCTTCAAGTGGGAGCTTGAAGAGGAATACAAGCTAGGATGCAGATTGGACAGAGTACTGGTTTTGGGTACAGGTGCAGCTCTTTATCTCCAAGTGGGAGATTGTTAGGGTGTGGAGCTAAAAGCTACACCTTAAGGCAAACAGGAGGGTTTCTAGTGAAAGCAGTCGCCGGCATCGGTAGGCCACACCAACGTCAGTCAGGGGACGCAGAAGGGAAACCAGCATCGGTAGATGATCGGCCGGTGTCAGTCACCTCCAGGAGGGCAGGGACCTATGTCGGTCACCTGTAGCGGTCTGAACTGCTATTGACAAATAGTCAGTTAAGTGAACGCTAATTTTGCATGTTAAAGGCTTGTTCGAAGCCTTGAGCCACAAGTCTAATCAGTGTATGCATGAGATATATATAATAGACTCATGGGCTGTATTGTTAAGTGGAGAATTTGGAGAAGAGCTATGTGAAGCTTGGAGAGTTCTTCCCATGGTGGAATCAAGTAGGATTCCCCATGTATGTATAAGTAAGATCAGGTTTGATATGCAGGGATGTGTGTATGCGAGGGTCAAAAAGGAGATCGGCGGGGGAGCTAGATCCAAGGTGACAGCAATACATCAGCAGGATCATGGAGAGATCTACTTGGAGTACGGTTGTGTACTCAATTGTACAGATGTGCAATGAGGTGAACAACAGCTTGTGTTAGCTATGTGTTGTGACCTATGAGAGAAGATTACTCTGGAGGGAAGTTTACTGTAAGCCCATGAAGTGGAAGAAAGAGTGCCACCTCTTTGTTGTAAATTCCTTTGTAATGAGTTGAATACAATTGTGTGTTGCCTCTCATATTCTGTGTGTTTTCTCATTGATAGTTATTTGTTCTTCTGGATTCCACATGTTTAGTTGCTTATACATTGGTAATCATTTGTGCTCTTAAATCTGTCAAGTTGTGTCAGAGCTTTGGGGAGTTTCGGTCCTGTCACTGTTGGATCTCTATTTGGTCCTGATCTTTAACTCTGTTAACCAATGAACACTTTGACCTCTTTGACTTGATGTGCACTGTATGTACACACACACACACACTTATATATATATATATATATATATATATATATATATATACATACATACATACATACATACATATATATATATGTACACACACATATATATATGTATATGTATATGTATATATGTGTGTGTGTGTGTATAATATATATATATATATATATATGTGTGTGTGTGTGTGTGTGTGTGTGTGTGTGTGTGTGTGTGTGTACACACACACACACACACACACATATATGTATATGTATATATATATGTATATGCATATATATATATATATATATATGTATGTATGTATGTATATATGTATATGTATATATATACACATATATACATACATACATATATATACATACATATGTATATATATAGATATACATATATATGTGTGTGTGTGTGTGTGTGTATCTATATATATATACATACATACATGTATGTATGTATGTATGTATGTATGTGTGTGTGTGTATATATATATATACATATGTGTGTGTGTGTGTGTGTGTGAACTCCCATGAACTTTTTGGATCTCCATTTGGTCTTGAAGTTTAACTTTGTGCAGAAATGACCAAGTATGGGGACCATTGCTTATCTACTTGGAAGGCCAACTTTGCACCTCCATATCTTTTTCTTCGCTTAAGTGAATTTTCTAAAATTTGGATCATATGATCTCCTTACATATGATAGTCCAACCATGTGTCAATATTATATTATAACCCTCACATATGTGAGATATAATGACATTAAAATGCCTCCTCATATTTATTTGTCACAGAGCTAACTATGCCAAGAACTATCTGGAAAGGCCAACTTTGCACATGTATATATTTTATCACGATACATCACATGACATAAAATTTATCTAATATAAAATAGGCACAAAACTAAACAAACCCATATGATCAAATTCTCATGAAACATCAACACATGTGAGATATTCCATCATAAAATTGGTTACTTGGCTCTTTCTTGCCTCATGCAAATTTGGCTAAGTATGGGAAAACATTGTCAAAATGCTTGAGAGCCTAGCTTTGCACCCACATATATTTGATTTCCCTTAGGCAATGACCTAATATTTATAAAATAACAACTAGGGACTAATATGATCAAAACCATATGACCAACTTATCCACATGTGGTAATGATGATGTCAGCAAAATGCCTACGCAGATTTTCTACCATTAGACCTAACATATCTAAATTAAAAAAATGGACTAAAAAATGAATTACACTCATAAAAATAAGAAATTAAATATTATAAAACCTCATATAGTACCTCTTTCACATGTTAAAATCACCATATTCATCCCTAACCATCTCTAACCATGTCAAAATTGAAGATCAACCAAACCTCCTCCAATCATACTAGGACAGTTACATTACACATTTTTTCATTGTCAAAATTGAAGATCAACCAAACCTCATATCTAGATCACTCTCATAATCCCCCTCAAGCACATCAATTTTAAACTATTATCTCATCCTCTGTAGTATACTTCCTTCACAAACCAACTTGTGAATTAAGCCTCCATCAAGACAAAAACTTTAATGACTTGAAATCTACAAACTTTAATATCTCTATGAATCTTTATTTGATAACCTATTTGTCCCATTCAACATATTAATAATCCTCATATGTCAAATCATAAGGCAAACCACTTTTCTAGTAGAGCCTAAAACCATAGAATCTTAAAACAAACAAGGTCAACACAGCACCTTATATTCAACATCCACCTCTAAAACTTCTTAAACATCGAGAGACAACCATTACACACTTTTGGACCAAGTTTTGAGTTTGGGAACCCATACATCCTATAACCCATTCTAGGACCTGCATACTCTTAAGCATAAACTGGGAAACCTCAGAGCAAATAAAAATCTCTAATTTGATTTCAACAACCCTTCAGACCACAAAACCACTTGGAGCATGCAAGAATAAGGTTAATATACCATTTTATGAAAAAATATGATCTTGAAAAAACACAAATCCTCTTTTTCTACTTGAAAACCTTCAATCTAACCTTGTAGAATGACCAAATATAGCTATGACATAACTCTGACATCACCACAGTATCTCTTCCACTTGGACATACATGTTTCAACTAAAAACACTCATATATAGCCTTCTAGGATGATCTAAAGAGCACCAAAAAAACACATTCTTCTCCACTTGAAAGGAGTTTCTTAATAAGCATAGGTAGAGACATCCTTTATACCATAATGTACTAAACAAAGTAAATCTAGGAGTGGCCCACATCTCCTCAGTAACCACTAGAATCCTGTTATATTTATAAGACTTCTTTCTCTTGTTCTTATTCTTCTTATGATGAACTACAACAATTGGTTCCTTTTCTATATCAATCTCCTCTTCTAAGATAGAATTGACAACATATGGAGCAACTATAGAATCTTGACATACCTTTTCATTTGAGGAATCAACCTTACAATTCTGAACCTCATCACTAAGCACTAAAAATTGATGTTCCAATAGTAGGATGTTCACTTAGATCCATACCTCATAATGATCCTCAACTAGTACCTTGGTCTTTTCCTTGAGCTTGGTCTCTTCATTCTCAGCATGAGCAAAAAATAAGATCCCTTGTCACTCTTCTCCTTCTATATCATTCTCCACCATAGAAAATAAATTTCTTGAACATACAGACTCATCATGAACTTACCTTTTTATTTTCACTCTTGGATCCTGATTGAACTTATTTTGATGTAATGGCCTTTACTTGCAGAATCTAGCAATGTGACCTCTCTACTCACATTTGTAGCAAAACTATACTCCTTGATGAAAACTTAGCCTATCTTACATTATTTGGATAATGTATTTCAAAGTGTCTCACATCATGATATTTGAAGAACTCAACATTTCTCACACCTTTTGATTTATTACCCCATCATAGTTTCATGCAAATTCATTTTTAATAGGTCCCCTACATTCTCTAGCTTGATGCCCAAACTAGTTACAAGTATAGCAGTAACCATTAAAATTCACATACCTCATGGCATTTGGTTGTGTGATCTGATTTGTCTTCATTCTTTTAGCACCTTCATTCCTTATCTAATGATTTATCTTCAAAGGTTGATCCACCTTTCTCTCATTGACATTCATGTCAAATTGAAAAGCAACTTTGGGATCTTCATTAAAACCCAATCTAGATCTATCACTAGCTGACTTTTGAATCTTTAATATATCATCCAAATCATTAGAAATTTTATCAATATTGACAAATCATTTCACATTGCTCACAAATTTCTCTAACTCATCTTTCAAAAACACAATCTTAGAAGCATACCTTGAACATTCATCTTCTTTATCTTTTAGGCTTGTAGATAGCATTTCCACATGACAACTAAGATGCTTCACCATATATTCATGTTCCTTGGCATCTTCATTCATTCTTTCCTCAAATACACTAAATTGATCTTCATAGTCCTTGAGTTTAAATTTCATCTTTTTATTGATCTTCTTCTCAATCTTTAGTTCTTCATGAGCATTTATCAATAGAGTCTCATAGTCCACCTCATCTTCATCATCATCTAAATCACCCCAAGTAGACTCCTTTTGTTATGATCAACTACCTTCCTTATCCATGAATAGAGTTTCATCTTTAACAATACCATCATCTTCATGATCATACTCTGAGTCATTAACTTCACTCTCATCTGATGAGCTACAATCTACGTTGATGTAGAGACTCTTCTCATCCTTGAATTACTTTTTCTTGTTGTCAAACCTTATGAATACCTTTTTGCTTTTATCAGACTTGAATGATCTATTTCCATAATCATGACCTTTATCATGATCTTCATCATCATCCTTCTTATACTTATGAGGGCACTTATTAGCAAAATGTCCTATCTCACCACAATTGAAGCATTTGAGGGGTAGTTTACCTTTATACTTTCCTTAACATGATCTTAATATCCTTGAAATTAAAGCAATTAGTTCATCCTCATATATATTGTAAATATCAACCTTTTTGGGTTTCTTACCTTAGAAATTCTTCTTTGGCTTCATCTTTGTCTTGAAAGTTTCTTCCTTATTTGGTGGTATATTATCATTCTTCCTCATCTCATAAGTAGTAAGGGTGTCATGTAATTGATACATCTTCAACTAAGTAAGATCATGAATTTATTCTATAGTATATACCTTTAGATCAAACTTGAGGGATAGATACTTTAATACCTTTTGAACTATAGTAGCCTCTTCAAGGTTTTATCCAAGACCTCTGATGATGTTTACAATCTCATCAACTCTCTAAAAAAGGATGCCATAGAACCTTATTCATTCATATTGAGACTTTCAAATTGCCTTATATGAGTTTATAACTTAGCAAGCTTGACCTTTTAATCTTCATAAATGATTTGCATTTTGTCCCATATCTCTTTAGTAGATTTACAATGGATTACCTTGGTGTATTTAGTCTCTAAAATACCACATGTGATACCATTCATTGCATTGGAATTATTTTCAAACAACTTCTTGTCTATAGCACTAGATGGAGGAGAAGTAGGAACAACATAACCATCCACAATAAATTTCCATACATAAAATCCTCGGTACATAATGTATGTCCTCATTATTTTAATCCAAAAATCATAATTGGATCCATTAAACATCGGTGTTTTCTTAGTAGAGAAACCTCCTTGATGACTACCCATATTGTACCTTGGATCACCTTCAAACTATCAAGCCTTTACCAAAGGACCTGCTCTGATACCAATTTTTTGAGGTACAATCACTAAGAGGGGGGGGTGAATCAGTAAGTATAGATATTTTAATTTTAATTCTAAAATAATTAGCATATATGAACTTTATCAAGCAACATTAACAAGATAACTCATTTATTCAAAGCATACACAAGATCAAACACAGAATGCATAGTTCCTATTGGAAACCCTCATGGAGAATAAAATCCACTCTAAAACCTGTAACATATGGAATACTATCCTCTAATAAATTACAAATAAGAGACTAGTCAACTCCTTTAAACCAACAAACTTTTATCATATTCTCTTGACCAAAGGTATTTAGTGAAACACCTATTTCAAAAAGAGTAACTTCCCCTAAGGAAGATCAAGTCCTTTAGACCCTCATTAAAGTGATCACCTTAGAACTAATGTCTTCAAAACTTGATGATGGATCTCTTGTTTATCTAACCCCTTCACAAACTCTCTCTTTATCTCATCAGGCCTCTCACATAGGCATGCCATAATCTCTCTCGTTCTCAACTCAAACTATCCTCATATGCACACTCAAACCTCTTTTCATATCTTTAACCTAAAATATAACTATTTGGACATCATAAATATGACTTAAAATTCATACACATAGTACTTAATATACTCTTCTCATCAATTTATCAACTGGGCACTCTACCTCTCCTTCACTCCAGAACTCTCACATACACCTTGCACACATCTCTCGAAGTCTTCCACAAGTCTAGAAACCAACACATTTGGTTTCACCAGTTATAGAGAAATCATGAATTAAAAATACCACAATTTTTCATTATCAGACATAATGCATGACTTCATCCTTAAGGCATCTCACATGGGTCACACTTAAGCACAATCCACTTTCAAATAGGCCTAAATCACTTTTAGGTCCTATGGAGACCCATTTCAGCTCTTTGACACTTATTAGATAAAATTAAGAACATAGGAACACTTTAAAAATGCATGAACCCATTACTCATGATCAAGAGGTCTTATTTAAGTGCCAAAAATCATCATAGTACCCTTCTGCTTAAGCACAATTTTCTCAAACAACATTCTGTACACATAGTCACCATGAACAAATACACAGTTGAATTGTAAACCTTTGTTCATACTTCATAAAATTTATCACACCTCAAAAATCCACATAGATCATCCTTATGGAGTATAAAATACTCTCCAATATCTAATACATCATGAAACATCTAAACATCATTAATACAAGCTCAATTACCCTTCTTAGGTTACTTACACAGCATACATGAATGCATAGTCAACTTTGAACCTTAAAAATTTTGACTTTACAAACTTTCAGATCTTCAAATTTATATCTAAATATTCTCCTTGGAATCATATAAAAATTTATTTTTAACACCATGGTAAAATTCTACATAGATCAAAATATATAACATAAAAAGTAGATACTAGTTTTTCCTTTGTTAAATTCAAATTTTTGAATTCAAATGGTCATAGTTAAACCTCAAACACCATACTATCATATCAAGTCCTCATTGCTTATATTAATCATTCACCATTGATATATTATAAACTTTAACTCATAGTGCATAAAATTCCAAAAGTTAAACTTTGAATAGTCAACCTTATCTCATGCAATCTTGACTCAACATGCATTGTTGATCTTTGTGGATCAGCCAGGTCTTTATCATGCAACATGCACTATTCAATCAATCTGTAAAAACACCTAATTACCTTTAGATCCTTATATTTTAATTTTATTAGTGTTAAACCTCAAACACTTCTTACCATCTCGCTCAATATGCACCATTAGATCATTCTAGTATGATCCCCTGCACACCATTGGATCTCCATTTGGTCATGATCTTTAACTCTATTAACCAACAAACACTTTGACCCCTTTGAATTGATACACATAATAGATATATATATGTATGAAATATCTTAAAACATTGGATCTCCATTTGGTCCTAAACTTTAAGTTTATGTATAAATGACTAAGTATGGGGACCATTGCTTATCTGCCAGGAAGGCTAACTTTGCACCTCCATATCTTTTGCTTCTCCCAAGTGCATATTATAAAATTTGGACCATATGATATCATTACATAGGATAATCCACCATGTGTCAATATTATCCTTTAAACCTCACATGTATGAGATATAATAACATTAAAATGTCTCCTCAAATTTATCTATCATAGAGCCAACTATGACAAGAATTATCTAGAGAGGCCAACTTTTTACATGATTATCTTTTGTCGTGTTTCATTGCATGACCTAAAATTTAGTGCATATCAACTAGGCACAAAACTAAAAAAAACCCATATAATAAAATTATCTTGAAACATCCACATGTGTAAGATATGCCATCATAGAACTACTTACTCAGCTCTTTCGGGAAAACACTGTCAAAATGCTCAAGAACCCAACTTTGCACCCACATATCCTTGACTGCACTTAGGTGCATGACCTGAAATTTAGTGCATAACAAATAGGGACTAATTTTATCACAACCATATTACCAACTCCCCTTGACTGATCCACACATGGTAATGGGTGATGTCAGCAAACTGTTAGAAATCTAGAACAACAAATAGCTCTGATTCCACTATTAGGATTAGGAAGCACAATTGATTACCAGGTACAAGTAACTAAATGCAAAATTTAACCAGAAGTAACAAGTAACTAGAATTCAAAAATAACATAGAATATGAGAGATAATACCCAATTGTATTAATACTCTTCCAGAAGGAAATACAACAAAGAAGATGCCACAGTCTTCTTCCTTACACACCTCTAGGGCTCCCACACCTCTAAGGCATAAACAGTAAATCTCTTCAAGAGCTCACTCTCTCTCTTACAGTCCCAACAAGCAAATCACACATAGAGTTGTTGTTCACCTCCAACTAGTCAATATCACTACTGCCAGTACCACTATTCAGTATCACTACTACCAGTACACAAGTGCTCCATGCACTCCAAATCTGAGTACACACCGTACTCCAAGTACACAATGTACTTCAAGTAGATCTCACGTGATCTTGCTCCTTGATATGTTGTTGTCACCTTTAATCTTGATATCCCACAGACCTCCTTTGACCTCGTACACACACACACTTGCAAATCAATGATCTTACTTACACATGTAGATCTCCAAACGTGGCCTTGCACACCTACCGACCAAGATCATACACACATGAAGAAACCTTATGATTCTCCAAACTAGCACCCCTGTGGATCTTCTACCAAAACTTGCACAACCTATAGCTCTACCTGATCATACACACTCGACACCCCTATGGAACTAGGAGGAACACACCTTGCTCTCTTCACTCTGAAGGAGCTAACCTTGCTCTTACTCAACTAGCACACTTTACAATACAGCCCATGAGTCTATTATATAGATCTCATGCAAACAATAATTAGACATCCAATTACAATAATTAGATCCATAGCTCCAAGACTAAAATTAGCCTTTAACATGCAAACAACCATTTTGTTAACAAACTGTCCGTGAAACTCGCAGTTTTGAACTGCACAGGCGACTGACGTCAGTCCCTGTCTATTTGGGGATGACCAACATCGACTGATCCATGATAGATGTCAGCAGCTTCCTGTCTACACCTGATCGACGTCAGTTGGCCTGAGTGATGCCAGTGATTGTGACACTCAGCATCCTCCTCCATGTCTGCATCAGTGAAGCTTTTAGCTCCATAACCTAACAATCTCCCACTTGGAGATAAATAGCTGCACTCTACCTATACCTGTACACTGTCTAATTTGTTTCCTAGCTTGTATCCCTCTTCAAGCTCAATCTTGAAGACCAACCACCACACAATCTATGGTGCAACACCTATCATCTAAGTAACCTGCCATATCCGAAGTGCCTAACCCTACATAGCATGAATCCCTACTGTTGGTCCCTCTCAGATACCTGAGAACCCACTGAACCACTCTCCAGTGCTTCCTTCCTAGATTGGCCACAAACCTGCTAACAACTCCCACTGCTGGGGCAATATCAAGGAGTACACATGAACTCAACCTCATCATGTGATTGGGGACCCTATTCTATGATCTATCCATCCATAGGTGCACTTGTCATTCTGCATCCTGCACTACCTTCACACAATCATCCTGTGACAACATCAACTTGTGATCTTCCCTGTCTCTAGCATTACTCATGCCAAAGAATTTTGCTCCTCCAAATTCTTCATGACACACCTCTAAACTAACTTTAACTTTAGCTCAAAAAAACCCTGTATGTGTAACCCTGCATCAAGAAAACACACAACATACAGTAACAAGATGATGTTGCAATCATCACCCACCTAGTAAAGAAACCACAGTAATTACAATGGCATTGACTAAAGCCATGCTTTGTCATCCACCTGTCAAACCTGTACCACTGTCCTAGAGGTTCCTCAAGACCATATGACCTGGCCTTCCATCTCACGTGTCCATTCTCTCTATTCTTTAATCAAGGAATCCATTCGTCTCTTAGTGCTTTCATCCTGGCTGGCAACTCTACCAAAACTCCCGTTTGGTTCTTCTCCAAAGAATTCATGCCATACTCCCACTATTTCCTGGATCCTTCCTACTCTGTAGTGAGAAACAAGTATACAGAAGAGGAATAACAAATTTGAGGATTACTTACCCTTTCAATCCTCCACATGGGCATTTGAGACTCCTTGACAGCTTGTTGTCTACCCAAAATCCATTCCAGTGACCGACCTCAGTCACCACACAGTCTGCATTTGACCAACGTCAGTTCCATGTGACTGTCCAGGTCACCAACACTGGTTATCCTATCGACATTGATCTCCACCTGCCTGACACCACTGACTTTGCCTGTCTACACATGACTGATGTCGGTGCCTGTCTGTTCGATGCTGGTTCCTCCTGACTGACGCTGGTACCTGTGTTCTCCTATGAGTGATGACTTTTTACCTGTGAGCTCTCTTTAGATAAAAACCCTATCCAAACTACCCTGCTCAGAGTTACTCAACCTTCTCCACTGATCTCTATTTGTCATCTCCTCCATAAACACCAAGGCTTTCCAGTTCTTAAGTTTGTCAAATACATCAGTCTTCCTTTTCCTGCAATAAATCCAATCCTTTCTTGTAGCATCCCACTGCTTACAAAAATCTTGATCTATGCTCTCCAAAGCTGAAATCTTACCATTTGACTTAAGAACATCCATTCCCTTCTCACTTATGTGACCAAGCCTACAAAGCCACACCTGTGCAACAAAAGTGGAATAAGTAATACAAGCAAGTAGATAAAGAGTACATACTTTCTTACCACATGCTAATTCAAGTGCATCCACTGTGAGAGTTCCTGTGCATCTCTCATCACCCAAATTCCCTGAAGCAATTAGCCACATCTTTAGAACTGGGACCTGCATGACATCCTTCAACACCCATGTGTTGGCTGCCTGCATTTTCAGCAACACTTCCCCTTTACCAAAACTTTGACAAGGCACACCAGCCCCTAAATAAATCTTTCCAAAGTCTCCAAAGACCTTAACATGGAAAAATACTCTATTTCAGGCTACATGGAAAGAGGCAACAAAATCTATAAAACAAGATTCTATTTTATCCAAGGAACATCCCAGAGCATCCTATGCAACAACACCTACAACATTTGCTTCTTCAGTTCCTTCATGCTGATCTTTTACCAACCAATAATATTTCTTTACCTGCTCTTTCTTTCCATAACACCGTAATTGACCATTCATGCTTTTCAATTCCTCCATTCTTAGTGTACTTTCTTCTACCATTGCTATACTCCCACTCAATTAGAAACCCCTGAGAGTGACCTGTAATCAAACACAAACCTGCTCCCTGCAACCTTAGCTCTGATACCACTTGTCAGGAATCTAGAATAACAAATAGCTCTGATTCCACTATCAGGATTAAGAAGCACAATTGATTACCATATACAAGCAACTAAATGTGGAATTTAACCAGAAGTAACAAGTAACTAGAATTCAAAAATAACACAGAATATGAGAGACAATACCCAATTGTATTAATACTCTTCCAGAAGGAAATACAACAAAGAAGATGCCATAGTCTTCTTCCTTACACACCTCTAGGGCTCCCACCCCTCTAGGGCATAAACAATAAATCTCTTCAAGAGCTCACTCTCTCTCTTATGGTCCCAACAAGAAACTCACACACAGAGTTGTTGTTCACCTCCAACTAGTCAGTATCACTATTGCCTGTACTACCAGTCAGTATCACTACTGCCAGTACACAAGTGCTCCACGCACTCCAAATCTGAGTACACACCATACTCCAAGTACACAAGGTACTCCAAGTATATCTTACCTAATCTTGCTCCTTGATATGTTGTTTTCACCTTTGATCTTGCTACCTTGTAGACCTCCTTTGACCTCGTACACACACACCTGCAAATCAAAGATCTTACTTACACATGTAGATCTCCAAACATGGCCTTGCACACCTGCCGACCAAGATCATACACACATGAAGAACCCTTCTGATTCTCCAAACTAGCACCCCTGTGGATCTTCTACCAGAACTTGCATAACTTGCAGCTCTACCTGATCATACACACTCGGCACCCCTGTGGAACTAGGAGGAACACACCTTGCTCTCTTCACTCTAAAGGAGCTAACCTTGCTCTTACTCAACTAGCACACTTTACAATACAGCCCATGAGTCTATTATATAGATCTCATGCAAACAATAATTAGACATCCAATTACAATAATTAGATCTATAGCTCCAAGACTAAAATAAGCCTTTAACATGCAAACAACCAGTTCATTAACAAATTTTCTGTGAAACTCGTAGTTCCAAACTATATAGGTGATCGACGTCGGTCCCTATTTGTCTGGGGATGATCGACATCGGTCGATCCATGACTGATGTTGGTAGCTTCCTGTCTACACCTGACCGACATCGGTTGGCCTGATCGACGTCGGTGACTATGACACTCAACATCCTCCTCCATGTCTGCATCAGTGAAGATTTTAGCTCCACAACCTAACACAAATTGCCTACTTAGATTTTCTACCATTAGACCTAACATGTCTAAATGAAAATAATGGACTACCAAATGAATTCCACTCATGAACATAAGTACTCAAATCTTATAAAACCTCTTATAGGACCCCTTTTACATTCTCAAATCACCATACTAATCCCTAACCATCTCTAACCATGTCAAAACTGAAGATCAACCAAGCCTCCTTCAAGCATACTAGGACAAGCATATTGCACATTTTGTCATTATCATTTAAGCTATTAAATCACTTCATCCACTCACTAGGACACCTCCATGATATCACCATGACATCATTTACAACTCTCCAACATTAGGGTTTCAATGTATACCATTACAAAGAATGAAAAGACTAATTTTTTCCTCACCTCCGTGAAAGTGGATAAACATCCTTGTAGCTTTGATGGCATTACTATATAAATTTATACTCTGACTCTATACTGAGATAAAAAGCTAAAATGAGGAAATATGAATGTTATCTTATGGAGGGAGGAGAGGGATCTCTATCATGATCACTTTATTATGGTTATTCCATTTTATAATAATGCATTTTCATGATGACTTTTAAAAAAATGGATATTTGATATTTTTATAATAATTTATTATATAATTGATTTTTTATTTTTCATTCTATAATAATGCATAGGGTAAATGGGTTATTTTATTTTTAAAAAAAATCTATGTCAACATAGTTCATTGTTTTTAGTATATAACATGGTTGTATACATCATGTTATGATAGTAAAGCTAAGATGGAATAGATATGATTCCTAGTTGAAGAACACATGTTTTTTAGGCATCACTTTCATCTCATTTGACTTCCTCCTCTACCACTACAACTCTACATGAGAGAGATAACATGATGTCTTGTAATCAATGCTACAATTCTTCCCATGTTTTATTAAAATTTTCAATTGTCTTCTAATAAGCCTTTCCAAAGACCCCCATGCAATGCTACCCTTAACTTGTAAAATTATCTTGATGTAAGGATTATAATGATGAAAATTAAATAATTTAAATATTGGGATTAAAGACTTAGTTTACTAAATTAATAATGAAATCTTAGAGTTTATGTTAACAATAAGTTGAATGCTTAGTTATGGGAAGGAATCTTCAAGGGCTAACCTTTGGGTGAGTACTTATATTAAGGAATTTATACCATTTCATCATCAATATTTCATAAAATATAATGGTTTTATAATGTAATATATCTATGGTTGTATTTTGTTTATATATGTTGGTATAACTGCATGTGTGCATGACGAATTAATGTTACATATATTGATCAATAATTTTGTTGGTTGACTACTTAGGGTTTGAATGGATTTACATTGGTGAACTAGATAACAAAACTAAGATTGGTATATATCAGTATTTGTACCAAAAGGGTTAATGGACCATATAGAGAAGACAGTGGTTAACAAGTGTAGGGATATGAGGGATTAATGGACTAGAATGAGATCACTTTATTATTTTTATTCCATTTTATAATGATGCATTTTCATGATGAATTAAAAAAAATGTATTTTGATATTTGTATAATAATTCATTCTATAATTGATTTTTTATTTTTATTTATATAACAATACACATGGTAAAGGGGATATTTGATTTTCTTTATAAATCTATGTCAACACAATTTGTTGTCCCTAGTATATAACATGGTTTTATACATAATGTATTTTATGTATCTTATACTTTGTCAAACACATGTATTGTATGAATCTTTTAATTTGTCATACTCTATATGGATATAAAATAGGAAATTGAAGCTTTCATGCAATTATTCATGTTTTCATGCAATTGTTCATAATCATCCATCTTTTCCTTGTATAGGATTATGCCAATAACTATAGTAGAGATAGGATTTGAATTGATAGGAGTTGATGAACTAGTTTTATTCTAATTTTATATACTTATAAATATAAAGAGTAATAAAAATTTTAATATTTCTTAAAAAGATATACAGTTTAAACCATTTTCATATTCATATAAGAATGTTTCCATTACAATGCAAAGTTCATCATACTACTATGCCTTTAGTTTTTAGTGGAAAATCTAGAGACTTAAATAAGGTATTCTTAAAATTAGTCAAATAAAATTATATAATTTAAAACTTCATAAATCAATAGGGAACATACCCAAAACTAGTCCTTTCAACACATTATTGAAATTGTAAAATCATTTATATTGTGATTTATATTGGTTTATTTTAGTCTTCAATTATTTGTTAAGTGTACAAGGTTTTATTTTCAATGTGTTTTATTTTAGTATTCAGTTATTTATTAAGGGAAAGTGAGGGTGAGATGCACATTTGTTTATTTTAGTCTTCAATTTTTTATAATTCAAAGATGATTTTTTATAATTTTTGGGAAAGGGTATCTCAGTTCATGAAAACATCTTGTATGCATTTTATACTTTTTAATGCTCTCTCTCTCTCTCTCTCTCTCTCTCTATATATATATATATATATATATATATATATATATATATATATATATATATATATATATATATATATATATATAGAGAGAGAGAGAGAGAGAGCATTAAAAAGTATAAAATGCATATATATATATATATATATATATATATATATACATACATTTTTGTGTTTGTCTTTCTATTTATATAATTTTTGCATAACATAGAGTGGGTAGTGTCAATAACTAAATGGAACTTACTTTTAATGTAGTTCAAGTTCCTAAACTTGATCAACTTAATATGTAATCAAGACATAGTAAAATGAAGGACAATAACATAAAATACATGTAACAAAAACCCCTTAATAGGGAAGTATAGGAAATTTCATTTATTAAAGATAAATAAGTACACAGTTCCCTAATTGGAATACTCTCATTATGTTCAACAAATCCTTTAATAATATGATCTAATAACATATTTACAATCCTTTATTCATATCTTATTTTGTATCTGAGAATAGTATGTCATAGCATTTGATAATATTTATCACACAAATATAGTGAACCTCCACAAACTGAATATGCCATCAAACATAAAACATTTCTTCAAACATTTATACTCTTATTTCATTATTTTGGTAGTTGAAATTACACATCATCATCATGCTTATATGAAACATCTGAGTATGTTTCTTTCTTGAATATGGTAACACATTCCTATGCAAGTAAAAACACATAAAATAAGATCACAATCCCATTTCATAGCACTATAAAACTTGATTTTGAAGTATGATAAAAGATTAACAAACTGGTAAAAAACGTAATCTTTAAATACTTTAACAAAAGCTTAATTATACTATAATATGAAAATATTACCAAAAATTTGAAATTTTCATTATGATGATACCTAATATTCCACTCTTAATCTGTAAGGCAATCGGAGTGTGTTAAAACTATTTAAACAAACCACCATGCATCAGTAAGTGAAATCAAATATATACCAAATTGACCTCTATATTATCTATGAGTAGTTTTTTTATGCATCAATAACAAACCTATTCCTTAAATATTCTATTAACATTCTTGGAATTTAAAATGAGCCCATCGATACAGTGAGTCCCTACCCACCCCAACCATTAGTTAGATAGTAGAATAGTGCATTCAGTTTTAAACCCAAAATATAAAATAATATGCCTAAATTAGTTTACAAATGAGGTTTGAATAGGGTTTCAAAAGAGACAATAAAAATTAAAAAACACTCAACTTGGTTTAAATCACATTTTCTCATTAATTCAATAATCTAGTCAATAGACCAAACACACGATAATGAACAAGACCTCAATAACCAACACATAAAGATAAAATATTTTTAATACATAAAGAACAAAGTGAAAGCAGTCAAAGTAAATTTTAACAAGATGGAAAATAGTATACCATTACACATAATGTAAAGGGTATTATATAGATAGGAAATGTTTAAGTGGAAAATAATAGACCATTATATAGACTGATGGTCTATTGGCTCCTTTCATTTATGTAGAAATATGGGCATCATTAAACCATTACATATAATTTAAAGGGTATTATACAAAAAATCAATATGTAGGGCATTATACAGACTGTAATATAGCACTAAGCATAACTAACATGAACATTCAGTGTGGACTACCAAACTGGACATTGACCCTAGTTAAGGCACTTCATTAAGTAGAGTCGTGATTTTTTCTTAGTCATAATTTTCCTTTGCATCTTGTTTGTTTTTATTGGTATAATCTTAAACTAATATTACTCTTTCCAATCACTTTCCAATCTATTTTATCAATGAATGGAATTTCAAAAGTTAACCAAAGGTAGAAAAATCACACTTCTATCTTAATGCCTCCATAGTAATGTAGGGTTTAGGGTTTTAATGAAGACACACACACACACACACACACACACACACACACACACACACACACACACAATGTATACTATTACAAAGAATGTAAAGTTTATTAGTTTTTCCTTACCTCACATAAAGTGGATAGGCATCCTTGCAGATTTGATGGTGTTGTTGTATGAATTTATAGTGTGAATGTATACTGAGATGAAATTTAGAAATGATGAAATATGGATAGTGTCTTATGGAGGGATAAGAGGGGTCTCCATCATGATCACTTTTTTATTATTTTTCCAATTTAATATAATGCATTATATTGATGACTTGCACACTCAACCTTATAATATGAATGTAACAACTAATTTTCACATTACAGTTCATGAAGCCCCACTATATTTCATTATGAACCATATACACAAATGAAACTCGTAAATAATACATGTCATGCAACATAAAAAATGTGAGCAAGATGAGAATTAAACATAAGAATCAAGCAACAAGTAAATGTGTCTCAGATTTGGATCACATTCATAATATAATATAAACATATACATGTATACCTTGTGTTTCAAGCAAAATAAAATGTTCCACTATCCAAACTAGATCTTATAGAGACAACACCTACAATCATAAAAAATGATATCATCAACACCTATCTAATATATCTCAAAATAAATCAAGTATAATATGTCTAAAATGAAAAATTGAAATAACAACCCATCATGCATCAGCAAGTGAAATCAAAGATATAAAAAATTGACCTCTATATTATCTATGAGTACAGATTTTTTATGCATAAATAACATAACTATTCCTTAAAGAGTCTATTAACATTTTTGGAATTTAAAATGATCCCATCCATATAGTGAGTCCTTACCCACCCCAACCATTAGTTGGAGAGTGGAATAGTGTATTCGGTTTCAAACCTAAAACATAAAATCATATTTCTAAATAAGTTTATGAGTGAGGTTTGAATAGGGTTTTGAAAGAGACATAATAAATTTATCATTCACCTCATATGATTTTCCTAATCCTGAGTGAAACTTAGATCTAGCATTGTATGTTGTATAATCTAGAATCACTTTTGAAATTATTGACTAATGTTAAAAATTTCAAAACTAATAAATTAGCCATTGAGAACACAATTTACTATACAATCAGACAAACAAATTGCATAAAACTTAGAAATAAAATTATAAGATAGGGTCTAAACATACAAATCAAGAAACAAGCAGAGATGTTTTGGATTTAGATCTCATTCATACTATACTATAATCATATACCTGTATACATTATGTTTAAATTTCAATGAAGTGTTCCACTTTCTAACCTATCTCATATAGAAGTAACACCTATAGTCATACAAAATGGAATCAATAGTACCTATCTATTATATCTCAAAATAAATTTGATACAATGAGTCTAAAATAACATAATGTAAATGAAATATGTTGTAATTATCCCAAGTTCTTAATACATTGAAATAATGTTGAAATAATAACGGAAAACATAATATCAGGAATTAATAGTCATTAAAAGTTTAAATAATTATACCCAAGCAAGAATAAATTATCTCATATGGTTATACCCTTCTTAGATGTTAAATTGATATTATGATAATGTGATGCATGCTTATGGAATCAATAAATGCCACACAATCCATGGAATTTGATCAATTTGGTGGGCCTCATAGACACATCAACCAAAAATGTGAATTCTCCTATTAGTTAAGGAACTCCCCCCCACTTATTACATCCTTGATTGTGATATCATGTTGAATGTTGACCCTTGAATGGTCACATCCAATACTCCATCACTTTTCCCCAAGTGTGTTGGGCTTAACCACTGTCATTTGCCTTATTTGTTGTTATTTTCATAAACCATACATTATTTCCTTAACCATGATTGTCATCTTGAGCATACTTTTTTATTACACTTAGAATAGAGGATGTAATATGTGTGGACCATAAATGGAGGTCTAATAGGCCAATGAAATGGATAGAGGAGGTCACATTGATAGTTGACCTACACATGCCTATTAGATACTCCATCTACCCTCCCCTTTTTCTATTTTATTGGCCCATTATCCCTTAAATGATGGTATCACCTTAACTAGTAGTAGAATTCACATTTCTAGATGGTGTATATATGAGGCCCATCAAATCAGTCAAATTTCATCATTCAAGCTTGGGCTAACATCCATTAACAATATGTTAAGGCAAACAACAATGGTTAAGGCAAAGGACAATGGTTATGGAAAATGATATTGGTTAAGGAAAATGTTAAGGGTTAATATAAATGTTAGTTGAAAAATAAAATGATAATAATATTTATTGAATGCAAACTTGTGCACCTTTCTCTTGTTCAGAGAGTATATTACTTCTTGTTTTATATTACCTTTTCTACCTATGCAAGAGCCACTTTTCCATTAGCCGATTCCATAATCATGAACCATAGGAACATAGCCAAGGAGGCATTTTACTATATAGGTAATGCTGATAGTTGACCTACACATGCCTACTAAATACTCCATCTACCCTCCCTTAAGTATGTAATAAGTGGGGCCCAGTGAGAAAGTGCTAACATGTTAATGCAAGTGATGGACTGATAATAAATAAAATATTAAATCATTTTCAAATCTTGTACCCCTTCACATGAGATAATTTTTTCATCTAGATAACAAGCTAATAAAATAGATAAAGTGCCAATAGATAAAGTGACTAGAGCGAACATGGAGGTCAACTACCTGCATGATATCCAAAACTAAACACACTATTTGGTTACACTCATAATCGAGGATCTAATAATTTATCCAACCCAAATAATTTATGAGTGTTGAACATAATCAACCAAAAATTTTAGCATGGATGACCATGATTACAATTGACCTTCACATTCCTGTTAGTTAATCCATCTACTATCACTCTGTCTACCTAATTTATTTACAATATATATAATAATAAATAAAGGCTTATATGGCATACTTTCTTTACAACATAAGGCTAGAATTTATTTACAAGATAAGGCTATTTCTCATTAATCATAACCAACTAGTATGTTTGGTGTAAACCACCATGTTGGACATTGACCCCTAATTGGACCAAAAAACTAATAGTTAAAAATTAGCCAAGTTACTCAAAAGCCATTTGGGATGTTCCATTTTGATGCCTGTAGGATCTCATGCCCCATTACCCTATCATAGTCAAGAATAAAGAACATAGAATTAAACTAATTATGCATTATCCTAAGTGTGGTCAATTTTTATCTCATTGCATTGGTTCAATGCCCCATTCCTTATAGGACAATACATTAAATGATCTGATGAGATAACTTATCCCTCTATATGGTTCAAAAGGACCACCTTATCTAGAAGGACCATTTGCATTTCTGAATGACATGTCAAGGGGAGCCAAATAAGACAACATCTAACACTCATGGTTTAGTTAACATATGTTAACATGTCAAGGCAAATGACAATGGTTAATACAAACAAAATGGTTAAGGAAAATGATGGGCATGGGGTTTACAACAAACTTATTGTGTTTAGTTTTTTGATAACGCAATCAAGTTAATAATATAAGCATCATGGAAATCCATTGGTTATATCGATGATTGCTTAAACCTGATGGTATGACTATTTGTGAAAGATTTTAGGGTCTTGCCCTATTATGTATTTAAACTCACATCTATATTTTATGACTCAACTCATGCTGAGGGTGGTTATAACTATTCTTTTAAATGGTGATATGAATGGATGTATCTGATGTTTAATTTCCTATTGCTTATAGAAAGAGTGACTTAGGTGGTGGATAACTTAGTATTATGTTTCTCTCAATTCTATATTTCTCTTAACATAGGACTCAATATAAGTGTTTCTTGTGGTCTTGAAAAATAATTATTAAGTTCATTTTTTATGATAACTCAATCAAGTTCATAATAGAAGGATTATTGAAATTCATTTACTATTTTGTTGACTGCTTGAAGCAATTAATAATAGGTGGGGTAGAGTTGGAGTTTTGTGAATAGTTTTTATCTAAATGCATTCCTTTTTTGTGTATAATTATGGACAACATATATGTTTTGTATATAGATGTTTGATATGAACCATCAATTTATATAACTGTCTACTACTATCCATCTTATTACAGTCTTTATAATACCCTACATCTTACTTAAATGTATAATACCCTTTACATTAAATATAATGGCATATTGTCCTTCATCTTATTTTAGTCTATATATTTCCCTACATCTTGATTTTATGTATAATACCCTTTACATTTTGTATAATGGTCTATTATTGTTCATCTTAGTACATAAAGGAAAGGAACCAATGAGTCACTTTTTGTTTGCCTTAACATGTTGTTTGCATACATTATCCTAGCCATGAAATGTGAATGCATCGAGTAGTTAAGGTCCTTTCAAAATTCACAATATTTAATATTGATAATGAATAACATTAGATAATTATATAGACTTATGGTTTATTGGTTCCCTTCCTTTATGTATCAGGAATGATTGTTTTAGTTTTTATTTGTAGGGTATCCCAAATGCTAAAGATAATACTTAAGATTAATAATGAACAACAATAGACCATTATATTTAATTACGGTTCCTGGTTCATTGGTTCCTTTCCTTAATATAATAATATGAACAATAGTGTGAATATAATAGGAATCAAAATTCTAAACATTCAAATTTATGTTATAGTATAAAGCTAAAATAAAAATGTATAGAGTTCAAATTACTTTATATATAGTATATATGAGAGTGATATACAAAATGTAAATACTATTATACAAACAAAAATAATGGTGAAGATTCAAGGCATTATACATATTTTAATAAAGGGTATTATACAAGAAATGAATATATATACAAACTAATTTTTGGAAATAAATTCAATACTTGATCTGTGTATACCATTATGAATAATGTAAAGGCTATGAGTTTTCCATTAACATGTATAGTTATTTTATATTCTATTTTGAATATACCATTACCTTCCTTGACTATGTATTCTTGATCTGTGTATATCATTACTTGATTTATTCATATAAATATTAGTGTACATATGTATACTTTTTTTTACATTTTAATTTGAATGTTTGACATTTTTACCCCTGGTCTACTCACTAACCATGTATGTACACTAAGAATTTGAAGTTTATTGTTTCTAATTCAATGTAACTTTTATTGAAACACTTCATTCATTTTATACTTTACTGAATGAGTATAATACCCTATGTACTAATTCCCTATTATAAAACTTACTAATGCCATGTTGATTTTACACTTGATTGTACTAGTATAAAACCTTATTATAATTCCCTATGTACTTGTGCTTCATTCTAGAGGCAGAGTATAGGAGTGTGAGTTCTATTTCAAGTATTAATTGGCATTGAATTAATTGTGCATTCAATGAATTATATGTAGCATATCCTAATTACACAAACTATTCAATAAATTATGCATTGAATGAATGATTATGACCTAACTAATCATTAATTCCTTTAACCGGTCAATAATACCATAAACATAAAACAAAATATGCCCTTCCTTAATTCATTCAACTAGTCAAAAATACACTCAACATAATATTCCTATGTTATTCAATGATAATTATACTAATGTGAAGGATGGAAATGTATAATTTTTTATTTTGGGTTTGTAAAAAACTTATTATGTTAATTTTTCTTGATAACTCAGTAAAGTTAATAATATAAATCTCATGGAAAACCATTGATTATTTTGTTGTCTACTTGAACCCCTTTTGGTATACCTATTTGGAAATGATTTTCAGATATTCTAATGTTTAATTTCATGTTGGTAATGGATATAATTAACATAGGTGTTGGATAGATAGTACTATGTTTCTCTAAATGTTATGTTTCTCTTAACTTAGTACCCATTATAAGTGTTTATTGTGGGATTTCAAAACACTTATTATGTTCGTATTTGTTCATAAATATATCAAGTTAATAATAGAAGGACCATGGACTCCATTGACTATTATCCAATCATGGTGATAAAGAGGGTGAGTGAAACTAAGCTCACAAAGGGGCGTGGTAATTGAAAATAATGAAAATTGAAGTTCACTTTTCCTTGATTATGAATATTCCTATTTATTACATCGAGGGGGACCAATAATGCCTAAATAGTCATAGTTAAGTCAAAAACTAATGATTCACGCAAACAATAACGGCTAGGGAAAACAAGCATGATTAAACCTAATGCACCAATGTAAAATTGATGGAGAAATGTTTGTGACTAGTTGGGGATCAATGTTTGTCATGTTGAAAGCACCCATTAATTATATTTTTGACTATTTAAAGTAATTAATATTAGGTGGCAAAGTTGGAGTTTTATGTGAATAGTGTCTAGATAGAATATAAAAGGTATAGAGTTCAAATTCCTTTATATGTAGCATATCCAACAATTATTATGCATTTAATTTATATGTGTTCACTAAATTATATTTAGCATATCCTAATTACATAAACTAGTCAATAAACTATGCATTAAATGAATGATTATGACCTAACTGATCATTGATTCCTTTAATACAGATAATGATTATGCATTGAATGAATTATTATGCCATTAATTACTTCAAACATGAAAAAATATAATCAACATAAAAAAACCCAAACTAATATTATGCTCAAGGGTTGGATATTTAACAATGCAGACAATGATTATACTTTGAATGAATGATTATGACCTGAGTAATCATTAATTCCTTCAAGTAGGAAACAATGTAGTCAACATAAAACAAACCCAAATAATATATTATGCTCAAGGGTTGGATATTAAAAATGTAGATAATGATTCTACATTAAATGAGTGATTATGCCCTAAGTAATCATTAATTCTTTTAAGTAGTGAAAAATACAATCGATATTATGCTCAAGGGTCAATGGTATTCAACAATGCATACAATGATTAACCATTGAATAAATGATTATGCCTTGACTAATCATTAATTCCTTAAATCCTTCAACACTACAGTCAACATAAAACAAAACTATATGTATTATGTAAACTAAACCGGTATGCCATTCTCATCAATATCACACATATTAAAAGGGCACAACCTTAAAATCCTATGAACAAAAGGCATGAGAACTTACCTAGTGGGTGTTACTTCTTCTACCATTCTCAATATCATTTGCTCATCCTTGGTTAAAATTTACATATTCTCTAGAGGATATGTAGAGTCTCAATGGTGTGTAGATGAACTCAATAGTAGGATTTCAAAAAATAATATAAAGGTTTATGACCCTTTATCCAATCATGGAAATGAATCAGACAATGGAAACTAAGCTCATGAAGGGGAAGGGGAAGGGGAAGTGGGGAATAAGATATTTCAGAGGGAAATCTCATGAAGAGATGCAAGTTTTGAAAATAATGAAAAATAAATTCACTTTTTCTTGATTATTAACATTTATTGTGACTACATCGGTATGTGGTAAATCAAACAAAAGTGGTTAATGCAAATAATAGAAGTTAAGGAAACAATAGTGGTTAAGGCCAAATTTATGGTAGGAGTGTTCATAGAGGGTTGATGGTAACCAACCAGGGTTCAATTGTCCAATGTGGTATTCCACATTGAATGCTCATGCTAGTTATGCTCAGTCAAAAATTGTGGTCTTAAAGAGAGAATTTTGTAAAAAAGTTACTCTTTTGGAGAATAAATTGAATGAAGTTTTGATATTGTTAAAAGGGGTTAAAATTTTGAATTTTGTTTTTAAAATATGTGATGAAAGTGCTAATAATGTTTAATTTTTTTATGTAATACACTCATCTAAAATTCATGGTAATTTTGTTTTCAAAAAATGAGAATGTAGTCCTAATTTCTTTCTTGAAGACCTCTTTTTAGATAATCTGGATTAATTTGAGGGAAATTTTGGAATACTTTGAGAATGAGGCTACCATTTGTCTTAGAAAGTATAAAAAATAAAACTTTTTGGTATCTCTTACTAAAAAACACAACATATATTTTTTAGGTTGTTTTAATGTTCCCTTGTTGCATTAGTGTTGTTATCAAATTATTGGTAATTGAGATTGTGAGGTTGTATTAGTGATAATGACCTTGTCATATTGATGTCTATTTTTTCTTGTTTTAGAAGATAAATATAAAAATAATATTTTCAAAGTGGTAGATTTCAAAGGTCTATTGAACTCTTCCTTCATGACAAAGATGATGGTTTCTAAATTTTGACATGCAATTATGTAGGAAGAGACTGGTGGCTTTGGAGGTTTATTGATTCTCATAGTTAGATGGATACTTCTCATAATTGTTTTTAATTATTTGTAGTTTAAATTTTTGTTTGGTTTTTAATTATTTTCATGTTAATTTTTTATATCCAGCATTATCTTTATCAAAACAAAATATTTACAATCAAAGTTGTAAATGAAACATCTAAAAATATCATGTGTTATCTATTCTATCTTGTATATTATTATTTGTCTCTAGATGAGGGAATGGAAAAGAACTCTAAAATCATATCTAAAACATTGAGGGTGTTCATTTTATTTATATCGGATTCAAATCTAGTCCATTTATATAACTTTTTATTATCTATCCAAATTTTACTTTCATAGGGTATAGAAGATAAAGATGTATAGAAGATTTACACATTTATTGATTTAGCTTACTAAAGGAATTTTTATTAAATTATCAATCTAAAATTGGAGGGTGTTTATTATTGAGGTTGAGGTAAATATTTTCTATTATATGATGTAGATGCATTACATTGACATAGGAAAGTAGAAAGAGGACTGAGATAACACAATACATAATATACTTGGAGGCAGGGCAGATATTGAATCTACTTAGAGATTCAATTCTAATTTAAAGGATGGAACTACATAAAGATTCACTTTTTGAGTAATAATGGTTCTAAATATTTTAGTCATATCCAAGTGTGATGGATATTTTTTTACCTTTAAGCATCCAGTTAAATCAGTACATTAGCTAAGCCAAGACAAGTTGAAAGTTCCTGGTGGGGAGGAGATCCCCTAGTCAACCTCTCCTTCTAGCACCAAATGGGAGCATGTAGAACTCTTTGATTTTATTGTCTATATTTTTTACCAAAAACCTTTCAGGGTTGAATTTCAAGGGATCTTCCCATACATTTGAATCTCTTTCTATTGCCCATACATTGACTACAAGCATAATTTTATGAGTTATATGGTCATCAGAATTAGTACAAAATTTTATAGATTCATGGTGAAACATCACTTATCTTTCTTAGAATGTAATCCTATAATAGGTTTATATATTACTCTCCCATGAAACTGTAGGAAATGATGGATCATCTCTACCCCTCATGGTTCTTCTACAATGTGTGGCAAAAGCTCAGTCTATTTTTATACTTAGAGATGCATCCAAATGACTATAACTTTCAACCTTGAGGCCTGACCAAGAGTTGATGGTGATAGTTCTAGTGTTTATACGCCCATCCAAATTTGTTGGAAAATATGATTCATTTATTATGCTATCAAGTCAAAAGATACACCTCCCAGTAACCAATTTTTGGTCTCTTAAGAGACATTTGGTAATGAGTAAAAACTTGTTGTCATATCTTGTTCATCCTAAGTGGCACATAATACTCTATGGGGTGATTATAAAACTCTCCCTAAAACTTTAGGCACTGATGGATCCTCTCTACCCTTCACATTTATCCTACAATTCATGTTAGAAGTTGGGTCTATTTTCCCACTTGGGGATGAGAAACTTCTCTTCAGGGATACATCCAACCAACTACAACTTTCATCCTTGGGGCATAATAAAGAGAAGAGGGTGACATTATAATGCTTATATTCCCATAAAAATGCATTGACAAATATATTTAATCGATTTGGATAACGAGTCACAAGATATTCCTCCTACTAACCAATGTTTAGTCTCTTAAGATACACTTGATTATGAGAAAAAAAAACTCATTTCCATGCCTCATTCATCTTGAGTTCCATAGAATACTCTGAGGGGTGTTAATAGGACTTTTACATGAAATTACAAGCATTTACATCTCCTTTTTACCCCCGACATATCTTTTACAATGTGTGGCATAATTTCACTCAATTTTCCCACTCAAGAACAAGAAGTTTCCCTTAAGGGATGCATCTAACCAACTACAACTTTTATTTCCAAGGCTTGATGGAGAGTAGAGGGTGAAAATTATGTCATTAAAATACCCATCTATACATGTTCACATAAATGGTTCATTGATTGGGCTAATGAGTCATAAAATATGCCTTTCATAGACTAATTTTTGGCCTCTTAAGAGACATCTAGATGTAAGAGAAAACTTGCCACCATGTCTTGCTCATCCTAAGTTCCATGGAATGCTCCAATGGATGTTAATATAACTCTCCCATGTAACTATAGGATATGACATTTCCTCTCTACCCCTCATGGTTCTCTTATAATGTATGGATGAGAATCTTCTATTAAGAGATACATCTAACCAATTGTAGCTTTCAGTCATGAGTCCTTACAAAGAGTAGAGGGTGACCATTCCAGTGTTTGCATGTCCATATAGATGCATCTGCATATATGGTTCATCAATTGAGATAATGAGTCACAAGATACACCTCCCGCTGTATAAATTTTGGTCTCTTAAGAGAGATTTGGTTGCAAGATAAAACTAATTGTCATGACTCACTCATTATAGGTGCCATAGAATCCCCTATTAGGTTTTAAGAGGAATCTCCCATGAAATTATAGGTGATTACATATCCTTTCTAACACTCACAATTCTCTTTCAATACATCAAAAAAAATTGATCCATTTTATTTCTTAGGAACAAAAATCTTATCTTCAAGGATAACTCTAAATGACTGTAAGTTTCAACCTTAGGGCCTAACAAAAAGCGTAGGAGACCATTCCATCATTTATATGCCCATCTAGATGTTTCTAAATAGACATTTCATTTATTGGGATAATTAGTCACAAGATATGTCTCTCACTAACCAACTTTTGGTCTCTTAAGAGACATTTGGATGCAAGATAAAACTCATTCTCATGTCTCATTCATCTTGAGTTTCATGGAATACTCTAGATGTGTTAATAGGACTTGTCCATGTAACTGTAGGCATTTATGACTCCTCTCTACCCCTCATGATTCTCTTGAAATATGAAATGGAAGTTCACTCAATTTTAACACTCAAGGACAAGAAACTTATCTTAATGGATGTGTTTAGCCAATTGTAAATTTTGGTTCATGAGCCTAACAAAGAATAGAGGGTAGCCAATATAGTGTTAAAACACTTATCTAGATCCATTTACATAGGTGATTCATTGATTGGGATAGTGAGTCATAAGATATGCCTCTTATATACCAAATTTTAATCTCTTAAGAGACATTTGACTGCAATAAAACTCATCATCATATCTCACTCATCTAAAGTGCCATGGAATCCTTTGAGGATGTTAAGATAACTTGTTTATGCAATTATATGAGCTAACGATTTCTCTCTACCATTTGAAGGAGGTTAAACTTCATAAGGAACATGTTTCCAATAGTTTTCATGCTTTGTTCACTCTCTTAAATAGCTTGAACCATTCATTACCTTGAAGATGACTTGTTTTAATCCTTAGAGACCTGTTTACATGCTTTTAGATGCTTGAAAACCTTTGAATTTTGGTTTTCATCACATGAAAACCATTATAAAAACCTCCAAGTGTCTTTGAGATCATAAAAATCTTGCACATATTATCTAGTCAACTCTTTCCCTTCACTATCTACATATCCAAAGGGAATGATCAGTCAGAGGGTTTCATCATGACATTATTGCATTGATAGTAACCTTGGTAATGTTTTAAACTTATTATAGGTATTAAAGAGTGTATTTAAGGAGTTTGGTTGATTTATATTTCATGGAGTTGACCGTGACAATGCTATATGACTTTCTTGTATTCACTGCCCACCACAACTCATCACCACCTACAAGTGGTACCACAAAGATTGGAGAACCTTGTGGGAAGGACCCAAGTCTTAAGGAGACTAGCCTCAAGGTTTATGTATTAATTTTCATCCTAGTATGCCTAGTTAAAAATTCATAAGCATTGGAAGAAGCAAATCATCATCAACAAATGTGACTGTGATTTCAAACTCACTATCCCAAAAGGACCAAAATAAAGCTCTTGGGTATTTTTGTTGTTTTCATGCAATGAGACTACGGTGGTTTTTAAGGATCCTTATATACTCACCTTATAACCCTATCCATAGACAATGTTCATGCCAACTTGAAAGGAAAAGGATAGGGTAGTTTTCTAAAGGTTTAAAGTTGTCGAAAAATCATTGTTTTTAATCAGTGATGTCTAAATGAAACCACCCCAAAAAAACTTGTGTCACCCATTTTCATCAACTCCAAGCCATGATTCATGCTTGCATAAGTTTTTAAGATATATGAAGGTATTTAAGGGCTCAAGGGATCATAAGGAGAGAGGTTGAATGTTTTGATACCTTCTCAAACTTACCCTTCTGTCTGTACATAGGGCAGATCATTACCTATAGCAAACCAAAGCTAATTTTAAGTGACACATGATAGTGTTGTGATAAAAGGTATAAAAAGGATGGAAAATTAATTCAAGTACTAAATTAGATAATTTTTAATCCTAAAGGAGTATTAATACAACTAGCACAAACTTTTTCAATGAAACATACCTACAGCAAGGGTCAAAATGGGACTGTCTCAATCAAATAGCAAACAGTGAGCATGATGGTGTTTTGGGGTGAGAATAACATAAGAAAAAAATAATATGTCTAAAAAATAATAGGATACCAATCAAGATCCATTAAAAGGGCTCTAACTTTCTATCAAGGCTTAATCCAAACATGACTACCTACAGGTAGGGAATAGAGGGAAACACTGTCAATTTTGTGCTAGCAAGCTTAGAAGTGCAAAGATAACATGGAGTAAATTGAGAAGATAGATCGATAATTGGGATTGATAAATATAATTAAATTACATAATGGTACTTATAAGTCATTTAAAATGAATATAAAGTGCAATAAAAACTTCCAAAGATGCAAAACATAATCAATCCTTAAAGTACCCCTGCACAGTCTGCCCTAGAAAAGGTCTGCCATGAAGATGGAGTGGGTTAGAGGCTAAAATAACCTCATCAAAAGTTTAATATGGAATACTTAGGACCTATATAACCTTCCCCAACACTTGGATTTACTAAGAAAAGAGGACAATATGCCTTTGTTTTGTCTAAGAGGCAGAGTATTCTCTCCTTGCATAAACCCTACTACTCTATGAAATCAAGTGAAATAAGTGAACCAAAATAAATGGGAAGATAAAATGAGGGTTGTTAAAGCTATGACACATGTAGAAAAACTAAAAAACCTTGCTATAAGGTTTGAGGGAAAACAAGGTACCCTATGATACAAAGGATGCAATCACCATGACAAGGAATAAAAAACAAATGGCTTGGTAAGGATGGTCACTTCCAATTATAACTTATGACAAGAATTATAATGTTTTGATTCATGTTAGGATAGGTATTTTGGTTGTGTCTAAGCTGTATAGATGAAAATAAAACATCAAAGGGGTTAGTTTGAGATTTTGGTTGTAGACAGACCTATTGGCAAGGTCTAGGTCTAGTTGTTAGATAGGGTCATTCTTCATTTATAGCTCTAAATGATATATTATATTGATTGGAACATTTTTTTGGAATGTATATGAAGGTGTTTTAACCTTAATATTGTAGATAAAGTCTCCAAGAAGCCATTTTTGGCTTAGGAAGCATTTAGACCTTGTAAATTGTATAAAAATGGTTGGAGTGGCCAAGTTGAGAAGCTTATAAATACCTTGACACCTTGAATGGGACCCTAAGGTGATTATAAGAGGTATATAGGATCCTCAATAATACCTTAGTGGCATTTGATCAGAGTTCCAACATCTAATCTTTATGAACAAACGTTAAGAGCTGAAACTACCTCAAAACCCTTGCAAACCTCCTCAAGGACTTGATTAAGAAAAGAAGGAAAATGAAGCATAAAAAGAGGGTTAAAGAGCCATGAAACCACTTGAATTATGTAGAGGAATATCCTGAGGCTCATCTCATGCTACTAGTTCATACCTACAAGTATAGGATTATACATAATAGGTCAAGAAACAATAATTAATGCTAGAGAAAGGGTCTATACAAATGATCAAGAGCTCAAATTAGACATGAAGGATGCTAAGGAGGTAAAAAAATTGAATCATATTCTAATTTTCTATTTCACACATGTGGGAATAGCAAAATGGACATTTTGGCCTTTTAGGCTAAAGAGGCCTAATTAGGCCTAATTGGAAGGACTAATTGATCTTAAAGCACACTTGCCTTAGATATAGATCCATGAAAATTGGCACAGAGAATAATAAAGGAAAAGGGTACTCAAAAATGGTATTACTTAGTCCAAAATATCTATACATTACCCTGCACAAGTGGATTTGTGTAAAAATAGGGCTACAAGAGGACTAGGCCTAGTGAAGGCTCTGTGAGCAAAATGGGGTCTTGAAGAGAGTTTAATGGTTCTAAAAAAATATTCAGTCTAATATAATTTAAATATGCCTTCCATGAATGAAAATATTTCAAAAATTAAGCTAAATACAAATTTTAGCCATTTTGGCCAAATTAGGCCTAATAAGACAAAGAGGTCTTGTGACACCTAAGAGTGGGATTGATGATTATAGATGATGTGGCAGTTTAAGATGATCCAATGTGATTTAAAAGTGTCTTTATGATGTATATATAACTTTCCAAGAGATCTCATGATCAAATTATTTCCACTTATCAAGAAGGAGTTTCAAGCCCATGATGAAGGTAGTTTTCTAAGGGAGCATGATTGAGGAGTTTCAATGCCACATGTGAGGAAGGTTCTCACTTTGGTACGGAAACATGTTCACATAAATTTATTGATCAATATTACACCTCATTTCCATGTAATGTAACTGATCTTCACATGTAATGTGACTCTTCATCTTCATTCTTCTCTCTTTCTTCCCAATTTCTATAAATGTGAACCATTTTGGCAATTATAGGAGAGACCACAGCTAGTATGGTGAAGCCCTAATAGTATGACATTAAATTTTTGTCTTTTAAAAATGAATAAAAGTCTAATTTTGAGTTATAAACATTTTGTTTAAGTGTGTGAGTGATGAATAGTGGAGCCAAGTGATAGTATCATCCTTGCTCCTTTTATCCTTCATGTTCAAGTAAGAGTTATGATTTCAGAATGTCATGTGAAGTGTGTTTATTGTGATAGGCTCTTCTTCAAGCAATAAATTTTATCTATGGTGTGCAATCTACCCCTAGGTCAGTTATCTTGTTGACTATCCTATGTATGCTACCTTCATATTGAAGGAATTATGTTAGAGTCATTCAATGCCTAAAATTGGTATTGAAAAGCTTTGTTTCTAAGTAGGAGTGTGATAGTCTATGGGATATGTTTTAGTGTATCACCTCTTTATTGTAGTTTCCATTTCATGCAAAACTTCTAACTCTTTTCCATGTTAAGCATTAAATTAGGTGATAAGCACTTAAACAAGAATCTAGGGAGCTAGCCCTCATAATCTAGAGATTCATCTCTCTTAATAGTTTTCCCAAAAATTGAGAGATGATTAAATGTTGCATAAAATTTTAGGAGCTTCATAGAGTGTCCTAGGGTACATAATTTGATGCCAACAATTCTTACATGCCTGATGGGACAATTGGTCCTAGTTGTTTCTATGTCAAGGTGAATACTGGTCTTGACAATCCCAAGGTTGTAGAAGTGTTTCTAATCCAACATTTGGTGACTCCAAAAGTTAAGAATCTTTGTTTATAGAACAATTTTTTCACATTATACTTCATGGTCTTCACTCGATCATCTTCTAGTAGAGAATTCAATCAAGTCCCTCTAGCTAAAACTCCTCTTGAGGAACAACATCCTGAACAAGAAGGTTTTGAAGGTTTAGAAGAAGAAGTTGAGGAGATAAGAGATTAAGAGGAGGAAGAAGAGATGGCTAGGAAATATGCTTTTCCAGCCTTCAACACCCAAAATCCAATTAATCTTCTTGCAAATGATCCTATTCCTCCCAATGCTACCAAAAGTCTCCCTAGCTTCAATGGAGAGGGCTCTATTACCCCATCTGAGCACATTAGGGACATCTAAAATTTTTGTAACTTCCACAATATCACTCAAGTTAACATAGCTATTAGACTACTTTCCATGTCTCTAAAGGGTAAAACACTTGATTGGTATAGGACATTGGGAGGTGGTTACATTAATAATTGGGATGGATTTGGAGAGTTGTTGGTGAATATGTTTGATAATAAGAGTGACCATACTTCACTAATTCACCAGCTAAATGTGATAAAGAGAGGTCCTAATGAATTTATGGGAGATTTCAATGAAAGGTTTCAAAGGACATGATATAGATTGCAACCTATCATGAGGCCTCCTCCAAGGTTTGTATTCCCCACTTATCTCAAGGCCATTGACACTAATGTGGTAGTAATTTTACAGTCAATGGGAGGATTTACTCTACTTGATGCATATGAGATAGCTATTGACGTTGAGAATAATTTGATACAATCTAGGAAATTACCTCCAATAGTCTCAATGCCTTTGTTTTCTCATAGTTTAGTTGAAACTTCAATTGTATCATAAGTTCCTAATTCCAATTCCAAGTCTATAACCACTCCTAAGAAGATGGATAATGCTATAGATAAGGATGAATGATGTGGTCATTCCAAGATCAACTCAAACAAGCTCAATTACATGAAAGAACTCCACCCAATCCCCAATTTTATCCTTCAATAAATTTTATACCTCCACCCAAATATAATTACCAAGGAGGAGGACAAGGTCAACAAGGTTTCAATAGGTAGCCTAATGTTTATAATCCTGACTCCATTCCATCCACAAGGGTTGTTTTTCTAGTCCATACTAACCTGGTTCAAGGAGAAGAACATTTGGATCATTGGGGATAATCCCAAGGTTAGTTTGTGTATGATGGTGGAAGAGGTTGTAAGCCTTAGTTTCACAAAAAGGACCTACTCATTGCCTCACATCAGAAGAAGAAAATTTCATGTAAAGGGATACTCATGGAGAAGGAAGCAGCCAAAGTACTAGTTTTATGAACTTTCAAGAGGAAGATAACTATGTGAACAAGGTTGACAAATCACCTAAAGGATTGCCATTTAGTAATTTTTATCTATTTCCTTCACAACTTGAGAATTAACAGATTGTTCCTGAGACTCCTCAAGATTTGGAAGATGATGCTACCATAGATGAGTTCCTTAAACATATTGAAGGAGTTGATGATATAGAGTAGAAAATAAAGGTTTTGGGAGAAGAAGACAATTCAATGGTAAGACAAGAAGAAGTATGCCTTGAGTGGATTGATGAATTGCCATGCTTCTTGGAAGATGATGATGATCAATTTGCAACACAAGATGAAGAAGAGGTACCCATTAGCCATCATGATGTTCCATAAGAAATTGGTAAGAAAGTTGATGAACTTCAAGTCCTTTCTATTGATCATGAATAGATGGAATTTTGGAATGACCTTGATAATTTTTTCTTGAGCTTGGATGATGCATCTCCACTTCATGAAGATCTTGAGAAAAGTTTTGAATAAAATGTTGCAACTGAACCTATTGAAATTCATGAAGCACCTCAACAAGAAGACAAGGTCATAAGGTAGTCCTATTTACACATCTTTGAAGAGTATAAAGAGTAAGGTAAGCATGTTTCATCTCAAGAAAATAAAATGCATAAGGTAGATGAAGAATATAAGGTACCAAGAGAGGTAGTAAGCTTTGAAGAACTTCTCCCATGCATTCAGCTACTAGGACCACCAAAGCTTGATGGAGACCTTACCTTTGGAAATGAGTATAGTCTTGATGATGAAAAGCCACTTGTAGTAGAAGTTGAGGTTGAGTGTGAGGATAAAAATTGAGTAAAAAATAAATAAAAGATCACTTTAACCAAGGTCTATGGTTTCCATTAAAACCAACCAAGAGGAGTATGTTTCCATTAAACACATATTCCTAACTAAAGAACCAGATGAAACCAATGCAAGCACCATGGGAAGTGAGCAGTTAAAAAAATAAGGATAAGTCTTAAGTCGAAGCTTGCACATCCTTATATTTCACTTCAATAATATTTTATGAAAAAAATTCCTTTTGATCTAGGAGGATCGGTTCTTTCTATTTAGCTTGCACATATAAGAGTATGCTTGTTTCAATTTGTCTTATGTTTCCTAACTGCTTCATATCACAAGTGTGTTTCCTTATTTTTTTTTGGTATGTGTCTTTGATTTTGTGTGTGTGTATCAACCAGCTTGTTTTCTTTGATTTAAAGGTACATTAAATTTAATTTGAGTGCCCATATGCATGACTCCATGCCCAATGGAAGGACTAGGCAACTAGTCTTAGGCATAGTTGGCATGCCACCCCTAGGAATCACCAAGAATGTCGACCAAATTTGACTCTAGGTAAAATTGGGTAAACCCATAGTATTTTACACTTTTTAATAAGGTTTCATGTGTTTTATGGGGTCCTCTATTATCCTACATGTCTCACTTGTCCTTCCCCTAGACCTTGTTGAAACCCATCCTCCTTGTACTGGGCTAGTCAACCAAAGTCAAAGTTAGTAAAACATGGTCAAAGGCTCCATTTATATTTAAAATGTCATAGTGTGGTCATATAGGTGTTTTAAGGTGTTTTTAAGTCATATATTTTTCCTTTACCATGCTTTATTTGCAAAATATGCCTTTTGGCCACATTTTTAGCTTATTAATGACTTGCACGGATGGTGGAGTTAAAATATTGTCACCAAAGTGAATCTAAATGTGGAAAGGGTAAAATGATGTCATAATATGTCATAGGTCAGATAAATAATCAGTCATGAGCAGGAAATGGTAGTTTCTCCTTAAAAATAGGCCCTTTTGGGCACTTGTACGGACTTATTAAGTCCACCATCAGCTAAAACCATGGGTGGAGTGACTCTTCACCTCCAAAAAACAACTTACATGATTAGAGTGTAGATATTTCATCATAAATTCCATATATAACTTATTTTATTATATTTTCTCTTTGCAAGCCAAAGAAGGTCAACTTGTGATGCTTAGTTTGGACCGTACAGTTTGTGTTGGGAGAAATGCTCTTAGGAGTGGATAGTGCTCTAAGTATAATTAATTTTCATATCAAGAATTTATATATTGGTGGCTCATCCTTTATGAACCATTTCTAACATTGTAGGTAACCTTTTATAAACTTTAATCTAAGAGGGGGCCACTCTTTTCACTTGTTTCAGATTGATTCACTTTGGTTTGATAGATTTTATGTTTTCCTATGTTTCTAATGACCTATCCATGGGTTTTCCATGGTTATATTGGATTTTAAAGTTATCAAATGCCTAGGAAAGCCTTTTCTAGGCTTGTATTGCTTTGGATCATCCTTGTTACTTTTGCTCATAAGTGTGCACCTATAGGTGCCTTGAATGGAGTTTCTTCCATGTTAATATGAAGTAATTGAATGTGCCTTAGGTGTTTTGAGGTATAAAAGTGCATTTTATGATCAAGAAAGAGCTCATGAAGCCTAAACTTGCACCTAGTCCACTCTTTCCCTTCACTATCTGCATATCCAAAGGGAATGATCAGTCAAAGCATTCCATCATGACATTATTGCCTTGATAGTAACCTTGGAAATGTTTCTAACTTCTTAGAGGAATTAAAGAGTGCATTTGAGGAGTTTGGTTGATTTACATTTCATGGAGGTGATCGTGACAATCTATATGACTTCTTTGTATTCACTACCCACCATAGCTCATCACCACCTACAAGTAGTACCACAAAGATTGGATAACCTTATGGGAAGGACCCAAGTCTTAAGGAGACTAACCTCAAGGTTTATGCATTAATTTTCATCCTGGTATACCTAGTTCAAAATTCATAAGCATTGGAAGAAGCAAATCATCATCAAAAAATGTGACTGTGATTTCAAACTCACTATCCCAAAAGGACCAAAATAGAGCTCTTGGGTGTTTTTGTTGTTTTCATGTAATAAGACTAGGGTAGTTTTGAAGGATCCTTATATGCTCACCTTATAACCCTATCCATAGATAATTTTTATGCCAACATTGAAAGGAAAAGGATAGGGATAAGGTAGTTTTATAAAGGTTCAAATTTGTCCAAAAATCATTGTTTTCAATCAGTGATGTCTAAATGAAACCACCCCAAAAATACTTGTGTCAACCATTTTCATCAACTCCAAGCCATGATTCATGATTGAATAATTTTTTAAGATATATGAAGGGATTTTAGGGCTCAAGGGATCATAATTAGAGAGGTTTAATGTTTTTATACCTTCCCAAACTCACCCCTCTATCCATACACAGGGCAGATCATTACCTATAGCAAACCAAAGCTAATTTTAAGTGACACATGATAGTCTTGTGATAGATAGGTATATAAAGGATGGAAAATGGATTAAAGTGACTAAATTATAGAATTTTTAATCCTAAAGGAGTCTTAATACAACTATCACAAACTTTTTTAATGAAACATACCTACAACAGGGGTCAAAATGGGACTATCTCAGTCAAATAGCAAACAATAAGCATGATGGTGTTTTGGGGTGAGAATAACCTAAGAATGAAATAATAGATATAAAAAATAATAGGATACAAATGAATATATAATAAAATTTATCTAACTTTATATCAAGGCTTAATCCAAACATGACTACCTATAGGTAGGGAATAGAGGGAAACACTATCAATTTTGTGCTAGCAATCTTAGAAGTGCAAAGACAATAGGGAGTACATTGAGAAGATAGAGTAATAAGTGGGCTTGATAAATCCAATTAAAGACCATAATGGTACTTAAAATTAATTTACAATGAATATCAAGTGCAATATAAAATCCTAAAGATGCAAAACACAATCAATCCTTAAAGTACCCCTGCACAGTCTGCCCTAGAAAAGGCCTGTCAATAAGATGGAGTGGATTAGAGGGTCAAATAACCTCATAAAAATTTAAAATTTGGTGTATAGAATACTTTTACATATATAACCTTCCCTAATACTTGTATTTTCTAAGAAAAGAAAACAATACGCCTCTATTTTGTCTTAGAGGCAGAGTACTCTCTCCTTGCATAGACTCTACTACTCCATGAAAGCAAGTGAAATAAGTGAACCAGAAGAAAGGGGAAGATAAAATGAGTTTTTTTGAATATTTGAAACATGTATAATAACCTAAAAAAACTTTATATAATGTTTGAGGGAAAATAGGGTACCCTATGATACAAAGGATACAATCACCATCGCATAGAATAGCAAGTAAATGGCTTGGTAAAGATGGCCACTTCCAATTCAAACTTCTACCAAGAATTAAAATGTTTTGATTTATGTTAGGATAGGTATTTTATATGTTTCTAAGCTATATAGATGAAAATTAAACATTAAAGGGATCAGTTTGAGATGTTGGTTGTAAACAGACTGATTGGTAAGGTCTGGGTCTAGTTGCTAGATAGGGTCATTATTCATTTCTAGCTCTAAGGGAGATATTATATTTATGGGAGAATGTTTTTGGAATGTATATTAATGTTTATAAACCTTTATCTTGTAGATGAAGTCTCATAGAATCCATTTTTGGCTTAGGAAGCATTCAGACCCTGTAAATTATGCAAAAATGGCTAGAGTGGCCAAGTTGAGAAGCTTAGAACTCCCTTGACACCTTGCATGGGACCTTGAGGTGATTATGAGAGTTAGATAGGATCCTCAATAATACCTTAGTGTTATTTTATTATATGTCCAATGTCTATTCTTTATGAACAAATGTTAAGCCCTGAAACCACCTTAAAACCCTTACAGACCCTCCTCAAGGACTCGATTAGGAAAAGAAGGAAAATGAAGCATCTAGGGAGGGTGAAATAGAAATGAAACCACTTGAATGATGCATATGACTCTCTTTAGGTTCATATCATGCTACTAGTTCATACTTGTAAGTACAGGATTGTACAAAATAGGTCAAGAAAGAATAATTAATGCTAGAGTAGGGGTCCATACAAATGATCAAGAGCTAAAATTAGACATGAAGGACGATAAGTAGGTAAAAAAAGTGAATCATATGCTAATTTTATATTTCACAGATGTGGGAATAGAAAAATGGATTTTTTTGGCCTTCTAGGCTAAAGAGGCCTAATTAGGACTAATTGAATCATAAAGTACACTTTCCTTCGCTATAGAGACATGAAACTTGGTATGAATAAAAATGAAGGAAAAGGGTACTAAAAAATGTTCTTACTTATTCCTAAATATTCTTACATTCCCTTGCACAAGTGGATTTGTGCAAAAATAGGCCTATAAGAGGACTAGGCCTAGTGAAGGCTCTATGAGGAAAATGGGGTCTTGAAGAGAGTTTGATGGTTATAAATAGATTTATTTCAGTCCAATATGATGTAAATATGCCTTAAATGAATAAATATTTCATAACTTAAGCTACATCCAAATTTTCGCCATTTTGGCCAAATTAGGCCTAGTAAGACAAAGAGGTCTTGTGACACCTAAGAGTGGGATTGATGATTGAAAATGATGTGCCAGTTTGAGATGATCCAAGATAATTTAAAAGTGTGATTAGGATGCAAATATAACTGTCCAAGATATCTCATTATCAAATTCTTACCTCTTGCCACTTGTCAAGAAGGAGTTTCAAGCCCATGATGAAGGTAGTTTTCCAAGGGAGAATGACTGAGGAGTTTCAATGCCTTATGTGAGGAAGGTGATCATTTTGGGATGAAAACATGTTCAAATTAGTTTATTTATCTCTCTTCCACCTCATTTCCATGAAATATAACTAATCTTCACATTTGGACACTTGTCTTTGTGACTCTTCATCTTCATTCTTCTCTCTCTCTTCCCAAGTTTTATAAATGTGAGCCATTTTGGTAATTATAGGAGAGACCATAGCTAGTATGGCAAAGCCCTACTGGTATGATATTAAATTTTGTCTTTGAATAATGAATACAAGTCTAATTTTGAGTTATGAACATTTTGTCTAAGTGTGTGAGTGATAAATATTGGATCCAAGTGATAGTATCAACCTTGTTCCCTTTATCCTTCATGTTTAAGCAAGAGTTATGATTGTAGCAGGTCATGTGAAGTGTGTTGATTATGTTAGGATCTTCTTCAAGTAAGTAGTTGTCTCTATGGTGTGCAATTTCCCCCTAAATCAGTTATCTTGTTAACTATCCTATGTATGCTACCTTCATTTTAAAGCAATTATGTTAGTCATTTAATGCCTAAAATTGGTCTTAAAAAGTTTTGTTGCTTAGTAGGAGTGTGATAGTATGTGGGATATGTTTTGGTGTATCACCTCTTTAGTGTAGTTTCCATTTCATGCAAAAATTCTAACCCTTTTCCATGTTAAGCATTAAATTAGGTGATAAGCACTTAAAGAAGAATCTAGGGAGCTAGCCCTCATAATCTAGAGATTCGTCTCTCTTAAAAGTTTTCCCAAAAATTGAGAGATGATTCAATGTTGCATAAAATTATATGAGCTTCATAGAGTGTCCTAGGGTGCACAATTTAATGCCGAAAGGAAATTAATGACATTAATCATTATGTTATTCTTAGTGGCCATTGATTTGGTCCACCTACTGCAATAATTTGTAGCAGTAAGTATAAATTTATGTCCCATCAAGGATTTGGGGTTGATTAATCATATGAATTCATGTCCCCATTATGCAAATGACTTTGCTTCAATTATAGGTTATAAAGGCATGGCCACATTTACCTCTCATTGATCAAATACTTGACATTGGTGACATGTTCACACATGGGCATGTGCATCCTTGAATATGGTTGGCCATTAATAGCCAACCCTCAATAATTAATGTGTTGTGGTGTATCCTGAAGGGTGACCACTTCCCAATTTATCATGTAAGTTTTCCATGATCTCTGTGACTTTGGATTTGGAAACACATCTTAGATAAATTCCTTCCTAGTTATTCCCATAGATAACCCCTCTCTTGATCATAAAGTGGGATTATCTCAACCTGAGGGCTATTTTCTATTCTCTCTTGAGGTGTGGGGGACACACTCTATGTAAAAAAATATGAACAAATTCCTTGTACCAATCTCCTTCAGGCACTTGATTTACTTTGAATCGAAAGACATCAATATGGAGATCAACATTTATAATGAGTTGGATTAGACCTTGACCTCTTACTAACTTAGCATATTTTATTTCTAAGTCATATTCCTAAAGTTTGTTCATCCACTTCCCTCTTCTTTCCCCAAGTTCATTCTATCCTAGCATCAACTTGACAACTGGATTAGACAATATGGCATAAGTCTTGTTCCTCAAGATATAGTGCCTAAATTTCTTGATAACCTTTACTAGTACATAAGCTTGCTTATCTAGAATAGGATAGTTCAACTTGACATTCTTTAGGTTAGTACTCATGAAGGCTATGGAATGCTCTTTATCATCTTCTTTCTATGTTAAGATAATCACAATAATATGCTCAAAATCAAAAGAGTATAGATAGAAATATTTATTAAACTTAGGAATTCTCAATACAAGAGCTTAAACAATAAAATCCTTGATGTCTTAAAATTCCTTTGTATTAGCAACCCATTTTGTCTTTGCATCTTTCTTTAGCATGGCATTGAGAGGTCTCACAATTTTTTCAAAACTAGAGATAAGCTTCTTTAAAAAAATGATTTTTCCAAAGAAAGATTTCAACTCTTTTTTGCTATTGGGAACTTCTAATTTTGAAATTACATTGATCCTATCTAGGTCAATGGTCATATCTTCTTGAGTGATTAAATGTACTAAGATATTACCTTTAGTCACGCATAATATGCTCTTCTTGGGATTCAAGGAAATGCCATACCTTTTGCACTTTTCAAGCACTTGTTCTAAATGCATCATATGATCTCCCCTATTTTTGGAAAAAATTATTATATCATCCATTTATATAATGATGCACTTACCAATGAATCCATGGAATGCATGGTCTATTTCTCACTAGAAAGTCACTCCTATGTGTATTAGTCTGAATGGCATTCATCTATAAGTAAATGTACCCCACTTGGTGGTGAAGGCAGTCTTCATTCTGTCACTTTTGTCTATTAGGACTTGGTTGTAGCCAAATTTTTTTCAAGGAATGACATCATTCTAGATCCACTTACCAACTATATGAATTCATCTAAATATGTAAAGGGTTAATTATCCTTCTCTAAATATCTTTTTAAATTCTAGAAATCAACATAGAGTCTAATTTCTCTATTTTTCTTTCAAACGAGGATAAGATTGGCGACTCATGTCAAGTGTTGTATAGGAAAGATTATCCTTACATCAAGCAATTTATTCACTTTTTTTTAAATCAAGGGTTCTAAAACTGGGTTGATTGGCCTCTATCTCTACCTAAAATGTTTTCATGCCTCTTTCAATGGCATATGCTGAGTGATTACCCTAGTTTCAAATATCTTGAGATCATCATATGTGTTGGGTGAATATTTTGTCATCAGCTAATTGAAGGCAAAATGGGTATATCAGTCACAACGTAATGAGATAAATCTCTCCTCTCAGCAAGGGGAGGTTCCCTTTAAACTATTTTAAACTAATCTAAACTAAATATTAACTCAGGGGTGAGATCATACCATCCATTTCTCTTTTTTTAGAAATGATGTTTACAAAGTGAAGGAAAATCCTTGGATATTAACTGAATCCACCAAAAACCCACAAGAGTACAAAGCCTATCGTTTCTTCTCTTACTGATTTATAACTTATATGATCACAAAGGATAAAATTAGAATGAAGTGTAGCCCAAAGTATCCATTGAAAAATACAACAAAGTATATGATCACAAAGGATAAAATTAGTTCAAAGCCTTTCCAATATCATTTGTACTAAAACACAAAAAACACAAACTAAAGGCAATTATAGTAGCACAACATCTCCATAATTAACTTCAGAACATCTTCCAAATTATCTTCACTCACTCTGCTTATTTAATCAAATAGATAAGATTGTATTAGGAAAAGGACATAATAAATGTTTCCTAAACAACACAAGTTATTCCAATGCAAAGTTTGTTAGGGGTGGTGGGAATCCAAGAACAAACACACCTATTCTAATTCCACTTGTTAGGATCTTGCTCCTCAGAAAGAGCACAGTATGATTACCAAATATAAGCAATTGAATATGCAGAAATAACCAGAAACACAAGTAACTAGAATTCACCAATAGCACAGAATATGAGAGACAATACACTATCTTGTATTAACACTTTACAGAAAAGAATACAACAAAGATCCGCCACGCTCTTTCACCTTACAAAGGTTTGCCACACCTCAAGTGTACAGTAATTCTTCTCACACACACTCTCCTACACAAAAAAATGGTCCCAACAACCAACTCACACACAGAATTGGTGTTCACCTCACCAACCAGTTAGTAATAACCCTGCCGGTACACCAAGCACTCTATAGCACTTCAAGTTGATCTCCCATGAACCTGTAACCTGCAATTCAACAGACCAAACTTACATGTAGATCCCCTATGAGCTTGCAACAACCTGCAACTCAATGATCTTACAACTAGAAGGAACTCTTCCTTTCTATCTCATGCCTTATACAATACATGCTAATGGGTCTATAAATAGATCCCTCACTTAAACACTAACTTAGACTCTTAATTTAGACAATTATCCTCGCAGCCCAAGACTCTAACTGGTCTTAACATGCAAACACTTCATTTACTTAACTAACTATCTGTGAAATGAGCAGTTCTAGAACACACAAGTGACCGACGCCGGTCCCTACTTGTCTGGTTCTGCTGACATCGACCGACTTCCTGCCGTCGCCGGTGGCCTTCTGCACTGGTCTCAACCGACGTCGGTCCTGCTGCCGATGCTGGTGCTCCTGGATCTCAGCAACCTTCTGTTCCTCAGTTTGCAAAGGGTTGAAGCTTTTAGCTCCACAACCTAATAATCTCCCACTTGGAGATAAACAGCTGCAACCTGTACCTGTACCTGTACTCCATCTAGTTTGTTCCCTTGGCTTTGTATCCCTCCTCAAGATCACTCTTGAAGACCAACCACCACAAATCCTGTAGTTCAAAACTTGTCATCCAAATTACCTGCCACATCCGCATCTACAACCATGTAGAAAAAGAACTTGACCCTACATAGCATGTGCACCTGCTGCTGGTCCCACTGAACTACCCTTCAGTATTACTTTCACGGATTGACTCCAAACTTGTGACAACTCCCACTACTTGGTAAAACTCAAGTTTAGTACATACCATGCACTCAACCTCATTATGTGAATCAAGACACCTATTTTATGAACTGTCCAACCATCGGCATGCTAACTGGTCTCACACAATCATCCTGAAACAAAGTCAACAAGACCTCCATGTCTCTAGAACACACTCATGCCAAAGAATCTTGCTGCTCCTAGATTCTCCATGACACACACCTGAACTAGCTTTACCTTTAGTTTAGCAATACCTGTATATGTAACCCTGCAACAAGCACATCATACAGAAATAGGATAATGTAGCTAATATTATCCAACCTGGTAAAGAGAAACACAATGATCAAACCTCCATTGTCCTACAACTAATACAAGATCATATACCCTGATCTTCCATCTCACGTATCCATTTCTGCTCTTATTCATCCTAAACATCCATTCGTCTCTCAGTGCTTACTTCCAGCTGGCAACACTACCCAAAACACCTGTTTGGTTCTCCTCCAAGGAATCACATCCTCATCCATGCCAAGCTCCCACTGTTTCCTGGATCTACCTATTCTGCTTCTTTAACAACTTCTTGGTTCTATACCATAAGTTAGCAACAAGTAGTGTAAAGAAGGGAAATGATGAATTTAAGAACTTACTTACACCTTCAGTCCTCCATATGGGCACTTGAGACTCCATGACAGCTGGCTGTCCACCCAAAATTCGTCTCAGTGAGCGATGCCGGTCACATCTCGGTCTACAGCTGACCGATGTTAGTTCCCTGTGACTGGCACCTTACCGACGTCAGTTTCCCTTGGCCGACGCCGGTCCTTATCTGCCCCGAGTCACCGATGTCGGGCTGCACATAGCCGACGTCGGTCCCTGTCTAGACACCGATGCCAGTTTTCCTGCCGACGTCAGTCTCTGTGTTTTTCTAGTGAGACCTGACTTTTTCCCGTGAGCTATTTTTGGATCAAACCCTTGTCCAAATCACCCTTGCTCTGCTCAAAATTCCTATGCATCTTGTGCTGAACTCTGTTCGTCACCATCTCCTTAAAAACCAAGGCTTTCCTGTTCTTGTCAATAACATCGGATTCCTCAAGAAACGTCACCTTTTTCTTCTGCATATAGAAACCACGATCCATGCCTTCCAAATCTGAAAGCATACTCTTTGATTCAAGAACAAGCATCTCCTTCTTATCTATGTGACCAAGCCTATTAAGCCACATCTTTGAATATATAGCTGAAGTAGATAACCCAGAAAGAGAATCAGTAATACAAGTAGATAGATAAAGCGTACCTACTTTCTTACCTCTAGCTACAACAAGTGTACCCTTGGTAACCTTCCAAGAGTCCACTGTGAGAGTTACTGTGCAACCCTCATCACCCAAACTTCTAACAGAAATCAAATTTTGCTTTAGAACTGGGACATGCATGACCTCCTTTAACACCCATGTGTCACCTGTCTGCAATTTCAGCTTCACTTTTCCTTTGCCAACAATCTGACAAGGCTTACCATCCCCTACACAAATTTCTCCAAAGTCTCCTTGGACATACTCATGAAAAAATTCCCTATGTGGGGATGCATGAAAAGAGGCACCAGAATCTAAAACCCAAGATTCTACTTTATCCAAAGAACATACCAGAGCATCCTGTGCAACGTAATCCGTAACATCTGCTTCTTCTCCATGTCCTTCATGCTGATCTTCACCCGATCTGCAATCTCTCTTTAAGTGCCCTTGCTTTCCACATTTCCAGCAGGTTATTCTGCCATACCTGGACTTGGATCTTCTGCCTACCTTCGACCTTGATCTCCCACGCTCTATCTTCTCTCTTGGCCTTCCTCTGCCTTCAACACTCAAAGCATCTCCTAATGATTCACCTGTGCTTTTCCTGCGTATCTCTTCATTCAAGATCACACTCACAACATCATCCACTTTTAAGACTTTTGAAGGAGACATAGTATTAGAAACTGCCATTACCAAACCTTCCCAACTTTCAGGTAATGAACACAAGATTAAGAGAGCTCTAATTTCATCATCAAATACAATATTGATTGAACTTAACTGGTTTACCAAACCATGGAAATCACTAAGATGGCTATGAACAGATCCACCTTCCAACATTTTTAAATTAAATAAATGCTTCATAAGAAATACCTTATTAGAAGCTGAGGGTTTTTCATACAAATTTGCCAAAGATTCCATCAACTCCACCGTTGTCTTACACTGTGATAAGCTAGAAATCACAGATGATGTAAGACTCAATCTAATAGATCCTAGAGCCTTCCGATCAAGAACCTCCCATTCTTCATCCTTCATATCTGAGGGTTTGCTATTAACCCCACCCAACGGTAAGTACAAATCTTTCTGATACAGATAGTCCTCAATCTGCATCCTCCATAATTGGTAGTTCTTGCCATTAAACTTTTCCATTCGTAGCTTACTGTCTTCTGACATTGCTCAACTCCCACTCAAATAGAAACCCTGTGAGTAACCTGTAATCAACACACACTACCCAGATCTAAACCAATATGTTAGTATCCCAACCAAAAGCTCTGATACCAGTTGTTAGGGGTGGTGGGAATCCAAGAACAAACACACCTATTCTAATTCCACTTGTTAGGATCTTGCTCCTCAGAAAGAGCACAGTATGATTACCAAATATAATCAATTGAATATGCGGAAATAACCAGAAACACAAGTAACTAGAATTCACCAATAGCATAGAATATGAGAGACAATACACTATCTTGTATTAACACTTTACAGAAAAGAATACAACAAAGAGCCGCCACACTCTTTCACCTTACAGAGGTTTGCCACACCTCAAGTGTACAGTAATTCTTCTCACACACACTCTCCTACACAAAAAAGGGTCCCAACAACCAACTCACACACATAATTGGTGTTCACCTCACCAACCAGTCAGTAATAACCCTGCCGGTACACCAAGCACTCTATAGCACTTCAAGTTGATCTCCCATGAACTTGCAACCTACAATTCAACAGACCAAACTTACATGTAGATCCCCTATGAGCTTGAAACAACCTACAACTAGAAGGAACTATTCCTTTCTATCTCATGCCTTATACAATACATGCCAATGGGTCTATAAATAGATCCCTCACTTAAACACTAACTTAGACTCTTAATTTAGACAATTATCCTCGCAGCCCAAGACTCTAACTAGTCTTAACATGCAAACACTTCATTTACTTAACTAACTATCTATGAAATGAGCAGTTCTGAAACACACAGGCGATCGATGCCGGTCCCTGCTTGTCTGGTTCTGCCGACGTCGGTCGACTTCCTGCCGTCGCCGGTGGCCTTCTGCACTGGTCTCGACCGACGTCGGTCTTGATGCCGACGCTGGTGCTCCTAGATCTCAACAACCTTCTGTTCCTCAGTTTGCAAAGGGTTGAAGCTTTTAGCTCCACAACCTAACAAAATTTGAAAAGTCACTTGCTTTCTCATTCATTTAAGAAAATATCATTTACAATCTAAGCTCAATGTCTCATAAGGCATCTCAATTTGGATAGATTTTTTGCTTCTAATCACTAAAAGAAGATCCTATTACAAAAGAGGCTCTCTTTATTTATAGGGAGAGGCCATGAGGAAATAGAAAAGACTTAATTACTTTGACCAAGTCAAAGATAGGAGTCCTTTTTGACTTTGGACTTTTCATATTTTTACATGTAATTACACATGACAAAAGTACATGTGAAAATGTCCAAAGTGGTTATAAAAGTGCATTTGAAAAATAGAAATTAAACAAAGGATAGTTTTAATTTGTATCACCATTTTTCTTCATGTGAGCATCATACATGGTGATAGATGCTTGTATCTCGATACTGTCTAGAGTAACAATATTCTTGAAAATCACCTTCGCCTTGACTATGGCATCTCTCACTGCTGTGACTGATTTTGCATGACTAGTTAACTTGGTTTTTAGATTATCCAGAGTTAACTGATTATCCAGAATATTATCCATAGAGGCTACTAAGAATTCCTTTTCTTTGAATTCCTTCGAGAACATACCTTCAAATTCTTGAATCATTTCTTCTGTTAAAAGTAATTGGTTATCTTGTGATGTAATATTGCAAGGTAGCTCCTCCAATTTATGTAAAAGACTGATGTCACTTTGTTCACTGAGGTCCTTTGATGATTCGAGGTCATTGATCAATTCTTTAAGCACTCGAATCCTATATATCAATGCTTCTTTAGTTTTAGTGTAAGATTCTCTATCAACAATGACGCCAATTGATATTAGAGTGCTCATTTTTAAATTCTTCATATCCATCCATTTATCAAGATACTTTCTTATGCTTTCAATATCTTGAGAAATAATATTAATAAGATCATCCAATTCTGCTCTTATTTTTCTCATTTTATCCATCTTCTCAGATAATTCTATGAGCAAAGAAATTCCTTGTGTATGCATCTTGTCCAAGTACTCTTCAAGTACTTTTCCCTTAAGATAGGTCTTTTTTGTTTTTTGGAATCATGGGGTCTTCTATGGAAATGGCTTCTAGAGTTACTATTTATAGAGTGAAAGTGATCCTTCTTACCACTACAATTAACTATTCCACCATTGCTTTATAGTGATCCTTCATTTCTTTCTCTCTATCAAACTTTTGAATCAAGATTTCCATAGCTAACTGCATATCACTCTTAGCACTTTCATGAGTTACCTTACCTAAATCAACTCTAGAAATAGAGTAGTCACTTACATCAAAATTTTCAATAGTTGCATCTTGTGGAGGTCTTGCAACTTTCAAAAATTTGTGTCCCTTATCCTTAATCATCTTTAAAAGAATATTTGGCTTCTTGGGAGCCTTGAGTTTTACTGACACCATTTTATTGAAATCAAAGTCATCTAGAGAGATGGCCTATTTTTTCCGTTTGGTCATATAAGCTGACAACCAAGGCGGGAGCACAGACGTACTTACATTAGTATCAATATCCATTGTTGGCATTACTAGAGTTGTACTTACACCGATAGTGGAAATAATAGGTGGAGTATCAGTAAAAACTGCACCTTCTACTGAGTGATCAAAAGAGAAACTATCTTGGATATCAAAAGATGGGGATGAAAAATTATGAATTGATCTTGAGGAATGAAGAATATCTTCAAAGGAGCCTTGTGGGTTGTCAAAAATTACTTTGGAAGGAGAGGGTGATCCAGAAGAGGGAACACTAATTAGATAAATAGGTGAAGGAGTTTCAACAAGCATGCCTAACAAGATAGAAGAAATTCTTATTTCTTGTTGCACATTAAGGAGAAAAAGTTTCCTTCTCTCATTGATCTATGGGCCTATCCTCGGTCTCCATATGTTCCCTTGTTTGTTCTTCAGCGCTTTGCTTCTCAACTTCCATATCTACTATTTTTGGCTCTTTTTCCATAACTTTCAACTTCTTCATCACAAATATGATTTTAGTCTTATGTGGCCTAGAAGAAGAAGGAACATCACTTTTATTCTTCATCCTATTTTCTACTCTTCTTCTTAGTTCCTCTTGAAATTTAGCTTATGATCCTGTGATGAATTATTTCAAAGAGATTCCCTTATTCACTAACTAATCATTGGTGTTTGCCAATATTGGTTCAAATCTTTTCCTTAAGGAAGTTAGTTCCTTTTGTGACCATTTGATTGGGAGAAAAGGGGCACTGATGACTTGTTCAACATGTTATCTACTATTGATCAAATCTCCATCATCTACTAGATTCTCAGGGATATTAGTAAGTCCTAGATATTCTATCTACTCAAGAGATAATCCACTGTAGTCCATTTTCCAGTCTAATCACCACATTACCACTAGTGTCTAAAACAGCCCCAGTATTCTTATTGTAGAACTGAGTGCACTGGAGAACAAATTCTATATTATGAGCTGCCATAGGGAAAAAAGATACCAGATGAGTATTAATTTCAAATATATTCTTCATTTCATGGTTGGGATTGCTTGATTTAGTTCTTTCCATGAACTCAGCCATGTCCACGTGACCGATCTCTGTATCTCTAATGTCATCAACATTATAAATAACTAAGGTGATTGGAAAAACACCTTGATACTTGTACTTCATTGTCTTTGACTTCTTCAGAGAAACCTTAATCATCTTGAAGAGCTTTTGTCAAAAGGATGTTGATGAAGAAAAATCCACAAGAGAAACTACAACAAAAGTCATGATCATGTAATCAGGGGAAATATTGCATGTTGATGAACAAGACCATGGGGATGCACTTGAAAGGGCTAAAGTGCGAGTAGGTCAAAAAACTGGAAGGAAGGAGGTTCAGGAAAACAAAACTAAAAATTTCTCATAGTTAGGAAATTTTTGAGAAAGTTTACATCAGCAGCAAAAATTGCCACTCTTACATATGGGGTATGTTGTATTGGTGGCAAAAATCACATTCGTAGCATATTTAGGTAAAATTTGCACTTATGCAGGGGTGGCAATTTTTTCCACCTTTGTAGGTCAGGTTTATGCAAGGGCAGCAAAAATTATTGCCCTTGCACATGGGGTATAACACTCAGGTAACAATGGAAAAAATTACCACCCATGCAGGTTTAATGTGTAAGGGCAACGAAAGTCACTGCCATTGTAGATATGATAAGGTTTTGTGTAAGGGTGACAACTTTTGCCACATGTACATGAGAAAACGTGACTGATGGGTTTTGGATTTTTTAGGCTTTCACCTAGTATGCCTCTTCAGGGAAGAGAGGGAGGGGGAGAAGGGAAAAATAAAACCTAAAAAGAAGGAAAAAGAGAAAACCAAAAATTTAAAAAGAAAAGAAAATAAAAATATGAAAACTTAGAAAAAAAGAGAGAAGAAAGCAAAACCTACCTGGCAATTACAAAATCATGTGCTAGAAGTCAGTGAAAATGCAATCCCACTGATTGGTACGGTCAAATGATTGCAAGGAGGAGGAGCAGACAACTTGAAATGATCAAAAAGAGTGATCAATTATCATTTAAATGCCATAAAACCAAGACCAACCACTCAACATGCATGGTCATAAATGTCATGCATGAAAACTGAGGTCATGTAAGGTCGGCGATTTTTGCCACCTTTGCATGATGTGGGGGGAATCATGCATTAGCAGTGAAAATCATTGCCTATGCATGAAATGAAAAAAGATGCAAGGGTGGAAATTTTTGCCACTCTTGCATTGAAAAGACCGAAAACATGCAAGAGAGTCAAAAATTGCCACTCTTGTATGGAAAAACCAAAAATGTTGATACCTTAAAAATTGTCAAAATTTGACCCCTGATCGGATCGACACTACAATGAGTTTCACATTTTTTGATAAATTATGATGAGGTAGCATCATGAAAATTTATAGGATGTTATCCAACTATGCTTGAGATCAAGAGAAACTTGCCTCAAACAACAAACTTAGAGTGAAGATCATGAAATAGACAAGTTTCGTAGGGGTTGTCCACTAAAATAAGCATAGCTAATTTTGAGAACAATAGCTAGCTTCAGCTGGGGAAATTCCATCGATTGAACTTTGAAATGATCAAAGAGAGTAGAATCTAGTATCGAAGTGCCTTCATCCATGCCATTGGGCCATGAAGTCAAGCTACCAACAAGAAAAAGACACAAAAATTAAATGAAAAGACAAATAAAAACATAAAACTATACAAATGTAAAAATGAACTTATCTGATACTTCAAGGATTAAAGTGTTTCAGATGTTGCCCACTATGAGGCACAGAGAATGGTGTTCCATCTTGATATTATATAAAGGAACCATTTTTACCATAGAATTTATGAATGGTGAATGGACCTCTCCACAAAGAATCAAATTTTCCATGCATTCTTTTTGGTTCTCTCCTCTTGTCCCACAACAAGACTTGATCTCCAATCCGAAAATCATGAATCCTTGCTCTCTGATCAAAGGGTTTATTTACTTAATTTTGATGTGTAGCAATACAGTCCACTACCATAGTCTATTGTTCTTCTAGTTCAGTTAAGCACATGATTCTTTTATCAATAGAATTTTTGAAAGTTTGATCTTCAACTGCTTTTGCCAACTTTAGTGCTGGTAATTCCAAGGTGATTGGTATCTCCGTATTCAAACTATACATAAGTTAAAATGGTGACATACCTATTTCCCTCTTAGCCATAATCATGTCTGACCATAAATCATCAAATAATGCTTTATGCCAAGTTCTCTGATTGTCATCTACTAGTTTCCTGATAATATTAACTAGATTCTTGTTGCTTGATTCTGCTTGACCATTTCCTTGTGGATAATAGTCGGAGGAGTGGAAAAGATTAATCCTGTGATTGTATCAAAATTCAATAATCTCATGAGAAGAGAAACAAGTGGCATTATATGCTATAATCTTATTTGGAACTCTAAATCGAGAAACAACATTTTCCTTAAGGAAATTACATACTACTTCTGAAGTAGCATGCTTAACTGGAATGGCTTCCACCCACTTGGTGAAATAGTCTATTGTAGTGAAAACATAGTTGCGTTTGGCACTTGATGATGGGTTCACAGCACCAATGAAATCAATACCCCATTTTTGAAAAGGTTCTTCAATCACCATCGGCTTGAGAGGTAATGCAGCCAACTTGGGTTTCCCAACGAATTGTTGACAGAACTCACACCTACGTACCCAAGTATACACATCTTGAAATAGTGTAGACCAATAGTATCTAGCTCATAGAATCTTGTGAGCTATCACAGGCACAAAAAATGTCTTCCACAATCCAAATTATATAAGGACTCTAAAATTTTACCTTGTTGCACTTTATCCACGCAATGAAGAAATATCCTATCAAGGCTTCATTTGTACAAACCATTGTCCCATAAGACATAATTAGCAACTTTTAACTTAAAATTTATTTTTTATTTATGAGATATATGGGTAGGACACTCACCATAGGTAAGAAAATGAGCGATATTGGAATACCACTCATCAGTAGTAGTGATAAAGAGAACTGTAGGCATGTCTTCAACTTCTATTTCTTCATGTCATGTTTCTTTTGTTATGTTATCAATAATTAATTGGCAGAGACCTCTTCCCCACATGAGCTTAGTAGGTTTGATATCAAGATCAAACTCTTGAATCTTATCAATCTAATTTACTCTTTTAATACCAAACTCCTATTGAGTTAAAATAGACTTTACTGTTGTATCAGGCACTAAAATGACAATATGTGAATTCAGGATATAGAAACAGAATTATTTTATCACCTTAGCCATAGCATAAGCATGCTTCTCCATATTTGAATATTTCAATTCATGAGATTTGAGAGGAAAACTCATAAATGATATGGGAGATTCCACACCTTCTTTGTTTTGCTAAACCAAAATGGCTGAAAGTGTATGTTTAGAAGCATAGCTATATACTATGAAGTCTTTGGTATAATCTGGACAAACCAGGATTGAGGCATGGGTGATAGCTTTCTTGATATCTTCAAATGCCACTTTGCCTTCTATAGTCTAATGGAAAGTAGCATTTTCCTTCATCATGTCAACAATGTGGCGAGTTTTCTCTACAAATTTACGAATGAACCTTCGTAGAAAATTCACCTTTCCAAATAAAGAATGAATTGTAGTCTTACTAGTAGGAAGAGTAAGATTTTGGATAGATTTGACTCTTTTTGAGTCAATTTTTATGCCTTCTTGGGATACAGTGTGATCGAGAATTTTACCTTTTGTAACCCTAAAAACTAACTTCTTGGGATTGAGAGAAATACCATTTTGCCGATAGCATTTCAGCACTTATTGTAAGTCATGCACATGATCAGGATGATGTTTGGAAAAAATGGTCAAGTCATCAAGATATACCACAATAAACTTCCCCATTTCATCTCTGAAGGCAAGCTCTATTACTTTCTGGAAGGTGGTGCCAGCATTAATCAGACCAAAAGGAATTCTACGATATGTGAATGTGCCCCAAGGTGTAATAAAAGTGGTTTTATATTGATCTACTTTGTTGACTTCCATTTGATTATACCCAGAAAAACTAACATTTATAACATTTCTGAGTAGTCACTGTTTGCAATACTTGATCTATGATGGGTAGAGGGTAGTTATCCTTTAGAGAAGATTGATTTAGGTTTTTGAAATTAACACAAATACGAATTTCTCCATTCTTTTTTCTCACAGAAACTATGTTCACAACCTAGGTGGAATGATGGATTGGAAAAATTATCCTTGCATTTAACATCTTCTAGATCTCAAAAAGGATAGTACATGATATCTTAGGGTTGTATTGCCTTTGTTTCTACTTGTGAGGCAATGACCTAACTTTGAGAGGAATTTTATGCCAAATTTCTATAGGCCTGAGAGATCTCAAATCATCATAAGAATACATCAAAACATCAATGTAATGGTGAAGAAGAGTAATGAATTTGAGTTTTTCATCAGAAGTGCAATAATTTTCAATGTTGACCATTTTGGGATTTTTTTTCTGTACTCAAATTTATTTGATTAAACTCCTTGGATAAACTTGAATCCATTTGTTGCTATTTGATATACTTATCATTCTTATCAAACAACTTCTCAAGAGAAACCAAATTTTTTAGAATTTTATTTCCTTTGAGTTAAAGAAACTCTTCACCAATTTTTGAATCTATTTCAGGAATTGATTCCTGTGGTGGAGATTCACTACCTCTAAAATAAAGTTCTTCAAAGCCATCCATCTTTTCTATAAAAATGATTATTTGATTATCACCATAACACCTGCCAATGGTTGGTATTATCAGGTACACTTGGTCGAAAGACCAGATCAATAGTGTACTTATTCCCTTTGAAATCTTTATGAGAAACCATGAGAGTTACGGAGACAACTAATGAATCTACATGATCATTAAACTCTCTTGGCACTACATACATATTAAAAGCACCAAAACTTTCAATATAATTTCATACAAGATTGCGATAATATTGAAATCTTTTATTTTTAGTTTGATACAAATTTCTTACCTGACAAACCACTAATTCAGCATCTCCTCGAGTATGAAGAATTTTAACACCTCTAGCCAGAGCAGCTTTCAATCCAAGCAACAAAGATTCATACTCAGGGGTGTTATTGGTATTGTTGAACTGCAACTTATATGAATAAGGGAAAATTTCTCCTTGAGGGGATATCAAAACAATTTTGGCTCCAAAACTGGTAGAAGAATAGCTGCCATCAAATTTTAGAATCCAAACATTATTAGAATTTGATCTTCTTAAAGATTTCTCTTTATTGGTGAGGGAAGATTCTTTCTTACCTAAAATTTGATCTAAAAATTCTTCTAATTTTCTATCTGAATTTTCTAAATTATCACCTAATGAACTTTCATCTGATGAGCTAAAAACATCTTTAGTGGTCAAAAAATAGTTACCCATTCCTGATGATTCAAATACAATTTGAGCTTTAGGGTCTGATGTTTGGGTGACAATATATTTTAACTCTTTCTTAGGAAGAAAATTTTGCATGATGCCTTTAATAGGTATCCTTGATTCAGATAGATTCATATTCAACTCTCCACCTATGTATTTACAAAAATTACATTTGAGCAGAATGCCATAAGAGGCTAGAACATCAGCCACTAAGACTTTCATCTTAATCCTCTTATCTAGAAAAGATGCAAATGCAGATTGAGCATCTTTGATTTGACCCAAAAGTGGCACTTGCTTGTTTTTCATAGATAAACACCTCCCAAAAGTCTTAGTTAAGGTAAGACTGAGAGAATCTGCTACCTTGATGGGCATAACATTATCAGAAGCTCTAGAGTCTATTATACAGTTGCTCAACTTATGACCATTTATCAATAGAAAAATATAGAAAGGTTCTATTTTTCTAGGGGAAACAAGAGGAGTAGCAACAAGATTATTTTAGATGGATTTGTTCTTTGGGGGATCATGAGTCACTTTTAGAAAATCTTGTCCTGTAGGGACAATTTTGTTTTTGATGTATTAAGCCAACCTATCAAACTATTCAAGATTAGCTTATAAGTACTCAATCTCAGACATTTGGATCTTGGTCTTCCTAGCATGATTAATTATATCGAATAACTAAAATGAACTAGAAATAGAAGAAGGAAGTCCATCATTCTGGTTTTTATTGGATGTGGTACTGGTCTACAAAATCAAAGTAGAAGGTACAGGATGGTTTGAGGTATTTACTTTCTTATTGGTCACCGGGTCCTTCGATTAGAAAGGCAGTGAAGTCCCCCATTTAAAAATTGAGATTATTGGCTGAGGTTCTTAACTTGTTTTTCTCTTATCATCTTGTTGAGTTGACTAGTTTTTGGATCTAGTAAAAATAACATATGATCCATCAAACACTTCTCCCTTTTTTCTAGCTTCATCTTGGTAATTCAAAAAACTAATGTTGGAGTCACTAGCCAATTCTTCTTCTCCTTTTGCAAAGAGATTAGAGTCATCTTCTTGGTCCAACTCATGTTGGAAAGAGAGATCATGTTCAAATTCATGATAACCAACTATTGAGTTGACCGGTGCTACTTCAATGGCAAGCTTCCCATGTGTGGGAGGAAGATGATTAGCTTGCCCTTGATTTTTTACAGCATTGCCTTGATAGGAATGGTTGGAAAATGTCCTCCTTGGTATATCCTGATAAGGAGCAAACGTACCTTGAGCTATTTGCCTTTTTAGAGCTAAAAATTCATTTTCTAACTTTTGCACCATAGGATCAGTAGTGCTTGTAGAAGAACTTTTAGCAGATAAGAAAAAATTATTTTTATAAAATCTTTTCTTATCTTACCTGCTAGGTTAAGATCATCTTTGACCTCAGTAGCCAAAATTTGAGCTACAGAAAGATCTATAGGGCCAGCCTACCTCAACAAAAAACTTACTTCAGGAAGTTGAGAATTGATGAAGAAGCACTTAAGATTTTTTGGTGTTAGCTGATCAATTGTAGGGATCTTGTTCTTTAGCTTATTGAATTTAGCAATGAAGTCTCGCATAGGCTCATGAGGCTCCTTCTTCATTTACGTAAGTTGAGCCAACAAGGCATGTGCATCTTCTACGGGTTTAAACTTAGCCTCAAACTTGGCCTTGAGAGTGTTCTAATTAGTTATAGTCTAAGCTTGAAGGTGATAAAACCAATCTATGGTAATGCCTTGCAATATTTTTACAAACAGTCTTACCGCTATATCTTCATATTCAACACCTATCACACCACATGCTATGTAGAAAGCTAAAATATGCTCATTAGGATGAAGCTTCCCATCACCATAGAACTTGAAAAAATTCTTTCTTGAACTATAAGGTAGTTCATGTAAAGGTGGGGTTAGATTGAGAGGGCCAAAAGTGTTACCCCAAGGACCTTGGGCTGCTATGATGTGATGATTAAAAGGAGGGATAAAAAACCTTTGTGGGGTATGTATGGACAAAAATCTACTAGCATTAGAGCTAGAAGCTTCACCTAGTATTGGAGATCTGACGTTGGTAGGAGGAAAAATCCTGATTCACTAAAGGCGAGATTATGGAGAAAGAAGATCAAAATTATTTTATTGCACCAACTTGAATATAGGATCAAAAATACCTTGAGCTCTTTGGCTTCACATATACCATGGATCTACCAGAGTGTAGAATGGAAAATAACTAGAAATGATTCAATTTGAAGCTTGAGGCTTCAAAGTGCACGTTTGGTTCCCCAATGGAGTCGCCAAAAAACTGTTGGATGAATATTTTGTTATCAGCTAACTGAAGGCAAAATGGGTATATAAGCCACAGTGTAATGAGATAAATATCTCCTCTCAGCAAGGGGAGGTTCCCTATAAAATATTTTAAACTAATCTAAACTAAATATTAACTCAAGGGTGAGATCATACCATCTATTTATCTTTTTTTTAAATGATGTTTACAAAGTGAAGGAAAATCCTTGGGTATTAACTGAATCTACCAAAAACCCATGAGAGTACAAAGCCTATCATTGCTTCTCTTACTGATTTATAACTTATATAATAGTAGAATGAAGTGCAGCTCAAAATCTCTACTGAAAACTACAACAGAATATATGATCACAAAGGATAAAAGTAGTTCAAAGCCTTTCCAATATCCTTTGTACTAAAACACAAAAAACAAAAACTAAAGACAATTATAATAGCACAACATCTCCATAATTAACTTTAGAACTCTTCCAAATTATCTTCACTCACTCTACTTATTTAATTAAATAGATAAGATTGTATTAGGAAAAGGACATAAGAACTATTTCCTAAACAACACAAGTTATTCCAATGCAAAATTTGAAGTCACTTGCTTTCTCATTCATTTAAGAAAGTATGATTTACAATCTGAGCTCAAAGTCTCAAAAGGCATCTCAATTTGGATAGAGTTTTTGCTTCTAATCACTAAAATAAGATCCTATTACAAAAGAGGCTCTCTTTATTTATAGGGAGAGGTCATGAGGAAATAGAATAGACTTAATTACTTTGACCTAGTCAAAGATAGTCCTTGTTGACTTTGAACTTTCCATATTTTTACATGTAATTACACATGACAAAATTACATGTGAAAATGTCCAAAGTGATTACAAAAGTGCATTTGAAAAATAGAAATTAAACCAAAGACAGTTTCAATTTGTATCCCCATTTTTCTTCATGTGAGCATCGTACATGGTGATAGTTGCTTGTATCTTGATACTATCTAGAGTAACAGTATTCTTGAAAATCGCCTTCACCCTGACTGTGGCATCTCTCACTACTGTGATCGATTTTTCATGACTAGTTAACCTAGTTTTTAGATTATCCAGAGTTAACTGATTATCTAGAATATTGTCTATAGAGGCTACTGAGAATGCCTTTTCTTCGAATTCTTTTTGGAACATACCTTCAAATTCCTAAATCATTTATTCTAATAAAAGGAATTGGTTGTCTTGTGATGTAAGCTTGCAAGGCAGATCCTCCAATTTATGTAAAAGACTGATGTCACTTTGTTCACTAAGGTCCTTTGATGATTTGAGGTTGTTGATCAATTCTTTAAGCACTCAACTCCTATTTATCAATGCTTCTTTAGTTTCAGTGTAAGAGTATCTATCAACAATGATGACAATTAATATTAGAGTGCTTATTTTTAACTTCTTCATATCCATCCATTTACCAAGATATTTTCTTATGCTTTCAATATCCTGAGAAATAATATTAATAAGATCATCCAGTTCTACTCTTATTTTTCTCATTTTATCCATCTTCTCAAATAATTCTATGAGCAAGGAAATTCCTTGTGTATGCATCTTATCCACATACTCTTCAAATACTTTTCCCTTGAGATACGTCTTTTCTGCTTTCTGAATCATGGGGTCTTCTATGGAAATGGCTTTTGGAGCTACTATTTTTGGAGTGAAAGTGATCCTTCTTACCACTGCAGTCAACTATTCTACCATTGCTTTATAATAATCCTTCATCTCTTTCACTCTATCAAAATTTTGAATCAAGATATCCATAGCTGACTGCATATCACTCTTAACACTTTCATGAGTTACTTTACCTAACTTAACTCTAGAAATAGAGTAGTCACTTACATCAAAATTTTCAATAGTTGCATCTTGTGCAAGTCATATAACTTCCAAAAATTTGTGTCCCTTATCCCAATCATCTTTGAAAGAATATTTGGCTTCTTAGGAGCCTTGACTTTTACTAACACCATTTTATTGAAATCAAAGTCATCTGGAGAGATGGCATGTTTTTTTCCTTTTAGGTGTATAAACTGACAACCAAGGTGGGAGAATGTCAATCCCCATTGTTGGCATTACTAGAGTTATACTTACATCAGTAGTGGAAACAATAGGTGGAGTATCAGTAAAAATTGCACCTTCTGCTGGGTGATCAAAAGTAGAACCATCTTGGATATCAAAAGATGGGGATGACAAATTGGGAATTGATCCTAAGGATTGAATAATATCTCCAAAGGAGCGTTAAGGGTTGTCAAAAATTACTTTGGAAGGAGAGGGTGATCTAGAAGAGGGAACACTAATTGGAGAAATAGGTGAAGGAGTTACAACAAGCGTGCCTAACAGGGAAGAAAAAATTCCTATTTCTTGCTACATATTTTATTGAGGAGGCCTATCCTTAGTCTCCATCTGTTCCCTTGCTGGTTCTTTAGCACTTTACTTCTCAACTTCCATATCTACTATTTATGGCTCTTTTTTTGTAACTTTTGATTTATTCATCACAAATATGATTTTAGGTTTATGTGGCCTAGAAGAAGAAGGAACATCACTTTTATTCTTCATCCTATTTCTGCACTTCTTATTTCCTCTTGAAATTTAGCTTTTGATCCTGTGATGAACTCTTTCAAAGTGATTCCCTTATTCACTAACCAATCATTAATGTTTACCAATATTGGTTCAAATTTTTTCCTTAAGGAAGTCAGTTACTTTTGTGACCAATAGATTGGAGGAAGAGGGGCACTGGCGACCTATTCTGCATGGTATCTACTATTGATCAAATCTCCATCATCCACTAGATTCTTAGGGATATCATCAAGTCCTAGATATTCTATCTGCTCAAGAGATAATCTACTATAGTCTATTTTCTTGATGTCTTCTGTAGTCCTCATATCTACCCAAACATCTTCAATCATAGGCTGATGAAACTAGGTTTTCCTCCTGATTATATCCTTTACGCCCCTATAATCAAAATTTGATCTTCTTTTGAAATGTTTCATGGTTATGAGTTTCATTTCAGTTTCCATAACTCTAGCTTTTACAACGGTTAACACTAAAAACTTGCCAATTTCAATTGGGAATCTGAAGCCAGGTTTCTTGAGTTCCATCTATTTATTATGTACAACAATTATTTGCTTGCATAGCTCCATCAAGACCAATTTTTCTAAAGGAAATCTTAGAAGCATATAAGGATGACCTTGGAAAAAGCCAACCCATAGGTATGACAAAGAAGGAAATTGCAAGAACATACATCTAAAATCATTCACAACTACCCAGGCCTCATCGAATATTCTTCTCTATTATAATTGAGGATCAAAAAGACACAAAAATACTGTAAATAAAGCATCATTTACTCTCCTAAAATGATGAATAGAACCCTTCAATGTTAACTGAGGATAGTATTGATATACTAGGGTTACTCTCCTATCTCCTTCTGATGTTAAACCTAGAAAGGTTCTCATCGATGTTGTAATATACACCAGATAGGAAGTCATGTAGAATTTGAAGGTATTGGATACCTTTGTCAATTTCTCATGCAGAGCATTGCTAATTTGCTTTCCTCAGAAGATGACTTGTTTGCCTTGGAGAAATATTTTGATGAAGGGATACATTCATTCATGAAATTGTGAGGAAGAAGGTAAAGCTCTTACCCTGTGAGAAGAGTGATCAGATCACCGACTTCTTCTAAGAAGTCACTCCTTGGAAAAATTCATGGCCACCTTGACAAATTATCCCTTGGAGTCTTATGCCATTTATTGTTGATTACTTTCTTCACTCTTTCAATATCTATGTCCTATTCTCTTTGTGTTTTGACAAAATCAAGCTTTAATACTTCAATAGCAGGAGGACACATGAACACTTTATCAATAAACTCAAGATCTAGTCTAATCACCACATTACCACTAGTGTCTAAAATAGCCATGGTATCTTTACTATAGAACTAAGTGCACTGGAGAACAAATTCTATATTGTGAGCTATCACAGGGAAAGAAGATACTAGATGAATATTAATTTTGATTATCTTCTTCATTTCATGGCTGGGATTGCTTGATCTAGTTCTTTCCATGAACTCAGCCATATCCATGTGACTAATCTCTATATCTCTAATTTCATCGACATTAGAAGTAACTGAGGTGATTGGAAAAACACCTTGATACTTGTACTTAATTGTCTTCAACTTCTTTAGAGAAACCTTAGTCATCTGGAAGAGCTTTTGTCAAAAGGATGTCGATGAAGAAGGATCCAAAAGATAAACTACAATAAAATTCATGATCATGCAATCAGGGGAAATACTACATGTCAATGATCAAGACCATGGGGATGTGCTTGAAAGGGCTATAGTGTGGGTAGGTCAAAAAACTAGAAGGAAGTGGGTTCAGGAAAGTGAAACTAAAAATTTCCTAGAGTTAGAAAATTTGAGAGAAAGTTTGCATCAACGGCAAAAATTGCCGCTCTTGCATATGGGGTATGTTATATTGGCGACAAAAATTACCTCCGTAGCATGTTTAGGTAAAATTTGCACTTATGCAGGGGCAGAAATTTTTACTACCTTTGCAAGTTGGGTTTATGCAGGGGTGGAAAAATTACCACCCTTGCACATGGGGTATAGCACTCAGGAAACGATGGCAAAAATCTCTGCCCACATAGGTTTAACATGTAAGGGCAGCAAAAATCACCGCCGTTGTAGATATGATAAGGTTTTATGTAAGGGTGGTGATTTTTACCACCTGTACATGAGAAAACTCGATTGACAAGTTTTGGATTTTTTAGGATTTCACCTAGTACGCCTCTTTGGGGAAGAGAGAGAGGGGGAGAAGGGAAAAATAAAACCTAAAAAGAAGAAAAAAAGAGAAAACCAAAACTTTAAAAGGAAAACAAAATAAAAATATGAAAACTTAGAAATAAAGAGAGAAGAAAGAAAAACCTACCTGGCAATTACGAAATCCTATGCTAGAGGTTGATGAAAATGTAACCCCACTCATTGGCACGGTCGAATGATTACAGGGAGGAGGAACAAACAACTTCAAATAATCAAAAAGAGTAATCAATCGGCATTTAAATGCCATAAAACCAATGTTAACCATTTGGTGGTACAGTCATAAATGCTACACATGAAAATTGAGGTCATGTAAGGTCGGTGATTTTCACTGCCTTTGCATGATGTGGGGGAAATCATGCATTAGCAATGAAAATTGCTGCCTATGCATGAAATGAAGAAATATGAAAGGGTGGCAATTTTAACCGCTCTTGAATTGGAGAGACCAAAAACATGCAAGAGCATCAAAAATTACCGCTCTTGTATTGGGAAAACCAAAAATGTTAACACCTTGAAAATTGTCAAAATCTGACCCCTGATCAGATCAACACTACAATGAGTTTCACATTTTTTGATAAATCATGATGAGGGAGCACCATGAAATTTTCTAGGATATTAGCCAACTGTGCTGGAGACCAAGAGAAACTTGCCTTGAACAACAAACTTAGAGTGAAGATCATGAAATGGACAAGTTTTATAGGGGTTGTCCACCAAAATAATCATAACTAATTTTGGGAACAACAATATGACCAGGCAATAACATCCTTGTATTTGGTTAGGAGGGTAACCACTTTCTTCATCTCTTCATTGGTGAATACTAGAACAATATTGACATTATATTCATTCTTAGGATCTCCCAAGTTGACTTACTTGTAGTCCTTTCTACTTACTTTAGGCTGCTTAGTTTCATTTCATTATCTGTCTGGGTCAAACATTCTTTCTAAAGAGATCATTCCCTTTGGAATTTGGTTTTCTTTGAGTTGAATAACTCCATATCCACTATCCTTTGGACTTTCTATAGAACTTTCATCCATTCATCTATAATGGAGGATTAAAATATGACATCATTGCATAATAATTCAATTATATGTTGATCGTCATAAAAAAATGGAAGTGATTGATGTTATCTAGCATGGAGGGGCATGAAATTATCTCCTCAATAAACTTTTACAAATTCAAAGCCTCCATAGGTACCAAGTTTGTTGTTGTTGAGGCTAGGGCATCTACTAATTGGTTATTTTCCCTTGGAAAGGACATAATATTGAATGAGTCAAAGTATTCGATTAAATCTCAAGCTCTAAATTTATACTTTATTAGACAAGAAATCTTGTATTAATATCTACTCCTGACTTGGTTAACAACTAGTTCAGAATCATCATAGACTAATAGTTATTTAACCATATGTTTGATTGAAAATTTAAGTCCTAAAATAAGAGCTTCATATTTTGCAAAATTATTAGTACAAGAGAACTATAATCTATAAGAAGATTAATATTTTTTTTCTTCATGATTTATCAGAACAATACTAGTACCTAAACTTTATTTAGCTTGTGTACCATCAAAGTGCAATGTCCAAAGACCTTTGCTTTCTTCTTCCATCTTGTCACCTATAATAATGTCAGTGGTTTCTAAAGTATAGATACCCAAGTTAGAGGACCAATAGTTTACCTTCTCATTCTTGGAATTTTATTCTATGATCATGTACTTAATTTTGGGTTCCTGGTCAATCTTGATCTGATTGGGGATCCCTTGCCAAGGCAGCCACATGTGGGAATAATCTATGGACATTTTTCCATTCAAGGATTTATTCCAATCGTGACTAAGTAGTAATCTATAAGCTTTAGGATGTCAATGACTTGAATGTTGATGAACAATTATATTTAAGGCTTATAGGTAGGCTACATATGGATATTAAATAATTCACCAATTACCTTCACTCTTGACTTGTCCAACTACACCACCACCTTCTTAGATTTAATTGGGTTTAATCCCAATTTCTCATAAATTCCTAGAGGCATAATGTTAAATAAAGCACCAGAATAAATCAAGCAATTATGAAGGTTATTACCAAAAACTCTAATAGTTAACAAGAAAGGTGGAACTTCATGCTTACTCTTATACATTACCACATTTGCCTTGTTGGAGCCAAGATTTTCATTTAGTGATTTCAATAGTAAATCATATTGTTCAGTGATTTGTGTGAGCTCATACAATGTTATGTTTTCTTTGATCTTCTTCATGTCCTCCACTATGTTTTATCCACCTTTTGATGTTGTGCAATGATATTTAGTTTCTAGCTAACTCTATTTACCTTTGGGGTGTGGAGGGTTATTGTTTATCCTTCCATCAAGAGGTGTATCTAGTTTGTTAGGTGGGGTGGAAGTTTTTAGAGGTGGGTTCTAACCTTTGCTTCTCAAGGTGTATTTTCTCCTCTGATACTACTGGAAAGCATGCACCTCTTCAACATTATCTTCAAGTTCATTCTCATCTTGGCTGGGGAAGTCATAAGTCTCAACTGTGAGGACCGATTCAAGTGCTTTAGAAGCATCATTGGAGTTATCAAAGATTTTAGCATTGTTTTGATTAGTGAAATTGATGCTGAATCCCTCCATTTGGATTTTAATGACTTTGAATGCATGTCATAATTCAACATATTCTAGTTATCCATATTTAGATATATTATGCACTTGACACCTGTTGGGTAAGGACAGATCGCAAATATTGATCTCAAGTAGTTTGCTCAAAGGGGGCTCACTATTGTTTTTAGACTTATTGAAAGGTATGTTATATATTTGGAGATTATAATTTCTATTAAAACTCTCATTAGTATTACCCATATATTTCTTGAGATCCAAGAAATCATTAGAGAGATTTTGGATAGTTCTTTGAATTGAATATAACTCTCCCTTAGAGGTTTTGGGTTCTTGCTTTGGGTTGCAGCTTGGATATTGGTTTTGTTCACAAGCACCATGGTTTGATTATTCTAGGGATGTGATCCAACATTTACTTAGTTAAATAAACTCATTTTTTGGTTAGGTGTAATGTGGCTCAAAGATAACTAATTGATCACTGATAACTATTTCAATGTAGGGTGATTTTGATTCATATTGGGAATGACATTCAAAGTAGGCAGATTTGGATCAAAGTTTGGTATAGTAAAGGTAGGGTGCCCCTACGGATGCATTTTATCAACAATATGAATGGCCTCAGTATATGCTAGAGGCAACATGTCAATGTTTAAGGATTGTCTAAGAAATAATTCTTGTATATTTCCAAGGCTAACTCATCTACAGGTCTATATGGTGGGGATGTCAGGGTGTACATCTTTTAAAATCTAGTGTTGAATGTTTTGATTGACTCCTTTGGGTCCATTTTTAGGGTGGTAAATTATTGGTACAGAAATATTGAGCTAACTACCCTACCAAATTGGGTAATAAAGGTGTCAATAAACTGATTATATCTCATGATGGAATCTTTAGGTAGGTTAAGGAACCAATCATAAGTGGCATCGCATAATGTGAGAGGAAAGAGATGATAGGCCACGTCCTCATGGATCACATTAAGATGTATCAAGGATTCCTTAAAAGAATTGATATGTTCTTCTATAGTCACTCTACCAGTGAAGGTAAAGAGAGGTAAATACTTGTCTAGATTTCTTGGCAAATCATTTACAGGTCCAGGGAAATCGATGGATGAGATAGCTAACCATGCCATGACTGGCACAAGGGTATAAAAATTCTAATTAGATGGAGAATTCGGATAGGTCTTGGATTTACTTCATTTACCTTTGTCAGATTTGGCCTTCTTATGGGCTTCTAGAGATGCTAAAGGGATCCTAGGTGCATGTCGAGATCTGATTCTAATCCTAGGCAACTCTAGGATGTAGAATGGGTACTAAGAAAAAAGGAGCTTCAAAAAGAGATTCACAAGTGCCAAATATTAGGAAGATCAATCAATCTTTATATAAAATCTTTAGATCAAGTATCTTTACCTTTATCTTTGAAGATCTAAGCTATGAAATCTCAAAATTCTCAAAACATACACAAATACTTGTTATATTTGCATGTAAACCTATAAATGTTAGTGTTAAACCAATGTTTCAAAGCACTTCCATGTCTTATTTAACAATCTAAGAGCATTAAAATGTTTCAACACATAGTTATGCAAAGTTTCACTTAAATCTAAATGAAATAGAGCAATTAAGATCTGAATCGTCTAGATTCAATACCAATAATGTCTTCAAGCATGATATTTACACAAATATCTAGATTATTTTTAAAAATTATACCAAAATTTTCAAAAATTATCAAAATAAACTTTAATATGTTTAAACAATATGGTATTTCACCTATCTTTGCAGGAATTTAAGCAAATATCTAGATTATTTTACCAAAATTGCATAGATGAACACTAACTTTGATGAAATCCTTCAAAGAATACAAAGATTCATGTAAAGGATGTAAAGATTTGTAAATAATGCAGATCCTTAGTTTTATTTAACTATATTCATTTACTTTTAAATAATAATGTAATTATATAATAAAGTACACTACAATTCTATAAATATGCATGAAAATAGTTACATAAGTCCCTCCTTCTAATGCTATCTTTTTCCTTCTTATTGATGCACTTATTATGCTTCCTGTGTCACTAGGGAGTAAGGAGAAAGTAAGAAACTCAATTTTAAGTCCTAAAAGACTTGGGGATTGATTTTTTTATACAACTATTAATGGGAATGATACAAATAGTAGAGATACAGTCACCACTTTGAAAGTCTACAAGCAGACCTTGTTATAGGGATATCAAATGTTTATGTAGTGATAATTTCTTACTTATCGTTGTGAATTATGTTAATATTTTTCAATTACTACCCAAAATACAAATAAAAAATGGGTGTTTATAGTATTAACTAAGATAAAATGATTCATGGGTGGATCCATGAGTAAGTAGGGTAAGGAAAAAAAAAGAATGTGCTTAAGATGGTAAAAGATACCAATTCTGCTAACTTCTAAGGCAAAAACACATGAAACTAGCATCTACCAACTCTAGCATAATGATCAAAGATAAATAAATGTAGTTGAAGCTTTAGAGGAAGGAAAATGCATATATATATATATATATATATATATATATATATATATATATATATATATAACAACATACTTTGCATAAAATTTCTCACCCATAGTAAATTACATAGCACATTCAGTTGTGAGTGAGAATAAAATAGAGCATGTATACTATCAAAAAATTTAGCCTAGCATTAAGCTCAAACTAATAGATACATATATGAAATTTAATTTATAAATTAACTTTCATAAAAGGAACTATTATTCATCTAAAAGTGTGAGAATTTAGAAATCACATAACACACACAAAAAAAACACTACAGAAAAACTATCAAATTATTTGGCTCTTTGCATAAATTTTAGTAACAACTATTTTCTATTTTACAAATGAGGGAAACATTCCTGTTTATAGGTTTCAAAATTCCTAATATAAGATTAATTAGTCCCATGAATGGTTCCCAAACATAACCAAATGGCTTAAAATTCCACATTATAATGGAATATTTTACATTTGAATTTACAAGATGAAACAAAATATTCTAAGGGCCTGACGGTGGTTGCTAGTTGGCTTACTACTATTATTGTTTTTGTCTCATATTATTTTCTACTTATTCCTTAGTCCATAACTCTACACATACTTGCTAATATTGACCTACTTGAGCAATTTCTAGGATCATGGGCCTAAACAAATTAGGTATTCCCCTAATGAGCTTCCTATGTTCTATGAGTATTGGCCTGAGTGCTTCTTCAATTACATCCACCTTTTCCAACCTTTGATTGGAAAATAATATGATTCCCATTAATTATATAGTATTATTTTCACTAGCTAAAACCTATTATAATTTTTCCATAAACACCTTCATTTGGCTTCTAAACTCTTAATTGTCCATGAAGGAGCCATCAGGTTTAGTTACCTTGATAACCATGGCATCCTTCAACAACAACTCTTTTTTGAACTCAATTTTCTCCAAAGATGTATGCACATCCTTGAGCTGATATAGAAATAATTTTATGATCCTCCTCTTATTCATTAAAATGGTCTATATAAAAATTATATCCTCAAGGGGTAAAACCTTGAGGTCAAGGAACTTATTACTTCTTGCCACTCTAACCAGGTTTAACAACTTGGTGTCATAGAGTGCAAGATTTTGGTCAAGTTTAATGACCACATTGGCCTATTATATCCCATATTAATACCTATTCTTCATAAATTTATACAAGTTAAATACATTAATAACATGTATTATGGAAACCAAAGTACTATCTGGCACTATTGGAAGTGCTTTCTCTTTTAGCCTTTACAATTTCTATCGCATCCCATTCATTAAGGTAATAGTAGATTTTGATTGGACTTGAATTGAGGATATAGGGTCCTCTACATACTCTTGTACCTATTTGGGGCTAACTTTCCTCTTTTTTCTCAAGGTGAAGAGGGGTTCTTCAATATCATGAATCACAACTATGCTTGACTGTGGTTACTCAACTTGTCTCCTTACTACCCTCTTCATAGTGCTAGTAGTAGGGTCAAACCACATTATAATTTGAGTTGTCAAGAAGAAAATTTGAGGCCTATTCTTCCTTGTTATTTATAGTATTCCCTCACCCAATTTGGGCTCACTATAGATGGTGACTATGTGGGAAGTGGATGTAATGGGATTATTTGGGTAGAGGATGAAGAAGCCAAGGTCGTAGCAGAGATGCATAGGTTTGTTGGGTCTAATTACCCAAGTGTATCAAATAAATACTTAAGAGGGCCCATGTTGAGGATGAATGAAGTTTAGAAGTCACACTCACCTTATCATTTATGGTGATATTAAGTGGCCTTTGCCAATTAAATGGATTTGGGATGGGTTTTAATGGCTTAGTGGATGTAGGGGAGCCAAGGGTGAGTGATGAACTAGTAGTGGATACCTAAGAAGGATTAGAACCCATAGCCCAGATATCATTAGTGATTTGGGGCCCTGATGAAGATGGAATGTTGGTAGTGGCATGGGAGATGAAGTGGGGAATGGTGCCCCCCAAAAAGGCAATGGTAGTAGATACAAATATGGGAGTGGGAGTAGCAATAAAAGCAAGAGCAATTGTAAATATACTAATAATTAGGAAGGGAAGTAGTGGTGTATTACTTAAAGTGGGATAATTTGGTTGATAGGTTAAGGGAGGATATATTTCCCCCCTCATAGTATTTTTGGGTTCCTTCTTTCTTGTGTATACCTTTCCAATATTTATCCTAGCTATAGCTTGTAGTTCCTCTATTGAGAACTTGATTCCTTATTGGGACTCCTCGAGGTCAATGACATTAAGACCAAATTGATCTAAACTTTATATGGTATATTGAATATAAAATGTAGAGATAAGTGTAGGACCTTGAGAGGGGCCAAGATGGTTGTTAGCTTCTCCTTGTTCAGAGCTTGGAGGTATGTCATGTCTACTTGGAGTGGCAATAAGTGGAGGTCTGCAAGGCCTATTCCTAATTATAGAAACATTTTCATCTTCCTCTTCCTCTTGTTTAGCCTCTTAGTCTATATCAAACATACTTCCATGGGTTGGTGGATGTTTAGGCCTTACTATGTCCTTCTCCCTATCAAGCCTCATTTCAATCTCTATGTTTTTCCTCATAGCATTCCTGAGGACTCTTCATCATCCATGGAATCTAGGTATATCCATTCATGTGCCTCTTCCTAATTATTATATTCTAATGCCACATCCTTTTATAAATTGAGTAGGTGTTTGGTAATGACATTGTTGGGGTCCCATGCCCTGAACCCATCCTTAAGTAATAGGTACGAGTCCCTATGCCTTATAACCACTATAATGTCTTATCATCTTGTATTAGGCCTCCCTAGTTTGTAAGGATTTTTTTGGGGGACTATCTTCTTTTTTATCTTGAAGATTCCATTAACTCCATGGAGTAGTTGATAGGACATATCCTCCTATTCTAACTTCATTGGCACATATCTTGGTAGTCTGAGGGGAACCACCATCACTCCCTCTACTCAGATGACCATGAAATTAGGGTAGAGCTAGAAACTACCCATTTCTCTCAATATTTTTATAAATTCTTTGGAAACCCTTGGCATTTCACATTTGGTGATGGACTTGTAAATAGGTGGGTAGAAGTGTTTTGAAATTACCTTGATATTACACCTAAAATAGTGGATGTGAAATGTAGAGAATAATTGGGGCACAAATTTATCTCAAGTAGGAGACCATGAGTTTGATTCTAATTATGTAGTTGTACATATATCATCTAATAAATAGATCATCATGTATAATGGTGCACCAATCTAGCAAGTGTCATGCATAACAAAGACAAGGTTATTACTAATGATGTCCCTAAGTGATGGTATTTGTTGATCTTTTAGGATTATTTACAACAATGAGATAGTTTTTTATATCCACATAGCCAATGTGTGCATTGTAAAATACTCTATTAAGGAGATCAAGGTCAATCTTGAATCCCTTCCTAAATTGGTGGATAGGTATGTTTCCTACGTCATTCATTAATAAAACCCCCTTTGGTTTAGTTACCCATGATGCCAAGACTATCTTTGGTTTGTGGGCCTTGTACTTGTTATCAATGATGCTTTAGTTATATTCATGTTATGGTAGAGGTATGTCATAGTATTTTTTGAAACAAGGCCCTGTGATGAAATCAATTGGAAGCCCTTGGTTCATGGATTTTATCAACCCATCCTCTCAAATATTGCATATACTAAGTCTATGCATGAAATGACCTCTGGCTTCACTATGACTTTTTGTAGACCAACAACTTGGATTGTAAAGATGTTTGAAGTGAGTTGAATAATATGGGGCATGGTCTTAGGCTCATCAAGATCCTTAGCTCCTTAAACATTGTAATAAATGCTACTATAATTCATGTCCCCTAAGTTTATAGCCTCAAGGATGAACTCTATGTCCTTGAACATGATAGAATTACTAAATTGAAATAGAAAATCATCATTTCCAAATTTTGTGCTCTTACTTGGAGTGAAAGGTCATGCCTGTGCCATTTTTGTAACATCTTGGGTAGTAACTAATGTCTTCTTTCACTTCTTTGCAAATTTTAAGCTCCAATAATGGTGGTCAAGTGTAATCTATGAAGAGCTCGAGCTTGGTTGAATCAAGAATACATATATCAAGAAGAGAAAATGTTTAGGGCTTTGAATGCAAATATAGGTAGTAATAATTGAGTTGAATAAACTTTTAAAGATTGCTTTGATTAATGCAAGATTTGATGGTGATTCTAGTTCATGTCATATTAATGGTGAGCTCCTCACCTTTACATTTGAACACTTTGAATTATTGATTTTGGCATTTAATTTCCTTAGAATTCAAATTTATCATTGATTTACCTTTGATTTTCCATCAATTTTAACTTTAAAGCTAAAAGTTTCCACCTTTTTACACATGGCATGCCACCTTAGCTCCATCTAGGTGCTTGTGGGGCTTGAATATGACTAAGCTACTTAGTCAACTCAAATTTGGACATGTGGCACCTTCTAATTTACTCACATGCTCTAAAAATGCATATTAGTGTTATGATTCATTTGTACTATGCCACATGGCATCCCTCTATTCGTATTGAGATTTTAGGTGGGGCCCTCTAATTTTGGTTGGTTATAGGAGTGTTACATGTCACTTTTACAGGTAATTGGAGTTTTTTCTTCACCAAGTGGCTCTCTCATGGGAAATCATGGATTTACTTTGATAGGTGGCTTTCTCAAAGGTCTCTTAGAGATTCCCTTCACCAGGTATTATCTTCAAAAGGCTTCTAGATATATTTTAGAAACTTTGTGGTAATCATGCAGCTCAAGTGCTTCCATGCATCACTCTTGGATGTAATCCTATTGATCTTGGATCTTAGCTTCATGAAAATGACACATGGCACCATCTCACAAGTCCTTAGTAGACACGTGTCACTTTGATGAGCTTTCAAAGGTGTTCTAGTGTAGTTTCAAATAAAAGCATCATGGGTATGACATGTGTCATCATTGCATAGGTCCAAAGGGGACATGCATCATTCTCATAGGATTCCTTTCATTTGTCTACCACTTTTCATTCTTGGAGGGAACTTTGGATAGTTTTACACATCGAGCCTTGATTAGATGGCTTAGATACATCCACATGTTCTCCTTATGAGCTCTCATGAGATTTGGACAAGATGTAATGGGGTATTGACATGCATTGATCTCAAATGAATCTGAAGGGAATATATGGAACTTTAGAATACTTCTCAAGTTTGGATGGTTGTGCTTGAGATATTGGCAACATCTTGTAGGGATTCTAAATTATAGTGGGATATGTGCTAGCTCAGATTGCATGGGCTTGCATGTGGGAACTAAGATATTTACACATAGCCTATGGATTTGAATTCCAACAACTAACTTCCTTGTGAACTCTCCAACTGATTCTATGTGGTTTGTGAGGTTCATAGATTTGCTCCAAGTGTCTTGTATAAGGCGTATGTCTTTCGACCAATGATGTAGCTCAAAGTTCTAATGGAAAGAATTATGCCTTAGATAAGTGTCATGATGATGCATGGTACACTGAGGATCAAGTGTTATTTTATAAACTCAAATTCTAATTTGACATCTTGTGAGGCATCATAAACTACTACTTTTAAGTTAACATCCTATGAAGCCAAGTGAGAGACCAAGTTAGACTTCTGAAAACATCAAATGCCCATCAAAAGTAGATTAAAAGAATATTAAAGCAAACTTTTCAAGTAAATTATTTAAATAGAGAATAAGGTTAGTCCAGTAAAATTTGGCAGGGCTTCTGCCTCTTATGTCGATTGGAAAACCAAGTAGAAACCTCCTTGGCAAAGGCCTGTCTACACATTTTTAAAGCATCCATGGTTAATAATTCATCATTGAATGAAACTTGATAAAGATTTGCAATAATTCAAATATGTTTAAGTGTTAATATTTATTTCAATATGAATTATTAACAAAAAAATACTAGGAAGTATTAAATCAATCCTCTATGCAACAAAATATCTTAGCAAGCTTGGCATTTTAGGCATTTTTTGGAATTTGAAGGAAGAAGGCTCTCTATTTTGGGACTAGGGGATAGTTGAGCATCAATAGGAGCATCTTCTAAATTATGCATGTATAACTCATCCATACACATTTTTTATATTTCCTTCATTTCCTCATGTGATGCTCCTTGTTCAAGTTCTTCAGTTACATAATGGATCTCAATATCATGAAAAAAATATACATGAAAATGGAATTCTCATGTAATTTACTCAAGGAAACCTAATATAACATCCCCTCTCCACTTTAATATCATCAAAAAATACTTGTGAATCAACCTCCACACAAACACATCTTTCCTCACACAAGTATAAATATAAGCACACGCTCGTTTTTCAATGTAATGTAATGAGTACAATTTATATAAATCTCTTCAACTAACAATTTACCATATTTCATTATGATGAAATTTTGGGGACTTAATAACAAGTTGCCAATGGATCTCAATATCATGAAAAAAACCATACATGAAAATGGCATTCTCATGTAGTTTTACTCAAGGAACCTAATATAACACACCCCTCTCCACTTTAATATCATCAAAAAATACTTGTGAATCAACCTCCACACAAACACATATTTCCTCACACATGTATAAATATAAGCCACGCTCATTTTTCAATGTAATGTAATGAGTACAATTTATATAAATCTCATCAACTAACAATTTACCATATTTCATTATGATGAAATTTTGGGGACTTAATAACAAGTTGTTGATTTTTAATATCCCTTTCTTTCCATTTGTAACCAACTAATAAACACATTTTTTTTTATTACACAATACAATTTTTTAGCAATGCACTAGAAAAACATCAAAATATTAGAATGTAAAATACTTCATTTATACACATGCATTGGTTAATCATGCACATCCAAAATAAAGAAATGTGACAATCCCCCCTTGCTTATTTTTTGTATCTATTATTGAAATAAAAATTTTACATGTATTCTTCATTTTCACCCCTTTCCAATACTAAAAATAAGCTATATAGATGCACATTAAAACATCACAAACACATATGCTTATAGTCAAGGAGACAACAAACTTTGATGCACTTTAAACATTTGATAGACATGTATGTAAATTAATAATGTATTTGAGGATGATGGGTTTTGAGGGTGGTTTTTATAGATACATATACCAAATGTGGACCTCAAGAGAATACACAATAAATATTTGATGCACTTTTTGAGAATCATCCATTTTAACTAGAGGACTACAAATTAGTAAGAAATACTTATTATCGAGACAAAGAGGTGAACATGGTGTATTTGAAGAGTCCTTCATGAGTTGTATTTCCTCATTCTAGTAATCCCAACTTAATATAGAGGAGGAGT